>OX359282.1:10936532-12136532 GCA_947179155.2 Hedera helix | reverse complement strand
GCGTCTGAAGGAAATCCGCGCATTGCGCGGAGCCCAGGAATCTGGCTAAGAAACGACGCCGTTTCGCGTCAGCGGTGGGAAAGCCGCGCGCCATGCGCGGCCGCGGTTTTTCGGGCGAAATTACGGTTTTGCCTTGACCTTTTTAGATAATACCCGGCGTGTCCTAGACGCGTGAAAATGACAGAAATGCCCCTAGACTTTCCCGAAAATGACGGTTATGTCCCAAAGCCGCGGAAATTACTAAATTGCCCCCAGAAACTAGTTTTAATAGAAATAAATGTTTAAAAATTGTTTTAAAATTATAGAAAATTATAGAAAAATATTGAAAATATAGAAATGATGTTTGGGCATTAAATTTAATATTTTTATAAAAATATTAAATATTGGGGATTAATATTTAAATATTTTAAATATTAATATAATAAGGTTAAAGTTAGAAAATGGTTAAAATGAAATTTTTGGACACCCAGATATGTTAAAATTTATCCGATGAGCCGGTTTGTTCGTATTAGAGGTATTGGATATTAAGTTAAACGAATATTTTAAGGAACGAGGTTAATATAATTGGCCATATAAATTAATAATTGGCCTAGAGATGATATTAATTAATTAAATTAATATCATAAGAGGATAAATAATTATTATTTGATTATTTTATGATCATAGGTTGATCGAGTTAAGAGTTTGAGATATCAATTTAAATAACTGGACGCCAGGCAAGTTCTTCAGTCCCTTTTATGTTAAATATTGAACTGTTATGATATGTAATTCTTGTTTTAAATGCATAAAAATTATGTGCTATGTGATACGTGATTAATGTGACCACAATGTGTATTTTGTGCAACGATATGAATATATATGAGATATATTGCTATAGTAGAAGCACAAGCACATGATGTATGACACACACCAAGCATGATAAGGTATGTGCTACGTGAATTATGACTGTTGAACTTGCTGAGCCGTTGTGCTCATTACTTGTATAATATAAACTTTTGCAGGTTAAGAAATGAATTTCAAGAATATCCGATTATATTGAGACGGAATTTCCTAAAAGGCTATGAAGTTATTATGAAATGTTTACAATATGACTCAATGTGAGAAATTTATTAATTTACTGTGATGAATTGTATGTATATATAAGTTGAATCTGGATATGATAGAAGTTCAATTATGAACTATGATTGTTCAGGATAATTGTTACGATAGAAATTATTATATGTTTGATTACGAATGACGCAACAGGGAATATTTGTATGAAAATAAATAACAGTAAATTTTAAATGATGAGTTTTATGATATGTGTAAAAGAAAGAAAAAGTTAAGGTTGCGATCCAGGGACTAGGATCCAGATGTAAAGATTTTAAATATCCAAATGTTTTAATACAACGATTAAGTTGAGAAAAAGAAAAATTTATACCGAAAATTTGGTAATTGATGATATATAAATTAAATAATGGATCAAATTAGGTGATGAAAGATTTATTAACGAACCGAAATTTGGACGTGAGGAAGATAATGTATAATAAATATAAAATTTAAGATAAGAATAAGGGTCGAATTTCGGGGTCGTTACAGTTGGTATCAGAGCTAGAGGTTATGAACCTTAGGTAAATGATACCTTAGGTTATAACTTAAAGTAAGCAAGAGTATGATTAGTTGAGTGTTCTGAAAACTCAAGCGTATGATAAACTCGTGACTCATGATTATATGGTGGAGCCCCTTTAGCGAATGGGCGACTATAGCCTGACTAGGACAAGCTCCTCAACCATATGATTATGGTAAGTTCCTGAGTCCAAATACGTGATAAGTTTGATGAACACGGGGGAATTGAAATAGAAAGATGTAAGTTAAGAAATGCAGATTTCAGATATTGATTAAAGTAAAGGAAATATTAAAGAGATAAGATTATAAGGAAGAGATAAAGATGTTAAGAAAGAGCTGAACGAAGGCAGGGAATTGAGAAAATTTATAAGTTTAATTAAAAAAAAAAAAAAAAAAAAAAAAAAAAAAAATTATTTGAAAGAATATTGAAATGATTCAAAGATGAATCTCAAAGAAAATCAGGGGACACCTGATTTAAGCACTAAAGATGACAAGGTAATTTAAAACGTATAGGGAGAGATCATAATAATATGATCAGGAATAGTGAGAGGATCGTACTACGATACGATCATAAGACAAGAGAAACGAGTACGGAATGGATTGTGAAACAAGAACATGATGGGATTAAGTGAGAATGTGAAATTAACAGAGAGACCTGTTAATGGTCAACAAGGTATAGCTTGATGCTATAAAGAGATATGGTACTATGAAATAGTACAAGAAGAATTCAGAGAATGATGAGACATGAATGATAGAAAGGTTATGGTAAGGGGGTAGAAAGTTTGAGTACGAAATTTCAATTGAGGACTCATGTGGTGACTGAGTTGCACAATCCTTTGTATGGGCGGAGGATCTGTGTTTACTTAGTTACTGTGTGATAATCATTGAAATGTTAGAGTCGCGCAAGCAGGTTTGATAGATATATAATATTAAAATTAGGCACGAGTTCTTAAAACTCACGCATATGGTAAGTCCATGACTCATATTGGTATGGTATGTTTTGAGCCCCTCAGTATATGGACAGTCTTTGATATGTTCTCAGACTACATATTGCTAGGACAAGCTTTAAAACTCATATTCTTGTGGTAAGTTCCTGGACTCATAATGTGTGGTAAGTTTGATGAACTATACGGGGGTATCGAATAGTTGGAGTAGATAGAAAATTTCAATATGATAAATGAAAATAGTCCTAGCAATAAATTATATATTTAAGTGAAAGAACTGAAAGTGACAGATGTGTTAAAATGTTAGGGAAGTTAGGATATTCCCACTCTTCTAGCTTTGCTAGACTTCGAAAATTTTTGGCCTCAAGTTGATTTGGCACGTGTGTGCTTTGAAAAATATAAATGAAATTTTAAGCGATTTAAAAAGTGTCTATGCTACTTGTGTCGGCTAGACAAAAATATTTTTACATCAAAATGTATTTTAAAAGAATCATCCACACACCTTTTAGCCCGGTGTAGATGTGATGAATGACGGAATGCTCAACGTGTTGTTGAGACGGTGCGGTACTATTTCGTCATATGATGATTCAACGCCATAAAGTATGGTTTATGGTGTAGGAATTATTAACGACGGAATCCTCAACGGACTGTCAAAATGATGCGGTAACATGAAGTCATAAATGATTTTGATTTATAAAAGTATGTCAAAGCTATAAGTCATTGCCATTTGACTCGGCTAGACGTTTTGAAAAGTTTTGACGTGATGAATGTTTTAAAAATTTCTGCGGATTATAAAATGTTAGAGAAAGTCTATGCTAATTGATCTAGCTAGACAAGCGTTGAAGGAATATAAGTCTGAGCTATTGATTCAGCTAGACAAATTTTAACATATGTTTATTGAATTCGTATTCTTTAAAAGTTATACCCAATCAAATTACTTTGAATGAATTCTATGGCTGAGATGAACAAAAAGATTAAGACTATTGCAGGTTGATCGAATGGTCACCTGGCATAGCAAGACACAGGCATTGCAGATTGATCATCTGGCGTGCCAATGTATGGTGAAATATCCATCACTTTAATGACAGATTGATCCACTGTCAGGGTTTGCAGTATGAAGTACTCGGGGAGCGAAGTACTGTAAACCGGGATAAATGTTCATTCAGCATAGCATGAAAGTTTTCCAAAATAAATTTTTTTTTGAATTCCTCTACTCTTATGAAGATTGGAAGGTAGGATGGGTTATTATTATTTGATTGTGAGTGGTAAGGAAAGTAATAATTGCGAAGTAAAGTAACTAGGAAATGTGATAATGGCAATGTGTAATGACCACGAGGATAGAATGAAAGAAATATATGTGGAATGAGTGCAAGGGAATTATATATGTTGCAAATGAATGAGATATTAGTACATAGAAATTTCGAGGACGAAATTTTATGAAGGAGGGGTGAATGTGACACCCAGGATTTTTGAAATTTCCAAATAAGGATTATGATGAATTAAGTAAAGGTTAGTATTTAAAACCTAGTGATGAATGATAAAAGTATGAAGGGAAATGGAATGTGAAGATAGTGTATTAATATGAGTTAAGAAGAGAAGGAGGAATGTGCAGAATTTAAATGAGATATAATAGAAGGTATGAAATAAGTTGGTTAAGTAAGAATAAGTACGATTAGAGAAAAAGGAAGTTTTCGAAGAATGAGAAACTATCTTGACAGGTACATCAAGAAATGAGTTAAAGTTTTATTAATAAAATTTTAGAGAATTGGGAAATGCAATATTACAAAGGAATTATGAATTGAAATAAGAATGGAATATTCTGATAGTTATGACAATTATGGTATTATTTTTGTAAGTTATGGATATTAAAGAAATAAAATATGATTATTATGGAATTAATTGTTATTCATCAAGATAAATGTATAGTAATGTGCGGTAAATAAAATACGTATGATTAGTACGGCAATTATGATTCCGAGGACGGAATCCTGTTAAGGGGGGAAGAATGTGAGGATCCGAATTTCCAGGATTTCTTTAATAATATTAAATGAGAATTTAATTGATAAAATTATCAAGGTTGTTAAATAAATTATTATTTTATGTGATTTAAGGTGTATGAAGAGATTTAATTGATAAATTAAATCTTTATGGAAATGGTGATAATTGATGTAAATTTAAAATAATTGAAAAGTAAATAAATTGTTTAAAAAACAATTTATGAAGAATAAGAAAAATTATATGTAAGGTACAATATATTGTACAATGAAATTATTATGGAAGTACAGAAATTATGATTTTAAATGAGGTTATGTGATAATGTAAAATGCATGAATTAAATATGTATATAATTATATATATACATTTGTATGTGTGTTATGTTTAATTGATAATTATAAATGTTATTAATTATGACAAATAAGGGATTAATAATTAAATTAATCCAAAATTAAATAAAAAGTGAATGAGGAATTAGTAAAATTGAAATGATGGATTATTGGTTTAATTAAGAGATTATGGAGATAGTTGAGAAATTAATTGGGAAAGAAATGTAATTATATAAATTGTATAATAGTAAGTTATATAATTTATATAAGAAAATTAAAGTGAAATATGAGAAAAATAATAATTATATAAATTATATAAGAATAATTATATAATTTATATAAGGTGATGAATAAGGATGGGAAGAAATTTTATAAATTATATTTTGTGTGAAATGGAAATTATAAAAAGGGATAATTTAATTATATAAATTATATAATAATAAATTATATAATTTATCTAAGAAAAGTAATGTGAAATGTAAAGAAATTAAATTAAATGAGGAAAAAGGAAGGATTTAATTTATTAAAAATTATGGTTATGCATAATTAAATTATTATGACTTTTATGAAGAATAATATTTCAGAAATGTGAACATGTTAATGTAACATGTTGTCCAAGTAATGAAGTGAAAAATTATGAAAAATAATTTTTATAAGTTATATAAATTATTTTATGATTTTTGGAGGTATAAATTACCTCATATAATTACATGCATGGCGTTATGCGTGTACAAAATTTGTCAAGTAAAGTACCCAAAAAGAGTGTTAATATTATTTATAAATCATATTATGATTTTTAATGAATTAAAATAAATATTTTATATATATTATATAAAATACTTATTACACAAAATAATTACGTAGTGTATTAAAATGAATTTTTTTGCATGCGATTTTCTGGAAAAATCCGGAAGTGTGGCGCCTAAGTCGGTGGGCTATTTTTTTATTGCAACATGGTAGGTAGGTGATTGAGGGATTATAAAAAAAAGAGGGATAATACATAATAAAGAGAAGCAACAGAAGAAGCAAAATTTACTCTTCTTCTCCATCACCCGACCACCCTCACTATTACCACCACCACCAAGACATGCCGGAAAACTCCATAGTCACCAAGGAAGAGAAGTTGGGTGCCCTCTAGAGGATGAATAAGCTTCAAGGAAGGTATACTTTATTTATTTTTGGTAGTTATGGTGTTAAAATAAATTTATGGAAAAATAGAAAATAATTAAAATAATTATTCCAAATAATTTATGGATGTATATCTATGGTTTATGTGATTTTTGGAATATTTATGTTGTGAAATTGGGAGCAAAAATGGTGAAAATGGAATTAATTTAGAAAAAATTTGGCCTACTGTTTGCCGCGGAAGCTGGAAAAAGAAGAAGGGAGGGCCGCGCATTGCGCGCGGCCAATTTTTGTCGGAGTCAGGGATAAAACGACGCCGTTTTTGGGCCGCGTCTGAAGGAAATCCGCGCATTGCGCGGAGCCCAGGAATCTGGCTAAGAAACGACGCCGTTTCGCGTCAGCGGTGGGAAAGCCGCGCGCCATGCGCGGCCGCGGTTTTTCGGGCGAAATTACGGTTTTGCCTTGACCTTTTTAGATAATACCCGGCGTGTCCTAGACGCGTGAAAATGACAGAAATGCCCCTAGACTTTTCCGAAAATGACGGTTATGTCCCAAAGCCGCGGAAATTACTAAATTGCCCCCAGAAACTAGTTTTAATAGAAATAAATGTTTAAAAATTGTTTTAAAATTATAGAAAATTATAGAAAAATATTGAAAATATAGAAATGATGTTTGGGCATTAAATTTAATATTTTTATAAAAATATTAAATATTGGGGATTAATATTTAAATATTTTAAATATTAATATAATAAGGTTAAAGTTAGAAAATGGTTAAAATGAAATTTTTGGACACCCAGATATGTTAAAATTTATCCGATGAGCCGGTTTGTTCGTATTAGAGGTATTGGATATTAAGTTAAACGAATATTTTAAGGAACGAGGTTAATATAATTGGCCATATAAATTAATAATTGGCCTAGAGATGATATTAATTAATTAAATTAATATCATAAGAGGATAAATAATTATTATTTGATTATTTTATGATCATAGGTTGATCGAGTTAAGAGTTTGAGATATCAATTTAAATAACTGGACGCCAGGCAAGTTCTTCAGTCCCTTTTATGTTAAATATTGAACTGTTATGATATGTAATTCTTGTTTTAAATGCATAAAAATTATGTGCTATGTGATACGTGATTAATGTGACCACAATGTGTATTTTGTGCAACGATATGAATATATATGAGATATATTGCTATAGTAGAAGCACAAGCACATGATGTATGACACACACCAAGCATGATAAGGTATGTGCTACGTGAATTATGACTGTTGAACTTGCTGAGCCGTTGTGCTCATTACTTGTATAATATAAACTTTTGCAGGTTAAGAAATGAATTTCAAGAATATCCGATTATATTGAGACGGAATTTCCTAAAAGGCTATGAAGTTATTATGAAATGTTTACAATATGACTCAATGTGAGAAATTTATTAATTTACTGTGATGAATTGTATGTATATATAAGTTGAATCTGGATATGATAGAAGTTCAATTATGAACTATGATTGTTCAGGATAATTGTTACGATAGAAATTATTATATGTTTGATTACGAATGACGCAACAGGGAATATTTGTATGAAAATAAATAACAGTAAATTTTAAATGATGAGTTTTATGATATGTGTAAAAGAAAGAAAAAGTTAAGGTTGCGATCCAGGGACTAGGATCCAGATGTAAAGATTTTAAATATCCAAATGTTTTAATACAACGATTAAGTTGAGAAAAAGAAAAATTTATACCGAAAATTTGGTAATTGATGATATATAAATTAAATAATGGATCAAATTAGGTGATGAAAGATTTATTAACGAACCGAAATTTGGACGTGAGGAAGATAATGTATAATAAATATAAAATTTAAGATAAGAATAAGGGTCGAATTTCGGGGTCGTTACATGCTTTCTGCATTATTGTTCTCTCTATTATGATGTTATTTAAACAGTTGTATTTCATTAATTAATTGACTTGATATCTAACTCAGAAAGCCAACTACACTGTATTTATAACAATTAGTCATAATAATGAATATGTATGAATTATTGTTGAATAATTGAATTGATAAAGTTATTTGTTTATAATATAAAGTTAGGTGATATAAAATGAATGGTATAGATTAAAGATATTATAGAATTTGAAATGGATGATGTAGATTAAAAGATGATCTTTAAATGAATGGTTTAGATTAAGAAAATCTTAAAAGATAAAATGAATGGTATAGATTAAAGATAATATAGAATTTAAAATGGATGGTGTAGATTAAAAGATGATCTTTAAATGAATGGTTTAGATTAAAGAAATCTTAAAAGATGAAATGAATGGTATGGATTAAACATTATCTTGAAATGAACGGTTTGGATTAAATTATGAAATCTTGGTTATGATAAGATTTTTGGCTATAAATTGAGGCTTTAACTTAAGGATTTTTCATAAACTTCCTTATTTGTTCTTTCTTTCACTCTCTAAATACTTCTTGTATAAGTTCTCTCTAAGTGTGCTTAAGTCGTCTTGAGTATTTGTGAAGATCTATAAGTGTACGTGTACTGTTCAAGTTAATCAACCTCATTTTCAATATCCAGTCACGTGTTAAGGTAAGGAATATCATCTTCTTTCATATTCTATTATTTAAACTTACTACGGTAAGGGATTATCATTATTTGATTCTCGAAAATAATATCGTTTCTTTCTTACTCATAAGATGTGTCATTTATTTTCATGTATTAAATTGTGGGAATAACCTTACGGCGCGGATTACCGCCTGTAGGTGAATAACCTTTCGTATTCATTCCTTATTAATCTCTGAGAATAACCTTACTGCACGGATTACCGCCTGTTTGGTGAATAACTCTTCGTATTCAATTTTTATTAAATTGTGGGAATAATCTTACGGTGCGGATTACCGCTTGTTGGTGAATAACCTTTCGTATTCATTCTTTATTAATCTCTGAGAATAACCTGACTACGCGAATTACCGCATGTTTGGTGAATTACTCTTTGTATTCATTTCTTATTTGTCTCTTGTGGAAATAATTTGTTTACACGAATTATCACATGACACTTTTATTCCATATTTGTTTGTAATATCATTTTCTTTCATATTCGTAAGTGATATTATTTTCCTTTGTACTCATAAGGGATACCATCTTTTTCATCTTCCATTATTCAAACTTACTATGGTAAGGGATATTAATTTCCTTCATCTTTTGTTAATCAAACCTGCTACGGTAAGGGATATTATTTTCTTTCATACACCTAAATCGAAACTTATTATGGAACTATTACTTCTATAATTCCTGAAAATATTATATGTTCCATAATAGTTGCACTTCATCATTTCAATTGAACCATCTTATTTACGTGAACCTTTCTATTGAACTGTAACCGTTATTCTGAACTGTGGATCTTGAGTATCATTTTTAAATTTCACTCCACATTATGTTGACAATTTGGACATTATTTGAATCAGCACAAAGTAAACTTCTAATACTTATTGTTTATCCTGTTTCTTATGTTCATCATTTATATCATTCTAATCATCCAAAAATCAAGTTGTTGTGAATATCTGTGGCTGGGGGCACAGATGCAATATAATTGTTGAACATATGATAGGTTAAAGGCGATATAATAGGTTAAAGGCGATACATCTGTTCGGTGTCTTTTATGGCACGTGGTGAATGTTCTCTTTGGCCCGTAGTGCAAAGATGAACTGTTATTTGGTATGATTATGACCAAAGGCTGAATCTGGTATAATCATGACCGTTGGTGTTATATTGAATGTCTTTGGCCCGTAGTGCAAAGATGAACTGTTGATCTGCGTGATTATGATCAGGAACTGTGAATTTGTATTATCTTCACTAATGGTATTTCAGATGATAAAAGTTGATGATGATTTTCCTAAAAAGAGAAGCGAGTGGACACTATAGTCTGCATTATTCTTCTAATAGATTGCTCATTCCGCTGCTATTATTGATCTGAACATTGTTCAAGAATTTAACTGCAGTTTTTGATATAAACCTTGTAGTCTATTGTATTCTATCAAGAACTCAACTGTTGAAGACTAATGATAATTTATTCGTCATTATCTTAGTCATGATATTCTTTACTGGGCTATTTGAGCTCACCCTTTCTTTTGTTCCATTATTTTTCAACAGGAGATGGGAACGTAGCTGGGTCTAGCCGGGGAATAGAGTGAGAGTCTGAGGAATAGCTATCGTAGTCTTCACGCGTTGTAAAATAGTGTGATAATAATAGTGAATACTTAGTTGTGTATTATTATACACTGTATTGTTGAACGTTGTTCTACCTTGTAATAATTTTGTTGTAGTCTTTTGACGACTCAAGTTTGGGCTGTATGAGCCTAGATTTGGGGGCGTCATAATTTATGAATTTTCAAGTGTTTTATTTGATTTTTATGTGTTTTTATTGTGTTTGGTAGGATTTGGGTTTTTATTATTTTTTTGCGTTTTTAATCTTATTTTGTAGGAAAAAGAGCTGGAGTGGCAAAACTATAATTTTTAGGAAGTTAGCGTTGCTATGCTGTAAAGCAGAGCCGCGGCGCTAGGATGTCAGAAAGGTAGCGTTGCGGCGCTATAAAGTGGTGCTGCGTTGCTGACTTAATTTGCGATTTTTGATCCTTCTTGACTTGGAATTCAATTGAGTTACTACTTCAACTAGGTTTTGTTAAATCCTATAAATACCCATTGAGATACATAATCTAGAAAGTAGTTAGAGCTAATTAGGAATAGAATAAAATAGAATACATCATAAGCAAGGATCAAATTTCAGATCTGAAAAAGAATTCAAGAAAAGTTTGCAAGGATATGATTAAAGGTGGAGAATTAGAGGTCGTGCTTCAATTCCATAATTTATTCTGTAAACTTTTTTCCTTTTATTTTTTATAATTTGAGGATGATATTTATAATTATGAATTTGATTTCTTTTCCAGTTATATTTTTAATTAAGATTGTAATTGAACACAATATCTAGTTTAAATTGAATTTCTTACTATTTGATTAGCTCAAGTTGAATTGTTTATCATATTTTGTGCATTTATGTATTAATTAACTGTAGTAATTAATTGGGATAATCTATATGGAATTGATGGATGAATTATAGGTTTAGATCTGAATATGATAATATAGGTTAGTGTATTCTGCGTGAGATGGAAACATGATTTGTATATAGGATAGACATATACCTATATATCTTATGCAACCTTACAGAGAATCTGATATAAAAGTCCTTGTTTAATATAAATCTTATAGGAATCTTGTGATTTATTTAAACTAGAATGTTCCTTTCCAATTCTATTCCCATAGTGGTGGATTTAGAAAGGATTTGTTTATACAACCATCAAAAGAAGAGCATAATTACTAATGAATTATCGATTAATAATTTATCGTGACCATATAATTAAATGGAAAGTTAGAAGATTTAAATGAACCATTGAGAAAAATTGTAATCTTAATTCTTTTTAATATGATTTTAATACTTGTCATTAGATTAATTTAGTAATTAATTTAATTAGTCTTTATTTTATAGTTTTAATTCATTTGTTTAGATAAAATTAATTTGATATAATTTTAGTAATTGGTAAACATTATTAAATAATTCTTTGTGGGAACGATACCTTGCTTGCCACTATATTGCTATTTGATCGCGTATACTTGCATAAATTGCTAAGTAAGAAAATAGGCAAACAAGTTTTTGGCACCGTTGTCGGAAAATTAATTTAATAATTTTGTCAATATTAATTTCAATCAAATTAATCTTAATTTAAACGTTTTTATTTTATTTTATTTCTTTTTTATTTTCTTTTCAGATTATGGATGCGCTTAATTATCAATAGTCTTCTGTGTGGATGAATCAACCAACTGTGGCATGAATATTTGAATTATTGGTAGCGCAAGTTGCGACGCTTTCAAAGAAAATTGATGTTCTTGAGAGTCGGTCCATTCAGAATGCCTACTATCAGTAGCAAGTCAATTACACCCCAAGCTACTATCATCTGGGTTTGCAGAATTTCCTAACTTCTTTGTGGAATAATAACAATTAAGGCCAATTCTCTGCTCCAAGTCTATCGTACCCATCAGGATTTTTGTATGAACAACCTCAACCGTAACAAGTGGAAGATTCGAATCTGTAGTAGCTTCTTATTAAGATCATAGAGCAAATTTAGACGAAGACAAACAATTAAGAAGTTTCAATTATTTATAAGTTCATAGAGCAAATTGAGGTTAGGATGAACAATTGAGAAACTTCAATTCGAAATTTAGAAAATTAAATGGGACAACTTGTGAAAGAACGAGAATCAAGTGTCAAATAAAAAAATTGATTGAGTTTTTACTGATAAGTGACCACTAAGGACCATGAACTAAAACTTAAGTTAAATAAGACATGTATCAAACCCTTTTATTATTTTGGTAATCAAGGGGATCAACCTCTTGTACACTGTGTATATGTATAACGTTCAGACATCTTGCGCAATGGTCAGTTTTCCAATAATAATCCCCTTTTTTCGGGTTGTTCGTTCTCAGTCTTACAATAAGAATCCGCCACAACCAGTGGTTTGGATAAGCTTTAAATATATACAAGTCAATGAATTTAACATGCTAGGTCTAGCTGAACAATTAACATAGACTACTTTTAAACATTTCATGAATAAAATAACTTTAATCTTTGAATGCACTGTGTGCGAATACATAAACAACATTGATGTGGTTTAATTTTCAATAATTAATCTACGTATAGCTCTTGAAAAATAATTTCAAGTTTTGGGTATAGAGAACTTGCCTTGATGGTTGTCTACGGCTAACCAAAACAGTTTAATTTTCTTTGAAAGGACCTAACAATTAATAAAGTTGATCTTTTAATTAGTATCACATATAGCTTCATATAATTACCCTTATAAATGTAACATTAATATTATTAAATCAAATAATTAAATATTTAATAATACACTAAACATTTAGAAATATTATCGTCATTTGATATTATATTAATCACATAATATCAATTTAATCATTTAATATTCTTTAAACCTTTATCTAATATTATTAATCAAATAATAATATTTAATTCCTTTACTAATATTATCAATTATTTAATAATATTTTAACCATGTAATATTATCTTAAACACTTACTAATATTATTAATCATTTAATAATATTTTATTCATTTACTAATATTATTAATTATTTAATAAAATTTTATTTATATTTTAATATTATTAATTATTTAATAATATTTTATTCATTTACTAATATTATCAATTATTTAATAATATTTTATTTTTTAATATTATTAATTATTTAATATTATTTTATTTAATTTCTAATATTATTAATTATTTAATAATATTTTATACTTTTACTAATATTATTATTTATTTAATAATATTTTGATTATTTAATTTTTGTCCAATATTAATATTATATTAAATTATATTTTCTAACCCATTTTGGACTTAAAGATCCGACTTAACTTGAACCGACCCGATTATTAAACATGGATTTTTAAAAAAGTGAACTAGGGCCCCCGGCCTTGTCCAACAGATTCCAATTTTAGGTTTTCTAGAATTTTCAATTTTTGTTACTTTAATTCAAACTTGCATAAAATGAAATATACACATCTAAATGACACCAAACTTGTTTTATTATCTTCTTAACTTTTTGTTTTTTAATATTTTATGGATCGATCATATTTTTGAAAATGTTTTTGACATAAAAATTAGGATCGATCGACTAGGGTTTCAAAAACGACATATTTTGCGATAAAGACCATAACTTGCACATTTTTCCATATTTTTTAAATATTCAAGTTGGGTTATTCTTATGACTTCTAGAGCTATCTTTCAAGTCATAGAACTCATAAAAATAACATCCACAACTCATTTTATAACACATTAAACTACATAACAAGTTAGGATTTTTATTAGTAACATGCTTTCATGCATTTCCTTCAACCACTTTACATACCAAACATAATTAAACATTTAAATCATGGATCTACATATATATCATAGATCTACTATTGTAGAGCATCAAAATAGGTTTTGAACCATTAAAAATACTTTTTGACCATCAAAATCACTTAACATGTCTATTGATACATATATACACATCGTTCACATATAACTCCATTAAAAATCCTACCTTCGAACCCTTCATGGTTTAACAACACATAAATTTCTCCCACAACCAATCATGTCAAATATTTATACAACAAATTTTAACCATAGAAATAAAAGGGTTTGAGTAAAGGAAATTTTTAAATCTTAGGGTTTTGGATGTTCTTTTTCTTTTTCTTTCAAAGTAAAAAATAAAGCTTGATGACTCCATATTGAACCTCTCTAGCAACTTTCTTGTTGATCTAGCATTTTGAATATTAGTAATGTGACACCTTCAAATCTGGGCCCACACAACCCAAACTTGAGTTGTCAAAAGACTACAACAACATTATTACAAATAGTACAACGTACAACAATACAGTGTATAACAATACACAATTAAGTCTTTACTATTATTGTCACACTATATACAACATGTGAAGACTACTACAACTATTTCTCAGACCATTACTCCATTCCCCGGCTAGACCCAACTACTCTCTCATTTTCTGAAAAATAATGGAACAAAAAGAAAGGGTGAGCTCAAATAGCCCAATAAGAAATATCATGACTAAGATAATAATGAGTACATTATCATTAGTCTTCAACAGTTATGTTCTTGATATAATACAATAAACAACAAGTTTTAGATCAATAATAGCAGTGGAATGAGCAATCCATTAGAAGAATCATGTAGACTATGATGTCCACTAGTTTCTCTCTTTCATAAAAAAATATTATCAAATTTTATCATTTAAAACGTCATTGGTCATGATAATGTAAATTCCCCATTCTTGATCATAATCATGTAAGTCATCTTTGCACTACAAGCCAAAGATATTCAATTATAACACCAATGGTCATGATCAAACTAGTCTACAGCCTTTGGTCATAATCATACCAACAACAGTTCGTCTTTGCCCCAGGCCAAAGAGAATATTTACCACGTGCCCTTAAAAAACACACCATCAAATATATCGCATTTAACCTATCAACACTTTTATCCTATCATCTGTGCCCCATGCCACAGATATTCATAACAACTTAATTATTGATGATCAGAATAATAACAGAGATATAAATGATGACATGATACTTTGTACTGAGTCAAATAATATCCAAATTGTCAACATGATGTGGACTAAAATTCAAGAATGATATTTAAGATCCACAGTTCAGAATAACGATTTAGTTCAATAGAAAGATTTAGAAAAATAGGAAGGTTCAGTTGAAATGATATTAGATGAAGCGCAAACTATTAAGGAACATATAATCATTTTAGGAAATTTTACCAAATAGTATTTACCATAGTAAATTTAAGAGTATGAAAGAAATGATATCCCTTACCATAGTAATTTTGAATGATAGAAGATGAAAAAGATGGTATCCCTTACGAGTATAAAAGAAAATAATATCACTTACGAATATAAAAGAAAATGATATTACAAACAAATATGAAATAAAAGTGTCATGCGATAATTCGTGTAGACAAATTATTTCCACAAGAGACAAATAAGAAATGAATACAAAGAGTAATTCACCAAATATGCGGTAATCCGCGTAGTCAAGTTATTCTCAGAGATTAATAAGGAATGAATACGGAAGGTTATTCACCAAACATGCGGTAATCCGCGTAGTCAGGTTTTTCACAGAGATTAATAAGGAATGAATACAAAAGGTTATTGTGACACCCCAAAAATCTCTACACCTCCTGTAGCAGATTATGGTGCTCACGCTGACTAATCAACTATAAATATTCCATAATACATAACTTCTATCAATAGAAGGTTCACAGTATCCCATAACAGTTAGTAGTTCTCGTCAGAACAATTACTGTGTTTGGATACCCTCACTTGGATGTATAGATTCATGTCTCACGGATATCTCTTTGATATCAATAATTCATATCTATATGAAATTTATAGTATTAGATGATAAGTTTGTTCCTGGAACAGAGGAGCAACTCTCTGGTCTTACGGAACTCCTTAAATCATTTCAAACCCTCATTCAGATATATAGTTCATATAGATACTGTACTACAACATTCTAACAATCTAAAGATGTAATTATAATGCAATAGATATATCAAAAGATGATAATATATTTCATAACTTTGATTTCGGTTACATAGATTTTCAACACTGTATTGTTATTACATCAAAGTTTTAAAAGACTTAAATAGTACAAGTAAAAGCAATAAACCTAATCTAACAACGTCTCTTTCCCTCGGACTTCATAATGAAATGATCTGGATTATTTTTCAATACTGCAAATGAAATAATGTTTGCAAGGATGAGCTACTGTAACGTCCCCAAAATTCGACCAACTTTATTCCCTTAAATTTTGTATTTATTATACATTATCTTTATAACGTCCAAATTTCGGTTCGTTAATAAACTTTTAATCACTTTAATTAATTCATTATTGACATTAACGTCATCAATTACCAAAATTTTCGGTATAAATTTTTCTTTCACTTTTCTTAATCATTGTATTAAAACATTTGGATATTAAAAAAAAACTTCATTTCTCGCTCCTAGTCCCTGGATCGCAACCTTTACTTTTTTCTTTCTACTACAAGTATCGTACAACTCAACACTCAACATTTAGTATTTTGTATATCCGTACAACATTCGTTGTTTCATGACTCATAACTAGCTATATAGTAGTCTCTGTCATTACAATCATCTTGAACAATTATGGTACACAACTTTAACTTTTATCATATCCAAATTCAACTTATATGTGCATACAACTCATCACAGTAAAATTGGCAAATTTTTCCGCATTAAATTATAATATAACAGTTACAGTTCCAACCTTCTAAATAATTTATCTCTAACATAATCCGATATTCCTGAAACTTATTTCTTTACCTGCAAAAGTTTATTTTAAACAAGTAATGAGCACAACGGCTTAGCAAGTTCAACAGTTTATGCTTCACGTAGCACATACCTTAACATGATGAGTGTGTGTCATACATCATGTGCTTGTACTTCTACTATAGCAATATATCTCACATCATTGCACAAAGTACACATAGTTGTCATATTAGCCACATATCACATAACACATAATTTATATGCCTTTAAACAAGTATTAGTATATCATAACAGACAACATTTAACATTAAATGACTGAAGAACTTGCCTGAAAATCCAACTATTAAATTGGTAGTTTAAAACCCTTCCTCGAACAACCTATGGCCATAAAATCATTAATTAATAATTATTTATCCTATCATGATATTAATTTACTAAATTAATATCATTTATGGGCCAATTATTACATAATACAGTTAATTATATTAACCTCGTCCTTTAAAATATTAACATAACTTAATATTTAATGCCTTCACTACGGACAACCCGACTCATCGGATAAAATTTAACATACCGAAAATTTTATCTAACCATTTTCTAAATTATAACCTTATTAGATTAATATTTAAACCTTTAACTATTAATCCCCAATATTTAATATTTTTACAAAAATATTAAATTTAATGCCCAAACATCATTTCTATATTTTTAGTATTTTTCTATAATTTTCTATAATTTTTAAATAATTTTTAAACATTCATTTCAATTAAAAATAATTTCTAGGGGCATTTTGGTCATTTTCGCGCCCTTAGGGACACAACAGGAATTTTTCGGAAAGAACAGGGGCATTTTTGTAATTTCGGTGCATACAGGATACGATCGGTATTTCTAGAAAAGCTAAAGGGCACGGTTGTAATTTCCGTGGCCAAGGGACACGCTGGTAATTACCGTAAAAGGCTAGGGACACGCTGGTAATTTTTAGCGTGCAGGCCGCCGTGCATGGCGCGCGGCTTCCTTTTGCCCAAGCCGAACGACGTCATTTGGCTGTACGTTTCTTTGGTCACCGCGCATGGCGCGGATCCCCCTCTGTCGCGCCCCAAAATGACGCCGTTTCGAGCCCTGTTTCCGGAAAAATTTTGGCCGCCGCGCATGGCGTGGCCCGACCTTCCGACTCCAAAACGACACCGTTTTGTCGGTAGTTTCCGGAAAAAGGCCCGCGCAATGTGCGAGCTGTCCTTTCTTCTTTAGTTTTTCCGAACAGTAACCAACTTTCTCACAATTAACCATTTTTATACCAAAAATTCACAACATAACTACACCAAAAATTATAAAACTCATAAATACACATCCATAAATTATTTAGAATAATTATTTTAATTATTTATAATTTTTCCAACAAATTATTTTAACACCAAAATATTGAAATATAATTGCAACAAAATAGTTTTTATACCTTCAAAGCTTGAGATTCTTCTTTGATGACACCAAATATTTTCTTCTTCTCCCTCTTGGTGGTAGCCATGGTGGTTATGGGTGGTGTTAGGTGGTGGTGATGATTTTCGGATGGAGCAACATAGAGAGAGAGTGTGTGTTTTGTTTCTTTCTTTTTCCTAGTTTCTTTGTCTTCCTTTCCTTTCCTTTTATAAGCCTCACATGTAATCAATTTTAATTACCACCCAAGCGTCCACCGACTTTGCCTTTCCATTTCCGGAGTGTTCCAAAAAAAAATAGCATGCATAATTAATTTTTTAATACATTACATAATTATTTTGTATAATAAATATTTTATATAATGTATATAAAATATTTATTTTAATTCACCAAAAATCATAACATGATTTATAAGTAATTTTAATACCTCTTTTGGATACTTTACTTGACAAATTTTGTACACGCATAATGACCTGCATGTAATTAAATAAGATAGTTTATACCTCCAAAATTCATAAAATAATTCATATAACATATAATAATTATTTTTCGTAATTTTTCACTTCGTTACTTGGACATCATGTTACACTAACATGTTCACGTTTCCGAAATATTATTCCTCATAAAAATCATAATAATTCCATTATACATAAATATAATTTTTAATAAATTAAAACATTCTTTTTCCCTCATTTATTTTCCATTCCCTTACTATTTACATTAACTCCTTTATATATAAATTATATAATTTAATATTATATAATTTATATATTTACATTCTCCTTTCTTAAATAATTTCTTAAATTACTCCATAATTATCAATTATTTATATAACCCAAAATTATACATTTATTAAATCTCTCATCATTTTAATCCTCTTATATATAAATTATATAATTATTTTTATATAATTTATATAATTATAATTTCCTTCATACATCACTTTAATTTTCTTATATAAATTATATAATTTATTATAATTTATATAATCACATTTCTTCTCAATTAATTTCTAAACTTCCTCCATAATTCTTGATTAAATCTAAAATCAATAATTATACTTTTTCTAAATTCCTCATTAACTTTTCATAAATTTTCGAATTAATTTAATTATTAATCCCTTAATTTTCATAATTAATGAAATTTATAATTATCAATTAAACATGCACATTTATATATATACAAATGTATATATATATATATATATATATATATATATATATATCTAAATCATATATTTCACATTATCACATAATACCATTTAAATATAATTTTCGTATTTCCATAATAATTTTATTGTGCCTTTACAAGAAATTTCTCTTATTCTTCATAAATTATTTTTAAACAATTTATTTACTTTCCAATTATTTTAAATTAACACAATTCGTCATGATCTCTGTACATATTTTATTTACTAATTAAATCTGATTACATACCTTAAATCACATAAAATAATAATTAATTTAAACAACCTTGATAATTTTATCAATTAAATTCTCATTTAATATTATTAAGAAAATCCTGAAAATTCGGATCCTCACATTCTTCTCCCCTTAACAGAATTTCGTCCTCGGAATCATAATTGTCGTAATAATTATACGTATTTTATTTATAGCACCTTGCAATACCTTTATCTTGATAAATCACAACTATATCCATAATAATCATATCTTTCCTTTTTAATTTTCATAACTCACATGAATAATAACATAATAGTCATAACTGTCAGAATATTAAATTCTTATTTCAATTCACAATTTCTTTGTAGTATTACATTTCATTTTTCTCTAATAGATTTATTAATAACACTTTAATTCATTTCTGGATATACTTATCAAATAATTTCTCATTCTCCGAAAACTTTCCTCCTTTTAGTCATACCTACCATTACTCAGTCAACTTATTTCATACTTTCTATTACACCTCATTTATACTCCACACATTCAACATTCTCTTCTTAATTCACATTCATAAATCTTCTTCGCATTACATAAATCATTTCTTAATACTTCTATTATTTAACACTAGGTTTTAAATGCTAACCTTTACTTAATTCATCATAATCCGTATTTGAAATTACTCTAAAATCCTGGGTGTCACATTCACCCCTCCTTCATAAAATTTCGTCCTCAAAATTTCTATGTACTAGTATCTCACTCATTTGCAACATACACAATCCCTTTGCATTCATTCCACATATCTTTCTTTCCTTCCTTTCTCGTGGTTATTGCACATTGCAATTTTCTAATCCATCACATTTCATAATTTCGTTATTTCACCACTATTACTTTCATTATCGCTCACTGATAGAAAATACTATCCCATCCTACCATCCAATCTTCATAAGAGTAGAGGAATTCAAAATTTTTATTTTGGAAAACTTTCATGATATGCTGAATGAACATTTATCCTGGTTTACAGTACTTCGCTCCCCGAGTACTTCATACTGCAAACCCTGACAGTGGATCAGTCTGTCATTAAAGTGATGTATATTTAATCTGTAATTTGGCACGCCAGTAGAACAATCTGTCATGCCTGTGTTTCTTATGCCAGGTGACCATTCGATCAACCTGCAATATTCTTAATCTTTTTGTTCATCTCAGCCTTAGAATTCATTCAAAAGTAATTTGATTTGGTATAACTTTCAAAGAATACGAATTCAATAAATATATGTTAAAATTTGTCTAGCTGAATCAATAGCTTAGACTCATTTTTCTTCAATGCTTGTCTAGCTAGATCAATTAGCATAGACTTACTTTTAATAATTTATAACCCGCAGAAATTTTAAAACATTCATCACGTCAAAACTTTTCAAAACATCTAGCCGAGTCGAATGGCATTGACTTATAGCTTTGACATACTTTTATAAATCCAAAATCATTTATGACTTCATGTTACCGCATCATTTCGACAGTACGTTGAGAATTCCGTCGTTAATAATTCTTACACTATACTTTATGGTGTTGAATCATCTTATGACGAAATAGTACCGCACCGTCTCAACAACACGTTGAGCATTCCGTCATTCATCACATCTACACCGGGCTAAAGGTGCATGGATGATTCTTTTGAAATACATTTTGATGTTAAATATTTTTGTCTAGTCGTAACAAGTAGCATAGACACTTTTTAAATCACTTAAAATATTTGTATTTTTTAAAGCACATTCGTGCCAAATTAGCTTGAGGCCAACAATTTCGAAGTCTAGCAAAGCTAGAAGAGTGGGAATATCCTAAATTCCCTAACATTCATCTTCTACTTCTTCACTTAATTATTAAATTTATTGCTAGGACTATTATTATTATCATATTAAAGATTTCTAACTACTCCAACTTTTCTATACCCCCGTATAGTTCATCAAACTTGCCACACATTATGAGTCCAGAAACTTACCACAAGAATATGAGTTTAAGAGCTTATCCTAACAATATGTAGTCTGAGAACAAATCAAAGACTATCCATATGCTGAGGTGTAACGACCCCGAAATTCGACCCACTTTATTCCCTTAAATCTTGTATTTAATAAACATTATTTTCATTACGTTCAAATTTCGGTCCGTTAATAAATCTTTCATCACCTAAATCGATCCATTATTTAATTACAAAATCATCAATTCCCAAATTTTCGGTATAAATTTTTTTCTTTTTCTTTTTCTCAATTCAATTATCGTATTAAAAATAAATGGGATATTTAAAATCCTTACATTTTGATCCTAGTCCCATGGATCGCAACCTTAACTTTTTCTTTCTCTTACCAGTATCATATCTCTCAACATTTCAAATTTAAATACCATTCATACCCATACAAATATTCCTTGTATCATCATTCATAGATTAAACATATAATAATTTCTCTACTTGTCCTATCTGGACCAAATTTGCATGTATACATATATAACACATCAACGTAACTTAGCAACTGTATTCACATTAAATTATGTTATTGAAAATATAGCAATAACATTCACAACCTTCTATGTCGATCCGTCTATAATATAATCTGAATTTCTTGAAATTCATTTCTTTCCTGCAAAAATATTTATTAAGCAAGTAATGAGCACACGGCTCAGCAAGTTCAACAGTTATGCTTCACGTAGCACATACCTTATCATGCTTGGTGTGTGTCATTCATCATGTGCTTGTGCTTCTACTATAACAATATAACTCATATGTATTCATATCGTTGCACAAAATACACATTGTGGTCATATTAATCACGTATCATGTAACACATAATTTGCATACCGTTAAAACAAGAATTACATATCATAACATTCCAACATTTAATATAAGAGGGACTGAAGAACTTGCCTGGCGTCCAATTATTTAATTGATAGCTTAAACCCTCAACTCGATCAACCTATGATCATAAATAATCAAATAATAATTATTTATTTAACAACCTTGATAATTTTATCCATTAAATTCTTATTTAATATTATTGAAGAAATCTTGAAAATTCGGATCTTCACATTCTTCCTCCCTTAACAGGATTCCGTCCTCGGAATCATAATTGCCGTACTAATCATACGTATTTTATTTATAGTACCTTGCAATATCTGTATCTTGGTGAATGACGATTTAAGTCCATAATAATCACATTTTATCTTTCTAATATCCATAACTTACAAAAAAAATAATACCATAATTGTCATAACTCTCAGAATATTCCATTCTTATTTCAATTCATAATTCTTTTGTAATATTGCATTTCACAATTCTCTAAAATTTTATTAATAAAACTTTAACTCATTTCTTGATGTACCTATCAAGATAGTTTCTCATTCTTCGAAAACTTTCTTTTTTCTCTAATCATACTTATCCTTACTTAACCAACTTATTTCATACCTTCTATTACACCTCATTTATACTCTGTACATTCATCATTTTCTTCTTAATTCACATTCATAATCTTCTTCATATTTCATAATTCATTCTTTAATACCTCCATTATTCAACATTAGATTTTAAATACTAACCTTTACTTGATTTATCATAATCTTTATTTGGAATTATTTTAAAATTCCCGGGGTATCACATTCACCCCTCCTTCATAAAATTTCGTCCTCGAAATTACTATATACTCATACTTCATAATTCTTTACATTTATTCCACATATCTTTATTTCATTCTTTTCTCGTAGTTATTGCACACTGCAATTTTCTAATTCATCACAATTCATAATTCCTTTGCTTCACAATTATTATTTTCCTTAGCACTCACAATTTAAAAATACTACCCCATCCTACCATCCAATCTTCATAAGAGTAGAAGGATTCAAAAATTTTATTTTGGCAACTTTCATACTTTGCTGAATGAACATTTATCCCGGTTTACAGTACTTCGCTCCCCGAGTACTTCATACTGCAAACCCTGACAGTGGATCAATCTGTCATTAAAGTAATGGATGTTTCACCATATATTGGCACGCCAGATGATCAATCTGCAATGCCTGTGTCTTGCTATGCCAGGTGACCGTTCGATCAACCTGCAATAGTCTTAATCTTTTTGTTCATCTCAGCCTTAAAATTTATTCAAAAGTAATTTAATTGGGTATAACTTTCAAAGAATACGAATTCAATAAATATAATTTAAAAAAATTTGTCTAGCTGAATCAATAGCTCAGACTTATATTTCTTCAACGCTTGTCTAGCCAGATCAATTAGCCTAGACTTACTTTTAGCAATTTATAACTTGCAGAAATTTTTAAAACATTTATTATGTCAAAACTTTTCAAAACGTCTAGCCGAGTCAAATGGCAAAGACTTATAGCTTTGACATACCTTCATAAATCAAAATCATTTATGACTTCATGTTACCGCGTTATCTTGACAGTCCGTTGAGAATTTCATCGTTAATAATTCCTACACCATAAACCGCACTTTATGGTGTTGAATCATCTTATGACGAAATAGTACCGCACCGTCTCAACAACACGTTGAGCATTCCGTCATTCATCACATCTGCACCGGGCTAAAAGGTACGTGGATGATTCTTTTTAAAATACATTTTGATGTAAAAATATTTTTGTTTAGCTGAGACAAGTAGCATAAACACTTTTTAAATCGCTTAAAGATTTCATTTATATTTTTCAAAGCACACACGTGCCAAATCAACTTGAGACCAAAAATTTCGAAGTCTAGCAAAGCTAGAAGAGTGGGAATATCCTAAATTCCCTAACATTTACCTTCAGTTTCTTTACTTAATTAATACATTTATTGCTAGGACTATTATTACCATTATACAAAAAATTTCTAACTACTCCAACATTTCTATACCCCCGTATAGTTCATCAAACTTACCACACATTATGAGTCCAGGAACTTACCACAAGAATATGAGTTTAGAAGCTTGTCCTAGCAATATGTAGTCTAAGAACAAATCAAAGACTATCCATATGCTGAGGGGCTCAAAACATACCATACGATTATGAGTCATGGACTTACCATATCCATGAGTTTTAAAAACTCGTGCCTAAACTTAATATTATCTATCTATTAAAACTCTTAGCGCGACTCTAACATTTCAATGATTATCACATAGTAACTAAGTAAACACAAATCCCCCGCCCATACAAAGGATTGTGCAACTCAATCACCACATGAGTCCTCAAATGAAATTTCGTACCCAAGTTTTCTACCCCCTTATCATAACCTTTCTGTCATTCATGTCTCATCATTCTCTGAATTCTTCTTGTACTATTTCATAGTACCATATCTCTTTATAGCATCAAGCTATACCTCGTTGACCATTAATAGGTCTTTCTATTATTTCATATTCTCACTTGATCCCATCATAACCTTGCTTTACAACCTACTTCTTACTCGCTTCCCTTATCTCGTGATCGTATTGTAGTACGATCCTCTCACTGTTCCTGATCATATTATTATGATCTCTTCCTATACGTTTTGGATTACCTTGTCATCTTTATTGCTTAAATCAGGTGTTCCCTGATTATCTTTGAGATTCATCTTTGAATCATTTCACCTATTCTTTCAGATATGTTCTTAATTGGATTTATAAATTTTCTCAATTCGTTTCATTCAAATCTTTCTTAACATCTTTATCTCTTTCTTGTAATCTTATATCTTTCTGATTTCCTTAACCTTAGCCAATATCTGAGATCCGTATTTCTTAACTTACATCTTTTTATTTTAATTCCCCCATGTTCATCAAACTTATCACGTACTTGGACTCAGGAACTTACCATAATCATATGGTTGAGGAGCTTGTCCTAGTCAGGCCATAGTCGGCCATTCGCTAAAGGGGCTCCACCATATAATCATGAGTCACGAGTTTACCATACGCTTGAGTTTTCAGAACACTCAACTAACCGTACTCTTTCTTACGCTAGGTTATAGCCTAAGGTATCATTTACCTAAGGTTTATAACCGCTAGCTCTGATACCAACTGTAACGACCCCGAAATTCGACCCACTTTATTCCCTTAAATCTTGTATTTAATAAACATTATTTTCATTACGTTCAAATTTCGGTCCGTTAATAAATCTTTCATCACCTAAATCGATCCATTATTTAATTACAAAATCATCAATTCCCAAATTTTCGCTATAAATTTTTTTCTTTTTCTTTTTCTCAATTCAATTATCGTATTAAAAATAAATGGGATATTTAAAATCCTTACATTTTGATCCTAGTCCCATGGATCGCAACCTTAACTTTTTCTTTCTCTTACCAGTATCATATCTCTCAACATTTCAAATTTAAATACCATTCATACCCATACAAATATTCCTTGTATCATCATTCATAGATTAAACATATAATAATTTCTCTACTTGTCCTATCTGGACCAAATTTGCATGTATACATATATAACACATCAACGTAACTTAGCAACTGTATTCACATTAAATTATGTTATTGAAAATATAGCAATAACATTCACAACCTTCTATGTCGATCCGTCTATAATATAATCTGAATTTCTTGAAATTCATTTCTTTCCTGCAAAAATATTTATTAAGCAAGTAATGAGCACACGGCTCAGCAAGTTCAACAGTTATGCTTCACGTAGCACATACCTTATCATGCTTGGTGTGTGTCATTCATCATGTGCTTGTGCTTCTACTATAACAATATAACTCATATGTATTCATATCGTTGCACAAAATACACATTGTGGTCATATTAATCACGTATCATGTAACATATAATTTGCATACCGTTAAAACAAGAATTACATATCATAACATTCCAACATTTAATATAAGAGGGACTGAAGAACTTGCCTGGCGTCCAATTATTTAATTGATAGCTTAAACCCTCAACTCGATCAACCTATGATCATAAATAATCAAATAATAATTATTTATTTAACAACCTTGATAATTTTATCCATTAAATTCTTATTTAATATTATTGAAGAAATCTTGAAAATTCGGATCTTCACATGAGGGCTCAAAACATACCATATGCATGAGTTTTAAGAACTCATGCCTAAACTTAATATTATCTAACTATTAAAACTGATAATGCGACTCTAACATTTCAATGATTATCACATAGTAACCAAGTAAACACAAGTCCCCTGCCCATACAAAGGATTGTGCAACTCAGTCACCACGTGAGTTCTCAATTGAAATTTCGTACCCAAGCTTCCTGCCCCCTTATCATAACATTTCCGTAATTCATATCTCATCATTCTCTGAATTCTTCTTGTACTATTTCATAGTACCATACCTCTTTATAGCATCAAGCTATACCCTTTGAATCAAAAAATATCTCTCTGTTATTTTACAATCTCATTGGATCCCATCATGATCTTGCTTTATAATCTATTCCTTACTCGCTTTCCTTATCTTGTGATCGTATCGTAGTACGATCCTCTTACTGTTCTTAATCATATTATTATGATTTCTTTCTATACTTTTTGGATTACCTTATCATCTTTATTACTTGAATCAGGTATCCCCTGATTTTTCTTTGAGATTCATCTTTGAATCATTTTAATTATTCCTTCAGATATATTTTTAATTAAACTTATGAATTTTCTCAATTCCTTACCTTCGTTCAGATCTTTCTTACCATCTTTATCTCTTTCTTATAATCTTCTATCTTTCATATTTCCTTCACTTTAACCCATATTAGAGAACTGTATCTATTAACTTATATCTTTCTATTTTAATTCCCCCATGTTTATCAAACTTATCACGTATTTGGACTCAGGAACTTACCATAATCATATGGTTGAGGAGCTTGTCCTAGTCAGGCCATAGTCGCTCATCCGCTAAAGGGGCTCTACCATATAATCATGAGTCACGAGTTTACCATACACTTGAGTTTTTAGAACACTCAACTAACCGTACTCTTTCTTACTTTAGGTTATAGCCTAAAGTATCATTTTCCTAAGGGTTATAACCTCTAGCTCTGATACCAACTATAACGTCCCCGAAATTCGACTAACTTTATTCCCTTAAATTTTGTATTTATTATACATTATCTTTATAACGTCCAAATTTCGGTTCGTTAATAAACTTTTAATCACTTTAATTAATTCATTATCGACATTATCGTCATCAATTACCAAATTTTTCGGTCACTTTTCTTAATCATTGTATTAAAACATTTGGATATTAAAAAAAAACTTCAATTCTCGCTCTTAGTCCTTGGATCGCAACCTTTACTTTTTCTTTCTACTACAAGTATCGTACAACTCAATATTCAACATTTAGTATTGTGTATATCCGTACAACATTCTTTGTTTCATGATTCATAACTAGCTACATAGTACTCTCTATCATTACAATCATCTTGAACAATTATGGTACACAACTTTAACTTTTATCATATCCAAATTCAACTTATATGTGCATATAACTCATCACAGTAAAATTGGCAAATTTTTCCGCATTAAATTATAATATAACAGTTACAGTTCCAACCTTCTAAATAATTTATCTCTAACATAATCCGGTATTCCTGAAACTTATTTCTTTACCTGCAAAAGTTTATTTTAAACAAGTAATGAGTACAACAGCTCAGCAAGTTCAACAGTTTATGATTCACGTAGCACATACCTTAACATGCTCAGTGTGTGTCATACATCATGTGCTTGTACTTCTACTATAGCAAGATATCTCACATTATTGCACAAAGTACACATAGTTGTCATATTAGCCACATATCACATAATTTATATGCATTTACACAAGTATTAACATATCATAACAGACAACATTTAACATTAAAGGACTGGAGAACTTGCCTGAAAATCCAAATATTAAATTGGTAGTTTAAAACCCTTCCTTGAACAACTTATGGCCATAAAATGATTAATTAATAATTATTTATCCTCTCATGATATTAATTTACTAAATTAATATCATTTCTGGGCCAATTGAAAGTAGTATGCCCTTAAGCCAATCACATTTGATGTGATAAGCATATACTTTGTAATCTTGTTCGTTTATTAATAAAAGAATCAAGTCATTTCTTTATTCATGATTAATTACTTGAATTAATCAAATGGATAAACCCATAGTTTTTGAGCAATGCTTTTAGAACCATGATGAGGATCATGCTAATGAGATCTAAATTCAAGATAGCTCAAAACTAAAATTGTTCCTAATCGTTGGATCACTAAAAAGGGGATTAGTAGATCCGGATAGATTAGTACATACTATGCTTGCTCTTATGAAGAGGATGATTGATCTCATTATCATTTGTGTAGAGACACTAAAGCAAGTATGTAGGTGCTTATTAGAGAATAAGTTCACTGAACGTGACTCGCTCAAGGAACACATAATGGAGTCTTACTTGCCTGTCAATAGGAGTTCCTTTTGTGATAGTAGTACAAGTGATCCTTGGACTTGAGATCATCATAGTATCTTGTGTATGATGAATTATATGTTGACATATTCCTTAAAACCTTTAGGGTGTATAAAAGGGTATGATTGGATATAATAAGTCATACATGGAGATAGGTGAATGATCAACAAAGAATCTACCACTTCTAGTAAAAGAAGGGAATATCCTATGCGATTCGATAAATGACAACTCAGTAGTCCTT
The DNA here is from genome assembly GCA_947179155.2 of Hedera helix. Lineage (NCBI taxonomy): Eukaryota > Viridiplantae > Streptophyta > Magnoliopsida > Apiales > Araliaceae > Hedera > Hedera helix. The sequence continues at coordinate 12,107,133 of OX359282.1, read as the reverse complement.
GGCCAAGGCAGAATGAAAATTAGAAAGTAGTTTCTAATTTACATTAATTAGAGTTATTCATTTAAGGATTGAAATGCATAAAATCAAATAAAATAACACTTGACAGTAATACCATGTCTTATATTTGATTGAGACATTGTGAGGTAGAAGGATTGAATTGTACGGTAACTATTCGCTGAATAGGTTCTTTTGTGATTAAATGTTGAAATCTATATTATCTGGAAAGTCGTTGATCGCTAAGGGGGCTTACCCTTATTATGGAATAAATATTATTTATTTAAATGAATTAAATAGTTTAATTTATTTATATAAATAAGATTAGAATAGTTCTAATTAATTTATTCTATAGCCGGTTTAATATGGAGAACCTAAAGGGTCACACCGCAAAAAGGAAAATAATTATTTAAGAAGTAAATGGCATAATTGTAATAATGAATTAAGTATATTTAATTATACTATGTGGATAGAATAAATTAAATAGCTTAATATTTATTATTTATTATTTTGGAAATACTAATTATAAATTAATAAGAGAAGTCTTATTATTATTATTATTATTACTATTATCATTATTATTTAGTTCCTAAATGGTTTAGGAATTAATTAATAAGAGTACTCTCATAATTAATAATTAAGTTTCTAAATAGTTTAGAAATTATAATTATTATATTAAATTAATTAAGTTCCTAATTAGATTAGGAGTTTAATTAAAAACCCTATTCCTAAAGGTGTTAGGAGAGTTTACTAAATCTATAAATAAGAGAAGTCTTATTATGGATTAAGATTACACACATACACTTCCACAAGTTTTGGGAGAGTACTCACATATTCTCTAGAGAGATAAAATTAGGGTTTGCCATCACCCACTTCTTGAATTATTGTTATTCCTTGGTGGATCACCTCTAGAGGCCAAACACTTGGGTGGCTAACATTGATCGTTGGAATCCAATCGGTGAAATTCAAGGAGATCGTGAAGGATTTGGAGGTGAACTTGTACCCGTTGAAGCTTTGAGATCTATAAGGGTATATCTCTAACTTCTTCTTTATTAATTAATAATTGTGCATAAAGGTCGATCCTGGATTATGGTTTGTAAAATTTTAAATTTGATTTTACCATGCTTCCGCTTATTTTGTGCAATTTGATTGCGTCTATGAATATTACAAACCAACAATTATTACATAATACGGTTAATTATATTAACCTCGTCCTTTAAAATATTAACATAACTTAATATTTAATGCCTTCACTACGGACAACCAGGCTCATCGGATAAAATTTAACATATTTGGTTGTCCGAAAATTTTATCTAACCATTTTCTAAATTATAACCTTATTAGATTAATATTTAAACCTTTAAATATTAATCCCCAATATTTAATATTTTTTAAAAAATATTAAATTTAATGCCCAAACATCATTTCTATATTTTTAGTATTTTTCTATAAATTTTAAATAATTTTTAAACATTTATTTCAATTAAAAACAATTTCTGGGGGCATTTTTGTCATTTCCGCGCCCTTAGGGACACAACCGAAATTTTCCGAAAAGCACAGGGGCATTTTCATAATTTTGATGCATACAGGATACGATCGGTATTTCTAGAAAAGCTAAAGGGCACGGTTGTAATTTCCGTGGCCAAGGGACACGCTGGAAATTACCGTAAAAGGCCAAGGGCACGCCGGTAATTTTCAGCGTGCAGGCCGCCGCGCATGGCGCGCGGCTTCCTTCTGCCCAAGCCAAACGACGTCGTTCGGCTGTCCGTTTCTTTGGTCATCGCGCACGGCGCGGATCCCCCTCTGTCGCGCCCTAAAACGACGCCGTTTCGAGTCCTGTTTTCGAAAAATTTTTGGCCGCCGCGCATGGCGCGGCTCGACCTTCCGACTCCAAATCGACTCTGTTTTGTCGCTAGTTTCTGGAAAAAGGCCCGCGCAATGCGCCGACTGTCCTTTCTTCTTTCTTCTTTAGTTTTTCCGAACAGTAACCAACTTTCTCACAATTAACCATTTTTATACCAAAAATTCACAACATAACTACACCAAAAATTATAAAACTCATAAATACACATCCATAAATTATTTAGAATAATTATTTTAATTATTTATAATTTTTCCAACAAATTATTTTAACACAAAAATATTGAAATATAATTGCAACAAAATAGTTTTTATACCTTCAAAGCTTGAGATTCTTCTTTGATGACACCAAATATTTTCTTCTTCTCCCTCTTGGTGGTAGCCATGGTAGTTATGGGTGGTGTTCGGTGGTGGTGATGATTTTCGGATGGAGCAACAAAGAGAGAGAGTGTGTGTTTTGTTTCTTTCTTTTTCCTAGTTTCTTTGTCTTCCTTTCCTTTCCTTTTATAAGCCTCACATGTAATCAATTTTAATTACCACCCACGCGTCCGCCGACTTTGCCTTTCCATTTCTGGAGTGTTCCAAAAAAAATAGCATGCATAATTAATTTTTTAATACATTACATAATTATTTTGTATAATAAATATTTTATATAATGTATATAAAATATTTATTTTAATTCACCAAAAATCATAACATGATTTATAAGTAATTTTAATACCTCTTTTGGATACTTTACTTGACAAATTTTGTACACGCATAATGACCTGCATGTAATTAAATAAGATAGTTTATACCTCCAAAATTCATAAAATAATTCATATAACATATAAAAATTATTTTTTGTAATTTTTCACTTCGTTACTTGGACATCATGTTACACTAACATGTTCACGTTTCCGAAATATTATTCCTCATAAAAATCATAATAATTCCACTATACATAAATATAATTTTTAATAAATTAAAACCTTCTTTTTTCCTCATTTATTTTTCATTTCCTTACTATTTACATTAACTCCTTTATATATAAATTATATAATTTAATATTATATAATTTATATATTTACATTCTCCTTTCTTAAATAATTTCTTAAATTACTCCATAATTATCAATTATTTATATAACCCAAAATTATACATTTATTAAATCTCTCATCATTTTAATCCTCTTATATGTAAATTATATAATTATTTTTATATAATTTATGTAATTATAATTTCCTTCATACATCACTTTAATTTTCTTATATAAATTATATAATTTATATAATTACATTTCTTCTCAATTAATTTCTAAACTTCCTCCATAATTATTGATTAAATCTAAAATCAATAATTATACTTTTTCTAATTTCCTCATTAACTTTTCATAAATTTTCAAATTAATTTAATTATTAATCCCTTAATTTTCATAATTAATGAAATTTATAATTATCAATTAAACATGCACACACACACACACACACACACATATATATATATATATATATATACATATCTAAATCATATATTTCACATTACCATATAATACCATTTAAATATAATTTTCTTATTTCCATAATAATTTTATTGTGCTTTACAAGAAATTTCTCTTATTTTTCATAAATTATTTTTAAAAAATTTATTTACTTTCCAATTATTTTAAATTAACATAATTCGTCATGATCTCTGTATATATTTTATTTACTAATTAAATCTCATCACATACCTTAAATCACATAAAATAATAATTAGTTTAAAAAACCTTGATAATTTTATCAATTAAATTCTCATTTAATATTATTAAGAAAATCCTGAAAATTCGGATCGTCTCAGTTACAAATGCTCAGCTAGTTTCAAATAAAATGAATAGACAACTCACATTGTGTTTGAATTCGAGAGAACCTTTAGTTCAAAAAGTTTACATTTATATATACTGAGGTTTGTTTGTCAAACCACACATACTATGGTTTCTGTTAGTCAATTGACTTAGAAACCATAGGTTGATCTGTTCAACCGGACTTAATAATCATTCCAAGTGGTCATGTAGACTTAGGAATCATTGATTCGGTTATTTAATAGGGGATCAGCCTATTTATAACCTAGGAGTATGCATATCATCCTACCAGTGTTCTAGACACACCGAGGCCAGTCCATTTGACTGCCTAAACCACGGGTCAGTGTACAACTGTCCGGTAACTACTCTTTATATAAAGAGGAAAAGTATCAGTATATATTTTTGTACCAAACAATATTAGTTTCCATTCAACACTTTGTACTTTGATAATTTATCAAGTCAAAGTCACGCAAATAAATAGTTCAACTCTTTAAGTTATGTTTGAACGATAAACAATAACTTCCCAATAATAAATAACACGAACAATAATTAAATGAATTCAAAATTCGAATAATAAGTTTGTACATAAATATACAAGGAATAGAATACTTGTTTAAGAATAAACAAGGTCAAAAAGAATTATCACAATAAGTACGAGTATTGAAGAAAGACTTGCACAATAAAATAAGTTCAAGAAAACTTGCACAAGACTGCAAAGGCACCATGTGCGAATGTCAAGAATAATTATAGATGCGGAATAATTTACAATAATTAAACCACTTAGCATATACTTGAAATATAATTCGAGTTTGAGTTAGAAAACTTGCTCAATGATAAGAAGTTTAAGATAGAAAACTTGTCTGGTAATCGTACGTGATATTTAGACTTGTATTTATAGCCTAAATATATTTATTATATAATAACAATAATTGTTAGAATATATAAAATTATATATTCAATTTAATTAATTAAATATGTTTATGATTCGGTGTCGATTCATCACTTTAATTGTTGTATTGGATGTTATATAGTGTTTATATATTTTATCCATCGCTAATTAATTTATTAAAGGCTTATATTTTAATTTTATAAAGCTTGTCCATCGCTAAAAGTCAATTTAGAAGCCCCTTAGATTGATTTTTAGTTAATTAACACTATATCCGTCGCTAAAAATATTTTAATTAATTTTATTATTAAAGTTTATTAAATTTATGATTTATTGATATAGCTACGGATCCAATCCGTCGCTATATGTGATTTATAAAGAATTTATAAAAATCTGTCACTAAGTCCGTCGCTAAAGATATTTTATTTTTAATTTTCCTAATAAATCTGCCACGGAGCTATAGCGACGGTTCTATTCGTTGCTATAGGGCTGTTCTTAGTGTTCTTGGCTGGCCGGATGGAGATCGTCGCTAAATTCCTATAGCGACAGGCAAGCCGTCGCTATAGCCTTGAATGTTCATAAGTTGCCCAGATATTCGGTCAATGCCGAGGGGGGTGATTTAACCTCAAATTAATTCAAGTTTGTGAAGTTATTTGGAAATACAATCTATCATAGATGTATTAGGTATTAAGGACTATATTTATATCCTATAACATCACCTAAAAAGAATCATATGTGAAAGATATGATCCGGTCAAACAGCCTTGAGAAGTTGATTTTCACTTTCTGGGCTGCCAGAAAGTCAGTTGGTCATGGTCAAGGAGGCTAGTTTGACCATGTTTAATTCTTATATCAGGTATCTTTTGGACATTATAATTGTTTCTATGTGTAGTACTCATATCAATGTACAATCAAATATACTATTTATACTTATCAAATATTTAAGTAGGAAGATAAAACTCGGTCAAACTAGGTGGATAGGCTGTTTCTGGGTAACCCAGAATTTGGCCAGTCATGGTCGGTCAACGATGTTTGATCACTAATATCTCACATCAAATTGATCTGATAGGCATGTGGTTGGTTTATATGTCTTATCTACATGACAAGGTACAACTATAAACATTAAAACACATCATTAAACCAACAGGATTGAATCAAAGAGTCTGACAATATGCCTTGTCAGACTGTTCTTCATTTTTTGGAATTTCCAGAAACATAACCGTGATCGGTCAACGGGTTTTGACCATTAATTCCTAACAGTACAGTGATCCGATTGGGGTGATTCAAATTTTAGATTGTTAAAGGAATGGCATAATACAACTATAAACACACAAAAATCCTAAACTATCAATTTAAACGGATCAAAATGTCTGACAAATAGGTTGTCAGACATGTTCTTGGACTTTCTGGGCAGCTTTGAACAGAGAGCTTAAATCTATTATTTTATGTATCTAAATGTTATAAAACCTCAATTAAGCAACTCATATCCCTTATATACATAATATCAGTCATTCCTAAACATTATAACATAAAATTTAACAAAGCATTAAAGATCTACACTGAAATTAGGGTTTATACCTCTTGAAGCAATTTTGCTAAAATCCTTCTAGATTCTGATCTAAGGAAGATCTGAGGCTTATGGAACATTAATTGTGACTGATTTTGGTTGTGGATTTCATGGGTTTCATCAATGGGAGTGCTCTCTATTTATAGGAGAGCTAGGGTTAGGGTTTTATGGTCTTTTGGACATTTTTTCTTGCAAGCTAAGTTTGTTGCAATGATCATTATCAAACCTCCTCAATGAGGTCGGTTTGCAGGCTCATTAATTCCATTTAATGACTTTGAATCATCACTTAGGGTGACTCATGCATTTCCAAATTTGTGTGAGCATAAATTAATTTCATTTTTGCTTTAAGGAAGTCAAATTCAATTTTGCTTCCTTGTTTGATTGTGTGGCTGAGATTGTGAGGTTAGTTTAGTCATTTCACAAGTGTATTTAGGGTTTAGGGTTTAACCTTAGGGTTTGGCCATTAGGGTTTACAATTTAGGGTTAGGGTTTACTAATTGGGATTAGGGTTTCTTAATTAGGATTATGATTTTATAATTTTGGATTAGGGTTTCCTAATTAGGTTTAGGGTTTTCAAATTATGTTTCCATAATTAAATTTTAGAGTGTTTTATTTCATTTGTTAATGTATAACAACACACAAAATTAATTACATAATGTAATTACATATAATATTAAATTCAAATATGTTTATTTGTATGAAAAAAATATTCTTAAAAATTCTTAAAAAATTCGGATTATTACAGTTATTCACCAAACATGCGGTAATTCATGTAGTCAGGTTATTCCTAGAGATTAATAAAGAATGAATACGAAAGGTTATTCACCAAACATGCGGTAATCCGCGTAGTCAGGTTATTCCCACAATTTAATACATGAAAATAAATGATACAACTTATGAGTAAGAAAGAAACGATATTATTTTCGAGAATCAAAGAATGATAATCCCTTACCTTAACACGTGATTGGATATTGATTTCAATGAAGTTGATCAACTTGAACAATACTCGTACACTTACAGATCTGCCCAAGATGACTTTAACACACTCAATGAGAACTTACACAAAGAAATATTTAGAGAGTGAAAGAAAGAATGAGTAAGAAAGTTTATGAAAAATCCTTAAGTTAAGCCCTCTATTTATAGCCAAAAATCTTATAATAACCAAGATTTTCTAATTTAATCTAAATCGTATATGTCAAGATAATGTTTAATCTATACCACTCATTTCATCTTTTAAGATTTCCTTAATCTAAATAATGTCATTTAAATATCATCTTTAATCTACACTGTTCATTTGAAATTCTATAATTATTACATTATCTTTAATCTATACAATGCATTTCATCTTTTAAGATTTCTTTAATCTAAATCATTCATTTAAATATCATCTTTATATATAAAACAACTAACTTTATATAAATCAACTAACTTTATATATATATAAATGATTAACTCTATATAAATCAACTAACTTTATATATATAAATGATTAACTTTATATAAATCAACTAACTTTATATATATATAAAAATGATTAACTTTATATAAATCAACTAACTTTATATATAAAAATGATCAACTTTATATAAATCAACTAACTTTATATATAAAACAAATAACTTTATATATAAAATAATTAACTTTATATAAAGTATATAAACAATTAACTTTATAAATTATTTTAACAATAATTCATCAATTATTCATAATTATTCATTATTATAACCAATTGTTATAAATGTAGTGTAATTGGCCTTCTGAATTAGAGACTCGTAATACCAGTAGAAATACCAACTAATAATGATATACAACAGTTAAATCAACATCATAATAATGATAACATTAATGCAGAAATAAATAAAAGAAAGAGTACGTTACTGTGTAATGACAATTATTGATTCAGTAATGTAAATTACTGTGCATATGCTACTGTGACAATTATTGGTTCAATAAAGTCAAATATTGTATGATAACCACTTTATCAGTTCAATAATATGAAATATTATGCAATGCTGTGTGCTACTGTGTAATACTGCGTGTCACTTATAATACCGTATATTACTATTCTTTTACTATCGGGTATTTTAACAGTTAAAAGTGATAGTACCATTGACCATTTAAAAATTATTTATGTCGTTTTCTATATTAGACAATTATTCGTTGTGGGGTCCACCAATGATTGGTTCATACGGTGCCGTCGTACAAATATTTCCCGACAGAACGAATATTCCCCGACCAAACGAATATTTGTCCAACATAATATAATTTGCATATAACATCCTTAACTTTTAACTAAGTCAATTTAACCACTTACTGTTTCAGGAAAACTATATATGAAGAAAAATTAAATTTTGTATTTCATAAAATTTGAGGTCTTACAAGTAATTATATCAATTATAATATCCAAAGATGGGTACTTTAGGTGATCAACCTATCATACGTATATATTGTGCACAACATAACCACTTGCATTTCGTTTCGAGTATATTTTACCTACATAATAAAAAAAAATTCCCCTACTATGAGGGTTGTTCATTACAACTTTTAACTTTGATTCCGCACCACAACAATATGGTTTAGACTAGTTTCAATAATATTCAAGTTAATGAATCGACACGTACATGGTCTTGCCGAAACAATTGGCATAGATCTACTTCTTTAAATAATTCATATCAAGAACAAGTCATAATAACATATGCAATGTCTAGCCGAAACAATTGGCATAGACCTACTTTTTTAAATAGTTCATAGTAAGAACAAGTCATGCAAATGCACATAAGTGCTAATACTAATAACAATTATGATATGTAATAATTATCAATAATTAATCCAGCTTGAACAATAAAACAGTTCTAGGTTTAAAAATAACATACATAATTAAATGAGTTTGAGTTTTAAAAGAACTTACAAAAATAAATATAAGTTAAGGTTAAGAGAACTTGCAAAATTAAATAAGTTTAAGGTTTAGGAACTTGCCTGTTGCGTCGACTACAACTAATTCTTACTTATCGTACTTTGAACAACCTATACAATTAATAGTTTAATCTACTAATTAATATCACATATAATTGGTTCAACATACACCAATAATTTCCTAGATTTCATTTCAGTATTTAACACCTAATCACACGTAACATCATCTTTGGTTAAATTTAATTATCCTTTAATTACCTTTTACCAATCACATAATACATCACAAAATAATTTAATTTTAATTATTTAATTACTTTATTTATTATTTAATATCATTCAAATAAGAAATAATTACCTCAATTCATTTATTTAACCACCATATCATGCCATTATTATAATATTTTTATAAAAAAATGACCAAGTTACCCTATTTAGTCTTATTAAATCATTTTAACACTTATCGGTCAGTAAAATTATATTATATAATTTTTTGACTTACTTTAAATTAAATTCTTTATTTTTTCTTAACTCAATCATATTTATTAAAAATACCAAATTGACTTATTATTTTTATATCTTCTGGATATCTTTAGTATATTTCATTTTACACACAAAATAATTTTCTTTTAATTTTTAAACTTCATTCCCTATTTTTAAATAGACCTTTTCCTTCTAGAATTGCATCATTTATTAAAAATTATCATTTTATCCAAATATTCTGAAATTTATATGGCGGATTATTTTCATCACACATTGATTCTGATAAAAAATTTATATTGTTATGATCTATGGATATCAAATTATTATAGTTTCTTTTTAAAAAACTAAAATCTTTACCGAGCCGTAATTCACTCATCCGGAGTTGGAATGAACTCATTTTTGGCCAGAGGCTCAATAACACCACATATGTTCATATCTCATAAGGCCATAATTTTTAAAGTGAGTTAACTAGCCGAAATATGCCTTAACATTTTATGGATAAGAGATTTTTCGGTAGAAAACTGTTTTGGTAGAAAATTGACCAAAATTAGTTTGTTCATTATTTTTCAGTCATTCCACTTGGAGAAGATTTATAACTCGAAGATTTATCATCCGAGACTTACAGATCTCAGTTCCGAGTTTCTGACAATGAATAGTAACCGTCCATAGTGGCCTAAAATTTTAGGGTTTTTGAAACTTGATTTTATAAAAAAAATTCTTACTTCTCTTTGCATTCTTAGCACACCAACACACATAATGAGCATATCTAACCATAAAACTTCTTTTATAACATAGATCTATCATAACAACCGATAGATCTACATTTAGAATCATAGATATAACATGTTAAAGCTTTAAAATAGTTTTTAAACAATAAAAACACACTTGTATACTTGAAAAATATATTTTTGACCATAGAAAATTATTTTCATACATAGATCTATAAATGCACACATATATCTCCATAAAATCTTCCTTCCTTATACCTTCAACCCTTCATGGTTCCACACACAACAAAACTCCTACAACCAACCATGATAAATCACATAACATAAAATGAAAGACTAATGTTTAGAAAACTTTTAAACCTTCAAGCTCTTTTTCGTCTTGAAATAAAGCTAGTTAGAACCTCCTCTTGGCCTCTTGATCTCCACCGAAACCTTCTACAAGACCCTCTTGGTATTTATCTTTTTATCTCTCAAATAAAACTTTCAAGGATGTAGCAAATTTCTCTCAAAAGATCTCACTTCTCTCTAAAGCTCCCTCTCTCTAGAATACTAGTAATTTGAAAAATGGAAGTATTCTTGTCTCTCTTCATGGGTTGACCTTATTAATAGAGAAATAGATCTAATATGCACCATTTGTTATTGAAACGGGGGGATTTTTGTTTCTAGGTACATTATTATATTGTTGTGTCTACTAACAATAATAATTAATATATTTTTATCGTAATATATAAAATGACTCAATAATTGAATATTTACTAATATAAGCTCATTTTAGTAGCCGAAGATTTAAACAGTGTTTTGAAAAAATAAAATAAAATGTCGAATATTACTTTAAATTGTGTTAATTTTCTTATTGGAATTCATAAGTTTTGGGTCTTTTATAGTTTAAAAATGATAATAATATCAAGAGTGCCTTTAAATTACTACCTTTTTTATGCTTCTACAGTTGAACAACAAATATAATTTAATACAAAAATAATTTAGATTACGTTTGTTTGTAAATATTATAATACCGGAATTCTAATATCAAAGTATGGATTATAATTCTAAAATTATATTTGTTTACAATAATTATACTTAAGATAAAATTATTAATCAAAAAAATATCTTGTTTATTTTTAAATTTGGACTTGAAACTATTAGTTCAAGGATTATAAAATGACTTAATAGTCTTGAGATTATAATCTCTGATTATTTATGGTATTAAATTGTCCCTTATATTAAATTATTTTATAATTCTTAGACTAATAATCCCAAATTCAAATTTAAAAATAAATAAGACAGAGATGAGATAAATAGTCTTATTCTAAGTATAATATATTTATAAATAAACATAATCTTGAGATTATAATTCATACCTTAAAATTATAATTCCGAAATTATAAATTTATAACCCAAACAAACATGGCCTTAGAGAATTATTTCGACAAAAACAACAGCCTAGTAAAAAATTTTAACTTTTTTTTTATAGCATTTACGTGTTCTCTTGCCAGTTATTTCATATCAATTTTCTAAGTATGAATTTTTTGTATTGAGTTTTTTCATTGGATTTCCTTCTCAATTGGTTTTACAAAATTGTCAATATAAGTTTTAAATATTGGAAAAAATTGATCACGCGATGATCACATAATTTGTTTACCATTTAATTTTCTTTATTTGAGATGAGGTGATATATAAAAATTCAAGGTAATTTTATATATATACTTAAAATGTTGAAGCCTGAGATTGTGCAGATAATTCGGTAATAAATGTGTCATCCACTTGATCGTCAAGAAATGACACGTGTATATTTTTTTTCTTCTCGAAATTTACAGCCCCGATGTTAAAAACTTAAAACGACGACAAGTTTACTTATATAATATTCTATCATAAAATTAAATATTATATTTATTTTAATTATTAAATAAAAAATATAACATAAATCTTAATATTATATTTTATTTTTTAATAATTAAAATAAATATAGTATTTTAATATTATTCATTTAAACTTACTTAAAATAGTTAAGTTTCTTACTTCTCTTTAGCTCCTAGAATTTAACGTTTGACTCATATGACTAACGCTCCCAAGATGCGAGTGTGATTTGACACTACTCGAAATTTCACGTGGCCACCCGAACTTCACCTTTTTGTAAGTTTCCGTCATTCGTCTCTGCTCATCAAGCCCGAAGATTCACTTTCCCCATTTCCTCCACCGAGCCCAATAAAACCCTAGAAGACCCTCCTATGTACTGCTGCTATTCTACAATTCATGTCTGCTAGAATCACCAACCAGTTCATAAAATCTAATGTAAGTAATGTCACTATTCGCTCGTGCATGCTGAGATGTTCTTAAGTTTCAAATTGATCCGTGTTTTTTTTCCCACATTTTCGTGTCATGCATGGTCATGGTTTTGTTAATTATGTTGTTTAATTGCAATTGCACTGTTTGTTTGATTTTATCTTCGGTTTTCAGAGAAAATAAAGGAGATTTTTCTTTTGAATATTAAGTAGTGGAATTATGTTGATAGTCTTTGGTTAGATTGTCAAATTGCTATAAAATGGATATCCTGTGTTTGAACTGCATAAATACCTCAATTTTCTATGGTTAATTGGTCTGTCTACAGAGAGAGTGGATACACACAAATTTAAAAAAAAGGAAAAACAAAAAATATATCAACTTAATTCCACAGTTCTTATGGTGATTTGATTTATAATCTGCAGTCAAACTCTCAATCTCTATCTAGAGACGGGAAACAAATCTAGAATATTGACTTCCACCAGCTTATACTGTCGTACAAAATACATGCATTTTAGTTTTGTTGCAAGCTGTTTATTGCAGACCCAGAAACAAGTTGATGCACGGTAGTTGTTATCTTTCTGTGAATCAATGTTTCTGTTTCAGCATCCCTCTTGAACATAGATTCTGATTTGATGAGATGGTAATAGACTATTTAAATTGTTTTGAAAAATTAATTTGTATTTTAAATTTCTTTCTTCAAACACTGCTGTAGAATTTTAGGGTTGAGAAAATTTGAGACACTTTTAATACCGATAGTGTACTTTTAACTTTCATTTAATATCTATCTTGGTGTTTCTTTTTCTTGTAGATTTGACAGGAATTGCAATGAATTATAGTTCTGAAGAAGACACGGACATAAGTGAATCTGAAATTGAGGAGCATGAAGATAAATCTTATGAGGAACTGAAGAATGGAAAGAAACCTGTTAAATTATCGGATAAGACTTTTACTTGCCCTTATTGTCCAAGAAAAAAAGAAAGAGAGATTAACACTATAATGAACTATTACAGCATGCAGGCGGGGTGGGCAAGGGTGGTTCACAAAAGTGAAGTGCAAGAGAAAAAGCAAACCATCTTGCATTGGCTAAATACTTGGAAACAGACCTAGCAGATGTTCCTGGTCCATCACAACCTTCTGCTAAGGTTGATGCTTCTGCAGCGTGTGATGGGGATGAGATGTTTGTGTGGCCGTGGATTGGAATTATAGTTAACATTCCAACTGAATATAAGGATTGGCGGTTTGTGGGGGGAAGCGGTTCTAAGCTGAGGGACCAACTAGCAAGCAGAGGTTTCAATCCCACAAGAGTTAATCCCTTATGGAATTACAGGGGCCACTCAGGCACTGCAGTCGTTGAATTTAATAGAGACTGGTCTGGGTTCCCTAATGCCATGTCGTTTGAGAAGGCTTACGGGCTGTTCATCATGGGAAAAAGGATTGGCTAGCAAGCAATGACCAGAAGTCTGATCTTTATGGATGGGTTGCTCGTGCTGATGACTACAACTCTGGTGGCATTATATCAGAACATCTCCGCAAGATTGGAGACCTTAGAACCATTTCTGATATAATGGCGGATGAAGTTCGTAAGACAAGTAAGCTTGTATTAAATTTGACAAACGTGATCGAGGTTAAACAGAAACACTTGGAAGAGATGCAGAGTAAATTTGTGGAGACTGCTAATTCTCTTAGCAAGTTAATTGAAGAAAAAGACAAGCTTCATCAATCCTATAATGAAGGTCTGTGCTGTTACCATTTTCCATTTATTTTTATAGCTAAGAACGTCTTTTTATGGCTATACCAGTTTGATTCTCAATAATTGATGGTGCTGGGATGGGGTGAATCATATCTAGTCTTACATTATTTGCACAAAACAGCCAGCCTAAAAGATTCTAAACTGCAGTTCTGCAGTTGTCAACTTGACATTTTGTCACCGCATGAGGCAATGTCATCTATTTGCTTTACAAAAAATAAATTATTAAGCTAATAATAAGGATCAGGTTAGGTAGATTAAGCGAAATATATTATTCTAGTTGAATGATCTTATGATTTTTTTAGTAGTTGAAGAGAAGTAGGAAGGTAAAATTTGAGAAGGGGACTACCATAATTTGAATTTGTTAAGTTCTTATATTGTAAAATGCTTTTAACTAGCTTTGATGACAGTAGTTTTTGAAGTTTGTTTGCGCCATCCAGATGAAGATCTTATGATTTTTTAATTGTTGAAGAGAAGTAGGAAGGTAAAATTTGAGAAGGGGACTACCATAATTTGAATGTGTCTTATACTTATATTGTAAAATGCTTTTAAAGTTAGCTGTGATGACAGTAGTTTTTGAATTTTGTTTGCACCATCCAGAGATAAAGAAAATATAGTTAAATGCTCGTGAGCATGTCCAAAAGATTTTTAAAGATCACGAAAAGAATAAGCTGCAATTGGAAACTCAAAAGAAAGAGCTTTTTCAACTTTGTTTATTATTTTTAATTATACCATTTCTATCCAAAACGGTAATAATTATTAAAAATCGAATTTTTATCATAAAAATCTGAAACTTGACCGACAGTTTCTGGACACAATATATTATATCCTGTAAAAATTTTAAAGTGTTTGAAGCGATATATTTCAACTTATAATAGTTTCTGTTTTCCAAACCGAAAACTTTATTAAGTTACTACGCACTCATCCGGAGTCGGAATGAGCTCATATTTGGACAGGAGTTTCGTTACAACATAAATTTTCATAATCCAGGACCCTAGAATTTTTAAAGCTTGTTTAATGGCTGAAACAGGCTCCTAAATTTTCTGGATAGTAGGTTGTTAAGGTTTTTCGGTTTTGGAGAGTTTTACGGGAAAAATCATTAAAAATATATCGTAACTCAGAATTTAGTCAATCCAGTTGGGTTCTTTCTAGAACTCAAAGATCTATTTTCCATCATGAATGGATTTTTAAAATGAGCTACGGTTTGAAACTTTTACATGTCCAAAATAGGCCGTCTAACTAGGGTTCGATCACAAGGTTATTTCTTCACTAGTTCTTTGGTTTTCTTGTCACATAAGGTCATTAACACATGTTTAAACATCAACAAAGTCTCTTAACATATATGTATCATTACCAAACATGAAAATTAGTTTTGTACATAAATGAGTCCATAAAACACATCAAAACTCACTTTCTAGCACATAACACATAACACATATCACACATGTATATATCATATGACATAATCCAAACAAATACCCTTATTTCTTCGAACCCTACATGGTTCACAAACACATAACTTTCCACATCCACCATGACAAGGGAGAAAAATAAACCAATAATAGATAAAGAAAATGAGAAAACAAAGGTGGAGAAAACTTTAAACCTTCTAGCTCTAGGTGCTCTCCTCCTCCTTCTTCCAAAATAGGTGATAAATGGTGATGACATGAACCTTTCTCTCTCCTCAAAAAACTTGAAAATCCTTAAAAGTTCTCTTTTTGATGGTCTAGGGTTTATATCTAGTAAGGATACAATCTTTTTCTTCTCTTTTTTCACAAATTAAAGTTAGTTTTCCATCATTTCTTTCTTTTTCTCTCTCTACTCTAACAATGGTGGTTTGGAAGAAATGAGGAAGATGATAGATATAAGCTAGCAAAATAGAAGTTGTACAATGGACTTGTATGGATAATCCAATCTAGTTTAATCTCACTTACCAACACAAGTATCAACCAATTTGGAATTCTTTATCAAGTCCTCCAATCAAAAGCCATGCTACATGTCACATGGGTCCCATGGGGGACCCCCCATAACTGGCCACTCCCTTATTTTTGGTCCAATTTTGTTTTATTTTTAAAGCAAAAAATGATAGCAAAGTTGACTAAAAAATTGACTTTTAATTAATTAACTAATGGGACGAAGTTTGGGCTAGTATGAGCTTCTTTTTGGACACATATTAATTGAACATTGGGCCTCATTAAATTTTCTAGCATATCAAGAACTTAATTCATTTAGTGGACTAACATAAATAAATAAAATGGTCATACATTTGAATGAATACAAGTCCCTCACATAATTAAATTACTTGGGCTTGATAAATTAATTCATGAGAATAGTCCCAACAGTTTCATCACATACATGGACTATAAAATCACACATGACACATATTGATAATCAAGTTAATTAACTTAATTAATTAATCCAATTAAACTTATCATATTCAAGGATTGCTTGAATATTTACTTGACTTCAAACTCCTCAGGTCAGTCCATTAATATAAGCATTATCAGAACTTTCCTTTAATTAATTAACTGCTAGTCACATAATCATGTAACATAATAATTTAAATTAATCACAAGTATTCACTTAATTGAAAATTTAATTCTCAATTTAATTTACAATGTTTAATAATATTTGGGGTTATCACATTCTCCCCCCTTTATAGGAATTTCGTTTCATCTTAGATCACGCAAAAAGATGCGGATAATTCTTCCTCATCTTTTTTTCAAGCTCCTACGTAGCTTCTTTGACCGCGTGATTTAACAGAATGTATAACTTTATTTCTTAATGTTTGTTCTTTTCTATCTAATATCTGAACATGAATTTCCTCGTAAGATGAGTTCTTTTTCACTTGGATTGGTTCATAGGAGATAACATGCTTGTAGTGTGGTTTATATGACCGTAACTCTAACACATGAAACACGTTGTGAACGTGCTCAAGTTCAGGAGGTAACGCTACCTCGTATGCTACTTCACCGACTCGCCTCAAAATCTCAAACGGTCCTATGATCTTAGGGCTCAACTTGTCCTTCTTGCCAAAACGAATCTTTCCTTTCCAGGGAGATACCTTTAGAAACATGAAACTGCCCACATCGAAGTCTTGCTTTTAACGGTGTAGATCAGCATACTTCTTTTGACAATCTTGAGCTCAACTTGCCCTTCTTGCCAAAACGAATCTTCCTTTTTCAGGGAGATACCTTTAGAAACACGAAACTGCCCACATCGAAGTCCTGCTTTTGACGGTGTAGATCAACGTACTTCTTCTGACGATCTTGAGCTGCTAACATACAGTTTTTGATTAGTTTCACTGTATCTGCAGTCTACTGTACCATTTCAGGTCCCAACAATCTTCGCTCGCCAACCTCGTTCCAACACAACGGTGTTCGACACTTTCTTCCATATAACGTTTCGTACGGTGGCATGCCGATACTAACATGATAGCTGTTGTTGTAAGTGAACACCACCAGTTGCAAATGGTCATCCCAGCTACCTGTTAAATGCATCACGACCGCTTGAAACATATCTTCTAAGGTCTGAATCGTCTGCTCGCTCTGGCCGTTCGTTTGAGGATGATACGCTGTACTCAACCTCAACTGTGTTCCCATCATTTCCTGTAAACTCCTCCAAAAATTTGACGTGAAACGCGAATCTCTGACAGATACGATAGAGACTGGCACTCCATGTCGCGATACGACCTCTTTAATATAAAGCTTCGCCAACTGTTCCAAATTATACTTGATCTTTATCGGAAGAAAATGTGCAGACTTCGTAAGACGATCCACGATCACCCAGATCGCATCAAATCCTTTTTGAGTTACTAGAAGCCCTACCACAAAATCCATTGTGATATGCTCCCACTTTCATTCTGGGATCTCCAATGGTTAGAGTAGTCCACTTGGTTTCTGGTGTTCTGGTTTAACCCTTTGACAAGTTAAGCATCGACTGACACATTCAACTACTTCTCTCTTCATATTCGGCCACCAAAATTGTTGCCGCAAATCTTGATATATTTTTGTGCTCCCGAGATGTACGAAATATCTCGAATTGTGAGCTTCCTGTAGGATCTCTTCCTTTAATTCTTGAATCAACGATACCCAGATTCTCTTCTCAAATCTTATTATTCCATTACTATCAATTCCATATTTCAACTCTTCCCCTTCAGAGATTCGCTTCTTTATATTAACACATTCTTTGTCATTCTCTTGAGCCTCTCTTATTCTGTCTAATAGAGTAAGACTTGCTTCCATTGCAAATAGCTTCTCATCTGACTCCTTTGGATATGTGATTTCCAATTCCAGCTTTTCCATTTCATTAACTAACTTCTCCTCAGTTGTCAACATCAATACTCTTTCTCAGCCTTTCCTACTTAGTGCATTGGCTACCACATTTGCTTTACTCGGATGGTATAAAATCTCGCAGTCGTAGTCCTTGATCAACTCTAGCCATCGCCTCTGCCTCATGTTCAATTCTTTCTCAGTGAAGATATACTTCAGACTCTTATGATCTGTGTATTTTTTACACTTATCCTCATACAGATAGTGTCTCCAAATCTTTAGAGCAAACACTACTGCTACTAATTCTAGGTCGTGAGTCGGGTATCCCTTCTTATACTCCTTTAATTGACGACATGCGTACGCAATGACCTTGCCATGCTGCATAAGAACACACCCAAGACCCCTATGTGACGCATCACTATAAACAACAAATCCCCCTGTCTCATCAGGTAAGGATAACACAGGCGCTTCACTGAGCCTCTTCTTTAACTCCATGAAGCTCCGTTCACATTTATCCATCCAGACGAACTTCATTGTCTTCTTTGTCAAGTTTGTTAACGGCGTTGCTATCTTTGAAAAGTCCTGAATGAATCTCCGATAGTAACCCGCTAAACCCAAGGAACTTCTTAACCTCCGTCGGCGTCTTCGGCTGGTCCCAGTTTATGACTGCTTTCACCTTTGCTGGATCCACCGAAACACCATTTTCATCAATTACATGACCCAAGAACTGCACTATTCTCAACCAAAACTCGCATTTAGAGAATTTTGCATACAATTTCTCCTTTCGTAATGTCTTCAGTACTATCCTTAAGTGATCGACGTGTTCCTCCTCCGTCTTTGAATAGACCAATATGTCATCAATGAACACCACGACAAATTTATCCAAATACTACTTGAATACCCTGTTCATCATGTCCATAAACATTGCTGGCGCATTCGTCAGTTCATACGATATCGCCAGAAACTCGAAGTGACCATAACGAGTTCTGAATGCTGTCTTTGGTATATCCTTCCCTCCTCACCTTCAACTGGTGGTATCCGGTCCTCAAATCTATCTTTGAAAAGTACTTCGCTCCCTTAAGTTGATCAAACAGATCGGGTACTTGTTCTTAATCGTAACTTTGTTCAACTCCCAGTAGTTGATACAAAGTCTTAGGGAACCATCTTTCTTCTTGACTAACAATACCGGTACTCCCCACGGAGACACACTCAGCTGAATATACTTTTTATCTAGCAATTCTTGCAGTTGTATCATCAGTTCCTTCATCTTTATCGGGGTCATCCTATATGGTGCTTTTGATATCGGCGCTATCCTGGGTACGAGATCAATCACGAATTCCACTTCTCTATCTGATGGTAAACCTGGTAATTCATCCGGAAAAATATCTTGAAACTCTCTTATTACGGGTATTTATGCAATTTCCCCTCCTATTCTTCGAGTGTCAACTACGTGAGCCAAATACCCAAGACAACCTTCCTTAGAAATCTTTTAGCTTGTATCATCGTCAGACAACTTGATTGTCTCGACGATTTACTTCCGTAAAATACAACATTTGACTTATTTGGAGTCATTAGGTGTATACACTTCTTTTGGCAGTCAATTACCGCTCAGTGATTAAACAGCTAATCCATCCCAAGGATAACGTCAAATTCACCTAATCTTATAGGGATCAAGTCCATGCTCAACTTATATCCTCTAATGTTGGCCCAACAATTCTTATGAATGAATTCAACAGGAATAAATTCTTTATTTGCTACCTCTACATTCATAGGGTTTTCTAATTTTTCACAAGGTAATTTCAAATGTCTAGAAAAATCTTCAGATACAAATGAACGCGTAGCTCCCGAATCAAATAACACGTAGGCATTCATATTATTGATCGGAAAAATACCTGTCACCACGTCCTTCGATTCCATTGCGTCATGCACTGTCATGTTGAAGGTACGTGCCACTGGTTTGTTCTGTGTGGGTGGTCCTCCAATGGTTAACTTTTCGCCACTGCTCTTTTCAGGCAATCTTTAATCTGGTGATCCGTTGCACCATATGAGAAACAGTCTCCTCTCTTCGGCGTTGGGCATGTGGAGCGACATGTCTCGTCTGACCACAGTTAAAACAAATTCCTTTGCCCCCTTAAACACTCTCCGGAGTGGTTCTTTCCGCACTTATTTTCTTTCTTCATTTCACCTCCTGATTTATGTCCCGAACTCTGACAATCTACCCACTTTCTTTTATTCGGATTGCTGCCTCTACTACTGCCTCTTTCTTTGTACCCCTCATGACCCTCCTTTTTTCTTCTGATCCTGATTGTATTTCACCAGAGCTTCATTTCCCCCTTCAGCTATAATCTCCCTCTCTAGTAAGGTTGCAAAATCACTAGTCCTCAAAACAACAACTCCCCGATATACCCATGGTTTTAAGCCTTGCTCGAATCTACGTGCTCTTCTGGCTTCAGTGTCCACCTGGTGGGGAGCAAACCTGGCTAACTCGTTAATGTAACGACCCCGAAATTTGACCCATTTTATCACCTTAAATTTCATATTTATTATACCTTATCTTCATAACGTCCAAATTTCGGTCTGTTAATAAATCTTTAATCACCTTAATTCATCCATTAATTGATTTTAAAATCATCAAGTATAAATTTTGCGGTATAAATTTTTCACTTTTCTCAATTAATCATTGTATTAAAATATTTGAATATTTAAAATCCTTACATCTGGATCCTAGTTCCTGGATCGCAACCTTTACTTTTCTTTCTGTAACCAGTATCATAAAGCTCGATATTCAAAATTTACTATTATTTATTTTCCTACAGATATTCTTTGCTTCGTAATTCCTAATTAAACATATAATAGTTTCTATTGTAACCATTCTATTGAACTATTACAGTTCATACATTAATGCTAATCATCTTATTTGGAATCCAACATATAACTATATACAACACATCAACATAACTTGCAAATTTACCACATAGAATATAACAACTTCCTTTACAACCTTCTAAGTTGATCAATCTTTACACAATCCGATATTTTTGAAATTCATTTCTTAACCTGCAAAAGTTTGTATCATGCAAGTAATGAGCACAACGGCTCAGCAAGTTCAACAGTTTATACTTCACATAGCACATACCTTAACATGTTCGGTGTGTGTCATACATCATGTGCTTGTGCTTCTATTATAACAATATATCTCACATCATTGCACAAAGTACACATAGTTGTCATATTAGTCACAGACCACATAACACATAATATATATGCATTTAAACAAGTATTTACATATAACAGGCAACAATTAACATTAAAGGACTGAAGAACTTGCCTGAAAATTCAACAATTAAATTGGTAGTTCATACCCTTTTCTCGATCAACCTATGATCATAAAATAATCAAATAATAATTATTTATCCTCTTATGATATTAATTTAATTAATCAATATTATCTCTGGACCAATTATTAATTTACATGGCCAACTATAATAACATCGTTCCTTAAAATATTCGTTTAATTTAATATCCAACACCTTTAATACGGACAACCCGGCTCATCGGATAAATTTTAGCACATTTAGTTGTTCGGATTTTCATTTAATCATTTTCTAACCTTTAAACTTAATAGATTAATATTTAAATATTAATCCCCAATATTTAATATTTTTACAAAAAATTAAATTTAATGCTCAAACATCATTTCTATATTTTTAATATTTTTCTATAATTTTTAAACATTTATTTTAATTAAAAATCACTTCTGAGAGTATTTTCGTAATTTTCGCGCCCTCAGGGACACATCCGTCATTTCCCGGAAAGGCCGGGGGCATATCCGTAATTTCAGCAACTTTAGGGACATATCGGGAATTTTTCGGAAAGATAAGGGGCATAATTGTAATTTCCGCGCTAAGGGACATGTTCGGTATTACCGAAAAAGACCAAGGGCACGCTGGTAATTTTCAGCCGTGCCGGTCGCCCACGCAATGCGCGACGACTGTTTCTATCGACGCCAAACGGCGTCGTTTCGTCCCTTCTTCCAGAAATTTCTTTTGCGCATCGCGTGGCCTGCCCTAAATGCTCCAAAACACCGTCGTTGTATACCCGTGCCAAAAAAAAAAAAAATGGCTGCCGCGCATTCTTCTCCTTCAGTTTTTCCGCGAAACAGTAACCAACTTTGCCATATTTTCACCATTTTGATCAAATTTTTCCCAACAAAATTGTTCCAAAAATTATATAACCCATAGATAAACATCCAAAAATTGTTTAGAATAATTATTCTAATTATTTTCTAATTTTTCACAATAATAATTTATTACCATAAATACCAAAATAAATCACAAAAAAATTGAATTATACCCTCTTTGAAGCTTAGAACTTCCTCTAGATGGCCCCAAATCTCTCCTTCTTGGTGGTAGCCATGGAGTTTCTGGGTGGCAAGGTGGTGGTGATGGTTTTCGGATGGCAACATAGAGAGAGAGTTTATTTTGTTTTTGCTTGTGTTGCCTTTTCTTCCTTATTTCCTCTCCTTCTTTTTATATAATTAATACACTTAATTCCTTTTTAGCAATTTACTAAGTCCACCGACTTATTTACATGCCACGGAAACTTCCGGATTTTTCAAGAAAAATAACATGCAAAATTTTAATTTAAATACATTACGTAATTATTTCGTATAATAAATATTTTATATAATGTATATAAAATATTTATTTTAATTCACCAAAAATCATAACATGATTTATAAATAATTTTAATATCACTTTTGGGTACTTTACTTGACAAATTTTGTACACGCATAATGCCATGCATGTAATTATATGGGGTAATTTATATCTCAAAAAATCATAAAATAATTCATATAACATATAAAAATTATTTTTCACAATTTTTCACTTCATTACTTGGACAACATGTTACTCTAACATGTTCACGTTTCAAAAATATTATCCTTCATAAAAGTCATAATAATTTAATTATGCATAAACATAATTTTTAATGAATTAAAACATTCATTTTTCCTCATTTAATTTCATCTCTTTACATTTCACATTAACTTCTTTATATATAAATTATATAATTTAATATTATATAATCGATATATTTACATTCTCCTTTCTTAAATAATTTCTTAAATTCCTCCATAATCATCAATTAATTATATAACCAAAATTATACATTTATTAATCCTTTCATTAATTTAATCCTCTTATATAAATTATATAATAATTCTTACATAATTTATATAATTATTATTTTTTATTACTCTTTTACTTAAATTTTCTTATATAAATTATATACTTTGTTAGTATATAATTTATAAAATTCCTTCTTCCTCTTAAATAATTTCTAAACCTTCATCATAATTATTGATTAATTAAATAATCAATATTTCTAATTTTACTAACTTCCTCATTCACTTTTATTTAACTTTGGATTAATTTAATTATTAATCCCTTAATTCTCATAATTAATGAAATTTATAATTATCAATTAAACATTCACATATATAAATATACATATTTAAATCTTACTTCTCACATTACCATATAATCTCCTTTAAATCTAAATTTCTGCATTTTTATAACAATTTAATTGTACAAATTAATGTACATTTATCTGCAATTTCTCTTATTCTTAATAAATTATTTTTAAACAATTTATTTATTTTTCAATTACTTTAATTCAATACCATTTATCATAATCTCCGCGCAGATTTAATTTACTAATTAAATCTCGTCCCGTACCTTAAAAATCACATAATATCACAAATAATTTAAACAACCCTGATAATTCTATTAATTAAATTTTTATTAAATATTATTAAAGAAATTCTGAAAATTCGGGTCCTCACATTCTTCCCCCTTTAACAGGATTCCGTCCTCGGAATCATAACTACCGTAATAATCATACGTATTTTATTTATAGCGCATTACAATACCTTTATCTTGATAAATCATAATGAAACATATAATAATCACATCTTTTCTCATTAATTTCCATAACTCACATGGATAACACCATAATAGTCATAACTGTAAGAATATTCAATTCTTATTTCAATTCCCAATTTCTTTGTAGTATTACATTCTATATTTCTCTAAATTTTTTATTAATAAAACTTTAACTCATTTCTTGATTCACTTATCAAGATAGTGTCTTATTCTCTGAAACTTTTCCTTTCTTTAGTCGCATATCTCCTTACTTTATTTCTTACTTTCTATTAAACCTCATTTATATTATACACATTCATCCTTTTTTTTCTTAATTCATATAAATTTTCTTCACATTTCATAAATCATTCTTTAATACCTCCATCATTCAACACTAGGTTCTATACGTTAACCTTTACTTAATTCGTCATAATCTTTATTTAAAATTATTCCAAAAATCTTGGGTGTCACATTCACCCCTCCTTCATAAATTTCGTCCTCAAAATTTCTATGTACTAATATCTCATTTATTTGTAACTTACACCTTTCCTTTGCATTTATTCCACATATCTTTCTTTCATTCCGTCCTCGTGGTCATTACATATTGCCATTTCTAATCCATCACATTTCATAGTTCCTTTACTTCGCAATTATTACTTTCCTTATCACTCCTAATTAAAATACTACCCCATCCTACCATCCAATCTTCATAAGAGTAGAAAAATTCAATTTTTTTTTTTTATTTTAGAAAACTTTTATGATATGCTGAATGAACATTTATCCTGGTTTACAGTACTTCGCTCCCCGAGTACTTCATACTGCAAACCCTGACAGTGGATCAGTCTGCCATTAAAGTGGTGTATATTAAATCCATAATTTGGCACGCCAGTAGAACAATCTGTAATGCCAGTGTTTCCTTATGCCAGGTGACCATTTAATCAACCTGCAATATTCTTAATCTTTTTTGTTCATCTCAGCCTTAGAATTCATTCCAAAAGTAATTTGATTTGGTATAACTTTCAAAGAATATGAATTTAATAAATATATGTTAAAATTTGTCTAGCTGAATCAAATAGCTTAGACTTCTATTTCTTCAACGCTTGTCTAGCCAGTTCAATTGGCATAGACTTTCTTTCAACTATTTATAACCCGCAGAAATTTTAAAACATTTACCATGTCAAAACTCTTCAAAACGTCTAGCCGAGTCAAATAACATTGACCTATAGCTTTGACATACTTTCATAAATCAAAATCATTTATGACTTCATGTTACCGCATCATTTTGACAGTACGTTGAGAATTCCGTCGTTAATAATTTCTACACCATACTTTATGGTGTTGAATCATCTTATGACGAAATAGTACCGCACCGTCTCAATAACACGTTGAGCATTCCGTCATTCATCACATCTACACCGGGCTAAAAGGTGAATGGATGATTATTTTGAAATACATTTTGATGTAAAAATATTTTTGTCTAGCCGAAACAAGTAGCATAGACACTTTTTTAAATTGCTTTAAAATTTATTTTGAACTTTTCAAAGCACATTCGTGCCAAATTAGCTTGAGGCCAAAAATTTTGAAGTCTAGCAAAGCTAGAAGAATGGGAATATCCTAAATTCTCTAACATTCACCTTCAGTTTCTTCACTTAAATACTTAATTTATTGCTAGGACTATTTTCATTTATCATATTAAAATTTTCTATCTACTCCAACTTTTCTATACCCCCGTATAGTTCATCAAACTTGCCACACATTATGAGTCCAGGAACTTACCACAAGAATATGAGTTTTAAAGTTTGTCCTAGCAATATGTAGTCTAAGAACAAATTAAAGACTATCCATATGCTGAGGGGCTCAAAACATACCATACGATTATGAGTCATGGACTTACCATA
This sequence comes from Hedera helix, assembly GCA_947179155.2. Classification (NCBI taxonomy): domain Eukaryota; kingdom Viridiplantae; phylum Streptophyta; class Magnoliopsida; order Apiales; family Araliaceae; genus Hedera; species Hedera helix. The sequence goes on along the minus strand of OX359282.1, from coordinate 12,080,764 downwards.
TGCATGAGTTTTAAGAACTCGTGCCTAAACTTAATATTATTTATTTATCAAAATTGCTAGTGCGACTCTAACATTTCAATGATTATCACATAGTAACTAAGTAAACACAAGTCCCCTGCCCATACAAAGGATTGTGCAACTCAGTCATCACGTGAGTTCTCAATTGAAATTTCGTACCCAAGCTTTCTGCCCCCTTATCATAACCTTTCTGTCATTCATGTCTCATCATTCCCTGAATTCTTCTTGTACTATTTCATAGTACCATATACATTTTGGACCATTAACAGGTCTCTCTGTTATTTCACATTCTCACATAATCCCATCATGATCTTGCTTTACAATCTATTCCTTATTCGCTTTTCTTATCTTGTGATCGTATCGTAGTACGATCCTCTTACCGTTCCTGATCATACTATTATGATCTTTTTCTATGATTTTTAGATTACCCTGTCATCTTTTACTGCTTGAATCAGGTGTCCCCTGATTTTTCTTTGAGATTTATCTTTGAATCATTTCAATTATTCCTTCAGATATATTTTTAATTAAACTTATGAATTTTCTCAATTCGTTACCTCCAGTAGAATCTTTCTTAACATCTTTATCTCTTCCTTATAATCTTATATCTTTATGATTTACTTAACCTTAGTCAATATTTCTTAACTTATAGCTCTCTAATTTCCCCCAGGTTCATCAAACTTATCACGTATTTGGACTCAGGAACTTACCATAATCATATGGTTGAGGAGCTTATCCTAGTCAGGCCATAGTCGCCCATTCGCTAAAGAGGCTCCACCATATAATCATGAGTCACGAGTTTACCATACGCTTGAGTTTTCAGAACACTCAACTAACCGTACTCTTTCTTACTTTAGGTTATAGCCTAATGTATCATTTTCCTAAGGGTTTGTAACCCCTAGCTCTGATACCAACTGTAACGACCCCGTATAGTTCATCCCATTTTATCACCTTAAATTTCATATTTACTATACCTTATCTTCATAACGTCCAAATTTCGGTCCGTTAATAAATCTTTAATCACCTTAATTCATCCATTAATTGATTTTAAAATCATCAAGTATCAATTTTGCGGTATAAATTTTACACTTTTCTCAATTAATCATTGTATTAAAATATTTGGATATTTAAAATCCTTACATTTGGATCCTAGTCCCTGGATCGCAACCTTTACTTTTCTTTCTATAACCAGTATCATAAAGCTCGATATTCAAAATTTACTATTATTTATTTTCCTACAGATATTCTTTGCTTCGTAATTCCTAATTAAACATATAATAATTTCTATTGTAACCATTCTATTGAACTATTACAGTTCATACATTAATGCTAATCATCTTATTCGGAATCCAACATATAACTATATACAACACATCAACATAACTTGCAAATTTACCACATAGAATATAACAACTTCCTTTACAACCTTCTAAGTTGATCAATCTTTACACAATCCGATATTTTTGAAATTCATTTCTTAACCTGCAAAAGTTTGTATCATGCAAGTAATGAGCACAACGGCTCAGCAAGTTCAACAGTTTATACTTCACATAGCACATACCTTAACATGTTCGGTGTGTGTCATACATCATGTGCTTGTGCTTCTATTATAGCAATATATCTCACATCATTGCACAAAGTACACATAGTTGTCATATTAGTCACAGACCACATAACACATAATATATATGCATTTAAACAAGTATTTACATATAACAGGCAACAATTAACATTAAAGGACTGAAGAACTTGCCTGAAAATTCAACAATTAAATTGGTAGTTCATACCCTTTTCTCGATCAACCTATGATCATAAAATAATCAAATAATAATTATTTATCCTCTTATGATATTAATTTAATTAATCAATATTATCTCTGGACCAATTATTAATTTACATGGCCAACTATAATAACATCGTTCCTTAAAATATTCGTTTAATTTAATATCCAACACCTTTAATACGGACAACCCGGCTCATCGGATAAATTTTAGCACATTTAGTTGTTCGGATTTTCATTTAATCATTTTCTAACCTTTAAACTTAATAGATTAATATTTAAATATTAATCCCCAATATTTAATATTTTTACAAAAAATTAAATTTAATGCTCAAACATCATTTCTATATTTTTAATATTTTTCTATAATTTTTAAACATTTATTTTAATTAAAAATCACTTCTGAGAGTATTTTCGTAATTTTCGCGCCCTCAGGGACACATCCGTCATTTCCCGGAAAGGCCGGGGGCATATCCGTAATTTCAGCAACTTTAGGGACATATCGGGAATTTTTCGGAAAGATAAGGGGCATAATTGTAATTTCCGCGCTAAGGGACATGTTCGGTATTACCGAAAAAGACCAAGGGCACGCTGGTAATTTTCAGCCGTGCCGGTCGCCCACGCAATGCGCGACGACTGTTTCTATCGACGCCAAACGGCGTCGTTTCGTCCCTTCTTCCAGAAATTTCTTTTGCGCATCGCGTGGCCTGCCCTAAATGCTCCAAAACACCGTCGTTGTATACCCGTGCCAAAAAAAAAAAAAATGGCTGCCGCGCATTCTTCTCCTTCAGTTTTTCCGCGAAACAGTAACCAACTTTGCCATATTTTCACCATTTTGATCAAATTTTTCCCAACAAAATTGTTCCAAAAATTATATAACCCATAGATAAACATCCAAAAATTGTTTAGAATAATTATTCTAATTATTTTCTAATTTTTCACAATAATAATTTATTACCATAAATACCAAAATAAATCACAAAAAAATTGAATTATACCCTCTTTGAAGCTTAGAACTTCCTCTAGATGGCCCCAAATCTCTCCTTCTTGGTGGTAGCCATGGAGTTTCTGGGTGGCAAGGTGGTGGTGATGGTTTTCGGATGGCAACATAGAGAGAGAGTTTATTTTGTTTTTGCTTGTGTTGCCTTTTCTTCCTTATTTCCTCTCCTTCTTTTTATATAATTAATACACTTAATTCCTTTTTAGCAATTTACTAAGTCCACCGACTTATTTACATGCCACGGAAACTTCCGGATTTTTCAAGAAAAATAACATGCAAAATTTTAATTTAAATACATTACGTAATTATTTCGTATAATAAATATTTTATATAATGTATATAAAATATTTATTTTAATTCACCAAAAATCATAACATGATTTATAAATAATTTTAATATCACTTTTGGGTACTTTACTTGACAAATTTTGTACACGCATAATGCCATGCATGTAATTATATGGGGTAATTTATATCTCAAAAAATCATAAAATAATTCATATAACATATAAAAATTATTTTTCACAATTTTTCACTTCATTACTTGGACAACATGTTACTCTAACATGTTCACGTTTCAAAAATATTATCCTTCATAAAAGTCATAATAATTTAATTATGCATAAACATAATTTTTAATGAATTAAAACATTCATTTTTCCTCATTTAATTTCATCTCTTTACATTTCACATTAACTTCTTTATATATAAATTATATAATTTAATATTATATAATCGATATATTTACATTCTCCTTTCTTAAATAATTTCTTAAATTCCTCCATAATCATCAATTAATTATATAACCAAAATTATACATTTATTAATCATTTCATTAATTTAATCCTCTTATATAAATTATATAATAATTCTTACATAATTTATATAATTATTATTTTTTATTACTCTTTTACTTAAATTTTCTTATATAAATTATATACTTTGTTAGTATATAATTTATAAAATTCCTTCTTCCTCTTAAATAATTTCTAAACCTTCATCATAATTATTGATTAATTAAATAATCAATATTTCTAATTTTACTAACTTCCTCATTCACTTTTATTTAACTTTGGATTAATTTAATTATTAATCCCTTAATTCTCATAATTAATGAAATTTATAATTATCAATTAAACATTCACATATATAAATATACATATTTAAATCTTACTTCTCACATTACCATATAATCTCCTTTAAATCTAAATTTCTGCATTTTTATAACAATTTAATTGTACAAATTAATGTACATTTATCTGAAATTTCTCTTATTCTTAATAAATTATTTTAAAACAATTTATTTATTTTTCAATTACTTTAATTCAATACCATTTATCATAATCTCTGCGCAGATTTAATTTACTAATTAAATCTCGTCCCGTACCTTAAAAATCACATAATATCACAAATAATTTAAACAACCCTGATAATTCTGTTAATTAAATTTTTATTTAATATTATTAAAGAAATTCTGAAAATTCGGGTCCTCATAGTTAAACTTCGCTGCATGCTCTGCCACTGTCATATTCCCCTGTTTCAAATTCAGAAACTTCATCTCCATCATATTCTGCATGCTATCCGAAAAATAGTTCTTTAAATTGCGCTCACGCGATAACCCCTTCCCCGACTCAGCCCTTATTTGTTTTCCACCAAAAGTTTGCCTCACCCTTCATCATGAAGGTGGAAAACGACATTTTCTGTTCCTTTGCCACTCGGACAACCTCAAATACCTTTTCCATTTCCTTTACCCATGTTTGGGCCTCAATAGGGTCGGTAGTCCTGCGAAACTCCGGCGGTCCCACAAGCTTAAAGTCTTTGAAACTGACTAGATGAGGTCTTGCCTGATCTCTTACCATTGGGGGTCTACCTTGGAGAGTCATTTGGTCCTTCCACATTAGGACTTATAGGACACAGTCGTCTGACTTTACTGCCTCGAAAGTCTTCTCTCTGTTGCATAGTGAGCTTGGGTCAGTTCCTTGACTTTTCTGACTTTGATCGATTAGCAGAAGCTCTTCTGTCATATCAATGCAGATTGTACCTTTGAACTAAATAACTTATAATCTTTTAGTTCAAGGTTCTGATCGTAATGTCTCTTGCCTTTTTGCTCCATGACCCTCCATGATCAACTCCACGAATATTCTTGTTGTTGTGATTATTCTACAATAGATCATCTCTTATTGACATCGTAGAGTTTACTCTACTGTTACTCTGTTGGTCGTAGAGTTCGTTCTACGGTTGCTTGCTTTGGTCGTAGAGTCTGTCTTGAGCATAGTCGTACAACTTTGATCTTATCTAGCTAAGTCCTTATACATTATACAAAATCAAAGGTCTTTATAATTCTGCTAATTGATGCATTTAATAATCTTAATTCTTATCATCAAATTAAACATACAATGTTCAACACATATATATATATGGTGTCATTTAATGGGCAATTTAAAGTTGTATGAAATTCAATTTCATATTTAAAATAAACCATTTATTTTAATTATAAAATCATATAAAAGTAAATTATTTATTTTTATTATATTTTTGTATTTTTTTATATTTTTAAAATTACCCAAAATAAACTATTTTTTTTAATTTAAAAATCTGCTCAAAAAATACAAAAAAAGTAATTGAAAATCCAGAATTTTGATTATTTATGAAAGTGCCATTGAAAAACCAAAATTTCATTATTTACAATACTGCCACCGAGCACCCGAAAATTACAGAAATGCCACCGAGCCCAGCGACTAGAGCCTTGCGTGCCAGTACCGAGCCCTCGCGCAATGCGCGACATATGCTTCCAGCACCATGCGCGTAGTGCACTAGATCTGTGCCATGCACGCAGTGTATTATAGCAGTTCGTGGAAATTAAAAATAAAAAAAATCTTTTTAAAACACGATTTTTGCAATTTATTTTCAATACCCATGATTTTATACAACAAATTATGCTCAATAAATTATTTTAAACATATACCCATACGTATATGAAATCAAAACAATTAATAATTCGCATAAGTTTGGCTCTAATACCAGTGTTGTTTTGCAAAAATAAGGCATACATATAAACAAATTATATAAGCGCAACGAAAGCAAGAAAAATCAGATTTTAAAATTTTTCTACAAACCAATAATTAGGATCTTTCTTATGCGACTATTATTAATTGAGGAATGATAAAAGATTTATACCTTCGTAGAACCAAGCTTCCATAGGTACAAGTTCAACTCCCTTTAATCCTTCGCCTTTTTATTTAAATTCACCGATTAGATTTTACGGATCAATGTTAGCTCCCCAAGTATGAACCCTCTAGAGGTGATCCACCAAGAGATCTATGAATTAAAGAAGTGGATTTTGATTTCTCCAAATCATGGGTGGCTAGCCTTAATTCTCTCTCTCTCTCTCTCTCTCTCTCTCTCTCTCTCTCTCTCTCTCTCTCTCTCATTAGATGTAGAGAATTATGAAGTACTCTCTCTATTCTTGTGAAAGAGTGTGTAACCTTAATCTATGATAAGACTTCTCTTATTTATAGATATAGTCAACCCTTATAAACTATTTAGGATTAGGGTTCTAATTTAATTCTCAATTTAATTAAGAACTAAATTAATTAATTACAATTTCTAAATCATTTAGAAATTTAATTATTTAATAATGAGAGTACTTCTTATTAATTAATTACTAAACTATTTAGTAACTTAATTAATTATTATAATTATAATTCCTAGACCATTTAGGAACTTAATTATTTACAATAATACTACTACTTATTAATTAATTCCTAAACCATTTAAGACCTAAATAATAATACTAGTAATAATAATAATAGTAATAGTAATAATAATAATAATAAGACTCCTCTTATTAATTTATAATTAGTATTTCTAAAATACTAAACTATAAATAGTAAGCTATTTAAGTTATTCTATCACCATAGTATAAATTAAATATACATAATTTATTATTACGATTATGTCATTCACTTCTAAAATAAATATTACTCTTGTGCGGTGTGACCCTTTAGGTTCTCCATATTAAACCAGCTGTAAAATAAATAAATTAGAACAATTCTAATTCATTTATTATTACTCTTAACGATTAACCGACATTCCAGATAATATAGATTTCAACATTTGATAGTAAAAGAACCTTTCAGCGAAAAAGTTATTGTACAATTCAATCATTCTACCATGCAATGTCCCAATCAAATATAAGACACGAAATTTCTGTCAAGTCTTATTTATTTGATCATATGCATTTCAATTCACAAATGCACAACTCTTGTTAATGTAAATTAGAAACTCATTTCTAATTTTATTCAACCCTGACCAAGAATTTCTGAGTTGTCGCTTATTGAATCGCATAGGACACTCTTCCCTTTACTGGAAGTGGTAGATCCTTTGTTGATCATTCACCTATCTCCATGTATACCTTATTATACCCAAGCATATCCTTTGATATACCAACAAGTCTTAAGGAATATGTCAAAGTATAACTTAGTACACACAAGATACTATGATGAGCTCAAATCCAATGATCACTTATACGACTATCACATAAGGAACTCCTATTGACAGACAAGTAAAACTCCATTAGGTGTTCGTTGAGCGAGTCACGTTCAATAAACTTATTCTCTAATAAGTACCTACATACTTGTTTTAGTGTCTCTACACAAATGATTATGAGATCAATCATCCTCTTCATAAAAGCAAACATAGTATGTATCAATCTATCTGGATCTACTAACCTCATTTTTAGTGATCCAACGATTAGGAACAATTTTAGTTTTGAGTTATCTTGAATTTAGATCTTATTAGCATGATCATCATCATAGTTCTAAAAGCATTGCTCGAAAACTATGGGTTTATCTATTTAATTAATTTAGCTAATTAATCACGAATAAAGAAATGTATTGTTACTTTTATTAATAAACGAATAATATTACAAAGTATATGCATATCACATCAAATGTGATTGGCTTGAAGGCATACTACTTTCAGAGCTGACTCCACCAGTTATAGTTGAGGGTAGGGAGTTTGAGCCTGCGACAGATTGTAAAGAGGATCCTGAGGAAAGGGATAATGAGTCAGATGATTAGCAGGAGGAGAACTCGAACGTGGCGCCATATGAGGATGCTCCCTTTGAGGAGAATTTGTTAGACGGTCTGTTAAAACAAAATATTGAGCTGAGAGATAAAGTTATTAACTTGGAAGATCACATCCAGGAGTTAGAGACACAGGTTGCGAAGTGTTAGGAAGCTTTAGAGTAGAATACGACTGCAGTTTAGGTTTTAGCTACTCAGAATATAGAACTTAGAACTAAACTCCATCAGGCAAAGCATACAGTAGTAGAGCTGGAGGCTGAGAAAAAAGTTGTGCAGGATGACTTAGTAGACGAGACTGCTGAGAGAGTGAGAATGGAGAATGTTTGGGTTAGAGCTGCAAAACGAGTGGATTCCGTGGAAGGGGAAGTTAAAGTTAAGAAGGCAAGGATCGATGCTATGAGTTATGCTTGTTAGACAGTATTTAGGAGAGCGCATGATAGGGTATTATGTTACCCGGTTCAGTATGGTCAATCCCGCTATACTATGAATCGGGGATTAAGGGTGTTCAACCGGTAATTACCGGCCCGTATCGAACCGAAACCGTACCGAACCGAAACCGAAAGATAGAAATTTTGGATACCGAAACCGGTACCGATTGGATCGGTATACCGAACCGGTTTTACCGGTTCGATACCGGTTCGGTACCGGTAAAAACTGAAAAAAATCGAAACTTAATATAATTGTTATTTTATTATTTTTATTAGTATTATTATTATATTTATTATTAATATTAGTATTATTTTTATTATAATTATTATTTTTGTTAATATTATTATTATTATTATTATTATTATTTTTATTATAATTATTATTTTTATTTTTATTATTATTTTTAGTATTATTTTTATTATTTTTAGAATTATTATTAATTATTTATTAATAATAATATAAATAAAAAATAAAAAATAAAAAAATCGGTATACCGGTTCGCTTCGGTATTTACCGAACCACAAAAAGGCGGTACCGAAACCGGTATCGAAAAACCGGTATATACCGGTTTTTTTGTACCGGTACTAAACCGATTTTTTTAATACCGAACCGACCGGTTCAGACCGGTTTGGAAAATCGAAAAAACCGAAAATTTTGCACACCCCTATCGGGGATTGATGATAGACATATTGGATGATGAGTATAGAGATGCAGTTTAGCGGGGGGTGCTCCTGTAGGATGTCTGGTATATAGATATGATAGTATATCTATGTGTGTATGTTAATATGATGTAAATCCTAACTTTTAGTGTAAATAATAGAATATATTATGTAAATTCCAAGCTTTTGATATATTAAGCGGGATAGAAATGTATGTAGTCTAATACTTCATGATGTAAAGTGCGATATGATGTACTACGACATAACATATGTATATAACTATGTTTATTAAATGTGTCTTGTGTGGATTAAGTGTTTAAATTAAATTTCGAATGCTTTAAATAAATGATGAAGTAATAACACGAGTTTTATTAAACAGAAAAATGCCACCTCGTAGAGGACCACAAGCCCAACAGATGCAAGAAAAGTTCGTTAATAATGGTAGGGATCTAGTAGATCCAATGTAAAGATTTGTAGATCTCTTAGTGGGTGCTATGGAGAGTAGAAACCCAGTGACAGCTCTAATCCAAAACCTCCACCAACTAAATTAGCAAACTTTAAGGACTTTAAAGTTGTAGGACCCTCGAAGTTTAAGGGAACTTTAGAGGCCTAATGTGACACTCAATTCGCGTTCTCTAAACCCTGGGTCCGGTGCTCACAGTATAACATTCAACACACAACTATCTACCCATTCAATCAAAAATACAATGTTAAATACATTGTTCATTTCAAAAAAACATAATATCCCAGGTTAACTAACATTTATTACAAAACGTGGCATCATAAAAAAAAGTCTTAACAACATAATTTAATTTAAACGGAGTAATAAAATAGTTACTCCTTGGCTTTCCCTTTTCCTTTGTCCTTCTTGGAACTCTTCGAGAACTCGGGCTTAGCTGAAAGTTTTAGTTTTAAGCAAGTATGAGCAACAAATGGCTTAACAAGTATATTAAAGAGTTTAAAGTATTATAATCTGAAATATCAATAAAGTCTCTAATAATTTTGACAACGGAACCTCAATTGAGGATAAAAGATGCATAGGCATTTACTTTATAATTCAAGATTTAAGAAATAGCATGCTGATGGTCAAGTGACCTTGAACTTCGTTAAGATTATTGACATTATGTAAATGATGACAATAACCAATAGTCATAAGATCAATATCGTTAAGACTATTAACAATTTATATAGCAATTGATAATAACCAATTATGTGTACTTTGGGGGATTAGCCCATCGTACGGATACATTGTGCACAATATAAAATATCTAGCGACGCAACCATGCCATATAGGAATTATGTCCAAAATTATAGTTTTAAGCCCCTACTATGAAGGTTGTTCACTTCAGCTTTAACAGATACAGCACCAGTACAATATAGTTTGGTTTAGCATTAAAAATTATAGAATTCAATTATCATGGAATTATTGGTCTAGCCGAACAATGGCTTAGACTCTCTTTTCATAACAATTTATGAATAAGGACTTTAATACTTGAAGTCAATTCAATAATTGAACGACATTTTAAATGCACGTAAGTGCGATCATGGCATAACAGATATTTGAACCTTGAATAATGAGTTTGAATAGGGATACTTGAAATCAAGACATTTGCACGGAATAGTAAAATGTGCATCAGTAAATGAGACTTGCCTTGGTTGTCGTTTATGCTTAACGTCAACACTTTGTTATGTCTATCGCCTACATAGTTAACCATGTCGGCCCACTTATTAGTTTTAGATCATAGACGTCAATTTGATCATTTATCTTAGATACACGCTAGTTCTAACGCACTAGTTCAATTCACACTTAGCACATAATCTTTCTATCAAGCATACCGATATCGGTTACAACCACATAGTATATAACTTTTATCATTTAACCTAAACGTAATAGTGTATAGCGCTACCATCCTTACACATACATGCCTACGCATAACACGTATCATATAGGTTAGGCATTCATGGCATAGGTCTATGCATCTTAGCTCAAGTCATGTCATTTTGTTTTAAAGACCAAGTGGTTCTACTTATCTAAAATTAAGGAGAGAGGAGAAAAATTATTCCACCTGAGAGTAGTTCTTTTTACGGTGAATCTTCAAAATATTAATTGATACCCTTACTAATAAACAATATTCGGCACTTGCTAAAGATTTAATTTAATAGCAGCATAAAGAATTAGAGAGACCGTTGAACTAAACAACACAAGCCATTTGTTTGCAATTAATTTAGATGAATATTCTTCCTAAGATAAAATAATCTTTTGATCTGCAAAACAATTATTAAACTTAGTTGCTTCACAAATAGCAATAGATTAATATGAATAATAAACTAGTAGCGCTCCTAGCAATTAAACAAATCAATCATTAAATTAAGCATAAATGAATATTCAATAATCAAAATATAAATTGAACAATTAAAATAAATTAGATCTCACAGTGTATAAATCTTGATGGCTTCAATCACTTAAACCAAGAAAAAGAATTTAGCTACTCATAATTGTAGAGAACACTAAATAATAGAAGAGAGAATTTTTATTCTAATGAGAGTTGTTTTTTACATTGTGTATCAAACCCTCTATTTATAGGCTCCAAAATCCTCCTAACGCCAGTAGGATTTATTATTTCCAAACCCTAATAGGATTTAAAATACAAATAAAAGTAAAAGAAAAATAAAATAATTATTATCACAACCCTAATTGGATTTAAAATACAAAGTAAATAAATATAAAAATTAGTATTTATTTTCCTAATCCAAATTGCTTTTGGATATTTTTTCATTAACTTGCTGGAAACGGAACTGGAGAGAAGAATAAATCTGCCACGCTGCCACGTGTCACGACCACGCGGAGAGAGAGAAAGAAACAAAACAGCCGCCACGCGTCTGCTCTTGGGCTCCAGTTGGTTGTTACTGCGCATTGTGCGCGAATATTAATTTTTTTCTTTTTTTACGCCCGACCGCGCATGACGCAGCATTTCTCAGCTTTGACCCAAACGGTGTCGTTCTTGTCATACGCGTGCATCAATTCTTTTCCTTGCGCGCATGGCGCGTTAGTTTTCTTGATATTACGAAATTGCCACTCAAGATGCTAAATTTATAGATTTGCCCTCCAAGCTTATTTTTCCTACAAAAATAAATATAAAATAATTAAAAATAAATAAAAATAATATAAAAATAATAAAAATAATAAAAACACATAATGATTAGTAAAACACTAAAAATAAATAAAAACACATAAATAAAAAGAAATATAAAAATACTATAAAATTACCTAAATTAACATAAATGAACTAAAATCGTATAAAAACTATTAAAATCAAAATAAGCTAAATAATTAAACATTTAAGCATACAATAAACATAAAAACTAAGTATTAGGGAATAAAAATATTGTTTAATTCAACTCTATCAAATACCCCTACACTTAGCTTTTTGTTCGTCCTCAGGCAAAACAAAAACAAAAACTATAAAATTAAAACTAATAACCAAACAACTTACTTGAGCAATATAAATTTCAACATCAGCCTCAAAGATTTTTTAAATGATAACTCAGAAAATTTCAAAATCATGCAAAATCTAAACTTTAACATATTTATCAATTCTACTTTACTCAAGACCTTTTGTGTGTGTGTGAATCCAAATGTATCAAACTAATCAAAACTTAGATAAGTTTCGGTCATTAATTACCTTATAAAAGACATACAACAAAACTCAATATATTTATTTTTCACATCACTCTTTTCTAATATAGACAAATATAAATCAGAAGATCAAAAGGTTTTTAATTAATGAAGCACACTAGGATTATCAATATCAATTTTTTCAAATCTTTTTCCAATTTTTTTCCTTTTAATGGGTGCATTTTATGCTACATCCCATTTCTTTCTTTCTCTCTTTTTTTTCTTTCCTCTTTAGTGAGTGCATTTTATGCTCCATCTCACCAGCGAGTGCGTTTTACACTCTATACTGTTTTTTCATGTGTTTATGAGTGAGTGCGTTTTACGCTCCATCTCAACCCATCACATAATTTTTTTTCAATAATAATCCTAGAAAAATTACCTAAATCATCTCCTCCAAATTATATTTTATCTTACGTTTCACTACAAATAATGATCAAATAAGATATAGAGTTCAAAAATATCTTTCATAAGCTTTTAACCATATATACTTTCTCTTAATTAAAACTAGTTCAAACAAATGGATATAAGTGCATAAAATTTAAAAGGATCTCAAACAAAGTAATTATCAACAATAAGTCAAAAGTCCAAACTAAGCAAAAATTTACCCTTTTTCCAAGAATTATTAAATAAAAATCAAAAATTTTATCATTGGCTAAAAATTAAAATTCAATTAACTCATTGCTTAAGTAACACATCCTAAAAATAAAAAATAAAAACTACCCCATTTTTATAGGAAACATGGTTACACTTAGCATGTGCAACAAACCTTTAAACTCCCAAGGTTACCCCAAGTGGACGAATTTTGTCTCGTGAGGGTTTGTAGTGAATTTACCCACAAAATTCAAAATTTTAAAAATTTTAAAAATTTCTAAAATTTTCAAAGTATGACCTAAAAATAACAAAAATTCTAAATCCCTTCCCTCACACTTAAAATTTACATTGTCCCCAATGTAAAATAAAATGTAAAGAAAAAGGCAAAAATAACTAAACTATAAATACAAAAATAAAAAGAAAGAAAATTATACTCCCCTTGGGTTGCCTCCCAAGCAGCGCCTTTGTTTATCGTCATTGGCTTGACAGCAGACCAAAGTTGTAACGACCCCGAAATTCGACCCACTTTATTACCTTAAATTTTATATTCATTAAACATTATCTTCGTAACGTCCAAATTTCGGTCCGTTAATAAATCTTTAACACTATAATTGATCCATAAAATCATCAATTATCAAATTTCTCGTATAAAATTTTCTTTTTTTCAATCATTGTATTAAAATATTTGGATATTCAAAATCCTTACATCTGGACCCTAGTCCCTGGATCGCAACCTTTACTTTTTCTTTCTTTTACACATCTTATAAAGCTCATCATTTAATATTTACTATTATTTATTTTCATACAGATATTCCGTGTTGCGTCATTCGTAATGAAACATATAATAATTTCTATCGTAACAATTATCCTGATCCATCACAGTTCATAATTGAACTTCTATCATTTCCAAATTCAACTTATATATACATACAATTTATCACAGTAAATTAACAAATCTCTCACATTGAATTATAATATTAACAATATAACAATCACGTTTTCTACCTTCTAGGGCAATTCATCTCAACTTAATCCGATATTCCTGAAACTTATTTTTTTATCCTGCAAAAGTTTATTTTAAACAAGTAATGAGCACAACGGCTCAGCAAGTTCAACAGTTTAAATTTCACGTAACACATACCTTAACATACTCAGTGTGTGTCATACATCATGTGTTTGTGCTTCTATTATAGCAGTATATCTCACATCATTGCACAGAGTACACATAGTTGTCATATTAGCCACAGATCACATAACACATAATTTACATGCATTTGAACAAGTATTATCATATTATAACAGTCAACATTTAACATTAAAGGACTGAAGAACTTGCCTGGCGTCCAATTATTTAATTGATAGCTTAAAACCCTCTCTCGATCAACCTATGATCATAAAATAATCAAATAATAATTATTTATCTATTTATGATATTAATTTATTTAATTAATATCACCTCTGGGCCGATTATCAATTTATATGGTTAATTATATTAACCTCGTCCTTTAAAATATTAACATAACTTAATATTTAATGCCTTCACTACGGACAACCTGGCTTATCGGATAAATTTTAGCTTATTCGGTTGTCCAAATTTTTATTTATTTACTTTCTAACCTTTAAACCTAATGGATTAATATATAAATATTAATCCCTAATATTCAATATTTTTTTAAAAATACTAAATTAAATGCCCAAACATCATTTCTATATTTTTAGTATTTTTCTATAATTTTCTATGATTTTTAAATAATTTTTAAACATTTATTTCATTAAAAACTGATTCTGGGGGCATTTTAGTAATTTTCGCGGCTTTAGGGACATAACCAGAATTTTTCGGAAAGTCCAGGGAAATTTTCGTCATTTCAGCGCCCTTATGGACATATTCGGTATTTTCCAGAAAGAACGAGGGCATTTCTGTAATTACCGCGCGTCTAGGACACGCCCGACATTTCTGAAAAAGAGCGGGGGTAAAAACGTAATTTCGCTGCTCAAAACGCGGCCGCGCATGGCGCGCGACCCCTTTCCCTGGCTCCGCCTCGCCAAACGACGTCGTTTGGCGTGGCAAAATTTCTTCTTCCGCGCATTGCGCTGCCTTGCCTCCCTTCAGCGCCCAAAACGGCGCCGTTTCATACCGCGCCTGGCAAAAAAAAATGCGCGGCAGCCTTTTTATTTCTTCCTCCAGGTTTCTTCTGGCAACAGTACAAAACATGCAAAATTTATCATTTTTGTTCCAATTTTTCACCACAAAATCATTCTAAAAATTACATAATTCATACATAAATATCCCACAATTATTTGGAACAATTATTCTAATTATTTACTAATTTTTCTCAAAATTATTCTACTATCATAATTACTAAATAATTTCACTAAATTAATTTCTTTACCTTCCTTGAAGCTTTTTCCTTCCTCTTCATGGCATAAATCTTCCTATCTCTTGGTGGTGCCGGCATGGTGGTCGGGTTGTGAGTGGTGGTGGCGGCGTCGGATGGAAGAGAAAGAGAGGTTTATGTGTGTTTTATTTTTCTTTCTTTTTACTTTCTTATTCTTTTCTTCCTTTTTATAACCAAAGCTTTGCCTTTCTTAAATAAAAAATTTCCACCGACTTTGTTGCACGAAATCAAGAAATTTCTAAATTATTCGCATGCATAAATCTTGCGTAATCAATTAATTTAATACATTACATAATTATTCCGTGTAATAATTATTTTACATAATGTATGTAAAATAATTATTTTAACGTACCAAAATTCATAATATAATTTATCAATAATATTAACACTCATTTTGGGTATTTTACTTGACAAATTTTGTACACGCATAATGACATGCATGTACTTATATGAGGTAATTTATACCTCCAAAATTCATAAAATAATACATATGGCATATAAAAATTATTTTTCATAATTTTTCACTTCGTTATTTGGACAACATGTTACACTAACATATTCCCGTTTCCGAAATATTATACTTCATAAAAGTCATAATAATTCCATTATACATAACCATAATTTTTTTAATGAATTAAAACATTCCTTTTTCCTCATTTAATTTAATTTCTTTACATTTCACATTAATTTCTTTATATATAAATTATATAATTTAATATTAAATAATTTATATATTTACATTCTCATTTCTTAAATAATTTCTTAATTTCCTCCTACCTTATTCCATTTAATCACCTTATATAAATTATATAATTATTCTTATATAATTTATATAATTATTATTTTCTTCATACCTTATTTTAATTTTCTTATATAAATTATATAATTTATTATTATATAATTTATATAATTACATTTCCTTCTCAATTAATTTATAAACTTCTTCCAAATTCTTGATAAAATCTAAAATCAATAATTACAATTTAACTAACTTCCCTATTCGCTTTTCATTTAAAATTGGATTAATTTAATTATTAATCCCCTAATTTTCATAATTAATAGCATTTACAATTATCACTTAAACATATACATTTATATATATACAAATGTATATATATACATATATAATTTCATATATTTCACATTACCACATAACCTCAATCAAATCATAATTTCTACATTTTCATAACAATTTAATTGTACAATTTATTGCACCTTTACATGAAATTTCTCTTATTTTTCATAAATTGTTTCCAAACAATTTATTTATCTTTTCATTTATTTTAAATTCACACAATTCATCACCATCTTGATACATATTTAATTTAACAAGTAAATTCCTTCACACACTTTAAATTACTTGTATCATAAATAATTTAAACAATTTTGATAATTTTATCAATTAAATTCTCATTTAATATTATTAAAGAAATCCTGAAAATTCGGATCCTCACATTCTTCCCCCCTTAACAGGATTCCGTCCTCGGAATCATAATTACCGTAATAATTATACGTATTTTATTTATAGCACCTTGCAATACCTTTATCTTGATAAATCACAACTATATCCATAATAATCATATATTTCCTCATTAATTTTCATAACTCACCTGGTTAACACCATAATGGTCATAACTGTCAGATTATTTAATTCTTATTCCAATTCACAATTTCTTTGTAGTATTACATTTCATAAATCATTCCTTAATACCTCTATCATTCAACATTAGGTTCTATACGTTAACCTTTACTTAATTCGTCATAATCTTTATTTAAAATTATTCTAAAATCCTGGGTGTCACATTCACCCCTCCTTTATAAAATTTCGTCCTCGAAATTTCTATGTACTCGTATTTCACAATTTGTTTACATTTATTCCACATATCTTTATTTCCTTCCTTTCTCGTAGTCATTGTATATTACAATTTTCTAATCCATCACATTTCATACTTTCTTTCATTTACAATATTACTTTCCTTATCACTCACAATTTAAAATACTACCTCATCCTACCATTCAATCTTTATAAGAGTAGAAGAATTCAAAATTTTTATTTTGGAAAACTTTCATGATATGCTGAATGAGCATTTATCCCGGTTTACAGTACTTCGCTCCCTGAGTACTTCATACTGCAAACCCTGACAGTGGATCAATCTATCATTAAAGTGATGGATGTTTCACCATACCTTGGCACGCCAGATGATCAGTCTGCAATGCTTGTGTCTTGATATGCCAGGTGACCATTCGATCAACCTGCAACATTCTTGCTCTTTTTTTTCATCTCAACCTTAGAATTCATTCAAAAGTAATTTGATTGGTTATAACTTTCAAAGAATATGAATTCAATATTTTACAAAATTTGTCTAGCTGAATCAAATAGCTTAGACTTGTATTTCTTCAACGCTTGTCTAGCTAGATCAATTAGCATAGACTTTCTTTTGAAACTTTATAATCCGCAGAAATTTTTAAAACATTCATCATGTGAAAACTTTTCAAAACGTCTAGCCGAGTCAAATGGCAAAGACTTATAGCTTTGACATACCTTCACAAATCAAAATCATTCATGACTTCATGTTACCACGTCATCTTGACAGTACGTTGAAGATTTCGTCGTTAATAATTCCTACACCATAAATCATACTTTATGGTGTTGAATCATCTTATAACGAAATAGTACCGCACCGTCTCAACAACACGTTGAGCATTCCATCATTCATCACATCTGCACCGGGCTAAAAGGTGCATGGATGATTCTTTTGAAATACATTTTGATGTTAAAATATTTTTGTCTAGCCGAAACAAGTAGCATAGACACTTTTTAAATCGCTTAAAAAATTCATTTGTATTTTTAAAACACATTCGTGCCAAATTAGCTTGAGGCCAAAAATTTCGAAGTCTAGCAAAGCTAGAAGAGTGGGAATATCCTAAATTCCCTAACATTCACCTTCAGTTTCCTCACTTAAATATTTAATTTATTGCTAGGACTAGTTTCATTTATCATATTAAAATTTCTATCTACTCCAGCTTTTCTATACCCCCGTATAGTTCATCAAACTTGTCACACATTATGAGTCCAGAAACTTACCACAAAAATATGAGTTTAGAAGCTTGTCCTAGCAATATGTAGTCTGAGAACAAATCAAAGACTATCCATATGCTGAGGGGCTCAAACATACCATACAATTATGAGTTATGGACTTACCATATACATGAGTTTTAAGAACTCATACCTAACTTAATATTATCTATCTATCAAAACCACTAGCGCAACTCTAACATTTCGATGATTATCACATAGTAACTAAGTAAACACAAATCCCCCGCCCATACAAAGGATTGTGCAACTCAGTCACCACATAAATCCTCAATTGAAATTTCGTACCCAAGCTTTCTGCCCCCTTATCATAACCTTTCTGTCATTCATGTCTCATCATTCTCTGAATTCTTCTTGTACTATTTCATAGTACCATATCTCTTTATAACATTAAACTATGCCTTTTCGACCATTAACATGTCTCTCTGTTATTTCAGATTTTCACTTGATCCCATCATGACCTTGCTTTACAATTCATTCCTTACTCGTTTCCCTTATCTTATGATCGTATCGTAGGACGATCCTCTTATCGCTCCTGGTCATATTATTATGATCTATTCCTATACTTTTTGGATTATTTTATCATATTTATTACTTAAATCAGATGTCCCCTAATTATCTTTGAGATTCATCTTTGAATCATTTCTAATATTCTTTCATATATGTATTTAATTGAACTTATAAATTTTTCTCAACTCGTTATCTTCATTCAAGTCTTCCTTAATATCTTTATCTCTTTCTTGTAATCTTAAATCTTTCATATTTCCTTTACTTTAGCCAATATCTGAGATCCGTGTTTCTTAACTTACATCTTTCTATCTTAATTCCCCCATGTTCATCAAACTTATCACGTATTTGGACTCAGGAACTTACCATAATCATATGGTTGAGGAGCTTGTCCTAGTCAGGCCATAATCGCCCATTCGCTAAAGGGGCTCCGCCATATAATCATGAGTCACGAGTTTATCATACGCTTGAGTTTTCAGAACACTCAACTAACCGTACTCTTGCCTAGGTTATAGCCTAAGGTATCATTTACCTAGGGTTTATAACCTCTGGCTCTGATACCATCTGTAACGACCCCGAAATTCGACCAACTTTATTACCTTAAATTCTATATTCATTAAACATTATCTTCGTAACGTCCAAATTTTGGTCCGTTAAAAAATCTTTAACACTATAATTGATCCATTAATTGATTTAAAATCATCAATTATCAAAATTCTCGTATAAATTTTTCTTTTTCTCAATCATTGTATTAAAATATTTGGATATTCAAAATCCTTACATCTGGATCCTAGTCCCTGGATCGCAACATTTATTTTTCTTTCTTTTACACATCTTATAAAGCTCATCATTTAATATTTACTATTATTTATTTTCATACATATATTCCTTGTTGCGTCATTCGTAATGAAACATATAATAATTTCTATCGTAACAATTATCCTGATCCATCACAGTTCATAATTGAACTTCTATCATTTCCAAATTCAACTTATATATACATACAATTTATCACAGTAAATTAACAAATCTCTCACATTGAATTATAATATTAACAATATAACAATCTAGTTTTCTACCTTCTAGGCAATTCATCTCAACTTAATCCGATATTCTTGAAACTTATTTTTTTATCCTGCAAAAGTTTATTTTAAACAAGTAATGAGCACAATGGCTCAGCAAGTTCAACAGTCAACATTTAACATTAAAGGACTGAAGAACTTGCCTGGCGTCCAATTATTTAATTGATAGCTTAAAACCCTCTCTCAATCAACCTATGATCATAAAATAATCAAATAATAATTATTTATCTATTTATGATATTAATTTATTTAATTAATATCATCTCTGGGCCGATTATCAATTTATATGGTTAATTATATTAACCTCGTCCTTTAAAATATTAATATAACTTAATATTTAATGCCTTCACCACGGACAACCTGACTTATCGGATAAATTTTAGCTTATTCGGTTGTCCAAATTTTTATTTATTTACTTTCTAACCTTTAAACCTAATGGATTAATATTTAAATATTAATCCCTAATATTCAATATTTTTTTAAAAATACTAAATTAAATGCCCAAACATCATTTCTATATTTTTAGTATTTTTCTATAATTTTCTATGATTTTTAAATAATTTTTAAACATTTATTTATTTAAAAGCTGATTCTAGGGGCATTTTAGTAATTTTCGCGGCTATAGGGACATAATCGGAATTTTTCGGAAAGTCCAGGGGCATTTCCGTCATTTCAGCGCCCCTATGGACATATTCGGTATTTTCCAGAAAGAACGAGGGCATTTCTGTAATTACCGCGCGTCTAGGACACGCCCGACATTTCTGGAAAAGAGCGGGGGTAAAAACGTAATTTCACTGCTCAAAACGCGGTCGCGCATGGCGTGCGACCCCTTTCCCAGGCTCCGCCTCGCCAAACGACGTCGTTTGGCGTGGCAAAATTTCTTCTTCCGCGCATTGCGCTGCTTGCCTCCCTTCAACGCCCAAAACGGCGCCGTTTCATACCGCGCCTGGCAAAAAAAAATGCGCGGCAACCTTTTTATTTCTTCCTCCAGGTTTCTTCCGGCAACAGTACAAAACATGCAAAATTTATCATTTTTGTTCCAATTTTTCACCACAAAATCATTCCAAAAATTACATAATTCATACATAAATATCCCACAATTATTTGGAACAATTATTCTAATTATTTACTAATTTTTCTCAAAATTATTCTACTATCATAATTACTAAATAATTTCACTAAATTAATTTCTTTACCTTCCTTGAAGCTTTTTCCTTCCTCTTCATGGCATAAATCTTCCTCTCTCTTGGTGGTGCAGGCATGGTGGTCGGGTTGTGAGTGGTGGTGGCGGCGTCGGATGGAAGAGAAAGAGAGGTTTATGTGTGTTTTATTTTTCTTTCTTTTTACTTTCTTATTCTTTTCTTCCTTTTTATAACCAAAGCTATGCCTTTCTTAAATAAAAAATTTCCACTGACTTTGTTGCACGAAATCAAGAAATTTCTAAATTATTCGCATGCATAAATCTTGCGTAATCAATTAATTTAATACATTATATAATTATTCCGTGTAATAATTATTTTACATAATGTATGTAAAATAATTATTTTAACGTACCAAAATTCATAATATAATTTATCAATAATATTAACACTCATTTTGGGTATTTTACTTGACAAATTTTGTACACGCATAATGACATGCATGTACTTATATGAGGTAATTTATACCTCCAAAATTCATAAAATAATACGTATGGCATATAAAAATTATTTTTCATATTTTTTCACTTCGTTATTTGGACAACATGTTACACTAACATGTTCCCGTTTCTGAAATATTATACTTCATAAAAGTCATAATAATTCCATTATACATAACCATAATTTTTTTAATGAATTAAAACATTCCTTTTTCCTCATTTAATTTAATTTCCTTACATTTCACATTAATTTCTTTATATATAAATTATATAATTTAATATTAAATAATTTATATATTTACATTCTCCTTTCTTAAATAATTTCTTAATTTCCTCTTACCTTATTCCATTTAATCACCTTATATAAATTATATAATTATTCTTATATAATTTATATAATTATTATTTTCTTCATACCTTATTTTAATTTCCTTATATAAATTATATAATTTATTATTATATAATTTATATAATTACCTTTCCTTCTCAATTAATTTCTAAACTTTTCCAAATTCTTGATAAAATCTAAAATCAATAATTACAATTTTACTAACTTCCCTATTCGCTTTTCATTTAAAATTGGATTAATTTAATTATTAATCCCCTAATTTTCATAATTAATAGCATTTACAATTATCACTTAAACATATACATTTATATATATACAAATGTATATATATACATATCAAATTTCATATATTTCACATTACCACATAACCTCAATAAAATCATAATTTCTACATTTTCATAACAATTTAGTTGTACAATTTATTGCACCTTTACATGAAATTTCTCTTATTTTTCATAAATTGTTTCCAAACAATTTATTTATCTTTTCATTTATTTTAAATTCACACAATTTATCACCATCTTGATACATATTTAATTTAACAATTAAATTCCTTCACACACGTTAAATTACTTGTATCATAAATAATTTAAACAATTTTGATAATTTTATCAATTAAATTCTTATTTAATATTATTAAAGAAATCCTGGAAATTCGGATCTTCACAAAAGTACTACGTTACTCCAACTTCATGAATTTTGAGTACCCCATCCATCACGTTATTTTTCATTGGTAGATTCAGTCTTCCTTGCACGTGACATGAACATTTTACTCTATTTTTCACAAACAAATATTGGAGATAATTATGAAGATTCTTTAAATTTAGAATGGGATCCTGCAAAATAAAAGATGAAAATTTATTATGAGTAACAGGCAATGGAATGGAAATAATTGCATTATTATTAATAATCATTGGCAACGAATTTAATGGAGCTGCGTCCTCCTCCAAATCTTGTTTCAGCTCAATTGTTTCTTCTTCCTTTAACTCCAAATTGTTGACAATTGCAATCTCTAACGTTTCCTTGTTTATTTCCTCAACAACTTCCACCACCTTAGGCACGTCTTCATAAAAAATAACATCATCGTCTATATGAACACTGTCCGCTTTATTGATGTTGTTTACTTTCTCTTGCTTCGGTGATAGAGAGACGGTCTTTTCTGGATCTTCTATATTGCTACCACTTCTTAACACTTGTGCACTTGTATTCTCCGTTAGATTATTCACCGTTTGAGAATGTACTTGCTCATAACTTTGCTCCTCCAATTGATCGATTGTGATTTGTCCCATTTGAGTACCCAAACACTGAATAATTGCATTATTTTCTTGAATACGTGCCTGTATGTCTTGTTGAAATTGCAAATTATCCTGTTAAAATTGTAAAGTGTTAGCTTCAATTAATTTAAGCATATCTTCTAAAGACATATCGAAATAAAATGATTGGTCCTGTTGTGATTGTAAAGTGTTAGCGGTAAGTTGTTGGATCATATCCTATTGGAATAATTTTTCTCATCTCTCCTTAATTTTAGATAAGTAGAGCCACTTGGTCTAAATACCATTACTAATAAACAACCTCCGGCACTTGCTAAAGATTTAATTTAATAGCAGCATAAAGAATTAGAGAGATCGTTGAACTAAACAACACAAGCCACTTGTTTGCATTTAATTTAGATGAATATTCTTCCTAAGATAAAATAATCTTTTGATTTGCAAAACAATTATTAAACTTAGTTGCTTCACAAATAGCAATAGATTAATATGAATAATAAACTAGTAGCGCTCCTAGCAATTAAACAAATCAATCATAAAATTAAGCATAGAAGAATATTCAATAATCAAAATATAAATTGAACAATTAAAATAAATTAGATCTCACAGTGTATAAATCTTGATGGCTTCAATCACTTAAACCAAGAAAAAGAATTTAGCTACTCATAATTGTAGAGAACACTAAATAATACAAGAGAGAATTTTTATTCTAATGAGAGTAATTTTTTACATTGTGTATCAAACTCTCTATTTATAGGCTCCAAAATCCTCCTAACCCTAGTAGGATTTATTATTTCCAAACCCTAATAGGATTTAAAATACAAATAAAATTAAAAGTAAAATAAAATAATTATTATCCCAACCCTAATTGGATTTAAAATACAAAGTAAATAAATATAAAAAATATTATTTATTTTCCTAATCCAAATTGCTTTTGAATATTTTTTTATTAACTTACTGGAAACGGAACAGGAGAGAAGAATAAATCTGTCGTGTTGCCACGTGTCACGACCATGCGGAGAGAGCTAAAAAAACAAAACAGCCGCCACGCGTCTGCTCTTGGGCTCCAGTTGCCTGTTACCTCGCATTGCGCGCGTATATTAATTTTTTTCTTTTTTTCCGCCCCACCGCGGATGGCACGGCAGTTCTCAGCTTTGGCCCAAACGGTGTCGTTCTTGTTATACGCATGCATCAATTCTTTTCCTTGCGTGCACGACACGTAGGTTTTCTTGATATTACGAAATTGCCACTCAAGATGCTGAATTTACAGATTTGCCCTCCAAGCTTATTTTTCCTACAAAAATAAATATAAAATAATTAAAAATAAATAAAAATAATATAAAAATAATAAAAATAATAAAAACACATAATGATTAATAAAACACCGAAAACACTAAAAATAAATAAAAACACATAAATAAAAAGAAATATAAAAATACTATAAAATTACCTAAATTAACATACATTAACTAAAATCCTATAAAACCTATTAAAATCAAAATAAACTAAATAATTAAACATTTAAGCATACAATAAACATAAAAACTAATTATTAGGGAATAAAAATATTGTATAATTCAACTCTATCAAAGGTCAAGCACAACTGCGCCGGACCTTAGCACAGCTGCGCTTGGTTCATTGCAGGTGCACTCCCCTGCTCCGTAGGTGCGCTTTAGCTAGAAATCCCAACAAAAGGTTTGGGTGCAATTGCGCTCACCATGACCGCAGGTGCACTCTAGTTAAAAATCTCGACAGAAGGCTCAGGCGCAAATGCGATCTTCTCGAGAGCTGGTACGCTCAATCAGATTTTTAATTTCTGCAGATTTTCTAACTTTTGATATTTTAAAGTATACAAGTTATTTCACATCATCTTGCACTACATATATACACCTATATGCAGACGTCTAGCATGCAATGGTTCCCTAGTTAGTAATTTTATTAGCAAGGAAACAACTTTAGGTTCTTCTATAAAAATTAAGTTTCATTTGAAGACAAACACTTATGATTCATGCATTTACTAACTGATACATGTGACGACCCCAAATTCGGGTTCCATAACCTCGGGTTTGGTTTTCACTGTACAATACTTAATAACAATTAAAAACATAATTTGCATTTAAACTTCACGAAATAATACAAAAGATTCCTCATAAAAAGGCTACAATCCCCAAGATCGATTAACCTTAACATAACATTACATATCTTAAGGAAATACAAAATATTTATAAAAGAAATTACATATAAGTAATTAATCTAGCATGCATCAAGTTAATCTAAGCTTTGGTTTTCCCCTTGCCTTTGTCTGATTTAGAGCATTTGGTCTTAGCCGAAAGATAAGTCATGATATAGCAAGAATGAGCAACTAGCTTGCTCAACAAGTTTAAGAACAGATAAACGAGATATATCATGCTTGAATGGGAAATAACATCAATGGTTTCAACAATAGATAGCAATTGAGAAAGAACAAAAATTAATTTTCAATAAAAGAATGGATTGACTCTTTACTGCTGAGTGGCCTCTAAGGATCATGAACAACTGCTAAGGTAGAACAGACATATATATATATATATATATATATATATATATATATATATATATATATATATATATATATGTCTGACACCTCGGTAATTTGGTACACGAGGGGATTAACCTCTTATACTTTATATATATGCATAACATTCAGACATCTTACGCAAGTTCGGTTTCCCGAATATAAAAATCCCCCTTAATTAGGGTTGTTCATTCTCAGTCTTATTATAAGAATCCGCACCAACCAATGGTTTGGATAAGCTTTTAAAGTATTCAATTTGATGAATTTAAGCATGCATTGTCTAGCCGAAACAATTAGCTTAGACATTCTTAAACAGTTCTTGAATTAATGAACTATAACATTTACACATGCACTATGTGCGAATACAATAATAATAATGTTGTGGAATAACTTTAAATAATTAAACCACTTAAAGCTCCGGTAAATAAATATGAGTGTAGATATTTGCTCAACAATAATTGAATAGTTTTAAGGAACTTGCTCAATATAAAATTTGAGTAAGGATAAAGAAAACTTGACTCGTGTATAGATTACGGCTAACCAATTCAATTTAACTCTCTTTGAATAAACCTAACAATTAATCAAAGTTGATCTTTAATTTAGTATTATATATACATTCATATGATAACATTTATACCTCTTACTTTACTAGTACTTAATCACATAATTATATAATCAAAGTATATATAACACTCAGGGAAATATTATCATCAATTGATAATATTTCAGCCACATAAAACTTATATTAATTAATTAATATAGTTCAAATTTTTATCTAATATTTTTAATAATTTAATAATATTTAATTAATCTTATAATATTATTACTCATTTAATAATATTTCATTCATTACTTAATATTATTAATCACTTAATAATATTTTATTCATTACTTAATATTATTATTCATTTAATAATATTTTATTTTATTTATAATATTATTAATCATTTAATAATATTTTATTCATTTTTTAATATTATTAATCATTTAATAATATTTTATTCAATTTATAATATTATTAATCAGTTAATAATATTTTATTCATTCAAATCTTGTTAAATACTAATGTTATATAAGATTACATTTCCTAACCCATTTCAATTTCAAAAGATCCGACCCGACCCGTTTTATTTGGCCCCCCGACCCGGTTAGAAAAATATAAATTTTCAAACAGAATGTTTCACCGCTACGACAGTGACTTGCAGAATGTTTCACCGCTGCGGTGCTAGTTCGAATTTCTAATTCTAGTGGGTTGCACCGCTGCGACGGTAACTCTGATTTCTAAAACCCTAATTTTATAACTTTAATTCTTTTAGTTCAATCTTTTATAAAATGAGATATACATGTCCAAAACACACGAAATCAGTTTTGTTGTCTTCCTAACTTCTTGTTTTACAATATTTCATGATTCAATCACATTTTTGAAAATGTTTTGACATGAAATATAAGATAGATTCATCTAGGTTTTCTAAAATGACATGTTTTGCAGTAAAAGTCATAACGTCTTTGTTTTTCCATATTTTTGAAAGCTTCAAGTTATGTTTTCTTTAAAACTCATATATGTAATTTTCTAGCCATAGAAATTCATTTTCCATCTTGTACATTTCAAACTACAACATTAAATAGCACATGTTCAACTAGGGTTTTACCGGTAAAGTTCAATATGGACTTTTCTTCCATTTATTTGAACAACACACATACCAAAACATGTTTTAAACATATCAAACCATGAATCTACCAATATAACATAGTTTTAGACTTCTAAATCATCAAAATGAATTTTGATCAGTTAAAAATATCTTTTGACCATATAAAACATATATAGACTACAAAAATGAAATAAAGAGAAGATAGAACACTTTTGAACCTCATGCTCTTGAATGCTTTTCTTCTCTTGACTATGAACTTCACTAAGGACTCCCCCTTGACTATTAGATACACACTCTAGATGATCAAGCTTACTACTCACAAATTCTCTATCTTTTCTTTTAAAGCTCTAGACTTTTCTCTCTAGGATGTTTAAGCAAATGGCCAACCAACATAACACAAAGGTGAGGCACTCTATTTATAGAGTTCCTCTAGACTTACTTAGCATCTCCTAATCAACCAATGATAGTCAATTAGGAGCTTAATTCATGCTTACTATTACCTTGAATGACTTTCATGAATGACATCCATCACATAACTTATCAAGCAACCAATTGTGTACAAAACACTCAACATCAAAGATAGCTAGACACCCCATTGGGCACCTTGACCGGCCAAATGGGGACTTATTCCCCCATTTTTGGTTTATTTTTATTGCTTTTATATTCATATATTCACACACACACACACACACATATATATACACACACACACACACACACACACACACACACACACACACACACACACACACACACGTACACTTATATATATATATTGTTTGATCATAGTTTTGACTTCCTATTGGGCTCCACATTGCACTTAAGAATTAAATATATTGGGCTCATCCATTTAATTTGGTTGGGCTCAATTTAATTGCTCTATTAGGCTAACATTAAATAACTTATATTACATTTAATTAAAACAAGCATTGAGCTAGTTTAATTATTACATGGAGTTTAAATTAATTACATGGACTACTAGGTAAATTTATTTAACCTAGTTTAATAACTCATTTGAACTTATAATATAATCCAATTAGACTTTCTTTAATTAATTATAACACCTTGCTTTATTACTTAAATAAATATACACATACACAAGTATATTCATTCAATTTATTTAATGCAAAATTAATTAGTACAAAATTTTTAATTCATTACAAATTATTTAATAATTATAATTACAATGTCTAATAGAATTTGTGGTTATTACAATATATATGTGACTCCTTGGTTTTGAAAAGCATGCATTTGAATGGTAAAACTTTGAGACTTGCTGCAGCAAAAACCTTTACCAAACCTATATGCATAACCTCTTAGTTAAACATATAAGCACATATGTCAACATACACCTCCTTGACATGAATCAGTATCAATACCTCAATCACACATTAATAAGATCACATACATATACATCATAGGTTCAAACATGGTCCTTGCCATACAAAGAGATCCCTTTTTGGTTCCAAATCAACTTTTTGAACATCAAAACTTAGTAAAATGCTTTATTGAGAACTTTGATCAAACACATAGCATGCATGTATTAGTTTATAGCAAATCACACATGCATATACATCATAGAGCAAATAAACTCTAGTCATACATCCAACCTTGTAACACCGGGTCCTTCTTGACCCCCAAATTCATAGCAACAAATCAACTCCCACAACACAAGAATCAACATAAATTATTATCAAGAACTAAGAGCAATAAGATAGGGTTACTTTTAACCTTAGAAGCAAGCTGCTGGATTTCTTTCTTCTTCTTCTTTGAATCTTCATGAGCCCTCCTTCTTTCTCTCAAAAGAACTCTCTCAGATAATGCACTTACACTTAGAAGTTTAATAGCACCAAGGCTATGAGGAATGGGTTGATTTAGAATACAGAACTGAGCACTCTTCTACTTCTCTTTCTATCAGTTATTGCAAGCTATCTATGGGTTCTATCATTAGCTCTATAACCCCTCATCATAGCTGCAATCTTGAGCAACCAAACAGCTCTGCCTATGGCCCTTCTTGGCTACCGAAAATGGCACTTTAGGCAGGCAAACTTCCATGCACAGCTAC
This sequence comes from Hedera helix, assembly GCA_947179155.2. Lineage (NCBI taxonomy): Eukaryota > Viridiplantae > Streptophyta > Magnoliopsida > Apiales > Araliaceae > Hedera > Hedera helix. Next base: position 12,050,925 of record OX359282.1, on the reverse strand, counting down.
TCTCTTGGGTGCTATAAAAGTGCTGAAGAAATGATTGTTCATGTTCAATTCTTGTGCTGCTGAGTGGCATAGTTGATGGTTCACGTACAATTGGAAACAAGGAGCTAGGTTATTGTGTGGCTGATGAAATAACATTTTGTTGTGTCAAAGATTGGGTTCAATTAACACTAAAGCTACATAATAATGTGATGGGTTGCTCTAGTATCAAGTTGGGTCAAGGTTTTGGGTTTAGTTAAATACAACATTGGTTATAAATGGAGCACAAAGGTTGGGCTGCTCCAACCTCAAGTGTGGGCTCACAAATCTAATGATACTCCAATCCTATTAATTACTAACTTGGGTCAAATTAATTATTGATCATTTCACCAACATCTTAATTAATCAATTTAACTAATTAATTAGTATCATAAAACTCCCAAATCAAGTTCAATATTCGAGTTGGTTAGTTAAATCATAACTCATGTAAATAAATAATTTAAATCACGTGGCCATTACTATTGTTACCTAATTAAATCCATTAATTCAATTTATTAGGTACAAATTAACGTAACACGGTATTTGCAATCATCATGTAACATTTCATAATTTACCCGTGTATATTTATATATATATATATATATATATATATATATATATATATACAAAATAAGTTTGCACAATTTTTTTCCAAAAAATAAATAAATTATAGCGAATTTCTTGGTCATTACACCCAAACTGTGAAGCACCCAAATCCGGGTTCCTAGAACCTCTGGTTTAGTGCTCGCGATACTATTCTAGCATTCATTCACATCCATTCATTATTGACTATAATAACTTAATTTACAATATTACATAACTATCTTAGGTTTACAGACCTTTACACATTACAAAACATTAATTACAAGACATATTACAAAATTATTAAGTCAACAAAAGTCTATTAACTACACCACTACTAATTGCTCGCTTTTCCTATCCCTTTATCTGTTCCTGAACCTTTTGCCTACTCTGGCTTAGCTAAAATATTATGTTTAAGCAAGAATGAGCATTAACTAGCTCAGCAAGTATATAAACAAGTAACGACATAATATCTCAGAAATAATGAAAGAAACTTTTTCAATTAGCTTTAATAATTCTACACCATTGTGAAGAAATTTGAAACCATAACATAAAACTCTGTCATAATTAATTTGAATCATTATCATTACCTATTATACGGTCACAGGACTAAGAACTCGTTTAGAACAATATCAATCATAAAGACTGACATTGCCCGACACTGTCATAAGACTATATTTTCTTTTAGATGTGTACTCTAGGGGATCAGTCTATCGTATCCTATATTGTGCACAACATAACAATCTAACGACGCAATCACACCATAGGATTTATATCCCTCTTTACCTTTTTATCCCCCTTTTATAAGTGTTGTTCTGTTACAGTATTTTCATAGATTTTGCACCACAATAATATGGATTGAAAAACATACAATTAATATCTGAAGTTAACATGAATGATAACATATGTCTAGCCGGATAACAATGGCATCGACCTTTCTTAAACCAGTTCAATAATGAATGAACTTCAAAGATGACTTACAAGAATACATAGCATACATAACTATCAAATGAATTACAAAAGAGAGTTCGAAAATAATACTTGCCTCCGTCCTCGCTTACTTTTATTATTACTACCTTACCACGTTTATAACCTACTTAACCATGATGTTGGTCAACACATTAGTTACATACACGTTACCTGCTTTACCTTGACATCCAAGTCACCATTTACCTTTACAATTAACTTAACACATAACACGTTGCTCATTTATACTTTAATGCCTATCATATTGATCATTTTTATCAATTTAAGGTTTACAATAAATGAATCTATCATATAAGATCAAAAACACTTCATTTCGGATCAAAATAATTATTTTTCCAAAAATAGGACACTGCGCCCTAGTGCAGTACATCTCGCTGCCGGCGTAGTACTCTCAGTTGACTGCGCCTTAACGCAATGTTCAGTACAAAACATCTCGCCCCCAGCGAGATTATTTCAACCACACTGCACCTCGGCATAGTGTTTAGTACACAAACCTCTACCCTGGCGCAATACTCGAAAACTAGTTTTTCAGATTTTTTTTTCCAAACAATTCTCATGCTATTTTTCGCTATACATTGCAAGACTATATTCTAACACATGATTTTGCATACATAACACTTATATGACTTGTCCAGGCTTTTAAAAACATTAAAAGTTTTCAAATAACATTATTTTTTCGAAATTCACATTTTAGGATTCGACGAACGTTTTTGATCGCTTAAAACAAACTTTTATCACCATAGACACCAAATGACCACCAAATCAATGCGGACACATGTAATTACCTAAAACTTAGTCATTCAACTTCATTTCACAATTTAATATTCAAAATGACAAAAAAATACCCCTTGATAAGATTTTACAAACTTGACCTAAATTTTCATAAAAACCATCTTTGAGTTCATTAACTCCACTTTCTATATACTCCATAAAGAGTTCATTTTCTACCACTATAGACTCATATAACACATATATGACTCTAATACCACATGCTACCAATTATTTTTGATTTTCATGTACATAAAACATCACATAGTGTTTTTACCATACAAACCCATAGTTTTTACATATATAAGTATCTAGCATGCAATATAGCATGCAAATACACATACCACCTGAAATTTAGATAGGAACACTTAGAAGGGGGGTTGAATAAGTATGGAGTAAAAACTATGTCCGATTTTTCGTAATTTATTAAAATAGTAAGTAATTCAGTTTGTTGAATAACTGATTGTAGTTTCCTAGTTTAGAAACTGATTTACACTGTTAATGAAAATAATTATTTTCGCTTGGAAATAAATGTTATAAGTAGAGCTAGCAGTTTATAATGATAATTAAAATAACCAATCACATAAACATAAGAATTTTAACGTGGTTCGGCCCCTATCTTTTACTTTAGTAGTCTACTCCACGTCCAATATCAAATGGTATTAGAGACCCATTTTTATTAAATAATTTTGCCTTACAAGACACCTTTTTACAATTAAAGTTCACAACCTTAAGGACAATTCCTCCCGAGCACCTATGCTCCCTTGTGCACACCTATGCACCACTTGAGTATTTTTACTTACCAAGCTATTAAGCTAACCCGGAACTTAATTGCAAAACCCTTCAACAAAAATTTAATTAATACATATTCAATAATGATTACAAAGAGTACTATGATCAAGGCACGAGTTGTATAACAACATAAAGCTTAAATCTAAATGCAATGATCAAGAATTAAGATATCACCAAGTTAAGCTCAAATGATTCACGGCTGAAAACAGATTCTTCAGCAGTAGCAGTACTTCACGAGAGAGAGAATAAAAACTTCCAGTGTAGTGTATCATTAATTTTTATATCAGTGTATTATCTCTCTTTGTCTCTCGCTAGACAAGTATATATTAAGGAGTAATTAGCCGTTACATAAGATCAAAAAGGAAGGTTATCGTTATCCCACCGTTTTGGACATGGTAATTTCAGCAATCACGTTATAAGTCATTGACAGTGAGGACCAAGGCTTAATTTTGTTCTTATCCCAAATAATGAGGATATCAAGGATAAATAATATGAAGCATGCTTTATGGGATACAACCGTTAGACACAACATTGGTTATAAAACCCATAGATCCTGTACGCTTTATTATTTCCAACTCATCATTGATTTACATATATAAGAACAAGATTTCATCGATTAATTATATGAGTAGGACAACTTCAGTCAACAAGGAAAGTCTTTAATTATAGAAGAAAAAAAATTAAGCACTTAACTGACTGTCAACAGTCATCAATTTTCTCCCATTAATCAGGCCTTAGAATCATTGAGTAATTAATTTACTCAACACGGAAGGTTCAAACAACTAACACATTAATTTAGATTCCCTTAATTATTCTAATATGGAAGGTTCAATCAATTAATTCATTAACTTAGATTCCCTTAATTATTCTAATATGGAAGGTTCAATTAATTAATTAATTAATTTAGATTTCCTTAATTATTCTAACTAATTGGTCCTAATATGGAAAGTCCAAATTACTTCATCAATTTAGTATGTCATTCTATTTATATATGTATTCCATTAAATCACATTATTAATTTTTTTTACTTTTAAATATGCAATGCAACCTAATGAGATTTGAATTAAAATATAAATTAGTGCCAAGACCTTACATGAAAACCTAAAGACTCGAGGTAGATCTTCAAAACTTTGACATGAAACTTTCCATATGTAGCTTTAATCCAGTGTCGAAATCAGTTTGCTACATACCATTATTTTCAAATTGTTACATATATCTCAATAGATAAAATCAAGGTTTTAGTATAAGAATAAAGTTATCATCAAAACCAAGGATCGGAGTGTGACCAAGTCAATAATCTCCCCCTTTTTATGACGATAACACAGTAAATAAAGCTCCCCCTAAAACCTTGTATCAAGTAATTTGCAATGTTTGAAAATAATAATATTCCCCCTAAAGTCATGCATTATTTACTCATAATCATGCAATCAGTCTGACTGATGTTTTTCTCCCCTTTGTTATCAGTAAAAAGAAAGTTAAGTAACTACCAGCAAAAGGAAGATATAAATACAGGTAATATAGTTCTAATTAATCAAAGAGAATGTTAAACAAAAGATGATAGTAAGCAAAAACTAGGATGCAGAGTTATTACAGACCCAATAGAATAAAAATAGAACTAAAGAATCAATCATCGAGGTCCACTATCACAACGTTGTTATCAACCCGTCTCGTGAAGTATGGGTGATACACGACACGAGCCATCCGTTCCTGCAAGGATAGTTCGTGGGAAAAATGAGGTGGACGAGGAATATGAATATTAGGATGAGTGTGTAAATCTAGAAAGTCACCAGTAAATTCAGCCATACAATTGATTTCAGGCCAATTTGGAACAATAAAGTGAGCTTGTCGATAACCAATGTCATTAAAGTGTTGAGCGACAAAAGATGCCATTGTCCCGAGTTGACTGCTAATAAACTTGAGCTCATGACTAAGTTAACATGTATTCCTATTCATTCCAGAAATAGCTTTTAGGTCTAGGAATTAAAGTGATATTCTTAACCTCTTGAGTTTAGTAAGTCCAAGAAGAAATCCAAGTTATTTAAAGTGAGCTTGCTCCCAAGTTTTAGTTTTTTGTACATAAGTATTGTAATCCCCACAAGCTTAATAGAGAAAATTATTAGAAATTAAAGCTGTGAGCTATATTTGGCTTTCGTTTCTATGTCCTGCTGCCATCAAGGATTGGGTGAAACATTCTTCTTCTTCTCAACCACCTCTCTTTTCTAATCTACGTGCTCTTGTCCTACATCATAATCTATTATAGGTTATTAGATTTTTAAACATATATGTAAAAGTCCTTCATTACTTGACCGGCTATCATACAAATATCTACATGTAAGAATTCATCAATGTTCATTTCCAAATTTGGTAAATAACGAGAACTGGTAGTTATTAATTAAAAAATATGACAACAGATGAAGTTTACCTGCTCTACAATCATTCCTAGGCCCATTTCGCCTAAGAAGTCTTTGACTCTAGTTCCCCCATTTGTATTGCTTGCTTTACGGAATTCTTCTCTAGCTTGATTTGGGTTTATTTGTTATAATTAATTAAAACAGACTCAACACACAAGGCACTAAATCCATCAGTAAAAAAGCACAAAGGAAATAGAGATATGATTGGGGAGTTTATAACCAATGCAGGAAATATGTGACTATAAGACCTAGCAGCTTTATTAGTAAAATTTATCTACACACCTCAAGGGCAAATAGTGGAGATTCGAGTCCTTCTGTAAGAATCCAAATTCCTAATTAGAATTGTTAAGCAAAAAAAGAAATTATACAAGTAAACATGTTTGTACTTGATATTATGTATGATTACATTATGTAATTAATATTTTATTTTGTTATATATTAACAAATGAATAAAATACTATAAAATTAAAGTATTAAAACATAATTTGAAAATCCTAAATCTAATTAGGAAACTCTAATCCAAAATTATAAAATCCTAATCTTAATTAGTAAACCCTAACCTTAATTAACAAACCCTAGCATTAATTAGCAAACCTTAAGGGTTAAACTCTAAACCCTAAAGAGGCATGAAAAATGACCAAAATACCCCTAAAATCTTAGCCACATAAAAGAGGAAGTAGCAAAGTTGTTTTTCTCTTCCTTTAACCAAAAATGAAGATCAAACCTTGTCCACACAATTTGGAAATGGTGTAGTTACCATTTGTAATGATTTCAATGCATTAAATGCTATTTATTGAAGCCATGTAGCTGGACATAAACAATGATAATAGAAAAGAGCTTTTGGTAATACTTAGCATAGAAGTAATGGCTTAAAGACTATAAAACTCTAGCCTTAGCCCTCCTATAAATAGCAAACTCTCCCATTCATCTATCCCATGAAATAAACACCTAAAATTAGTCATAAGTTGATTCATAGCATCTCCGTAGCCAGCCAAGATAAAAAACAAATAGTAGAATTGGAAACTTTGCTTAAAGAGGTCAAAACCCTAATTCAATGCTAGATCTTTAATACTTTGTTAGATTTTATGTTATAATATTTACGAATGACTGATCTTATGTTAAAAGAAGATCTGAGTTGTTCAAATATGATTTCATAACATCTAAATGCACAAAATAATTGAATTTAGCTCTTTGTCCATGAATAGTAGAAAATATAGTCTGACAGGATACTTTGTCAAGCCTTAAGATCTGTTTATGTTGTTAGTTTAGTCTATTTTAAAGTTTGTAGTTGTAGTCTGTCATGAGGTGAAGACACAGAAATAAACCCCACCTCAATAGGATAAAAAACGAACAAGTTATTAAGCCCGGAAAGTGCCTGCTCGATTAAGTTTAAACCCAGAAAATTTCTGGAGATTCCAAAAATTTAAGAACAGCCTGATAAGGCTGTTTGACAATTAGTTATTTCCTAACAGAGATGTTGTTAATGTCCAAACTAAGCATCTAGATACACCAGCTAAGATAATATCTTGTCAGAAAATAGCCTGCTGCCATTGACCAAACAAATTCTGGGCAGATGATTAACACTGGGGCGCCGAACTTTTAGCGACAGACCCAACAATAGTCTCCTTCAGGTGTTTTTCATGAACACTAAGATTTAGCGACGGACAGTCTGTGGCTATATGCTTTTAGCGACAGTTTATTTCCTGTAAACTTAAGAACACCTACAGCGACGGTTTTAGCAACGGATTTGACCATAGCTAATACCTACAGCGACAGTCAAGCCCAGAATACTTAAAACACTACCTTTAGTAACAGATTTTTTAAAATTCATTACAAATACCATATAGCGTCGGATTGGATCTGTGGCTATATCATTAGATCACAAAATTAATAAACTTTAATAATAACTTAATTAAAAACACTTTTAGCGATGGATACAGTGACAATTAACTAAAAATCGATATTGGGTACTTCTAAATTGACTTTTAGCGACAGACAAATTATGAAAACTTAAAATATAAATCTTTAACAAAGTAATTAGCGACGAATAAGCTATATAAACACTATATAACATTTCATACGATAATTAAAACGATGAATTGATGCCGAATAATTATCATAATTAGTTAAATTGAATATATATTTGTATATATTCTAATGATTATTATTGTTATAAATGAAATATATTTAGGCAATAAATATCAATCTAAATACCACGCACGATTACCAGGAAAAAAATTTAAGCCTTAACTCATTTCATTGAGCAATTTTATTATCATTTGCACACCGTGCAATAACATACTTTTAACTGTTGAATTTCATTTGACGTATGAAATTCTTAATTGTGTGAAATATTTATTGTGACAATTGTTTTTTATCTTGTTTATTTTTAAACAAGTCTTGTAGTTCTTGTACGAACTCATTTAAATATCTTGTTCGTGTTATCTGTTATTGGGAAGTTATTGCTTTTTGTTCAAGCATAACCTAAAGAAATAAACTATTATTTACAAGAATTTGACTTGATAAATTATTAAAGTATAAAGTATTGTGTGGAAACCAATTGTTGGTACATCATCTATATTGATATAACATTTGTTTATATAAAAGTGATAACCCGACTTCTATAGTGCTGATCGTGGTTTAGGCAGTCAATGTACTGACCTAAGTGTGTCTAGAATACTAGTAGGACGATATGCATACTCCTAGGATATAAACGGGTGATCTCCCGGTAAATATCCAAACTTATGATTCAGAAGTCTACATGACCTCTGAGAATGATTACCATGTCTGGTTGAATAGATCAACATATGATTTCTAAGTCTTGATAACTGACAGAAATCTGGATTCGACAGGTTGACGGACAAACCTCAGTATAATAATGAAAAATAATTGAACTAAATGTTCTTTCGAATTCAAAAACAGTGTGAGTAATTTATTCATTTTATTTGAAACTAGATGAGCTTTTGTAGTTCATCCTTACAAATATAATTTCATTTGCAACGTTGAAAGATAATTCAGATCATTCAATTATGAAGCCCGATGGAAAGATACCTTGTTAGATTAGGTTTATTGCTTTTACTTGTACTATTTATGTCTTTTAAGAATTTGATGTAATAACAATACGTTATTGGAAAATATATATAACCGAATTCAAAGTTATGAAATATATTATCATCTTTTGATCCATCTATTGCGTTGTACTTATATTTTTAGATTATTTATAATGTTGTACTAATTTAGTACAGTATCTATATGAACTATACATCTAAATGAGGGTATTAAGTGATTGAAGGAGTTCTGTAAGAACCGAGAGTTGCTCATTTGTTCCAAGAACAAACTTATTACTTAATACTGTGAATGTTAGAGAGATAGAAATTATCGATATAAAAGAGATATCTATGAGACATGAATCTATACATCCAAGTGAAGGTATCCAAACACAGTAATTATTCTGACGAGAACTACTATCTGTTATGGGATACTGTGAACCTGAGATTGATAGAAGTTATGTATTATGAAATATTTATGGTTAATCAGTTAGCGTGAGTAGAGGTGTAAACGGATATAAACGAATTCGAATACAGTAGTATCTGTATCTGTATTCGAAAAATTAATTCGCTATCCATATTCGTATCCGGTATTCGTTAGATTTTAAAAATGTTATCCGTATCCGGTATTTGAAATAATATTTGAATACGGATAATATCCATTTTCGTTTATTTTATTCGAATAAACAGATTATTCGAATATTCGAGTATCCGAATTCATTTATCAGTCACCTAATATAAAATTCATTCACATTATTTACAAAAAAAATAAAGAAAAAAATTGAATAATTACTCATAACCAATCACAATTTAAATTTTAAACCATACATATTACTGAATGAATGTTAATTTATTTATTTTTAATAAATACAATAATCAATGGTCTAAATTATAATTCAAATAAGTTTTCATTATTTTTGAAATCCTAAATTCAAAATGAATGTTCTACTTATTAATGTTTAGATATCCATTAATAAGTAGATATCCATTTTATGTGTTAATTTGGAGTAATACTGTAGTGTGTATGAATATTTATAATCTATAATTATAACATTTAAATAATATTTATAACACTTGTTAAATGATACATTTTAGATATATTGTAACATTGTATATACAATTCAAATATTTTTTTTTTTATTTTTGAAATCCTAAATTCAAAATGAATGCCCTACTTATTAATCTTTAGATGTCCATTTTATGTGTTAATTTAGAGTAATATTATAGTATGTATAAATATTTATAATCTATAATTATAACATTTAAATGATATTAATAACACTTGTTAAATGATACAATTTAGATATATCGTAACACTATATATAACTACAATAAGGAGAAAAAATAATGAGTTTTAAAGTACAGTTCATTAATAAATGAATGTTAATTTATTTATTTTTAATAAATATAATAATCAATACTCTAAATTACAATTCAAATAAGTTTTTATTATTTTTGAAATCCTAAATTTCAAAATGAATGCTCCACTTATTAAAGTTTAAATGTCCATTAATAAGTTAATGTTCATTTTATGTATATGGAGTAATACTGTAGTGTGTGTGAATATTTATAATCTATAATTATAACATTTAAATGATATTGATAACATCTATAACACTTGTTAAATGATCCAAAAGTTATGTTGTAACACTTGTTAAATGATATTTATAACACATATTAAATTATACATTTTAAATATTTTAACTTTATAATAGTAAAATTGTGACGCCCCCAAATCCGGGTCCCTTGACAAACGGATTCATTGCTCATGTTACTATTCTATCATGTCATCACATCTATTCATTCCGAATAAAATAAAACTTAATTTACATTTATACATAACTAAATCTCAGGTTCTACATACCTCTATACATACAACTCATACGTACCTGCCATATTACAAATCATAATAATAAATACAACATCATCTAATAGTACATCTACTGCTGACTGAGTTTTCTTTTTCCCTTATCTACACCCAACCCTTCGGTATTCTCTAGCTTAACTAAAATATCATGAATAAAAGAAAGAGTGAAATAAAAATGCTCAGCAAGTATATAAACAAAAGATAACATGATATTTCGAAATGATTATAGAAAATCATTTACAACAAAACTGAGTTGAATACAACAATGCTGGCTCATAATAGTTCAATGGATAAGCATGGAAATATTACATAAACTGCGCATGATTATCTGAGAACATGAAATTTTATTTGTTGTACGGTCACAAGACCGAGAACTCGTTAAGAACAATACCAATCATCAGATCGATACTACCCATATCAGGTATAATACGTTAAGAATGATACCAATCATAAAGACTGATACTGTCCAACAGATAATAATATCCATTTAGATGCGTACTCTGGGTGATCAGCCCTCGTACTTTTATATTGTGCACAACATAAACCTCTAGCGACGCAATCACGTCATAAAATTTTTATTTCTTTTATTCTTTATTCCCGTCTTTACCAGGGTTATTCTGTTACAGCATATCATAGAGTCTGTGTAAAGACCACGAATTTCATTAGTCATTGTAAATATACTTAATAAATATTTAGCAATGAAATTAAACTTTTTTTATTAATTAATTTTGCATTAGATAATTAAATAAATGTACCTATGTGCTTGTATATTTATTTAAAGAATTAAAGCAATGTGTATAATTAATTAAAGCAAATCTAATTGGATTATATTTTAAATCCAAATGAGTTGATAAACTAGGTTAAAGATATTAACCTAGTAGCCCATGTAATTAATTTAATTACTAGCCCATATAATTAATTAAACAAGCCCAATGCTTATTTTAATTAAAGATAGCATAGTTATTTAAATGCTAGCCCAATGTGTGATATAAATTGAGCCCAAACAATTTAATTGAATGAGCCCAATAGAAATTATTCCCAAGCCCAAGATGGAGCCCAATAGGAGGTCAAACTTTGGTCAATATATATATATATGTATATATATATATATATAGATGTATATATGCACATTTTAGCATTAAAAATAAAGGAAAAATGGCTTGGATAATCCATTTTTGCTGAGATTTTTGAGGGCCCCACTTTGATTGCTTGATTTCCTAGATTGCTTCTAATTCACTCTATGACAAGGTTGGCCAACAACCCTAGTCAATCACCTAGTCAATCACAATGTCCATCCATGCAATAGTAAACTAGATTAAGCTCTAAATTCACCAACATTGGTGGATTAAGAGAGCTAATGAAGGATTAGCAATTGGCTATAAATAAGATGTTCCACACTTGTGTCAAGTTTGTTAGTTCATTTGCTAGAGAATACAAGAGAGAAAATAGAGAGCTTTTGAGAGAAAAGGAAGAAACACTTGAGAGTTGTGAGAAGATAGCTAGAGCTTGAGCTTGATGGATGACACAAAGCTTCACTACCTACTTTGGTATAAGGAGAAGGAGAGCCAACAAATCACAAAGGTTTAAAAGTTCTCTAAACTTCATCTTATTTCATTTTTGTAGTCTAGAAAGCTTTTGATCGGTTAAAATCTATTTTTAACCGATCAAAACTCATTTTGATGATCTAGAAGTGTTTATCTATGTAATATATGTATATTCATGGTATGAAGTGTTTATATCATGATTTGGTAGGTGTATTTTGCATAAAAACATAAGAAATGTTCATACTGTATTTTACCGGTAAAACCCTATGTAGCTATGTAATATATTTTGTGTCATTTCAAAATGTACAAGTTAAATACTTGATTTATATGGCTAGAAAGTTTTATTTATGAGTTTATAAGAAAACCCAACTTGAAGCTTTCAAAAATATTGAAAAACAAAGAAGTTATGGCTTTTACCGCAAAGGATGTTGATTTTAAAACCCTAGGTCACATTGTGAGCCATTTTGAGTCTCGTTACGTTTGGAATTTGGATTTGTGATCTAAAGAGAAATTGTAGAGGGGGAAATTCTGATGAGAATGGACTCAAGAATCACCCCAAAATGTTTTAAAATGAAGAAGTTATGGCTGTCGGAGTGGCTGGAGGTCGGACAGCCCATTTTAGGGTTTTGGCTTCTGTTTTGGACGCCGTGGCACTCATTTGAGCGCTGGGGCTTTCAAGGCCAGAAAGTTCAAGTTGTCGGGTCGGGTCGGGTCGGGTCGGGTCGGTCCGGGTTGGTCCGGGTCGGGTTTTATTGGAAAATTTAAGTATAACTAAGTGTAAAATGAAGGTATTTGTGTATTGAACCAATATATGGAATTTATTTGTAATTAATGGGTAGCAAAATGTTTAAAATAAAGATTAATATTAACACCATTAAAAAGTTAACTATTGGTGTGGTTTAAAGATTTTTATTAAAATATTATTAAATAATTAATAATATTAGTATATGATTAAAAAGTTATTAAATGATGAATAACATTAACAATTGGTTAAAATATTATTAAATGGTTAATAATATTAGTAAGAGATTAAAATATTATTAAATGGGTAATAATATTAATAATTAGATAAAATATTATTAAATGAATAATAATATTTGGAAAGCAATAAAATATTATTAATACGTAATAATATTATATAATGAATAAAATATTATTAAATGATTAATAATATTAATAAAGTAATAAAATATTATTAAATAATTAATAATATTATATGATGAATAAAATATTATTAAATGATTAATAATATTAGATAATTAATAAAAGATTATTAAATAGTTAATAATATTAGATAATGATTAAAATATTATTAAATGATTAATAATATTAGATATTTAATAAAATATTATTAAATGATTAATAATATTAGATACTCAATAAATATTATTAAATGATTAATAATATTATATATTTATTTTGAACTATATTAAATAATTAATATAAGTTCTTTGTGTTTGAAATATTACCAAGTAGTGATAATATTTCCTAAGTGTTTAATTATCCATAATTAATCAATTATGTGGTTCATAAGGTTTATAAAGATCATTATACTTACAAGTATATGATACTAATTTAAGATCAAATTGATTTAATTGTTAGGTCCGTTCAAGGATTGTTAGATTAATTTGGTTAGCAGTAGACGACGCACGAGGCAAGTTTTCTACCCTTAACTTGTACTTATTGTTGCAATTATTATTCAACCATATTTACATTTCAATTATTGTTGAGCAAGTATTCTATACTCGTAGTTACTTGACAGACCTTTGAGTGAATTAATTATCAAAAATTACTTCACATCGTTATTGATTATTGTATTCGCACATAGTGCTTTTGCAACTGTTTAAGAATGTCTAAGCTAATCGTTTCGGCTAGACAAATGCATGTTAAATTCATTTAATTGAATATTATAAGAGCTTATCCAAACCATTGGCTGGTGCGGATTCTTACAGTAAGACTGAGAAAGAACAACCCTAGTTAAAGGGGATTTTTATTTGTCGGAGAACCGACAGCGCACAAGAAAACTAAATGTGATGCATATACATAGGACATGAGAGGACTGATCCCCTCAAGTGTCCCGTTATTTTAACAAGGAGTCAGACATTGTATGTCTGTTCTACCTTAGTAGCAGTTCATGGTCATTAAAGACCACTCAGCAGTAAAGAGTCAATTCCTTCTTTTATTGAACATTAATTCTTGTTATCTTTCACAATTGCTATTGTTGAAACCTTGAAGTTATTTCCCTTCATCATGATATATCGTATGATTGCTGTTTATAAACTTGCTGAGCCATTTAGTTGCTCATTCTTGCTATATCATGACTATATTTCAGCCATTCCCGAAAGCTCTAAATCGAACAAAGGCAAGGGGAAAGCGAATGTTTAGTTTTAGTAATTGCATGCTAGTTTATATTACTGTTATGTAATTACTGTTGTAAATCTTTTGTATTTCCCTTAAGATATGTAATGTTAAGATTAAGGTAATAGACCTTGGGAAGTGTAGCCTTTTGATTAAGGAACCTTTTGTATTATTCCGCGAAGTTTGAATACAATTTATGTATTTCATAATTGTTAAGTATTGTACAGTGAGAACCAAACCCGAGGATTAAGAACCCGGATTTGGGGTCGTCACAGGTTGGTATCAGAGCTGTAGGTTAGAAACGCTAGGATTGCGAAACCTAGGTTATAACCTTAGTACTAAACTCTTATCGAGTGCGTTAGGAGATGAATTGGGGAGATTCATCATGTTGTGTATTTTTGGAGATGGATTGAGAAAATCCATCGAGCCGAGATGTACATGATAAAATATCATTTCATTTCATCAATGAATATATTTTATTGTTGTACTAACATGTGTTATTTATGTTATTGTAGGATGACGGAGATAGGATAGTCGAGCACTGCTGTAGAGGAGGTGATTTTTACGGATATCCCTATGGATACCGCACAGCCACGGGTGGCTGCACCTGTCGAGGAGCCAGAGTCAGATCCCGAGGAGGGAGATAGAGAGGACGCTGTCTGGGGCGGAGTTATGAGGCAGTACAGTGAGGAGGAGGTTGATACTGATGATGATGAGGACGAGGAGCCAGCTGAGTATGTTGATGGCATGGGCACTGTCGCCAGTGACATCATCGATACTCTCACTACGGCTAACGATGAGCTAGAGGAGAGGGTTCAGCATTTGGAGGAGCAGAACCAGATCCACCAGCAGACAGAGCAGCAGTACAGAGATACAGCTTATATGTTCTCCGGCGAGAACATAGAGCTGAAGGCGAGGATGGCCGAGATGGAGGCCAAGTTAGTAGCCACTGAGCTGAAGATTCAGCAGACACAGGCAGAGAGGGAGGCCATGAGGGGCCAGATGCAGCAGGCCGTTGAGGCGAGGTTAGATATGGAGTTTCAGCGTGATGCAGCTCACGGGCAGATGATGGAGCTGGAGGAGGAGGTTAGGGAGAAGAAGGTGAGGATAGATAGACTCAGTTATGTCTATCGCTCATCAGTTGGTAGGATCCAAAGTAAGGTGCACTACTACCCTGCCGAGGAGGGCCAGACCTTGCACACCATTAGTAGGGGTGTGGTCAGGGCCATTGGAGATGAGGAGTACGACGATGCGGTTCGTCGAGGGATACACCATTAGTTGTATTTTCTTTATTTATGTTGCATGTACTTAGATGCAGTAGAAACCCAACTTTTGTTTTGATAGAGGGTTGGTATGTTGTAAATCCCAACTCTATGAAGTTATGGGATATGGTAGATCCCGTCTTTTGTTTTAACTATCGGGATTAGCAGCGTTTATAGCAGTATGCTTATGATGTAAAAGTGCTACGCACTGTGTTTTAGCATATGAATATAAATGCATTTCCGTTTATGTTTATATGTGTCAAGATGATTATTGTGCTTTAGTTTAAATTACTTAAGCTACAAACACGAAAGTAAAAAGATTGAAACAACTTTAATAAATTAAATTTTCTTTATACAGAAAATGCCGCCACAGAGAAGAAATCAACGACTACCCCCACCACCAGTCGAAGAGTCAGTCAATGCCGGAGGGGTACCACCCAACCCCGTCCAAGAGTTCGTAGAAATGCTAATGGGAGCATTTCGCGGACGCAACGCAGAGGCTACTGGAGCAACAAACCCTGCCGCTCCACTAGCAACCTTTAAGGATTTCAAATTAATAGGACCACCCGAGTTCAAAGGGACCACGGATCCTATAGAAGCACAGACCTGGATAGAGGAGATGGAAAAAGTCTTCGAGGTTGCACGAGTTAGGGAGGAGCAAATGACCTCATTTGCTACCTTCATGATGAAAGGAGAGGCCAGCCACTGGTGGAAGGCCAATAAGAGTAGAGCAGGAGAGGGAACAATCGCCTGGACGCGATTCAAGGAAGTATTCCTGGAAAACTACTTTCTAGAGAGTACAAAGGCTAGGATGGAAATTAAATTCCTAGAGCTGAAGCAAGGTAACATGTCGATATCCGAATATGCCGCCAAGTTCAATGAATTGGCGAGATTTGCCACACATCAGGTGGACACTGAGGCGAGACGTGCCAGACGATTTGAACAGGGGCTGAAACCGTGGGTTTACAGTCGGGTAGCTGTTCTCCAGATCCCAAATTTTGCAACACTGCTGGAGAAAGCTATCATAGCTGAGGGGGGAAATGAAGCTTTGAATAAGCACAACCAAGAACGAAACAAAAAGAAAAACGAAGGAGGAAACCGAGAGGGTAGCAGCGGGGGCAGTAACTCGAACAAACGCAAATGGAATAACAACAACAGTTCGGGGACACCCCAGGGAAGTGAATCAAGAAAAGCAAGTAAATGCAGTCAGTGCGGGAAGAACCACTCTGGGGAGTGCATGAAAGGAAAGAATGTCTGCTATAACTGTGGGCAAGAGGGGCACATCGCTCCTAATTGTCCCACACCGAAGAGAAAGGGTTGTTTCGCCTGTGGGGCCATGGACCATCAATTTAAAGATTGTCCGAAGAAGAAGAACACCGGAGGGAGTTCGGGCTATAGGGGAAGCAACAACAACAACAACAGCAGCAACAAACTGACCATTGGAGGGCCGGTGCCACAGAACAAACCAACGGCACAGACTTTCAACATGACGGTGCAGGACGCCGTTGAATCAAAAGACGTGGTGTCAGGTATTATTCCGATCAATGATATAAATGCTTATGTATTATTTGATTCGGGTGCTACCTGTTCATTTGTGTCTGATGAATTCGCTAGACGGTTAGAATTGCCTAGACAAAAACTAGAGAACCCAATGAACATAGAAGTTGCTAATAAAGAAGTGATTCCTGTAGAGTATGTACATAGAAACTGTTGTGCTGAAATCAGGGGTCAGAAGTTGAGTGTAGATTTAATTCCAATACGTTTGGGGGAGTTTGACGTTATACTTGGAATGAATTGGTTGTTTAACCATGGAGCTATAATTGATTGTCAAAAGAAGTGTATACACCTTAAAACACCGAATAGGTCTAAGGTCGTATTTTATGGCAGTAAGTCCTCTAGACAATCTGCATGTCTGACGATGATGCAGGCCAAGAAACTGTTGAAGAAAGGTTGTGAAGGGTATTTAGCTCACATAGTGGACACACAGATGGTGAATCCCGAGATGGAGCAAATACCAGTAGTGAGGGAGTTCATGGACGTGTTTCCCGATGTACTGCCAGGTTTACCGCCAGATAGGGAGATAGAGTTTGTAATTGATTTGGTACCGGGGACAGCACCAATATCAAAGGCACCATATAGGATGGCACCGGTAGAAATGAAGGAGTTAATGATCCAACTACAGGAGTTGTTGGATAATAAGTACATTCAGCCAAGTGTTTCTCCATGGGGAGCACCTGTGTTGTTTGTAAAGAAGAAGGATGGATCAATGAGGTTGTGTATGGATTATAGAGAGCTGAATAAGGTGACAATTAAGAACAAGTATCCGTTGCCACGAATTGACGATATTTTCGATCAATTAAAAGGGGCGAAGTACTTTTCCAAGATTGACTTGAGGACTGGTTATCATCAGTTGAAAGTCAGGAAGGAGGATGTACCCAAGACGACATTCAGAACTCGATATGGGCATTATGAGTTTCTGGTGATGTCGTTTGGACTGACGAATGCGCCAGCCGTATTTATGGACATGATGAACAGAATATTCAAGCAGTACTTGGATAAATTTGTTGTTGTGTTCATTGACGATATTTTGGTTTATTCCAAGACGAAGGAGGAGCATGATGAACGCCTAAGAGTGGTTTTGGAGATTTTACGGAGGGAGCAGTTGTATGCTAAATTTTCGAAGTGTGAATTCTGGTTGGAGAGAGTTCAATTTTTGGGTCATGTCATTGACAAAGAGGGAGTTTCAGTAGATCGAGCAAAGGTGGAAGCGGTGATGAATTGGGAAAAACCAAGGACGCCGACGGAGGTAAGAAGTTTCTTGGGGTTAGCGGGTTACTATCGGAGATTCATTCAAGATTTTTCAAAGATAGCAACACCGCTGACAAATTTAACGAGGAAGACGGTGAAATACGTATGGACGGAGAAGTGTGAGGAGAGTTTTCAGGAGCTAAAGAAGAGACTTAGTGAAGCACCTGTATTGACTTTACCGGACGATACGGGAGGTTTTACGGTCTACAGTGATGCATCGCACAAGGGACTTGGCTGTGTGCTTATGCAAAACGGCAAGGTCGTTGCGTATGCGTCCAGACAGTTGAAGGATTACGAGAAGGGATACCCTACCCACGACTTGGAGCTGGCTGCGGTAGTGTTTGCCCTTAAAATCTGGAGACATTATTTATATGGAGAGAAATGTAAGATATTCACGGACCACAAGAGTCTGAAGTATATCTTCACACAGAAGGAGTTAAATATGAGGCAACGGAGATGGTTAGAATTGATCAAAGACTATGATTGTGAAATTCTATATCATCCCGGCAAGGCCAACGTAGTAGCAGATGCTCTAAGCAGAAAGAGCAGGGAGAAATTGTTCATCTTGACAGATCAGGAAAAATTGATTCAAGAGATGGCTCGAATGAAGTTGGAGGTAAGAAATCCAAATGAGTCAATGGAAGTGGAAGCGAGCCCAACCCTGTTAGATCGGGTAAAAGAGGCTCAAGACAAAGATGAAGAATGTGTCAGAATAAGGATGAGAATGACCGAAGGGGAATAGGTCAAGTTCAAGGAAGATAGCATGGGATTGCTAAGATTTGAAAATCGTGTTTGGGTGCCGCTAGTGCCCGAACTACGAGAAGAGATCTTGCAAGAGGCCCACAGTACGAGATACTCGATACATCCGGGAAGTACGAAGATGTATCAAGATCTGCGTCAGCATTTTTGGTGGCCGAATTTAAAAAGGGAGGTCGCAGAATGTGTCAGCCGATGTCTAACTTGTCAAAGGGTAAAGGCTGAACATCAGAGACCAAGTGGATTACTACAGCCGTTAGAGATTCCTGAGTGGAAATGGGAGCATATCACAATGGATTTTGTGGTAGGACTTCCTGCAACACAGAAGGGATTTGACGCAATATGGGTGATTGTGGATCGACTAACAAAGTCAGCGCACTTTTTGCCGATCAAGATTAAGTTCAGTTTGGATCAGTTGGCCAAACTGTACATTAAGGAGATAGTTTCGAGACATGGGGTGCCGGTATCGATTGTGTCAGACAGGGATCCGCGCTTCACGTCAAAATTTTGGAGAAGTCTTCAGGAGAGATTGGGGACACAGTTGAGAATGAGTACAGCATATCATCCACAGACCGATGGGCAAAGTGAAAGAACAATACAGACATTGGAAGATATGCTCAGGGCCTGTGTGATGGATTTCAAGGGCAGTTGGGAGAACCATCTACCATTAGTTGAGTTTGCATACAACAATAGTTATCATGCAAGCATAGGCATGCCGCCTTACGAAGCATTGTACGGAAGGAAGTGCAGAACACCTCTATATTGGGATGAGGTAGGAGAACGCCGATTGTTGGGGCCGGAATTGGTTCAACAAACGGTAGAGATTATCAAGGTAATAAGAGCTCGGCTAGTAGCAGCTCAGGACCGTCAGAAGAAATACGCCGATTTACATCGACAGAAGCGAGACTTCGAAGTTGGAAGTTTTGTGTTCATGAAGGTATCTCCCTGGAAGGGGAAGATCCGATTTGGAAAGAAAGGGAAGCTGAGTCCGAGGTTCATAGGACCGTTTGAGATATTGAAGAGAATGGGTGAAGTGGCGTACGAGGTAGCTTTACCTCATGAACTGGAGCATATTCACAATATGTTTCATGTGTCAGTGTTGCGACCATACAAGCCAGACCACAAACATGTCATATCCTATGAGCCAATACAAGTCGAGAAAGACTTATCGTACGAGGAAATTCCTGTCCAGATATTGGATAGGAAAGAGCAGAAATTACGGAATAAGATTATACATTCTGTCAAAGTCCTTTGGAGGAACCACAACGCTGAGGAAGCTACATGGGAGCTTGAAGAAAAGATGAGGGCTAACTATCCGCATCTGTTTTGAGTAGTTTAAATTTGTAATTCCGGGGACGGAATTCTTATAAGGGGGAGAATGTAATGACCACGAATTTCATTAGTCATTGTAAATATACTTAATAAATATTTAGCAATGAAATTAAACTTTTTGTATTAATTAATTTTGCATTAGATAATTAAATAAATGTACCTATGTGCTTGTATATTTATTTAAAGAATTAAAGCAATGTGTATAATTAATTAAAGCAAATCTAATTGGATTATATTTTAAATCCAAATGAGTTGATAAACTAGGTTAAAGATATTAACCTAGTAGCCCATGTAATTAATTTAATTACTAGCCCATATAATTAATTAAACAAGCCCAATGCTTATTTTAATTAAAGATAGCATAGTTATTTAAATGCTAGCCCAATGTGTGATATAAATTGAGCCCAAACAATTTAATTGAATGAGCCCAATAGAAATTATTCCCAAGCCCAAGATGGAGCCCAATAGGAGGTCAAACTTTGGTCAATATATATATATAAATGTATATATATATATATATATATATAGATGTATATATGCACATTTTAGCATTAAAAATAAAGGAAAAATGGCTTGGATAATCCATTTTTGCTGAGATTTTTGAGGGCCCCACTTTGATTGCTTGATTTCCTAGATTGCTTCTAATTCACTCTATGACAAGGTTGGCCAACAACCCTAGTCAATCACCTAGTCAATCACAATGTCCATCCATGCAATAGTAAACTAGATTAAGCTCTAAATTCACCAACATTGGTGAATTAAGAGAGCTAATGAAGGATTAGCAATTGGCTATAAATAAGATGTTCCACACTTGTGTCAAGTTTGTTAGTTCATTTGCTAGAGAATACAAGAGAGAAAATAGAGAGCTTTTGAGAGAAAAGGAAGAAACACTTGAGAGTTGTGAGAAGATAGCTAGAGCTTGAGCTTGGTGGATGACACAAAGCTTCACTACCTACTTTGGTATAAGGAGAAGGAGAGCCAACAAATCACAAAGGTTTAAAAGTTCTCTAAACTTCATCTTATTTCATTTTTGTAGTCTAGAAAGCTTTTGATCGGTTAAAATCTATTTTTAACCGATCAAAACTCATTTTGATGATCTAGAAGTGTTTATCTATGTAATATATGTATATTCATGGTATGAAGTGTTTATATCATGATTTGGTAGGTGTATTTTGCATAAAAACATAAGAAATGTTCATACTGTATTTTACCGGTAAAACCCTATGTAGCTATGTAATATATTTTGTGTCATTTCAAAATGTACAAGTTAAATACTTGATTTATATGGCTAGAAAGTTTTATTTATGAGTTTATAAGAAAACCCAACTTGAAGCTTTCAAAAATATTGAAAAACAAAGAAGTTATGGCTTTTACCGCAAAGGATGTTGATTTTAAAACCCTAGGTCACATTGTGAGCCATTTTGAGTCTCGTTACGTTTGGAATTTGGATTTGTGATCTAAAGATAAATTGTAGAGGGGGAAATTCTAATGAGAATGGACTCAAGAATCACCCCAAAATATTTTAAAATGAAGAAGTTATGGCTGTCGGAGTGGCTGGAGGTCGGACAGCCCATTTTAGTGTTTTGGCTTCTGTTTTGGACGCCGTGGCACTCATTTGAGCACCGGGGCTTTCAAGGCCAGAAAGTTCAAGTTGTCGGGTCGGGTCGGGTCGGTCCGGGTTGGTCCGGGTCGGGTTTTATTGGAAAATTTAAGTATAACTAAGTGTAAAATGAAGGTATTTGTGTATTGAACCAATATATGGAATTTATTTGTAATTAATGGGTAGCAAAATGTTTAAAATAAAGATTAATATTAACACCATTAAAAAGTTAACTATTGGTGTGGTTTAAAGATTTTTATTAAAATATTATTAAATAATTAATAATATTAGTATATGATTAAAAAGTTATTAAATGATGAATAACATTAACAATTGGTTAAAATATTATTAAATGGTTAATAATATTAGTAAGAGATTAAAATATTATTAAATGGGTAATAATATTAATAATTAGATAAAATATTATTAAATGAATAATAATATTTGGAAAGCAATAAAATATTATTAATACGTAATAATATTATATAATAAATAAAATATTATTAAATGATTAATAATATTAATAAAGTAATAAAATATTATTAAATAATTAATAATATTATATGATGAATAAAATATTATTAAATGATTAATAATATTAGATAATTAATAAAAATATTATTAAATAGTTAATAATATTAGATAATGATTAAAATATTATTAAATGATTAATAATATTAGATAATTAATAAAATATTATTAAATGATTAATAATATTAGTTACTTAATAAAATATTATTAAATGATTAATAATATTAGATAATTAATAAAATATTATTAAATGATTAATAATATTAGCTACTTAATAAAATATTATTAAATGATTAATAATATTAGAAACTTAATAAAATATTATTACATGATTAATAATATTAGATACTCAATAAATATTATTAAATGATTAATAATATTAGAAACTTAATAAAATATTATTAAATGATTAATAATATTAGATACTCAATAAATATTATTAAATGATTAATAATATTATATATTTATTTTGAACTATATTAAATAATTAATATAAGTTCTTTGTGTTTGAAATATTACCAAGTAGTGATAATATTTCCTAAGTGTTTAATTACCCATAATTAATCAATTATGTGGTTCATAAGGTTTATAAAGATCATTATACTTACAAGTATATGATACTAATTTAAGATCAAATTGATTTAATTGTTAGGTCCGTTCAAGGATTGTTAGATTAATTTGGTTAGCAGTAGACGATGCACGAGGCAAGTTTTCTACCCTTAACTTGTACTTATTGTTGCAATTATTATTCAACCATATTTACATTTCAATTATTGTTGAGCAAGTATTCTACACTCGTAGTTACTTGACAGACCTTTGAGTGAATTAATTATCAAAAATTACTTCACATCGTTATTGATTATTGTATTCGCACATAGTGCTTTTGCAACTGTTTAAGAATGTCTAAGCTAATCGTTTCGGCTAGACAAATGCATGTTAAATTCATTTAATTGAATATTATAAGAGCTTATCCAAACCATTGGCTGGTGCGGATTCTTACAGTAAGACTGAGAAAGAACAACCCTAGTTAAAGGGGATTTTTATTTGTCAGAGAACCGACAGCGCACAAGAAAACTAAATGTGATGCATATACATAGGACATGAGAGGACTGATCCCCTCAAGTGTCCCGTTATTTTAACAAGGAGTCAGACATTGTATGTCTGTTCTACCTTAGTAGCAGTTCATGGTCATTAAAGACCACTCAACAGTAAAGAGTCAATTCCTTCTTTTATTGAACATTGATTCTTGTTATCTTTCACAATTGCTATTGTTGAAACCTTGAAGTTATTTCCCTTCATCATGATATATCGTATGATTGCTGTTTATAAACTTGCTGAGCCATTTAGTTGCTCGTTCTTGCTATATCATAACTATATTTCAGCCATTCCCGAAAGCTCTAAATCGGACAAAGGCAAGGGGAAAGCGAATGTTTAGTTTTAGTAATTGCATGCTAGTTTATATTACTGTTATGTAATTACTGTTGTAAATCTTTTGTATTTCCCTTAAGATATGTAATGTTAAGATTAAGGTAATAGACCTTGGGAAGTGTAGCCTTTTGATTAAGGAACCTTTTGTATTATTCCGCAAAGTTTGAATACAATTTATGTATTTCATAATTGTTAAGTATTGTACAGTGAGAACCAAACCCGAGGATTAAGAACCCGGATTTGGGGCCGTCACAGTCTGCACCACAGCCATGTGGATTGGAGAACATATCAATCAATAACTAAATTTAACATGAAACATTTCATATGTCTAGCCGGAATCAAAGTTGGCATCGACTTTTTTTTAAGATAGTTTGATAATGAATGAACTTTGTATGATAACATGAATGTATAACATAGATGTCTGTTCAAGAATTGCAATTAGAAATTCAGTCAGAAAACTTGCCTTGGTCCACGTCTACCTCAACTGGTAAAATATTATCCCGTCTATAACCTACATGACCATAATATGGGTTTATGCATTAGTTATATACATATGCATGCCATAACTTGTGATACAAGCTATCATTTAGCTTTACATAACCCTTAACATAAAACACTTTGATTTTTTCTATGCCTTAATACCTACCACGTTGATCATTTTTATCAAATTATGGTTTACATATATGTTTCTATCATTTAATATCAAAACATGTCATTTTTGGACAAAATAAATTAATTTTTCAAAATCCAGTACATGGCGCCCCGACGCCATGTTTTGTGCTTGAAATCTCGTTGGCCGCGAGATTAGCTCGGCCGAGACTATGCCCCGGCTCGCCCTGATCTCGCCCCGGCGTGGTCTTCCCAGCAGCACTACGCCCCGACATAGTTTCTAGTTCAAAATACTGCGCCCCGGCGCAGTACTGATTTTTTAGGAAAAAAATTCATTCAAAAATCCTTTCTATTTTTGGCCCCTTTTTGTAAAATATGATTCCAACAACACATATAACATATATTACATGTATTTGACATGCATGGGCCTTCAAAACATTTAAAACTTTTCTAATTATTTTATTTTAGGCATCGGCGAACGTTTTAAAATGTTTAAAATGGACAATTATCGCCGTAAACACCAATTGACTTTCAAATCGACTCAAACACGTGTATTTACATGAAACTTAAGTGTTTAGCTTTATTTAACCTTCATTTATGCAAAATGGCCAAAAAGTACCCTTGTATGGAATTTTACCAAAATTCCATAACTTGCAACTTGAACTATCTTTGAACTATCATTTCTACACTTCACATACATGAACATCTATGCATTTACCAACTTTGTATGCTTGAGTAACTTCTACATGTACCTTCAAAAGCACTTTACAGATTATAATTTGATTTTTCCAAGAAGTATAGCCTAATATTCAATTCTCTTTCATAAAACATGGTTATTAAACTCATCTAAGCTTCTTTGATGTTCTCTAACATTATAATTTGCAAGTATGAAACACCTTCAACCACTCAAACTAGGTTTCCATCACATCTAGTAACTTATAACATATAATCATGCCTTAAATCTTAGTTTCTAGCTTGAATATATCCATAAATAGTGCACCACCTTTGATACACAATTTAAACGACTAGGGTTTTATGTTAAACTACATATATGGCACATAATTCACATAATCTACACATATAGTCTAAGATTCATGCATGGCTTCATCTTATTCTAACATTTAAACACATAGTTACCAAATTTTTAAAACTTAAACTTCTTTATACCTTCTATTGGCTCTTTTCCTCCTTGCTACAAAGCTAGATGATGATGGATGATCCACTTTTGGTATCTCTTTCACTTCTCCTTAACAACTTTTCTTGAAATCCTTGAGATTCTTGAACCCTAGTTCTTCTCCTTTCTTTCTCTCTTTCTCTTTTGAACTCTCATGAAAGTTCTTGCTATACTTGACAATTTTGATCACTTGATACATGCAAGTATTATACATATATGTATAATATATAAATTCCAACAACTAACCATGCATTGGTTAGTTCAACCATGCATGGTTAGGGCATTCTTGACCTTTCACATGATTAGCTAGGGAGATGTTAGTCATTTCTCACCAAGAGGATATAAATGTCATTAATTATATTGTCAAGGGCATCTTAGTCAAATGTCCAAAATCTTAGAGAATTGCTTAATTCTTATTAATCATTATTTTCTTAATTCCATCCAATTTCAATCCTTCTTTTTTTTTTATCCAAACATGTTTCATTATGCTTGAATTTAATTCCTCAATTAATAAATCCGTAATTGGCTTGTCCCACAATACTTATTACACCTCAAAATATTTAATTTCCATTAACAACTTATTCCAAAATTTTAATATCATTTGTTAATTACTAATTTACATATTTCCAAAATGCATATCATTACATTCTTCCCTCCTTACAAGGATTTCGTCCCCGGAATCACTATTGCATGATCACAAAAACAGATTTGGATATTCTTTCTTCATTTTCTCTTCTAACTCCCATGTTGTTTCTTCAATATCGTGGTTCATCCACACTACCTTTACTAAAGGTATCAATTTGTTTCTCAGAATTTGTTCCTTTCTATCAATAATCTGAATAGGAGTCTCTTCATACGTTAAATCTTTTTTGATTTGAATAGGCTCGTACTCAATTACATGTTTGTAGTCCAGCTTGTACGGTCTCAATACTGACACATGAAATACATTATGGATATTGTCTAACTCCGGAGGTAATACCACGGCATAGGCTACCTCTCCTATCCTCCTCAACACTTCAAAGGGTCCGATAAATCTTGGACTCAACTTCCCTTTCTTTCCAAATCTTATTTTTCCTTTCCAGGAAGATACTCTTAAAAACACATGGGACCCTACTTCAAATTCTCTTTTCTGGTGATGTTGGTCGGCATATTTCTTTTGCTTGTCTTGTGCTACTATAAGTCGTGATCTTATCACTTTGACAATTTCAGCAGTTTGCTACACTATCTCTGGTCCCAATAATATTCGTTCTCCTACGTCATCCCAAAGGAGAGGTGTTCTCATTTCCTTCCATATAACTCTTCATATGGCGGCATCCTAATGCTTGCATGATAACTACTGTTGTATGCAAATTCAACTAGTGGCAAATGATTGTCCCAGTTGCCTTTGAAGTCCATCACGCATGTTCTTAACATGTCTTCTAACGTCTGGATCGTTCTTTCACTTTGGCCATCTGTTTGAGGATGATACGCTTTGCTCAACCTCAACTGTGTGCCCAAACGTTCTTGAAAACTCTTCCAAAAGTTTGACATGAATCGCGGATCTCGATTTGAAACAATCAATATCGGAACTCCATGCCTTGACACGATCTCTTTCATATATAACTTGGCTAGCTGATCCAGGTTGAACTTGACTTTGATTGGCAAAAAGTGAGCAGACTTTGTCAATCGATCCACTATTACCAAAATTGCTTCATAGATGTTCTGCGTAGTTGGGAGTCCTACAACAAAATCCATTGTGACGTGTTCCCATTACCATTCTAGAATTTCTAGCGGTTGTAACACCCCACTAGGCCTCTAATGTTTCGCTTTGACTCTTTGGCAAGTCAGACATTTACTTACACATTCTGCTACATCTTTCTTCATTTTGGGCCACCAAAAATGCTGGTGAAGATCTTGGTACATTTTCGTGCTTCCTGGATGAACTGAATATCGCGCATTGTGCGCTTCTTGCAAAACCTCATCTTTCAATTCGGTTACCATTGGCACCCATACTCTCCCTTCAAATCTTAACAATCCTTTGTCATTTATCTTAAACTTTGTCTCTTGTCCGTCAACTATACGGTCTCTGATTTGACCACATTCTTGATCTTGCATTTGAGCTTCTTTCACCATATCCAATAATGTCGAATAAGTTTCAACCATAAATAACTTCTCTTCTGATTCCATCAGATACTTCACTTCTAATTCCATTCTTTCCATCTCTTTAATCAGCTCTTCTTGAACCATTAATATTTCCAATCTTTCTCGACCCTTTCTACTTAAGGCGTCGGCCACAACATTATCTTTCCCTGGATGGTATAGAATCTCACAATCATAGTCTTTAATTAGTTCTAACCATCTTCTTTGCCTCATATTTAGATCCTTCTGAGTGAAAATATACTTCAGACTTTTATGGTCTGCGTATATCTCACACTTTTCTCCATATAGGTAATGCCTCCATATTTTCAAAGCAAATACCACAACTGCTAATTCCAAATCATGGGTTGGATAACCTTTCTCGTAGTCTTTCAACTGTCTGGATGCATACGCTATAACTTTGTCATGTTGCATCAACACACAACTAAGTCCTTTATGTAATGCATCACTATATATTACAAATCCTCCTGTATCATCAGGCAATGACAACACAGGTGCTTCACTCAATCTCTTCTTGAGCTCCTTGAAACTCTCTTCACACTTATCCGTCCATACAAACTTCACAGCTTTTCTCGTTAAGTTAGTCAGGGGTCCTAACAACTTTGAGAAATCCTTAATGAATCTTCTGTAGTATCCTGCCAATCCAAGAAAACTTCACACTTCAGTTGGTGTCTTTGGTTGTTCCCAATTGATTACTGCTTCAACTTTAGCTGGATCCACTGATATACCTTCTTGATCGATCACGTGTCCTAAAAATTGCACTCTTTACAACCAAAACTCACATTTCGAGAACTTAGCATACAACTTAGCTTCTCTTAGCTTTTCCAACACAATTCTTAGGTGTTCTGCATGCTCTTCCTGAGTCTTTGAATAAATAAGGATGTCATCAATGAACACCACTACGAACTTGTCCAAATACGGTTTAAACACTCGATTCATTAAATCCATAAACGCAGCCGGTGCATTCGTCAATCTAAATGACATGACTAAGAACTCGTAGTGACCATAACGAATTCTAAACGCTATCTTAGGTACATCCTCAGGTCTCACCTTCAGCTGGTGATAACCACTCCTTAAATCGATCTTCGAAAAATATTTGGTTCCTTGCAACTGATCAAACAAATCATCAATCCTTGGTAATGGGTACTTGTTCTTTATCGTTACTTTGTTCAATTCCCTGTAATCAATACAGAGCCTTCACGAGCTATCTTTCTTTCTTACAAACAATACTGGTGCTCCCCAAGAAGACACACTCGATTGGATATACTTTTTATCCAATAATTCTTGCAACTGGGTCATTAACTCTTTCAATTCAACTGGAGCCATTCTGTATGGTGCTTTTGAAATTGGTGTTGTTCCTGGTGCAAGTTCTATCTTAAATTCAATTTCCCTATCTGGCGGAAGACCTGGTAATTCGTCTGGGAATACATCCGCATACTCCTTTACCACGAGTATCTGACTCAATTCTGCTCCCACTATCTTTGTATCAACTATATGCGCTAAATATCCCATACATCCTTTTCTCAACAATGTATTAGCCTGTAACATCGTCAGACAACAAGATTGCCTAGGCGATTTACTACCATAAAACACTACTTTAGACTTTACAGGAGTCTGAAGGTTCACACATTTTCTTTGACAGTCAATCACTGCTCCATGGCTATACAACCAGTCCATTCCCAGTATTACATCAAACTCTCCTAACCGAATAGGAATTAAATCAACCAATAGCTTATATCCTCTTATCTTTACGCAACAAACCCGATGAATATATTCCACCTGGATTACTTCTTTATTTGCTACTTCAATATTCAACACATTTTCTAACTTTATTTGTGGCAAGTTCAAATTCTTAGCAAATTCATCAGATATAAAAGAACATGTAGCACCCGAATCGAATAATACATATGCGTTTACGTCATTAATAGGAATAATACATGACACCACATCCTTTAATGCCACCGCATCCTGTACTGTCATATTAAATGTTCGAGCTGTTGATCTTCCTGGCGGTGTAGGTCCAGTAATAGCCAGCTTCCCACTGGTAGTTCCCTTGCTTCCACTTCCTCCATCCGCTTTCTTCTTTGGGCAATCTTTAATCTGATGCCCCGCTTCTCCACAATAAAAACATCCTTTGTTTACTCTCGGAGTCGGACAATTTGGTGCGATATGTCCCTCCCTACCACATTTAAAACATACATTCTTCCCCTTAAGGCAAACACCTGAGTGCCCCTTTCCACAGTTAAGACACGGTTCCATTTTCTTCTTCGGTTCACCTTGCTTAACCATCGTCGTATTACCGTTGCTATTCCATTTTCGCTTGTTGGAGTTGCTTCCTCCACTGCTGCCTTCCCTATTAGGTCCATCCTTTTTCTTACCATACTGTTCTTTCTTGTATTTTGCCAAGGCTTCGCTGCCTCCTTCTGCTAAAATAGCCTTTTCCATTACTCCAGTAAAGGTTCCGATCTGAAACATGGACACCCTGCTGTAAATCCATGGTTTTAGCCCACACTCAAAGCATCTTGCTCTCCTCTATTCTGTGTCCACCTGGTGTGGAGCAAACTTTGCTAACTCATTAAACTTTGCCGCATATTCTGCCACTGTCATATTTTCTTGTTTTAGCTCTAGGAATTGCACCTTCATTATGTCTTGAGTTACTAGAGGGAAATAAGCTTCAAAGAAAATCTCCTTAAATCTATCCCAAGATGCGGCTCCTGTTCCCAATCTTCCTTTATTGGTCACCCACCAATAATTTGTTTCTCCTTTAAGCATGAACGTTACAAAGTCAGTCTTTTATTCTTCTGCCACATTAGCTACTTCGAATACTTTTTTCTATTTCAATAACCCAATTTTGAACCTCCACTGAGTTCATCGTCCCCTTGAACTCTGGGGGTCCTACAGCTTTGAAGTCTTTGAAGGTAGCAATTCTAGCAGCTACTGGTTGATCACCCACCTGGTTTACATTCCTGTTCTGAAAAGCTCCCATTAATAAATCTACAAACTGCTGTATGGGATTAACTGGCTCCTCAGGAGCATTCACCGACTCCTCTAGTGGAGGTTGAACATTTTGTCTGCGTTTTGGCGGCATTTCTGTTTCACAATTTATATGATAATCAATACCCATTATTCATTCATCACATGCTTATAAACCTTAAATATATAGTCATTTCAAAACATAGTTCCACAACTGAATTTATATTCATATGCAACTTGTTGAGTGTCTAGCACATTACATACATGTAGCACATTGCTATTGACTTTTTACCCCTTTTGACTACATCAATCAGGATTTACATATAACTTTACACAACACTTAGGACTTCCCTCCTTATAACAAAAGAGGGTACATGATACTTGATATCCCTTTTATAACACAAACTAAAGACTTACATTACATACACATAATTATACATACATAACCATATACACATCTATTACAACTTCCTACTGAAGCATTCCACGTCTCACTGCATCCTCATATTCTTCGTCCATTATTGCTAGCATCTTCCACCGACTTAAGGTGTCCCTTGGTTGGTTCTATTCCACAAGGTAGTAGTGTACCATATCCTGAGCTCTTCCAAATGACGTGCGAAACACGTACCTCATAACATCCATTCTCACTTCCATACTATCGATTCGGGCTTTTTTTGTCCTCACTTCTTCTTCGACCAAATTGATTCTCCGTACTGCTTTAGCCTCGGTATGTTCGTACCCAACTATCTCAGCAGTTGCATCTCTCAGTTATGTCTCCAATGCTTCTTTATCACTCCTCAACTCCTGGACCTTCTATTCCTCCTCTCTCAATTTATGTTCCAACTCCACATTCTTATTAGTTAATACCTGAACTACTGTCTATCGTTCCGCTGCTTGAGTCTCCAATTCCAATATTCTATCTACATATTCGTTGTTCTGCGAAATCATACCTGTTACCCATTCTAGGTTTGCTTCTCTCTGCTCAGATGATGCATCATCCAGTAATGCTCCATCTGAGTCTCCCTCCAGCTTATCTGGATCTTCCTCCTGTTCACTGTTATTAGCTGGTACTACTGCCATAACTGGTACAGTAGTCATCACGTCAATCTGAGTATCTCTGGGCTCTTCTTCCATTTCCCAACTGGACTCTCCAATCTTCGGCATACCACAACATCACAAAAACATTTATTTTAGTTCCCTGCAACTCTCTTTACCTCTAACATATGTAGCACATAACACATAACACATAGCACATAGTGTGGAAAATTGTAACCTTGACAACTTCCATCATTCGTCACTTAGAACTCTAAATGAGTTTTACCATATCCTTAAGGTCATATTCCTATGGTTTCCCCACCTAAGGTTTATAACCTATCAGCTCTGATACCAACCTGTGACACCCCCAAATCCTAGTCCCTTGACCCACGGATTCAGTGCTCACGTTACTATTCTACCCTGTTATCACATCCATTCATTCTGAGTTCTACATACCTCTATACATCCCTTTACATTTATACATAACTAAATCTCAGGTTCTACATACCTCTATACATACAACTCATACGTACCTGTCATATTACAAATCATAATAACAAATACAACATCATCTAATTGTACATCTACTGCTAACTGAGTTTTCCTTTTCCCTTATCTACACCTGACCACTCGGTCTTCTCTGGCTTAACTGAAATATCATGAATAAAAGCAAGAATGAGCATAAAAAAGCTCAGCAAGTATATAAACAAAAGATAACGTGATATTTCGAAACGATGATTGAAAATCGTTTACAACAAAACTGAGTTGTATACAACAATGATGGCTCATAATAGTTCAATGGATAAGCATGGAAATATAACATAAACTGCGCATGATTATCTGAGAACATGAAATTTTATTTGTTGTGGGGCCACGAGACCGAGAACTCATTAGGAACAATACTAATCATCAGATCGATACTGCCCATATCAGGTATAATACATTAAGAACGATACCAATCACAAAGACTGATATTGTTCAACAAATAATAATATCCATTTAGATGCGTACTCTAGGTGATCAGCCCTCATACTTTTATATTGTGCACAACATAAACCTCTAGCGACGCAACCACGTCATAAAATTTTTATTTCTTTTATTCTTTATTCCCCTCTTTACCAGGGTTGTTCTGTTACAGCATATCATAAAGTCTGCACCACAGCCATATGGATTAGAGAACATATCAATCAATAACTGAATTTAACATGAAACATTTCATATGTCTAGCCGGAATCAAAGTTGGCATCGACTTTTTTTTAAGATAGTTTGATAATGAATGAACTTTGTATGATAACATGAATGTATAACATAGATGTCTGTTCAAGAATTGCAATTAGAAATTCAGTTAGAAAACTTGCCTAGGTCCACGTCTACCTCAACTGGTAAAATATTATCCCGTCTATAACCTACATGACCATAACATGGGTTCATGCATTAGTTATATACATATGCATGCCATAACTTGTGATACAAGCTATCATTTAGCTTTACATAACCCTTAACATAAAACACTTTGATTTTTTCTATACCTTAATATCTACCATGTTGATCATTTTTGTCAAATTATGGTTTACATATATGTTTCTATCATTTAATATCAAAACATGTCATTTTTGGACAAAATAAATTAATTTTTCAAAATCCAGTACATGGCGCCCCAACGCCATGTTTTGTGCTTGAAATCTCGTTGGCCGCGAGATTGGCTCGGCCGAGACTGTGCCCCGGCTCGCCCTGATCTCTCCTCGACGTGGTCCTACCAGCAGTACTGCGCCCCGGCGCAGTTTCTAGTTCAAAATACTGTGCTCCAGCGCAGTACTGATTTTTCAGAAAAAAATTTCTTTCAAAAATCCTTTCTATTTTTTGCCCCTTTTTGTAAAATATGATTCCAACAACAATTGACTTGTAACTTGAACTATCTTTGAACTATCATTTCTACACTTCACATACATGAACATCTATGCATTTAGCAACTTTGTATGCTTAAGTAACTTCTACATGTACCTTCAAAAGCACTTTACAGATTATAATTTGATTTTTCCAAGAAGTATAGCCTAATATTCAATTCTCTTTCATAAAACATGGTTATTAAACCCATCTAAGCTTATTTGATGTTCTCTAGCATGATAATATGCAATTATGAAACACCTTCAACCACTCAAACTAGGTTTCCCATCACATCTAGTAACTTATAACACATAATCATGTCTTAAATCTTAGTTTCTAGCTTGAATATATCCATGAATAGCGCACCACCTTTGATACACAATTTAAACAACTAGGGTATCATGTTAAACTACATATATGGCACATAATTCATATAATCTACATATATAGTCTAAGATTCATGCATGGCTTCATCTTATTCTAACATTTAAACACATAGATACCAAATTTTTTAAACTTAAACTTCTTTATACCTTCTATTGGCTCTTTTCCTCCTTGCTACAAAGCTAGATGATGATGGATGATACACTTTTGGTATCTCTTTCACTTCTCCTTAACAACTTTTCTTGAAATCCTTGAGATTCTTGAATCCTAGTTCTTCTCCTTTCTTTCTCTCTTGAACTCTCACGAAAGTTCTTACTATACTTGACAATTTTGATCACTTGATACATGCAAGTATTATACATATATGTATAATATATAAATTCCAACAATTAACCATGCATTGGTTAATTTAACCATGCATTGGTTTATTTAACCATGCATGGTTAGGGCATTCTTGACCTTTCACATGATTAGCTAGGGAAATGTTAGTCATTTCTCATCAAGAGGATATAAATGTCATTAATTATATTGTCAAAGGCATCTTAGTTAAATGTCCAAAATCTTAGAGAATTTCTTAATTCTCATTAATCATTGTTTGCTTAATTCCATCCAATTTCAATCTTTCTTTTTTTTTTTATCCAAACTTGTTTCGTTATGCTTGAATTTAATTCCTCAATTAATAAATTCATAATTGGCTTGTCCCACAATACTTGTTACACCTCAAAATATTTAATTTCCATTAACAACTTATTCCAAAAATTTAATATCATTTGTTAATTATTAATTTACATATTTCCAAAATGCATATCATAATTACAAAAAATCCATTAACTATACTTAAATCAATTTATTTCAATTTATTAATATTATAATAAAAGTGTTATTTTCTACTTTCTAGAAGTGAAATGACATTTTAGAAATATTTTTCGTAATTCCAGATTCGGATCCGAATTCGGATATCGGATTCCGGATATCCGCCTGATATATTTACGGTCGGACGTTAAACGAATACGAATACGCCTATATCCGTATTTGTATCCGTTTATTTGCATTCCTTAAAACCGAATACGGATATATCTGTTTTTTTCCAAATGCGAATAATATTCCAATTTTTTTGAATACGGATGTGGACGAATACGAATTTTTCGGTTACCATTTACAGCCCTAAGCGTGAACACCTAATCTGCTACAAGAGGTGTAGAGATTTTGGGGGCCTGACATCTACAACTGGCACAAGTGTCCCTTCAGTTAAATCCTAGGAAACAAGACCATGTAGAGAGTCAAAGACGACAATTCGTTATGTGTATTCTTATGCAAAGGAATTTAACTTCCAAATGGACAAATAAAATCAATAAATGGTAAAGAAAGCAGATAGAAGTATACTCAACCGGTGCAAAAGAGTCACTCAAAGAGTGTGTTGGATCAGTTGAAACCACTAGAGTGGATCCAATGGGATGGCCATTATTTGCAAATTTAAAGGCAAGTGATGTAGCATAGCTCATTTTTCCAACACCTCCCTCCCCTACTAGCACATAATATTTCCGTTGGGTTCCAGAAACCATTTCATCAAACCCAGCAGTGGCTTTTGCAGGAGCGGCCATTGATCTCACTGCAGAAAATGGGATACATGAAAAGTAGCCTTAAGACTCTCATGTAGCATTGCACGACATTTTACAAGATAAGATCACACTTCCCTCTTAAATTATTATCTAAGCCATAAAGGCTCATTCAGGCATAATTCTATAACACAAACTAATAATTTATCTATCTGAAAATTATAACTCATATCTGTATCCGTCTCTATATCCATATCCAGCAGATATTAGAATTTAACATATTCACCTGGGGATTTGAATGCTGATATTATCCGCATCAGTTACATCCAAATAGAAAATCGACGAATATCCCAAATATCCACATATCCAAATTCAGTAATATCCGGACTTATATCCTAAACATTTAAAATTAAAATCTCAAATCCTTGTATAATACCGAATGAATTAACAATCAACTAAATTATAAATTAAGAATAATGTTCAACCGGCCAAATAAAGTAACAAAATTAAAAATAATATTCATCTAAAAAAGTTGTTATACTAAGAGGCATAACTCAAAACATAGTCGTAAAAGATGAATAGTCAATTACTATTAATATTTTGTTATATTTTATTCTTTTGAACAGAAAAATAAGTTTAGAACTATTTTATTTATGAAACTAAAAATTCCCCAATTTTATTTATATATATATATATATATATATATATATATATATATATATATATATATAATAAAACACAACTCATTTTGAATTCAATACAAAACAACGTCTCAGATTGATTTACCCAAATTTAATGGTCCAGATTGATTCTTTCCTACTAGATTTTCCCCCAAAACTCAAACAAAATTTCCCCCCATAACTCATACTAAATAATAATATAATAATATTAATAATAATAATAGAAATAATAATAATAATAATAATAATAATAATAATAATAGTTATTATAATAATAATTATAATAATAATAATTATTATTATAATAATAATAATAACAATAATGATAATAATAATAATAATAATAATAATAATAATAATAATAATAATAATAAATATAATAGTAATAATAATAATAATAGTAATAATAATTATTATTATTATAATAATAATAATATTAATAATAATAGTAATAATAGTAATAGTAATAATAATAGTAATAATAATTATAATATTACAATAATAATAATAATAATAATAATAATAATAATAATAATAATTATTATAATAATAATAATAATAATAATAATAATAATAATAATAGTAATAGTAATAGTAATAGTAATAATAGTTATTATTATAAAAATAATAAAAATAATAATAATAATAATAATAATAATATTATTATTATTATTATCATTATTATTATTATTATTATTATTATTATTATTATTATTATTATATTTATAATTTTGATATTTTATAGTTTCCTTAATAATAATACAGATAATATTAATATTTTTATTTTTTAAATTTTAATTTAATTTTTCATTATGTCGTGTCTTTAAATACGGATAATTACTAATATATATATATATCTCACAATGTACGTAAGAAGGGCTCACAATCGTAGCAATTGCAAACAATCTTTGCCAAAAAGAGATATGCATACCATCGAAGCCAGTAGGTACCACGTGATTGAATGATTAAAAATCTATAGTAAAACTGCCTCACAACCCGAGGGTATAGCATTTAACTAAACAAACTGTAGCAATATCAAAATAACAATAAAATTGTACCTTCCAACACGACTTTAAGGCTTAATCAGATGGAGCTATATAGACAAGGGTACAGATAATAAAGAGTCGTTATTTACTGGTTCTAGGAACCTATCACGCGATATTTTATATTATTTATGTATTATTATTTTAATATTTAAAATAAATTATTTCATATTAAATATTAATATGACAGTACATAAATAATATGAGACATCACGTGATAAGTGTTTCAAAAATATTTAATAATTTTTCGATAATAAGGCAGACCAATATAAAATAATAATAATAATAATAATAATAATAATAATAATAATAAAGTAGCCAAAAATATAATAATAATAATAATAATAATAATAATAACAACGGTGTCAAAAAGACCCAGCAGGGAGAATTGACCCACATAAGTATCTCCAGATCAAATTGAGTTGCACCACACTGAAACTTTAAAATTTTTCATTCCCCTAATTTATGTGCATACAATTTTTTATCCTTTCTCTTCTCTCTTTCGCAAATCCTACTCATATATCTCCATAAATTCTTCTCTATTTAATCAAAACATAATCAACCATATTCTTTCTTTCTCTCTCTTCTTTCTTTGTTATTTCTTTCTTCTTTTAACAGTATTAAAAATGTGTTTGCATCATTTTTTTAATACTCCTGGGCTATATTTATTTGCAAAAAATATACTTGGGATTAGACTATTTATGTTAATTTAACACTACTTCAAACTATGTTATCTCATAATGGAAGATTAATAGTCCTTTAAATAATCTTATGGACTATTTATTTTTATCATTCTTAAGGCTATTTATGTGAAATTATATAATCCCATAAAAAATTTAGGATTAGTAGTCCCCCTCATTTTAAGCTATTAAATGACTTTATAGGACTAATAGTCCAATATTAAGGGATTAATAATTCCTCATCAAATGATTAAATAGTACAAAATAGTATTAAATTAAGAAAAAATCCAATCCTAATTTATTTTTACAAACAAACATAGTCATGGAGTATTTCTCTTTTGGAGTATTTTTATTGCCACCGTGCCCAACACCAAATATACATAACCCCTTGTATTTGGGTGACCAACCACCCATACA
Source organism: Hedera helix (assembly GCA_947179155.2). Taxonomy (NCBI): domain Eukaryota; kingdom Viridiplantae; phylum Streptophyta; class Magnoliopsida; order Apiales; family Araliaceae; genus Hedera; species Hedera helix. Next base: position 12,012,266 of record OX359282.1, on the reverse strand, counting down.
AAATAATTTCACTGACATCACATTGAGCTGCCAAAGAAAGGGGAAGAAGAGAGGAATGGGTTTCAAATAAAAAAAAAAAATAATAATAATTGTGGTTACCTTGAGACGAAAACCACCCCGGAAGGGAATTTTCAAATTTGAACTTCTGGACCTTAAAGGCTGAAGTGTAATTTAATTTCTTAAATCTGACTGGTAAATCTTTGCTATAAACGGATAGAGATGCATTAGATGAAATAATATCCATAGCTAATGGTAGTTTTCATATACGTACATATAGTGAAGGTATCAACTACCTCAAGGTACAACATCAATTTTTCTAAATATAGTGTACATAAACCCGAATCATGTAAGTTGTAAGCCAGTAACAACCATCAACTTCTGCAAATACAATTAGACAATCTACAGTAGCAAGGTAAAATATAAGCCTAACCAACCTCCGCTTAGCAATCTTGTTCCTACATCATATTGATTCCCTCAAACTTCCTCACATAACAATTTTTTTGGTATTCTTAGCATAATAATGATGGCAAGTTGCAAATTGGTAATATATCCTAATACTCGACACTTCCATATTTCAAGATTTCTTTCCAGCCAAATATTCAAGTGTTAGATTCAAAGTATCGACTGAACCTTTGCTCACCTCCTCTCCATGAGCAGCCAAGAGTTCTTCGATGCTCCCTGACTCTCCAAGCCACCCAGGTGATTAGCTATCAAGTGTAAATTATCACAGCCACCACATCGAGCCACCACAATGCCTTTTTCATATGATTCACGATACATTGTCTTCGTGTTTATGGTTTCACAGACCTTACAAAGTAAACATCATGGCAAGATCATGTCGTGGGGATATCTTTAAGTTGGATATAGCACTATAAGATACGAGTTCTGACTGCTGTTTGGGCTAGTGAGGGCACTAACTGAGTTGGATCCAATCTTCAAATTACAAATTTCATGTCTTTCCACATCTTCAATAGCCTGCTTGCTAGATTCTACAAGCGTTTGAAATCCTCTATTACAAATTTCATCTTTGCTGAAGAACGAATTTACAGTAGGAATAAAACGCATTCAGTGCTCTGAAACAAATTATCCAGAACAAGATAATTATAAGTTAATAATAATGACAGTCCAAAGATGGTTCATAAGATGTAAAGAAAACTGCAAAGCTGTAATGATACGCATTTTGAAATATATGAAATTATAATTTATAAATGGATATTGAATTGTTCGAATGAGTTATTAATGGAAATTAAATATTTTGAAGTGTGACAAGCAATTTGGAACAAGTCAATTATGGATTATTGGATGATCAAATTAAATACAAGCATAATAAAACAAGTTCGGATCAAAAATGAATTAAATTGATTAGAAAATCAAGTAAATAAGAATTAAGGGGGAATAAGTTCTCTAGATTTTAGACCTATTGATCGTGCTACCCCCAACAAGTTATGTAATGCCATATGTGTCCTAGAGTAACTCATTAACTAATATGCCCTTAATTAAGCATGAGTTAGCTAACCAACATGTGGTTAAGTGTTGGAACCTTCATGCAACACTTATATGAGCCACATTTCAGCATTTTATTTGTTATTATACAAGCTCATACGCAAGTTAGCTAAGAAAAGAGAGGAGAGAGAGTTCTTACGGAGGAAGAGAAGAAAAGCTAGGGTTTCAAGAAAAGTTGAAGGATTCAAGCTTAAAGGTGATCAAAGGTGGCAAAATAAGCCATCCAAAGTGGAGAATCAAGTCTTGGCAAGGTTTTTATAAAGAAGGAAAGTAGCTAGAAGAAGGTATATCATGTTTAAGACAAGAAACTTATGATTTGTGTGCTTACATGTTAGAATAGGTGAAGCCATGCATGTCTTTTGATGATATATGTATTAACTATGTGAATTATATGTTTCTTGATTGATTAGCATGAAACCCTAGTTGATTAAGTTGGGTATCAAAGGTGATGCACTATTCACATGAATATTCAAGCTAAAAATTATGAGCTAAGGTATGATTATGTGTTATAAGTGGCTAGACATGATGGAAACCTAGTTTGAGAGGTTAAAGGTGTTTGTTACATGCATTATCATATGTTAAGAAGCATTATAGAAACATAGATGATTTCAAATGTATATTTCATGAAAGAGAATTGAATATTAGGCTATACTCTTTGGAGAAATCAAATTATAATCTGTAAAGTGCATTGAAAGGTACAACTAGAAGTTATATGTGAATATCAAGCTGTTATATGTGTTCATGTTTATGTATATGAAGTATAGATATGATCACCTTAAAGTGGTTTTAGTGATAAGTTTTGTCAAGTTATTGAAAATCCTATTGAGGTGTGAGTTTGGCCAAATCATGCAAATGAAGGTTTAAAATAGCCAAATGGCTAAGTTTTATCAAAATACATATGTTAAGGTCATTTTAAAACTCAATTGGTGCTTACAGCGATAATTGACCATTTTAAACGTTTTAAAAACGTTCGCTGGCACCTAAAATTAAATCTTGTGAAAAATAGGTTCAAAAATCAATTTTTAAATGTTTTGAAGGCCCATACATGTCAATTACATGTTTTATATGTTAAATGACTTGTTGGAATTCAAAGATATTAATTTAGGCCAAAAATAGCATTGATTTTCAAAAGAAAAAAAAATTCTGAAAAACCAGTACTGCGCCGGGGCGTAGTGCTTCTGCATGGACCACGCCGGGGCGAGATCAGGGCGAGTTGGGGCGCAGTCTTGGCTGAGGCAATCTCGCGGCCAGCGCGATGTTATGACCAAAACATGGCGTCGGGGCGCCATGTCCTGGATTTTAAAAATAAATTTATTTTATTCCAAAAATGAAATATTTTGATATTAAATGATATAATTACATATGTAAACCATAATTTGATCAATATGGTAGATATTAAGATTTAAATAAATGATGTGTTATGTGATTAGGGTTATGTAAACCTAAGTGATAACTTGTATAGCAAGTTATGGCATGCATGTGTACATAACTAATGCATGAACCAATATTATGGTCATGTAGGTTATAGACGAGATAATATTTTACCAGTTGTGATAGACAAAGACCAAGGTAGGTTTTCTGACTGAACTTTTAATTACAGACTCCTGAACAGACATTCATGTTGTACATTCATGTTACCACGTAAAGTTCCTTTCTTATCGAACTATCTTGAAAAGGTCGATGCCAATTTTGATTATGGCTAGACACATGTATGTTTCATGTTAAATTCAGTTATTGATTTTTATGTTCTCCAATCCACATTGTTGTGGTGTAGTTAATTTGAGCTATTATTGTTTGAGATGAAAAATAAAAAATTAATTGGGTAAAAAATAATCCATAGTCAACAATAACTCTTCGTGTATAATAAGCGCACAAGTACAAGAGTGTGTGTAATAAATTTGTCTTTCCATATCAAAGTGGGTGTCAATAAGTTTGTGACAAATCTCCTCAGGGTATCCATAAGGTCCATAAATTAAACTCCATAACTTTGCTCCTTGCTCTTAATATAGTATTTAACATCCTGTTTCTTAGATTAATACTCCCTCATTTCTATAAAATAATCTTATTTATAAAAAAATTTAATATTAAGGATGAAAGTTTATTTTATAATTGACCTTCAAAAATGATACTTAACTATTTAAAAAAAAATTAAGTTTCACTTTCAAAGTCAATATGAATATTTTACTTTTGAAAGCAATAAATCTTCTAATTAATTGTAATTTTTATATTTACAATTTTCAAAATTATATTGTCCAAAATTAATGTTTGAATCTGACAATATCTCAGATTAACTACAAAAGGTCTGTAATAGTTTTATAGTTTAGAACAAAAAAAATATTTATTAATTTAACAATGTTGACATAATAATAAAATTTTTATAATATTAAACTTGATTAATGAGACTCTTCTTATGAAATAGAGGAAGTATAGTTTAAGCTTTTGTTTGTCAAAAAATTAAAATTAAAATTAACATCCAATGTTGCATGCCCCATGTAGGTATATATATAAACTTGAAAATAAAAAAGGTGACCAACCAACAAACCTAGCAAAACCCATTCTAGCATCCAAAAATGGAAAATAGCAAATAGTGTGACCACTAGATAGTTTATCCTATAGGTTCAGTCAAGTTAAAATTACGCAAGTTTAACTTTAACTGGTGAAATATCTGTAAAAATATTTAAAACTTACTTAATTAGTAAGAAAATCTTAAAATATTAATATTTTTACATTTATGTCATTAATTAAGCCAAAACTACGTAGTTTTAGCCGAACCTATAAATAAACTACCTAATGTGTAGATGTTATTTTCCCTTCACATGTTGCCCAATTTTACGATGCAAACTACCTTTTACTATGTTATTGAGTTTTAAGATGGACAGGAAAAAACGTACTTATTATGTCTAATTCTATTGTTACTGAGTTTTTTAATAAAAAAAAAATGAACAAAAAACTTGATCATTTGTTTTGTCAAAATTTCTATCAAAAAATGAACCGAGGTGAACGAAAAATTAATTAACATAAGCACATCCTTTTTTATAATCACTATTATACTATTTACATATAAATAGAACAAAACTAATATAAGGGTAAAATAATATTTTAAATATAAAATTTAAATTTTCTTTTATTTTTTAATATAAACTCAGTAACAATATTAAGAAAACTTATAAAAAAAGAAATTCGTTTTTTCTTCTTTTCAAATTTATGTTTCCTCTCTTTTCTTTTTCATTAAAACTAACATGGTGTTAGTGTTAATAAGGAGAGGGATCCAATGCCTCACTCATAGGCTTTCATAGGAAGCCCAAACTTGATCCAATGCCTCACCCAATTTCACTTTATTATTGGGCCACAAATTATGTGTAATACCCGGCCCTTTATTTTTTTTAAAAAGTCCCACATTGCCAAGCATTAAGGCCATCCTCCCTTTTCTTGCCTATATATATGGATCACCCCCTTTAGTTTTTAAAACACTAAAACACTAAGGTTTTTCCCAATGTGAGGAAACCTTTTTGTGTGAGGGACTTTTTAGTAAGGACCTCCCTAGTTAAAATATTTTTTCGGTGTCGAGGACGTGGGCGGACTACGAACCTCATAATTTCGGGTATGTCTCTTTTTCTTTCTTTGTGCAATTATTTAATTTTCTGTATTAGTTTTAATTTTGTAGTTTTAATTTTTGTATGCTATTTAGTTTGTTAGTTAATATATTTTGGTATATCTTTGTTAGTAATTAGCATTTTAGAATATTAAATTAATATTTTTGTAACTTTACAGTTTTGTCAAATAATAATAATAATAATAATAATAATAATAATAATAATAATAATAATAAAATATTTGTTTGTAATAGAATTAAAAATGGAAAGAATATTTTTGAAAATATACTTATATGTATTTCGGAAGGAACAAGAAAACTATTATTTATTAATACGTTACCATGATTAAAATATTTATGTATGTATAACTTTAGGTATAATTTTGTTTAGAATGGAAGGATTTCAGATTTGCCTAAGAGAGAGAAAATGAATAAAACTTAATCAATTGATTAACTATTTATTTATCAATTCATTTATTTTGTTTAATTAGTTCCGACGGAGGGAATTTAACGAGTCAGTTTTGCAATATAATTTCAGATATTTCATTGCGTATTCCAGGTACGGATTCCGTACTCCTTCAGCAATATTCCTTTGATTTTAATTTGTTTGTTTTGTTCTTCATTAGAATTTGGATATTTTTTCGATATATTGTTCATAGTCAAATGCATATGATAGTTTTGTTTGATTTTAGATATTCACAACTTATCTTGTACTCTTAAGCATGTCTAGTATTTATTTTGATTCTGTAGAAACGTACATGCAAGTATAATTGGAGACTTTGTGTCGATTTGTTTCGGTTTAGCATGTGCGTATTAGAACCCCTTTTGTGATATTGTGTCGCATTCGTTGTGACATGATATTTTTGTTAGAAAGTACCGTAGGGTATACCTGAGCTATAACCACCTGTGGGGGTACCACAGGCATGTCCTCTTGGCACCGAGGCATGACACTTCCGTGGCAGTGTGATTAGTCCACGGCGTCTCCATTTTGTGTGCTCCGATGGGAGTTGGTCAATTGGTGTTTTGTTGTGGGAGGCGTATGGGTCGACCCTAGCTATTTGTTCTGTTCTGTTCTGCGGCTTGGTGTTGTTTGTGCCGAACACACCTTCCGATTTTGCATGCATTTGGATCTGCAGTCCAATGTGTGCCTGCCTGTGTGGCAGTATTTTGACTTGTCTTTGTGACAAGTTATATTTCTGTTTTGTTCTGAGCTCGGTATGAAATAAACACAACCATTCAATTCAGCCTTTTATGTTGTTCAGTGGATCAGTTCAGTTTAGTAGATTTTGTTATTCAGTTCAGTTGATTTTGTTAATCTCAGTTTGGTTCATTTGATTTTGTTATTCAATTTCAGTTTTTATTTTTGCACTCTTTATCCGTACTGGACGTTTGGCTCATGCTGTGTTTTTCTTCCGGCAGGTTTGCAAGGGGATTCAATGGCAAATGTGAGGAGAGTTTCCTTTTTGTTTTGACATTCTGTTTAGAATTCGTTTGTGCGTAGCCTCCCTTTCCACTGGTCGAGAAGGGGGTGTTACATTATGGACCATATAAATGTAAATATTGGGGGTCTTTTTCCAAATAATATTAAAAAAATGTTGTCCCAGGAATGACAGGTTAGACCGTCCACAACAAGGACTTGCATGATTGTCTCGGCATAAAATTAGAGTTCGTGTATTCGATCATAACGGTGGTCTATTTGCCTTACTAGGCAGTTGTTATAGTATTAGTGTTCATAATCAAAAGGTCCCAAAATTCAATAGCTACAAATAATCACACCTACTCCATGATGCATTCGTCGGTGGTATCAACAAATTTTGTTGTCTATTTCTCATGGTTATTTCTATTGATGACAAAAATATTTTTTACTCAATCAAATGCATACTGAAAATTTTATGCTTAACAGCGATGTACAAGTATCCAACTATATTCAACTCAACTAAGTCTTAATTCCAAAGTAACTGGAGTCGACTAGATGAATCATTTCCTTCCACTCTTGCTATAGAGAGTCATATTGTAGGTTATGCATATATGTTTCACATTTTTTTTACTTTTATTATTATTAATAATATCCAGGTTGTTTGGGTCATCCCAATCCTTAATTTTTGGTACTATTGTCCTAATTGTTTTAAGAGGCTTCCTTATCAGCATTAGCTTGTGCTCAAGTCATTTCCAAAACCAGATTAACAACTTGAAGTATAGGAAAAGAATTTCAACCAAAAATTTCTTATGCGAACAACTTGTGCATGTGAAATAGATGGTGGCCAAATTTAGCAAATGACGGGGGAAAAAAAACTTATTTTTAAGAAAATGCTCACAAAAGCTATCAAGAAAATAGTACTACTACTATGTGGTATACTGGTATACAAGTTCTTGTCTTTGGCATTATAACTTTTGGTTGAAAGCCCATTCTAGCCAATCAAATACTTTTTGAAATGACCCCACTTCCAAGATATTTGGAAAACTTGCATATGCAGTTTCTCATTCATTTATTCATTTACTCTCTCTCTCTCTCTCTCTCTCTCTCTCTCTCTCTCTCTCTCTCTCTCTCTCTGTTTTATGGATATTCAGTATATTCCTTCCTCTCTTTACTCTCATCTAAAGAACCACAGAAATTCAAAGAAAATTCCATCCTCATGGGCAAAATGCAACCAACAGAACATCACAAATTGCTGCAAGTTCAGGATGTATGATGTAACTCCCGTCTGTCAAAATCTTTCTCCATAAATTTAGCTTTTTGTGGATTTTAATAATTAATGAAATTTTTCTTACCTGCTGCAGCACCTGTATTAATGTTTATGCATACTGCCACCTACAAGGAGGAGAAGGATCATCATATAGCTTGAAATTTTCTGCAAAAGAGCCAAAGAGAAAGAAATGCATTGTACAATTGAAAGAGTAGCCTCTCAAGGTTGCAAAGAAAAAGGGAACTATAGCTGGTGCAGTTGCTTTGATTATTGGCACCAGTATTGGTTCTGGGATTCTCGCTCTGCCCCGGAAAACTTCTCCTGCAGTAATCTCTCTATTTCCCTCCCCCTCTGTTATGATCTTGCTTGGGGTGTGGGACCCTGGTGGGCCCACTTGAGTTATGAGGCTCGTGTTTGTTTTTTGGTATGGTTAAGATTACATTTCGGACGGGGAATTTGAACTTACGCGCACTGCTATGCAGAGGGGTGATGATACCATCCGGGCTATGCCGTGAGGCTCAAGTTTAAGAACTTTGATCTAATGCGTGAAATAAGGTTTAGGTCTTTTGTAGTATTCTAAAAATTGCTAGGTGGAGCGGCGAAATGGGTGACTTATGCTTAGGCATTTTTCTAGACGGTCTTTTTTTTATATTTATTGTATATATTAATATGCATAATATAAAGCATATAATACATTTAAATATTTTAAATTTTCCACTAAAGATTTGTTTAAACAAATCTTATAAGATGCAACGAATTATATATAAGCATAGTTTCAAAAATTTCATTAAATTGATACAGTAGATGATTAATTCCACCTAGGTGGGGACCTAGGTAGAGACTAGCGCCTAAGCTGAGATTTTTCAAGGTTCCCAACACTCATCATCATCTATCAAGAATTGCAGCATTTGTTTTATTTTTATATTTTGATACATCAAATAAAATTTACATCACAATAAATAAGAATTACGACCTTTTTTAGCTCCAAATTGCAGTATATTAGGATGCGTAGTTCTCTTTGACATTGCAGGGATTACTTCCAAGTACAATATCAATTACCATATGCTGGGCATTTCTTTTGATTGAAGCACTTCTGCTGGTTGAAATCAATGTGGGGTTGCTAAAAAGGAAGAAAAAGGGAATAGAAGAGAATGAATTAGAGGTCATCTCCATTAGAACCATGGCTCAAGGACACTTGGAAGTGCGGTGGATCTTTGGCTACTGTCACCTATGTGTTCTTGGGTTACACTTCTATGATTGCCTACAGTACCAAGTCTGGTGAGATCCTTTACCATTTGATAAATCTCCCGGAGTCGATCTCAGGTTTCTTTTTCACTGCCCTCTTCACTATTCTCATCACTATTGGAGGAATTCGAACCACTGATCTAGTCAATCAATGGCTCACTGCTTCTATGATAGGTATCGTTTTGTAACTAGCACGATTTAAGAGTTATATTTGTCAATGGCGATGGCATGCATATCGTAATGGTTTTTTAATATGACACGAACAGTGTTCTAAAAATCTCTGCCGAGGTCCGCTTAAGCCCCAACTAGGCGCTAGGTGATCCTCTGTCTCAATTTGTAATATTCCGAACTTCCGAGAGAGTTGTAATCCGACTTTATGTGAATAAATAAAGCTTGAATTACATCTTATATGTGTTATGGAATCTTCGTTATTGCTTATTTATGTGTTTCGATTCAAGTATACAGCCTTAGCACGAAAAAGGAACATAAAAGTTTTTTCTTCAAAAATCTGAAAAGAAGATAAAACCTAAACCCTAAACCCTAGGGTCTAAACCCTAGGAATTCTAACATAAGCTCCCGAGCGAAACGTGTACGTCAGAATGACATTCTGTTTCAAGATTCAACCTTCCCAAAATTTAAAAACACGTAACAGTCAATAATAGTTTTTCTCGAAAAACGTGTAAAAGCACTATTCACGAGGTGACGTTTTTCATTCGTTTGATTGTTTCTTTCATCTGTAGGACTTCTTACATTTCACAACATAGTGATAATATGAGGTTTAGATGTCAGGGAATCAATAAAATTTTCTTGGGAAAAAGACGAAAAAGACACGATTTACGAGAAAACGTTTGTCGTCTTTTTGAACGTTCTTTTCAACGTTTGGACTTTTTCCATTTCACGATATAGCATTTATACGGGGAATAGATACTAGGGAGCCACTGATATTTTTCCCAAAATAAAACGTAAAACGCTCTTCAAACGAAAACGCTTTCTATTTTTGAACGTTCCGTTGAAGAATATTGTGTTTGTATTAGACCACCGATGCTTAATATGCAATAAAAGTTTTTGTAAAGAAAACCTAATTTTAGGGTTTGAGAAAACCTAACCCTAAAGGTTGAACCCTAAGGGTTAGAAACCCTAGAGAGCACTATTCATAAATACGAAAAGAATACGAAAATTATACGAAAATAATACGAAAATAATACGATAATAATACGAAAATTATACGGTATAAATACGAAAAAGTCAAATGTGAATAGTAAAAGTCAACTATACTAATTAGTATACTAATCAAGATTAAGGCTAAACTAAGTAAGTTTGATTAGTTAAAATGATTCACTAATCAACCAATCACATGTTAGCTTAATTAAGGACTAAACTAACCTTGACCAATCATGGTTAAGCAAAGAAAAACAAGTTAGATTAACTAAACTAGATAAAGAAACACTAGTTACACTAACTAATTATCAACTAAATCCATGTAAAATTTAGTTAACCAATCAAAATTCAAGCTAGCTATCCATGTGGTTAGTTTTTGACCAATGAGCACAAAGTAAAGCAAGATGGAATCTAGGCCATTGGATCAAAATGTCCAGCCATTTTGTGCTTTTAATGAGGTGTCCTAAGTTCTTAAATATGTGTCCAAGTCCCTATGTAAACTAATAATAACTTCAAGGACTAAAAGTGTAATTAAAAAAACTTGACTTTTCCTATAAATAGCAAGCTTAGTTCACTTGATTCACCATTCATTTTCAAAGCTCAAAAATCAAGTATTAAAGCTATACATATATTGAGAGAGAGTTCTAGTGAGTTACTATCTTGGATATTGCAAAGAAATAGTTAAAGCTTGCAAACACCAAAGGTACAATCTCTTATAGTTTTTATGTTCGTTTTTTCTTTCGTCTTAAATTTTCAAAAGCTCAAGAACGCGAGTCGTAGCCATGTACGATTGTCGTTCTCCGTGTTCTTCACGTGTTCTTGAGCCTTTCTACATTTTGTAGTAGTTATAATGTCGAAATTCAATTCATAGTTTAAAGCTTAATGAACATACGTAGTGGTCATGTACGGTTCATCCGTTCTCCGCGTTTGCGTATGTTCTTGAGCATTTTTATAAATTGTTTTAATCAATTATGTAAGCCGTTATAATGACCAATTTTTGTCAACTATAAAGTGTTATAATCACTTATGTAAGCAGTTATAATGCTCAAATTATTTCATGTACGAAAACCAAAAGCTCAAGAACATAGTCGTTACCATGTACGGTTTAACCGTTCTTCGTGTTCTTCGTATGTTCTTGAGCAAAAGTCATGAATCTTTCTATGAGAAGGTTTGTGATTTGTTATTTTTATGTTATAAAGTGATATTGAGTCTTACAACATGATTTCATAAAGAGTTAAAGCAAGCGGTACCATGTTTCACATGGTTAACCCTAAAAATATTGTTCAATGTAAGCATACTGACCTTTTTGCTAAAATTACGAAATTTTAAAGTCAGAATCTGCCTTAGTAACCTAAATGAAAGTTGTAGATCATGAAATTCTAAGCAATTTAGACTCAAAAATCACTTTAAAATGTTTCCGGATGACAAAGTTATGGCAGTTACCGGAAAGGATGTCAAAGCTGAAAATTTTAAGGGGCTTGCGGGTGGAAGCCCTAAATTTTGAGTTTTTGAGTTAGCCAAGTTTTCTAAAAATTCTACCAATGCAAATAGTCTAGTTTAGTGATAAAAACACGTATAGAACGAAAAAATTCGATAAACTAACATTCGGTACGCGAAACCCTTTGTATAGGCGCTTTAAACGATTACCGGGAAACCCTAAATTGTGCTAAAGGCAAGTTTTCTATCCTTAAACTTTGTTTACTTGCTTTCTATGTGATTTATACATTTTGTGTATGCAACGTGTTATAAATCTTTGATACGAGAGTTATTGCTTTTTGTTTCGGCATAACTTGCAAAATGAAATGATTATTCGTGATATATTCGAATCATGCTTTATTATATCAAACCAAGTCGTCTTGGGGCGATCCTGACATGTGAAGTAAACTGAGATGAACAAATATGTATTACTGTTCTTGATCTGTCCAGTGTATTGTATGTTATGCATAACATAGGATGTCGTTAGGTTGATCCCCTTTTTATATCCACTGTAAAAGGTTCTAAGTCGAAAGACAAAGAACAGTTCAAGGTCTAACCACCACTCAGTCTTGCTATGTTAAAACATTTGTAAATATCAATTGTTATTCCATGAGTCCTTACAATCCTTATCAGTGCGAGTTCACTTATATGTTATGTGTTTAAGACTTGCTGAGCATTTTAGCTCACCCTTGCATATAAACCTAATGTGCAGACAAACCCGAGAGCTCTGGCTCGAAGAAGAAAGGAAAGAAGAAATGCGTAGACTAGTTTACTGTTTTCCTTAACTGTTCTTAACTGTAATCATAATGACATTTTGTAATAAGAACAAGTTCAACACATGTAACCGAATATTATATAAATATTATCAAGTTTTATCACATTCTCTTGTTACGTCTTTACTTTGATTAAACTTAGAATTGTTAAAACTTAACATAGTATTAATAATGATCTATTTATCTGAATGAGGATCGGTAAATAACTTGTGAGTGCTGTACATCCGAGACAGAACTAAGCGATGTTGACTAGTCAAATCCATCGTTAAGGTTCCTCAGACCCAGGTATAACTCGTTATTACTATTCTGAATGTCGGATAAGTAGGATTATTAATATGAAGAGATATCACTATAAACAAATATGTTTCGAATGAGGGTTTTAACTATTTGGGTAATGTTCTGTACGGAAAGAGAATTTTGCACCGGACAAAGATACAACCATTTGTCACGGATAAAGATGCAAACATTTATCACGGGTGAAGATGCAAACATTCACCGCGAGATTCTCTGTTCCCAAGAGCCATCCTAATGATTTAATACCGTGGATGTTGAAACATGTAAAGTTATAGAATATCTAAATATTAAGGATAAAAAGGTTATGTTTGAGTATTAAGTCTCTTGTATCAATTATAAGGACTTGATATAAAATAATGAAAGATCTTTGGGAATTAGGATGAGAACTTTGTTTGAGAATAAAGGAAATCATCTATAAACCTATTGATTTAGCATTTGTAGTGAGCACCAAGTCATCTATAGTAAGTATAGTGATTTGGGGGCGTCACACAATTTGGTTGGGCTCCTAGTTCCTCGGCTAGCAAAATTAGTCATCTATTGCATCGATTTCTGTAATGCTTGAAATTAATTTGTTTTGCCTTGAAAAAACTTCCTATTATTTATTTATTTATTTATTTATTTTTGTAATTTTTCAAGTGAAATTTAATATTTTTACCAAAACTAGACAAATACGATCACACAGGAAAACACCTAAGTGCCGCCAAGGCAGACTAGGCATTAAAGTCTTTTCGCAGCTCAGATCCACCTAGCAATTTTTAAAATACTGAGCATAATGACACTAAAATGTACAAGAGTTGATATAACAGGTTTGCTTGTGGTAATTGAGGCTGTAGTAATCGTGGTTGGAGGATGGTCAGGATTTCAGCGGAGCGGCGACTGGACTAAAGTTCCAGCTGCAGTTCCGGTGATTATTTTTTCACAGGTCTATCACGATATAGCTCCCGGTGAGGATTATATATTCCTCATCTTCTGATCTTAGTTCCTTATAGGACAATGAAATTGGCTTAACCTTATGTAATTTCCTATTATTGCAGTTCTTTGTGCATATTTAGAAGGGAACCTAAGACGTTTAAGGGCTTCAGTTTTGCTAGGCAGTGTTGTGCCATTGTTAGCACTTCTTGTTTGGAACGCGATAACTCTTGGCCTCTCGACTCAGGCTGAACTATTTACTGATCCTTTTGAATTGCTTATGCGGTAATTTGTTCTTGAAAAGTACTCCACATTGTCTATATTTGGCAAACATCCTAATTTTCTCATACTAAATTCTACTTTAGGGTAAGATGGGGAGGTGTTTCGGTTATGGTAGAGGCCTTCTCTCTTCTAGCTCTAGGAACGTCAATAATTGGCACTCTTCTGAGCTTCTCTCAGTTCTACAAGGAGCAACTTAATATTCTCTCAACAAATTCTCCCTCAAAACAAATTATCAAGGTAGTGTTTTCATTGTATCAACTGTAGCGCTATTATGTATTAGTGTTTGTTTGGTTGGAGTGCGTTTGGCGTATTTAGTGTGTTTGGTGTGTTTGAAAGTACAGACACTCTAAAATCTTTTCTACCTAGAAACAACTTATTTAACAGCATTTGGGCCTTAAACGCACGGCACCACAAAATGGTGTGGTGAGTTTGGTGCGCTTAAAGGCCCAAACGCACAAAATGCTACCACGGTAAAAGCTATAAATGCTACTACTAGCCTTATTTCTCTATTTCATTCCAACACAAAGTTCTATCAGTAGTCGGAAAATGCACAAGTTTAGCAGGAACCAAGCAAACTATTTGGGCTAAATAACTGGTGGGGGAGAAACAAAGTAAACGTTACAGCAACAATAATGGTTGTCGCTCCAACTCTACTCGTGTCAACAACTGTTCCAGATGCATTTTCCGTTGCCACAGACATTGCAGTAAGTTCTTTGTGTGCGTGTTTTCTTCTGTGGTCTCAAAAAAGTTGTCCTAAATTCTGGAATTTCTCTATTTTTCTAAAGTTAACAAAACAACTAAAGAAATCCTCCGTGCTCCAAATGTGAAATGCATGCTTTTAAGTTCTCAAACAACTCTAATCCTATAGTGAAACAGGGAGGTTATTGTATGACAATGCTATATGGAGTTCTTCCACCAGCAATGGCTTTGGCTATGTATCATGGAAACGGCGATAAGGAGCAACCAATGGAATTATCAAGAGCAAGACCTGCTCTTTTAGGGGTAGGATTATTTGCATGTGCAATAGTTGTGGAGCAGATCTTGCAAGATCTCTCAAATTTGCAACAATAAAGAAGATGAGACAAAATCAAGACCCCAGATTTGAGTCCCTTTGTAACAAAACCTTGTACCGTTTCCTACCCATTCAATAGCATTTGGTTGCATGTGCAATAGCAAAAGTTGCATCCTCTATGTTTGTCATCTAATATCCTTTAATGGGCCGGTGCAAATGCAACATTTGACATTTTTCTCGAATGCTACAAAAAAATTATAAACTTACAGATGATCAAATGTGTGACAATTACATGAAATCCAGATCCTAGATTATATAGCTTAACCATTCCAGTGCACTTCGACAGTTCTTCTAAACATTTGTGAAAATTTTACATTTTAGATTTTCTGTTTTTATTTTTAGTCTCAGGTGCCCTATTACTAACATTTGAGATGCCGTTGTCATGCTTTCCAAATTGTAGCTAGTTAGGTAGACTGTCGGATGAAACAACTTCTACCGGTGGTTGATCGGGCACTCATTAAGATAATAGCACCTGTATGAATGTAAACAACATTGACTGTAAACTGTACCAAAACAAAAACAATGCCTGTCTAAATTTTACTGCTATTTTGCCATTTTGCTTTTAATAAAATGAGGAAACGTATTACCAGAAAAATGGATCAATCCCACAAAAGCCAGTAAGACCAATGCAATGTAGAACCTTACAAAACCAAGAAAGAATGAAAAAAATTAAAAGTCAGCTAAGAAATTGGGCTGCTGTTCTGTCTCGAACATATTACAAGGGGAATCATGCCACTAATAATAAATTCTTGAGAAAAACACGGGTTATTATTTCTCCAACAAGCATAGTACACTGATACGAAAGAGAATGTCAAGTAGTTATTTTAACAAGAGCCACAGACAACCAATGTGAATAATAATAATCCTAAGATACAAGTCCCTTATCTTCTCCAAGCCGTAAATCCATAAAGAAATAGGAACATGAGAGCATCCAGAACTTCCAGCCTCAGAGCTTACCAACATCTTAGTTCCTTACAGTTGTTCCGTGCTTCAGAAGCATGTGGACAACATCCTTTGAAATTCCCGAAGCCTCGGTCTTCAAGTTATCTATCTTCGCCTCTATCCCCACTACCCTTTAAATACAGAAATTACTGAGAAATTTGGAAACAAGGATTTTGAGAAAAATAAATGAAAAGGTTGCTGTTTAATGTGAAATATATTGTGAGCATATAAAAATATTGAAACATCTAAAATTGTGTATAATAATAACTTTGTTGCAAATTTCAGAAGTATTCTCTATCCAAATTTATACATGGTTTATTTGATGAGCAGCTTTGTTCAGAAGATGTTTTTATCTAGCAACTTTCCTGATGTAAGAATTTTTATAGAGCAAACGGGCATGTGATAGGGCACCTCTTCCCCAACTACCCAAACTAAAAATTTATATATGTATGCTTGATCACTTCAGAAGTTCTCCAAAAAATTTATATATGTTTGCGCCCAGAAACATAAAATTCCAGTGGATTCAAGTTGATAGTATTTTGCCTACAGGCAGGTGATAGACAATATTTCAATTTTATTTTTACCTCAGCAACCTTCCTCTGAAACTCAATTTCCATTTGAGCACGGAATGCAGCTACCTCTTTCTCAGCCTCATCTTTGGCCTGTTTTAGTCTAGCCATTTTTTCTGATAGGAACCAAAGAGGCAAAGATATTTATCACTTTTATAGAATAAGAATAGTCCACACAATGAGTTTTGAGATTAAACAGCAAAGACAAAAGAATATCAATTTATCCTCCATGTTTAGACATGAAAATTACAGACCCACCTATATACGTATCTATATGCATGAACTTCATCCATATATTCATTCATACATAAAGTATATATTTGTGTTGTTGTGTTTATACTCCATTTATTTTAATGCCAAAACAAGGCTTCACAATCGTGGAAATTAAAATAAGCCACAGAAGGGAGTAAATAGTACACTTCAAATTCAAATTCCTAAACAGGAAATGTTCCAACATAGAATGCTCTCTTTGAAGCAATAGCCAACCCCATCACCCGACCCTCAACCCTAAAGCACAAGGGAAAAGAGCCTCCCCTAAATATTCTCCTATAGTGCTAGGTCATCAATTATCAATAACACACATTCAATCAAATATGTTATTACTAGCACTTGATAAGTTATACTTAATTTAAGCGAGCAAATTTTCCAAGTAAAAGTGTATGCATTCGCACACCCACTAGCATGCACTCAAATTGACACAACATGTCAAGTCAAGAGCAAATAGAAGGGTGGCCATGGTGAATCAGCACGTCACAGAACCTTTGTTTGAGTGGGGGACTGGTGAAAGAGTTGATGGGCTGGTATTGAAGTCGTGCTAGCAGAGTTGTGATGACAATTACGAGGGACAGACCACGTTTATATTCATGAGGTGCTGATGAAGATAAATATGTTCTACTGAATTTTCCTTTTGAAAATTTCAATAACTAAGATACTGATTAAGTTATGGAATTATGTAACCAAATTTCAGAATGCCACCAATAACATGTTATGTTGTAGTATTAAACAGAATCATGTGGCACTAATAGGGGTGGCCTTTCGGTTTTTCCGGTTTTTTTGTGAACCAGACCGGTCCGAACCGATCGGTTCGGTATAAAATGAACCGGTTCGGTTTCAGTACCGGTTCACCATTTTGACATTCGGTTCGTACCGGTTTTCTTATTTTATTATTATTATTAATAATTAATAATTATTAATAATAATAAAATAATAATAATAATAATAATTTTCGGTAAAACCAGAACCGAACCGGTTTACCGGTATACCGAACCGGTTCAACCGGTTCTGGTTCTCGTATTTTGATAGGTTCGGTTCAGTTCGGCAACGGTCCGGTTTGTACCGAATGAACACCTCTAGACACTAATGTGCAAATCTTACTTGTACTAGAAAAGTACATGTACATGATCAGAAGTAAACAGGTTAATTGCCAACATCATGAGAGGATATTGCTCAGCGAACTGATCTATAGGATTGTAGTGTGGCCTCCAACCCCTTAACCTCACTCCCGTGTTGACCCAAGTTTGATGAAAAAGCACTAAACTCACTATGCCACCAACTTCTCATGCCCCTACTTTTTGTGTCATTCTGCTGAAATAGAGAAATGTTACACAAAAAACTATCAGACTACAATAGAAATACCACAAGTAATTACCATTTCTGGCAGCATTAACAATGCTGATGCAGGATGAGAAAGTTGGTTGGACCAATGCAAAAGGTTGTGGAAACCTAATTGAAGTCTAATTAAGTATTTTAGATAGGGTTGTATTTTAATTAGGAGTTATCTATTATCTTTTAGAGTTTTAATTAGATTAGGAGATTGGATTTAGAGTACTATAAATATGGATGTAAATACCCATTATTATTCATTCGTTGATATATAATTATTTGAGTTTTGAGTTCTCTGTGTGAGACTGTTCCCCATTATTTGGTATCAGAGCCTAACCCTGAACCACCCTCAGCCGCCACCCAAACCAAACCCTAATCCCATTCTGTTGACCACGACCCAAACCAAACTCAAAACCCTAAATTCCCAAACCCTATAATTCCATTCTGCCGCTATTCATTTCTATCGTAGACACCACAATTCTAAAACCTTAACCCAAACACATACAAACCCAAAAACTTCAGCCCACAAATCCTTCGACAACCTACCGCTACCACCGACCCAGAAGGAAAAAAAAAAGTAGAAGAAAGAGAGAGAAACGAGAAAAAGAAGAAAACTTACCAGACAAAGCGCCGCCACCGTCATTACCTCACGCCAGCGTCACCATTGGCGTTTGTCGACGCTGCCTCCTCACGCACCGATCTTATTCGCCGCAAACTGTAACGAAAGAAAAAGAAAGAAGCAGAAAAGAAGAAGAAAGGAAAAGAAGATTCACGCTGTTGCTGCTGATCTGTTTAGCTTGCGTTGCTGCTGATCTGTGTAGATATAATATCTTGGCAAATTTCAGTTTGCATCCCAAAGTTTCGTAATAATTTTAAAATACCCCCTTAACTTTTAAATTTTTACAAATACACCCCTAAACTTTTATATTATTACATTTTTGCCCCTGAAGTTTCATTAATTTCAGCTTAGCCCCTGTACTTTCAGTTTTTACATCCCAGCTCCTACAGTTTCAAAAAATTTCAGTTTAGTCCCTGTAAAAAAAAAAAAAAAAAAAAAAAAAGAAGAAATATATATATTTTTAGTTGCAGGAATCATGATAAATGCCGGAGAAGTCAACACTAGGCTTGACGTTTACATGTCACAGCAAACTGAGCGTCTTACAAAAATTGAAGATTCCATCGTAGCACTTGCAGCCAATGCGGCAAATGTTCAGACAGCTATTACTGCACTAACAGCAAAAATTGATGTCCTTACGGAGCGTACAAATAAAGGATATGAAGATGCTCGTCGGAATGTGGAAAATCCACCTCCAGGTCCTAATGAGATACTACTACAGCAACAAGGACCTAATTTTCATGTGACGGACCCCAGATTGAATGCAGTGGATAGAAGAGCTAAATTAGATGTTGATGATTTCAATAGAGATCAAGGGCCTGAGTCATTTTTCGATTGGATTCACAGTTTGGAGAGTTTCTTCCGTTGGTACGAACTATCTGACGAAAGAAAACTTTTCTTTGCTAATGCGAAGTTAAAAGGCACAGCTCGTATTTGGTGGGATCATCATCAACGGAATCTATACACAACTGCACGAAGATGGAAGGATATGAAAACTGCAATGACACGAAGGTTTGTGCCTCCAAATTACAAGCAAAGGGCATGTTTACAGTTGACGGAATTGGTGCAAGGAAGTAAATCTGTAGCCGAGTACACATCTACATTCTATAGTTTGGTTACAAGGTCAGAATTCCCATAGATTGAAGATGTGTTAATCTCCATGTATCGTCGGAGATTAAATCAGGAGATTGCTAGTGGAGTAGCTTCTGGAAAACTTCTGCTCTTAGATGATGCTGTTCAAGTTGCCAACCAAGTAGAGGATACCTTGAGGAGGAATTCTGTTAGGCCTTCAGTACCAGTACAGACTCGGAATGAGAGGACTTTTGTAGAGCCTTTTAGAAGCAGGCCAGTGGAGAGGTCATCTACAAATTCTTCAGCTGCTAGCTGGCCAAATCGTACCACAGGTTCTTCCAGTGCTAGCAACAATCCTACCTCTCGGTGTTTTCATTGTCGTGGTTTTGGTCACATGTCCTTCGAGTGTCCATCTCCAAAGATGAATGTTGCATCCCCTCCTTCTAGAGTTGTTGTTGTTAACAAGGACTGTGAGAACACTGACATGAACGAAGAGGTGTGTCCACCGTTAGACATCGAGGGTGAACCTACCGAGCAAGACTTGGAAGCTGATGCACATTTGGAGGGATGTTTAGGGGTTCTTCGACCTCTATTGGTTACTCAAAAGAAAAAAGATGATCATAAACTCCATCGTGGGCGGATATTTCAGACACGAGTCAAGTGTGCGGGACAGATATGTTCTCTTGTGATTGATACGGGGAGTTTTACGGATGTCATTGCCGAGGACGCAGTTAAGAAGCTTGGGCTACAAATGGAGCCTCATCCAAACCCGTATGATGTTGCTTGGGTTACCAATACCAAATTGCAGGTTACTCAAAGATGTTTGGTTACGTTTTCAGTTGGCAAGCTTAAGGATGAGGTTATGTGTGATATTTTACCCCTTAAGGTTTGTCATATCATTTTGGGGCGTACATGGTTATGGGATCGTTATGCACACCACGATGCTCGTGTCAATACTTACTCGATTATGAAGGGAAACGCAAAGTTTACTCTTACTTGTGCTTTAGATATGGTCAGATTGAAACTTACGAAGAATTCGTTAGTGATCCGAAGTGGTTGTTCCTGTATTCCTAACTCGACGGAGTCGAGTTTTTCACAGCGGAGGAGAACTGATGCAGGACGAGAAAGTTGGTTAGACCAATACAAAAGGTTGTGGAAACCTAATTAAAGTCTAATTAGGTATTTTAGATAGGGTTGTATTTTAATTAGGAGTTATCTATTATCTTTTAGAGTTTTAATTAGATTAGGAGAGTGGATTTAGAGTACTATAAATATGGATGTAAATACCCATTATTATTCATTCGTTGATATATAATTATTTGAGTTTTGAGTTCTCTGTACGAGACTGTTCCCCATTAAATGTGCTGAGCTTCTTTTTCTGCAGCTAACAAGAGTTGAATTCCATTCTGCCCCCTGTTGGCTTCCATGTTGCTCTGATAACTCAGCTACATAAAAATATGTAATTATGACTGATGAGATCAGATTATACACTTGGAAACATAAAGAAATTGCTTTTGCATAAAAAAAATCATGACTGTTAAGCTACGTGAAATTACTAAAAAGTTTGATAGAGAGTGAAGTTGTTATAATGGTTTTAATATATTAACAAAGTAAGGAGCGGCACAAAGTACTTACAAAAAAGAACTGACACAAAATTAGGTTAGATGTTCAATAAATAATATTACAAAATGTAACGATTTTGATGAAAGAAAGAGAAGAAAGATAAATGAGTTCATGCTTTGCTTTGAAATCTTTTAGAACAAATAATCATGAGTAACAGCTAGTTCTAGTTAACACTCCCAACTAAGGTTAATATGTAAGCATAAACTTCAAACTTTGGGCACGTTTTGCGGTATGTTCGAGATAGCTTTCATACCCCAGTTAAATAGACAAAATTAAATTTGCAACAAAGCTAATTCAAACTAATTGGGTAGGAAATAGGCAGCAATAGCCTGTACATACCTATTCTATAAATGTAAGGGGATACGTAAGGACACGATTGGTTAATTCTTTATAAGCTTAATATATCGTGATGTCCTTATTTTTCTTTTAATCTTAGATTGTGAATTGTGATGCAACTTAGCATAGTGAGATAGGTTTAATAGAAAAAGTAATTTCCAATTTGATAGAAAATGCAATTATAGCGCACACCAGGGAAGAACCTGGGTCAGAGATAATGTTGCTCATGTTTCATCGCATCGCCTATGTTACAACGGCTCGGGGTCCTTGGCAGGGGTGGGGAACTAAGGGATGTGCCTGACACTGGAATCTCATATCTTTTAAAACATTTTTTTACTATTTTATACACTATTTTGGAGTGTCCACGTGCTACACCCACACTCATGTCGTACTTCACCCTCAACTGAAAAGTCCACGTAATACATCATCGCTGTAATGTTCTCCAATTTCTTTCTGAAGCTTTCCTCTTGAATTCAAACTTTAATCTTTAGCATTGTTAAATTAATTAAACTCTCTTCTAAATGAAAGTATGAAACTGCACACACAGCTACCCCACATGGGAAACCAATAGAACAAATCACACCATAGAGAGTTGAAATGGGTAGTCTCACACCAAAAGTAATCAATCACTTTTAGTAGTAGATAGGGCTTCAGATTCACAGAAGCAATATCATTCTCCTATGCTACTGCAATATTTGCTAACTAGATGATGTAAGCAAATAGAAAAATTAAATAAACTGAATCCCCTGCCCCAGCTGTAAAGGGGGGAAATAACATATGGTAAGGACAATAAGTGAACTTAACAGTGCTAGAGGTTCCAAGTTTCCATCCCACCATAGGTAATTGCAGTAAACCCATAAACAAGAAACAGTAAAAAAACACAAATTCTCTTACATCTCTAATACATAAATAGCCAGCAAGGGAAATCCAAACAAGGGCACCCGGAGAACTACATAATACTTTCGTGAAATTAGATCTAAACTGTGGTTCCCATCAACAAAAAAAAGAAATTTCTTACCCATAAGAATAATCCAAAACTTTCTACAAAAAAAAAAAAAAAGAAGCTAACTTAATCTAATTGGGTATGATGGATTCTAGCCACCACATTTTATAAAACAATACCAGAAGCAAAGGCAATCTTACTAACTTCACAACTGATCTCAACACTAAAAATGGTCATTTAAAATAAACCCAGTTCAGAAAACAAACTCCAACTACATACAAAACACCGCATTCAACAACTGAACCATCAAATCTACCGCACTTGACTTAAAAACTTATCATACCACAAATACAAATAATCCGGGAAACTCAAAAAAACTCATGAACTAAGAATTTCAGTTACTTGAACAGATCAAGAAAATTTAACGACCCTTGATTGGAGATCTTGTCTACTGAACTGAGAATAAGTTAAAATTCATTGAAGGGAGCACAAGATCAATGGAAAGACGAGCATTTTGTGATCACGGGGAAAACTAAAGCAAATTGACGAACATAATTAGAGAAGGTGGAAAATTAGGGGAGAAATAAACGTACCTGTAGAAGCGGAGTTTGGTCAATGAGTAACTAAATTGAGGCGTCTTGGTGAGAGAGAGACTTTAGACGAAGGCGAAGCAGAGATAATAAACTGTCGTAATTGGAGATTTTTTGCCGGTTGAAATAAAAATTAATTTATTAAATATATTTACATTATCAAAAATAATATTTGAGCAAGATTTTTATTATGAAATTAAATAAATAATTGTATTTATATTATTGGTGCTCTGTCACAGGCACCCAAAAATAAAATCTTACTTTGAAAAAATATTAATGTAGTAGTGCAAGTAAGAGTCGATCCCACAGAGAATAATTAATTTAATTTTATGTTTTGTAAACCAAAATTGGGGAATTTTTAATCAAAGAAGTCATTTAAATAAAATTAACTACAATAAATATGCAAGTAATTTAATGAAATAAATAAGAAGAAAAAACCTTGTTTTAAGTCAACATCCAACATTAAGAATTTATAACTGATCATTGATGCAAGAATAAATCAATTAATATTTTGAACATTCACCATAGAAATAATTACTCGCAGGTTGAATAATTTTTCTCCTCTCTCCTTAATTTTAGTTAAGTAGACACACGCGCTCTAAATTACCCTTACTACCAAATAACCTCCGGCATGTGTTAAATATTTAATTTAATAGCAGCTTTAAGAATTAGAGAAATCGTTGAACAAAACAACACAATCCAAGCGTCTGCATTTAATTTAGATGAATATTTTTCCTAAGACATAATAATCTTTTGATCTGTAAAATAATTATTAAACTTAGTTGCTTCACCAATAGCAGTAAATTAATGCGAATAATAAACTAGTAGGCCTCCTAGCAACTAAACAAATCAATCATAAAATTAAGCACAGAAGAATATTCAATATTCAAAATATAAATTGAACAATTAAAATAAATTGGATCTCACAGTGTATTCATCTTGATGGCTTTAATTACTTAAACCAAGAAAAATAAATTAGCCATTCATAATTATGAGAAGCACAAAAGAATAAAAGAGAGAATTTTTTCTAGTAAAAGTTTGTATGTCTCAAGTGTGTATCAAGTCCTCTATTTATAGGCTACATAATCCTCTTAACCCTAATAGGAATTATAATTTTCAAACCCTAATATGATTTAAAATATAATATAAAATAAATATAAAATCCTCTATTTACTTTTCCTTTTGCAATTGAAAGTTTAATTAAAGTCTTCCTTGTAGCTGAACCACACGAAAAAGGGATACACGGCAGCTGCTACGCATGAGAAAGAGAACAAAAAGCTGCCAGCCACGCCTGGGACCTGCACTCCATTTTATCGTTGGCACGTTTTCTATAATGACCAGGAAATTCATAAGACTGATTTGTATGGTTTTAGGTGATTATTGTGATTTAAGGCTACGCTAACCCTTGGATAAGGAAGTAGTGGATAGTCGATGTGTGGAAATTTTTAAGCTTTCGAGGATTCGAGCGAAAAATTGAGGTTAAGATATAAAACTAAACCTGGTAAAATGATAGACAATCACTGGAAAGAAAATTAGAGTCCTGTCACGAAAGGAGCTAAGACAGTATTTGTGAAACAATGCCTATGTTAATATAATCGATGAGATTGTTCGGAGAGGCTGTGACGCCTCCAAATTCGGGTTCCAAATACCCGAATCCAGTCATCACGATCCAATACAAACATTCACATCTACACAACATACAATAACTAAATGCGGAATAATAAACATATGTTGTTCATTCAAAAGGTGTTACTAGTCCCAAGATACGATAACCTTACACAAAAGTACACAAATACCCTTAATAAAGTACTTAGGGTTTATATTACATAACAATTAATTTAATTAACTACAAGGGTGTATCTCGAAGTCTATCACTTCATCTTTCCTTTACCCTTGTTCTTTCCCGAAGTCTCGGGTTGCATTGCAATAAGGTTTCATGATATAGCAAGAGTGAGCAACTAGTTTGCTCAACAAGTTTAAATAACAACAAGGAACAATATATCATGAATGAAAGGAAATAGCTGAACAATTCAATAATGTGAATAACATAAGCAGGAATAATAATTTGCCTTTAAAATTAGGATAGTCAAATAGACTATGAACTATAAATATCTACTGGAGTCAATAGCAGGTTGACCCAATGGTTACTACCAGAAATATATATACCCGAGGGGATCAGCCTCAGTACAATATGTGTATGCATAACATTTAATTTTCGTATTTTTGTACCTGATATTAGATACAGGATACTCCCCTATAATAAAGGGGTGTTCATAATAGTCTAAGAATCCGCATCTTCAATAATTTGGATAGCTTTTAAAAACTTTAACATAAATGTCTAGCCGAACAATGGCTTAGACCTACTTTGAACAGTTCTTTAAACAATAGAACAATAATTAAGTACAAGTCAATGACTATACGATATCAAGTGCAATAAGTGCGAATAACAACAATATCGATGTGGAATAATTGTAAAGTAATTAAACCACTCAAAGCATGCTTGAAAATAACAATTCAAGCTTAGATAAATAATTTGCTCAATGAAATGAGTTTAGAGATAAGGAACTTGCCTGTCTACTCAGCTACAATAAATGTTTAGCTTTAACTAACTGGCTTTAAAAGACCTAACATTAATAAAGTTGGTCTAATAATTAGTACGGCGTATTTGCACAACTATACGCTCACTAAGGTACTTATCTAACACACATAAGTACTAACACATAAATTACATCAGTCAAAATAATATTATTAACCTTATAGACCCTTAATCATTTTAGGTTAATAATTTAATAAGTTAGAAAATATTTTTCTTAAGGGTTGGACACTTATTAAACCCTTAAACAACTTATTACAATTGTTTAATTAAAGTATAATTAAATTCAATTTATTTTATTAACTCAATCTCTATTTAATTACTATTTAATCCTGATTAAATAGAAATTAATTAATTAACTTTAGTTATTATAAATAATAACTAATTGTACTTACTTAGTATTTAATAATAATTAAATAATAAATAATTATTGATTTAATTTTACCCTTTTTTAATTTAATATTGAACAACTAATGATTAACTAAGTAATTAACCTTTCCTATTATTTAATTTAAAGAAATTAAATAATAGTTTACTAACTTTAATCCTCATTAATTATTATTTAATGTCGATTAAATAATAATTAATTATTTAATTAATTTTAATTATTATTTAAGGTTAAATAATAATCAATTCATCCTTATTTATTATTTAAATTAAATAATAAATTATTAATCTAATAACTTAATTTCTATTAATCGTTATTTAATGCTAATTAAATAATAATTAATTACTTAATTATCCTTATTTATTATTTAATAATATTTAAATAATAAATAATTAATTTATAAATTTTTATCTCTCTTTAATTATTATTTAATAGGAATTAAATAATAATTGCTAATTTATTACCTTTATTTATTATTAACATTTTAAATAATAAATAAATAATAAATTTATTTAACTTAACCATGGTTTAGCTAACTAGATTAATATTTAAAATATTTAAATATTAAATTTAATGAAAAATATCTTCCCCAATATCATTTTTGTATTATTATTATTTTTGTTATAATTTTAAATTAATTTTCAAATATTTAAATTAATTAACCCGAATGGCAATTCTGTAATTAAGTTGAAAACTGATCCGAGAGCAATTTTATAATTTCGCCGAAAAATGACCGGAGGGGCAGTTTAGTAATTTCGCCGGAAATTTCAATCCGCGCATTGCGCGTAGATCACTGATCACGGCCCAAAATGGTGCCGTTTTTGAGAAGCCGGAGATGGCTTCCGCGCGTATCGCGCGGAGTAAATTTTTACCGACGCCAAACGACGTCGTTTGGCTCCGCGTACTTCAGTGAACAGTGGTGCGCGCATTGCGCGGCCAGTGTTTTTTTTTTCTCTCCCCCAGCAGAATGTGAACAGTGCCTACTTAAATTAAAATTATACATTCAAGAAATCTTTAACTCCTCAATAAAAATTCAAAAAATTTACCAATCATCTTATATCAATTTATAACATGAAAAATTAATTTTTCATGATTTAATATCATATTTTTTTTATAAAAAAATTTACATTACATAAACTACCATAAATCATAACTTTTTGTGTATAACTCCATTTTGAGTGATTCAAACTTTGTTTCTCTCATGATTTAATGTTCTATAATATTATAACATTAAATCTTAATTTTATAAAAATATTTTTGGGTCATAAATTCCAAGACTTGATTACACACTACTAAACACATATTTTTATCACACAAAATATACTAAAATACAAACCAAACATATTAAACTCAAGCATGACATAAATATTATCACTACACATTATTAACATATTTATACTCACATGTTAGTTTATTTAATTTAAAAACAAAAATTAGATTTAGAATAACCATTATCTTGATTTAATGGCTATTCTCCTTTTTCTTCCAAAATATGTGGTGAATCTTGAAAACATAAACCAATAACTCCTTCTCTTCTCTTAGTATTTTGCTCTCAATATTTTCTCACACTCTCAAATGCTCTCTAGCTCTCTCTTTTGGACTTGGAGAAAATGATGAAGTGAAATCTACCAATTTCAAGTATACTTGCAAATTATTAGATACATATAATGTATCTAATAATTTAGACCATGCCTGTGACGACCCCAAATCCGGGCTACTTTAACCTCGGATCCGGTTCAACACGAGTACAACCTTTTTCTTATTGTTCATGAATTACAACAATATTATAATTGCTAAATAATCAATTATTTACAATTTTACAACATCTCTTTCTATTCCAGAATCGAAATCTTTATACATTCCTAGTATGTCTCAATATCATACATGATACGAGATTCTATTACAATCAATTTGAGTATTTAATACTCATATAACATACCAACTAAGTCTTATGCTACACAATCATTTACCTGTCCAATTCGGATTGATATCTACAATAGATATTTAGATCTTCAATGGAAGTAATATGTTTTTCTGTTCCTTGTTCTTTATCGAGAACTTCAGGTAACTAGCCTTATCTGAAAATGTTGGTTTAGGCAAGAGAGAGCACGACGGCTCAGCAAGTCTAACAGCTACACATAACACATTACATGCTTCACATAAAATTTGCAATTCATACTAACATCATGTTTTTCATGCATTTCAGTTTATGACTTACTGCTCATGCATATCATGCCTCGCATTTAATCTATGATTCATGTCTAACCTCTATCATGACATATAGTTCAATGCAGAACAATTGTCTTAAATCAACTACCACATATCAACAGTTCAAATCAACTTATTGCACAAAGGCACATTAAAACATCTTTGCACATAACCACATATGAGCACATCTCAGTTTAATAACAAACTTATAATTCATGCACATAATACAACACGTTCTGAAAAACTTGCCTGGTTTGCTTCTACCAGTTACGTTTATTTGCGTCTCTCGTTCAACCTACAATTTATATAAGAAATTGACATAATCATTAGATATAATGACTATTACTTAGTCTTAACTTAAGACCTTAACTTCAAAGTATTAACTCTTTAGTTGTCCGACAAATGAACCTATACGTTCCGGACAAAAACCCTAGCCCAAATCTAGTTGGACATGTCGGGTACACTTAACCAACTTACGCATTCACTATACATGCTTCGTACGACCCCCTTTCAATAAGCTGTCTAAATTAGTCACAAATGGACTATTTATATCGGTTTAATTTAATTAGGCTTTCTTCTTTTACATAACTTAATGATTCGGACATTTAATAATGTGCCAAATATCTCAAAATATTATCTACCTTCGATAATATACAACTACCTTCAAATATTACTAACCATTTAATAATATTTTAATCACTCATTAATATTATTAACCATTTAATAATATTTTAATCACACATTAATATTATTAACCATTTAATAATATTTTAATCACTTATTAATATTATTAACCATTTAATAATATTTTAATCACTTATTAATATTATTAACCATTTAATAATATTTTAATCACACATTAATATTATTAACCATTTAATAATATTTTAATCACACATTAATATTATTAACCATTTAATAATATTTTAATCACTTATTAATATTATTATCCATTTAATAATATTTTAATCACTTATTAATATTATTAACCATTTAATAATATTTTAATCACACATTAATATTATTAACCATTTAATAATATTTTAATCACCTATTAATATTATTAACCATTTAATAATATTTTAATCACATATTAATATTATTAACAAAATAATATTTTAATCACTCATTAATATTATTAACTATTTAATAATATTTTAATCACACATTAATATTATTAACCATTTAATAATATTTTAATCACTTATTAATATTATTATCCATTTAATAATATTTTAATCACATATTAATATTATTAACAAAATAATATTTTAATCACTCGTTAATATTATTAACTATTTAATAATATTTTAATCACACATTAATATTATTAACCATTTAATAATATTTTAATCACTTATTAATATTATTATCCATTTAATAATATTTTAATCACATATTAATATTATTAACTATTTAATAATATTTTAATCACTTATTAATATTATTATCCATTTAATAATATTTTAATCACTCATTCATAAACTACATATATTAGTTTATTATACAAACATACTCATTTTACACTTATATGAACTTAAATTTTCATAAAAATCCAACCCGGACCGAACCGACCCGACCCGGACGACAAAAAAAACTCTGATGGAGTAGCGAGGTCGCCCCGTAAGGTGGCGCGGCTGCCCCGGACAACAAAACAACACAAAAACCATCTGGTGGAGTGGGGCGGCCGCCCCGTAAAGTAGCGAGGTCACCTCGGTCATGCAGCAATTTTTCACCGTTTGGGCTGTCCGACCCTCCTTCGCTCCGACAGCCATAACTTCTTCATTTCAAAACATTTTGGGGTGATTCTTGAGTCCATTCTCATCAGAATTTCCCCCTCTACAATTTCTCGTTAGAACACAAATCCAAATTCCAAACGGATCTATGCTTAAAATCGCTCACAATGCAACCTAGGGTTTTAAAATCAACATGCTTGGGGGAAAAATCCATAACTTCTTTATTTTTCCACATTTTTGAAAGATTCAAGTTGGGTTTTGTTAAAAACTCATAGAGGTAACTTTTTAGCCATAGAAATCCAATTTTCAACTTTTACATTTCAAACTACAACATTAAATAGCGCATAGCTACCTAGGTTTTTACCAGTAAAGCTTAATATAGACATTTCTTGCATTTTTATGCATACCGCTCATACCAAAACATGATTTAACTATATCAAACCAGGATTCTACCAATATAACATAGCTTAAGACTTCTAGAGCATCAAAATAACTTTTGATCGGTTAAAACTATATTTTAACCGTTTAAAACTTATATAGATTACAAAAATGAACTTAGGAAGGTTTAGAGTACTTTTTAACCTTAAGGACTTGTGTGCTCTTCTTCTTCTCCTTCCCAAGTATGTTATGAAGCTATGTGACATCCACCAAACTCCTTCTCTAGCACTTTTCTTCAACTCACAAGTGTTCTCTCTATTTCTCTCTTGGAATGCTCTCACTTTTTCTCTCTAGAAATGCTTACAAATGAACTAACCAACACAAACCATTGGTGCAACACTCTATATATAGCACTCCCTTAATCATCATCAACATCCACTAATCAACTAGCATTGGTCAAATTAGAGGTTAATTGGGATTACTATTTGATGGATTGATTGGTTGATTGACATGGTGAATGACTAGGGTGGTTGAACCACCAACACCAAGTGTGTGATTTAAGCAACATGAAAGAAACAAGCTACCCATGTGGGGCCCCTAAAAATCTCAGCAAAATGGTCTTTTATTCTCCATTTTTGCTTTATTTTTTCTTCATTTAATATACATATATACATCTATATATATATACACACATATGATCAATTGTTGACCAATTTGGACTACCATTTGGGCTCCACATTGGACTCTAGGATTTAATATATTGGGCTCATCAATTTAATTAGTTGGGCTCAATTTAATTATTACATTGGGCTAATATTAAATACCCTATGTTACATTTAATTAAAACAAGCATTGGGCTTGATTAATTATTACATGAATCAATGTTTAAATTAAATTACATGGACTACTAGGTTAATTTATTTAACTTAGTTTAATACATCAATTGGACTTGTAATATAATCCAATTAGACTTGCCTTTAATTATTCTATCACATTGTGTTACATAATTAACTCTTCCATAGTTAATTCTCAACACTACCTTCCTTCCTCTAGCAATTAACCAATGTTTGGTTAATGCTCTCTCATGTCTACCAACTAGGGTTATTCAATTAACCCTACACTAGTTAATTCTCTACTCTCAATCAATACTTGGAAATTTCCCAGCATATTGACCAACATTTGACTTTTAAATTTGGACTCAATATTTGGGCTACTAGTTTATTTTGCATTGGGCTCCCTTATTTAATTATTTGGGCTACCCAACACAACTCACATATCTTTATAACTTGGGCTAGGTAATTAATTTAATTGAACTTATATTAATTACCTCTTGGACTATTAATTAACATAACATTTGGGCTAATTATTTAATTACCCACTTCATACCAATATTTTCATATTAGGCTAACATCTATAATCCTTTTGGGCTAGTCCACTAGTAGTAATTAAATTACTTGAACTCTATGCCACAACTTAATAATTAAGTTAATCACTTAATCAATTAACTTCTTAATATTGTCATTCTAGACAAACTTTCTAGTTTTTATATAACTTTAACTCATAACTAATATAATTAACATAATTAATTATATTTCATGACTTTCATTCTTACTTCATATTTAAACTAATTAATTTATTGGTTTTATTGAGTATTAATTTACTCATCTTCTTGTTTGGCTAACAAGCACAACTCTAGGAATATATAACTATGTATATATATCCTTATAACCGTCTTTACTTCTCAAATGAATTTATTTCTTTAATAAATTCTCTATATGCATCATAAAATATTTCCACATTTAATTTCTAACAAATACATTATGTAAAAAAAAAATTGTTTACCCATTTTCTACACATCTTACTTCTCACATTCTAGGTTTTAAACATTAACCTTTAATAAAATCAATTAAGATATTATTTAAAATCTTGAAAATATCTGGGATATTACAATGCCCCTAGATGACAACTTACACAAGGAATGACTAAATGACACATTAGGTGAAAAGAGGGATGGTCCAAGTACTTGAAAAATCAAACAAGCAATCCATTAATTAAATAAATGAAAAATAAAAACAAAAATCACTTTTTGTCTCTCACCACCAAGCTTGCTCGGCTGATACCTTTCTTCTTGTCCCAAAATTATAGTCACTTGCTTACTTTTAAATAATTAATAAGTTATATAATTGTTTTTCCAAGTAGGTCAATGATTGGGTTTTATTTAAAATACCAATTGGGCTCCTATTAAATTGTTTGAGCTACTAATTTGTCACATTTTATTATTCTTCACTTGGGCTACTAATTGACCCATGTTGGGCTAATTTATTAATTAACACATTAATTATTCAATCAATGATTAAATAAATAATTAGATTGAATAATTAATTAAATACTCTAACCCATTAGTATTAAATTACTAAATGGACTAATAAATATTATTATTAATATTTCACATTATTTACATTAATTAATAATCATATTAATTAATTTATTATATTTAATTAACTCATTATATTCAATTTAATTGAATATTTAATTAATAGAAAATTTATCAATTATTTTGATATTAAAACTTTAGGGTTTGTTCACTAATTTAATAACATATTAGTGACCCCCTTTAATTAATTCTAGTAATTAATTACATAATCATTTAATTACGTAATTAATTAATCACATAAAAAGATTTAAATAATCTAGAAAAACTAACTCGTTAAACATTAAATTAATAATTTAATTAATAATGACGTGAAAATTCTAGGACATTACAGAGGCAGATGTTGTAAAGGTGGTTTGAAAATGGACCAAACTTTAATTTAATTATGTGTTTAAATAATTAAAGAAATTATAGGAAGGTTCAGTTAATGGGTTGATTTAAATTAATGGACCAACCTAGATTGTGTAATATCAAAGTTTGATAAGGTTAATTGACTAGGTGATGATTTAATTACCTTGATAAATAACGAGTTAAATTGAAAGTATAAATTAATTAATGTGATTATTAATTAAGGATAATACGTAGACATTAAAAATGTTATTTATTTCCATTTGAAAAGTTATTAATAGTGGGGTATTAAAATTTTATATTACCACTAGGAAATTAATAATTTGGATTTGTCAAATTGATTTATTAGTTGGTCCAATGTAAATTAATTAAAGGCCCAACGTGAGTTGAAGAGGAGCCCAATGGTGAAATTAGTTACTAAGCCCGATGATTTAATTATCAAGGCCAAAAACCTAGCCCAATGAATTAATTTCGGTAGCCCAACTTGGAGTTCATTCAATTTAATTGTTGGGAGCCCTAAAGGATTTAATTATGTAGCCCAATGAGAGTTAGTGCATAGTCCATTGTATAGCCCAATTGATTTAAATGCCTAGCCCATTGATTTAGTTAATGTTTGGCCCAATCATTTAATTAATTGGAGCCCAAATAGAGTTAATTGTTAAGCCCAAACAAGTTGAGCCATTGAGCCTAAATGAATTTAAATTATGACCCAATGTGTATCCCAAATACGTGTGTATGGGTGATTATATATTATGTAAGTATATGTATAATTTACTAGCACAATTGGGCATTAAAATAAAAGAAAAATTAAATGAAATTTGGAGCCTTTTGGGACCACATTTACAGCAGCTTTAGGGGCCTTAAAAGACTGATTTTGGTTGCTCATTGAGGAGCTCAATGTCTTGGTAGAAGCAAGGAAAAGGGCTAGTAGGCCTATGAGCCTTGATTTGTGTAGTTGATGTGTATACTTACAAGGGTTGTAAGTATACATATCACCTAACACTATATTACTCTCTGTCATCTTATTCTATCATTCATTAGTCATTTTGCTTCCTAGTTGGTAGAGAGAGAAATAGAGAGAAAGCTAGAGAGAAAAGAGAGAAGCCATGAAAGGAAGGCAAGATCCTTGATGCTTGGATGATTAGATGGAGAAGAAGCAAGGTTTAAAAATGAAGGCCTCCTCATGGTGAAGCTTTCTAGCTATGGAAGTGAATCATCCAAGCTTAGTAAAATTTCTAACAAAGAGGATCATCAACCAAAGGTTTAAAAGTTTTCTAAAACTTAAGCTTTGTTAACTTTGTCTTTCATTTAGGTTTATTTAAGTTGATTTAAAAATCTAGAGTTGGTTGGGTGATTTATAAATCTACAGGTGTATACCCTAGATCTACAAGTTGTATATAAACTATGTTGGGACAAATGAGAAATGGAGTCTAGGTGAAGTCATATGGATTTTCATATAAACTATGTTCTTCATGTTCTTCGTGTTCGTGAGTAAAGGTAAAAAATCTTGCATAAATAGGTTTATGATTTGGTTATTTTTATGTTATGAAGTTGTATTGGGTGATAAAACATGTTATCTTAGCAAATTAATGCTTGAGGTGTCATGTTTTACCAATCGAATCAAAGAATGATGAACCTATGGTTCATTCTGAATGTAATCTCCATTTTTCGACCCCTTTCACTAGGAATATGGAAATGGAATGTAAACAAAAGTTATAGATCTTGAAATTCTACACAATTTAGACTCAAGAATCACTCAAAACGGATAAGAAATGAGAAAGTTATGGCCATCGGAGTGAGCGGAGGTCGGGTAGACAAAAAGTCCGAAAATGTTTCTGTTTTGAAAGCCGGGTCTTTCAAATTCAAATACTTTGCTTGTGATTATTGCATCTGCACTAACCCCTTTACAGGAAAGTAAGCTAATAAGAATCTTGAGAGAATTCAAGGAAGCTATCGGATGGACAATCGCCGATATCAAAGGCATTAGTCCATCCTTCTGGATGCACAAGATTTTAATTGAAGAGGATAGCAAGCCGACTGTGGAGCATCAGAGAAGGCTCAACCCCATTATGAAAGAGGTTGTTAAGAAGGAGATTTTGAAATTGCTAGATGTTGGGATCATATATCCTATCTCCGACAGTGCATGGGTGAGCCCTGTCTAATGTGTGCCCAAGAAAGGAGGGCTGACAGTCATGAAGAATGAGCATAATGAGTTGATGCCAACAAGGATAGTGAATGGTTAGAGGGTGTGTATGGATTATAGAAAGCTAAACAAAACAACAAGAAAAGATCACTTTCCATTGCCATTTATTGACCAAATGTTGGACAGATTAGTGGGTCATGAGTACTACTGTCTCCTGGATGGCTACTCGGGGTATAATCAGATAGCTATTGCACCTGAGGACTAGGAAAAGACAACCTTCACTTGCCCTTATGGGACATTTACATTCAGACGAATGTCCTTTGGGCTTTGCAATGCGCTAGCAACATTTCAAAGGTGCATGATGGCCATCTTTTCTGGCATGGTGGAGCATAATGTGGAAGTCTTCATGGACTATTTCTCTGTATTTGGGGACTCCTTTGAGTTGTGTCCAGAGAACTTGATTCTTGTGTTAAAACGCTGTGTAGAGACGAATCTGATTCTAAACTGGGAAAAATGCCATTTCATGGTACATGAAGGAATTATCCTTGGGCACGAAGTCTCAGAAAAAGGATTGGAGGTTGACAAGGAAAAGCTGGAGACAATTGAGAAATTGCTACCACCTACAACTGTTAAGGGGGTGCATAGTTTTTTAAGTCATGCGGGCTTTTACAGACGATTTATCAAGGACTTCTCCAAAATATCCAAGCCTTTATGTAGCCTATAAGAAAATGAGGTCCAATTCAAATTTGACGAAGACTGTTTAAAGGCCTTTGAGCTATTGAAAAGAAAACTAACATCAACACCCGTAATTGTAGTACCGAATTGGTCTGTACCATTCGAATTAATGTGCGATACTAGTGATTATGTAGTTGGGGCAGTGCTGGGTCAGCGCAAGGAAAAGATCTTTCATGCTATCTATTATGCCAGCAAGACCTTAGCAGATGCTCAACTAAACTACACCACCACCGAGAAAGAACTATTAGCGGTTGTATACGCTTTCGACAAATTTAGGTCATATCTTGTTGGAACAAAATTTATGGTTTATACAGATCACGCGGCTATTAGATATCTGATTTCCAAGAAAGATGCAAAGCCCAGACTTATTAAATGGATTCTTCTTCTCTAAGAATTTGATATGGAAATTCGAGACAAGAAGGGTTCAGAAAACCAAGTGGCGGATCATCTTTCTAGATTAGAAAATCCGGAGCAGGATAGGAAGGACGAGGCGGTTATAAATGAGTATTTTCCCGATGAGCAGCTTTTCACTCTGACCTCATAGATTCCTTGGTATGCTGACTTTGTCAATTTTATAGTCAGTAATGTTTTCCCACCAGAGTTAACTCACGAGCAAAAGAAGAAGTTTTTCCATGAAGTGAAGAGTTACCTGTGGGATGAACCATTCTTGTTCAGATAGTGTGCAGATCAGATAATTCGGAGATGCATCCCACACAGTGAGACGACCAGTATACTGCATGCATGCCATTCTTCTCTCTATGGAGGTCATTATGGGACGGAGAGAACCACAGCTAAAGTACTTTAAGCAGGGTTCTATTGGCCTACTGTATTCAAAAATGCCCACCAGTTTGTAAAAAACGGTGATCGATGTCAACGAGTGGGTAACATTTCCAAACGAAATGAAATGCCATTAAATTCAATTCTGGAAGTGGAGATCTTTGATGTTTGGGGAATTGACTTCATGGGTCCATTTCCATCATCGTCCGGCAATCTGTATATTCTTTTGGCAGTTGATTACGTCTCAAAATGGGTAGAAGCCAGTGCTCTACCATCTAACAATGCCAGAGTCGTCCTGAAATTCCTTCAAAGGAACATTTTCACTAGATTTGGCACTCCTCGGGCAATCATCAGTGATGGAGGGAGCCATTTCTATAACATGCTCTTCACAACATTATTAGCCAAATATGGAGTAAAGCACAGAGTAGCTACAGCCTACCACCCTTAGTCAAGTGGCCAATTAGAAGTTTCTAATCGGGATGTGAAGAGAATTCTAGAAAAGATGGTAAATCTGTCAAGGAAGGATTGGTCAATGAAACTTGACGATGCATTATGGGCATACAGGACAGCCTATAAGACTCCCATTGGCATGTCGCCTTTCCAGCTGGTTTATGGTAAGGCATGTCACCTCCTAGTGGAATTAGAGCACAAGGCTTACTGGGCTATCAAGAAGCTGAATTTCGATCTCTTAACCGTAGGAGAGCAGCGATTGCTCCAACTTAATGAGTTAGACGAATTCTGACAGCGAGCTTATGAGAATATGAAATTGTACAAGGAGAAAGTGAAACGATGGCATGATCGGAAAATTAT
This sequence comes from Hedera helix, assembly GCA_947179155.2. Lineage (NCBI taxonomy): Eukaryota > Viridiplantae > Streptophyta > Magnoliopsida > Apiales > Araliaceae > Hedera > Hedera helix. Next base: position 11,974,439 of record OX359282.1, on the reverse strand, counting down.
GGAAAGGAAGTTTGAGTTGGGACAAGCAGTATTGTTATTCAATTCCAGGCTTCGACTCTTCCCGGACAAACTTAAGTCTCGATGGTCAGGACCATTCACAATTAAAATTGTATATCCTCATGGCACCATCGAAATTATGGGAAAAGAGCATGAACATCCCTTTAAGGTCAATGGGCAGCGTCTGAAGCATTATTGGGGAGGTAACTTTGATTGCCAACAGTCCTCAATTGCCCTCTATGAGGCAGAATGAGCCGAAGAACAGTCAAACTTTACGACTATAACTAAGCGCTCGTTAGGAGGCACCCCACTTTTTGTCTAAATCTCTATTTGATTAATCTATGAATTATGATATTGTTAAGATTAACGTGTGAAAGACTCTTGGGGATTTGAATTTTGTTTTTATGATCTTTTACAGGAGGAGTCTGTACTGAATTAGCATGCTAGATCAGAGCAAGAGATAAAACAAAAGAAGGCTTTCATTTTTGGGCTAATTGGCAGATTACGCAGCTGCGCCTGTTTTACACTGCCCATCGACGCAGCTGCGTTTGGTAGCAAAGAAGATCTTCCAGGGCCAGGGGAAGGCCCAGCTGCGCCATTTTCCCGTGCAATTTCGGTGCAACTGCGCAGCACGTCAGTTTTAGTTTTTGAAAGGTTTTTATAAACCGACCCTATGACTTCCCTCTTTACTTTAAAACATTTCAGTTCCTTATTCCTTCCATAGCAGAGCATGAGAGACATCAATCCCTCATTTCCCTTACCCATTTCCTATCACACCTTTACCAAATAATTTCTAACCGAAGAATCCACATTTCATACCATTTTCTCTTTCCTATTCGAGCAAATAGCCAGATTCCTAACAGTAGGGTTGTATGAAGCAAGTTTGGGGGTTCTTCAAGGTTGAGAACTGCTCTTTACAGATAAACTACATTAAGCCCTAGCATTTTCAAAATGCCTAAGCACAGTCGTACCCTATCTTCTTCGTCGGCTAGTAGTGATGCGAGAGGAGATGGTGATAACAGAGACATGCTTGATGTGGCTAGGTTTGTCAACCTTTTTGCACAGCATTACTATTAGGACGTCATGATTTCTAAGTCATTTGTGTTAGAAAGGAGCCTCAAGCCCAGTTCTGAGGATGGAGGGTTGCTACAACAGATTAGGAGCCGTGGGTGGTTGTTGTTTGTGGAAATGCCCTCGGTTACGTCGATGTCAATTGTGATGGAGTTCTATGCTAGTGCCCGGGAGACTCAGAATGGGATTTCGTAAGTGAGGGGCAAGCTGGTAGACTACACCCCTCGGGCCATCAACGAACTGTTCAGGATGCCTGCCCTGACCGCTGAGGCAACTAAGTGGACGCAAGACCTGCGATTCCAGACTAATTTAGACACTTTGATGGAGGAGATGTGCAGGCCCGGTGCGGCATGGAAGACTAGGCTGGGCACAGATAAGAAGGTACACTTTCCTCAGACGACTTTGAGCAGGTATGCCAAGGCTTGATACAGTTTCATATGTGGGAATATATTACCTACAAGCCACCATCAGGACGTGACTAAGGAGAGGGCGGTGATATTGTATGGCATTTGTAAAGGTCTGAGAATGGATGTAGGATACATCATCCATCACTTTATGCTTAAGTTCATGAGGGCCAGTACTTCGGGCGGGATCCCGCATGCCTCTATTATTACACGTTTATATCTAGCGGCACAGGTGGAGTGGGGCAAGAAGACTGTTCAGTTGCCAATGAGGGACATTGATCATACCGCCATTGAGAAGCTCACAGTTTAAAAGGGCATGAGATTGCATCTAAGGGGCCTTAGTTTTATAAGGGAAGATGTTATTGAGGAGAAGGACGTGGCAGCTGATGAGCCACGGGCCGGAGGGCTACCTCTTGATTTTGTCGTTAGGCATGATAAAGAGATGCGTCGCCTGCAGAGGCGTATGGACACTATGCACACGGACTTCAGATCATACACAACCGACTTTTCAGCGGCATTGACTAGTGCCTTCTCTCAGTTAGGCGCGGACGCACAGTTCCCGACCTTCGGGCAGGGAGGCTTGTACCCACCGCCAGATATGCCACCCGATGCTTATGGGAGTTTCTCTCTCACCCTTATCACCAATGAGGACATTGTGTCACTTAAGTTTGGGGGTATTGGATGCATGCCATATTTTGCTATGTCATATTTATTATTCTGCTTATCTTGTTATTTAAATTGAGTTTATTTTTAGTTGCATTGCATTTAGTTTAATTTGCTAAAAAAATTAAAAAAATTGCACCATATTTATTTCTCGTACTGCATTTAGATTAACTGCATCATATTGCATGAATCCTAGCGTCTTGTTCGGTCGAAGTCATATTGGCCTATGATGATATTCGATTTTGCTTGATTATGTAACGGGGTTGAAAATCGAGTCATAGTTAATGTGTCATGTTGATTTGTGAATCCTAACTTGTTTGACTCTGATATAACCGGATAACACTTTATGTGTAATTGTTTTGTTTGGTGTAGTCTAAATATGTAAATAATTTTCTTCTAGTGGAATTTTTTTGTTAAAACAATAGAAATTTTATGAATGAGTTGTGTTTGCTATGAAAACACAGAAATCAAGTTTGGGGGTTAAGAAAGATTTAAAAAAATGGTATATATTGATAAATGCGTTGGCTAGTTTAGTTCTGTGGCCATTGATACTCGAGTTAATAGGCCCGTAGAGTGTCTTTACACCTAGCCCCCTAAAGCCGACTGGTTTGGGAGTCGTTGGTCAAAAGCTCACTACATGGGTATCTGCGAAGCCTAATAGGACTAGGCATTGCATAGCCGGGTGTAAACACGAGAAAGAGCAAATAATGCCCTCGTGGTTGTATATAAAGCTAGTAAATTTCGAATAACCCTGATGTTGGTTTATGTGAAGTCGTAATTGACGGTTTTCCTGTTTATCGTCTTTCTTGAGTTAGAACAGTGATTTTCCCTCTAAGAAGCGCATTATGGCAATATTTGCATTATATCAACCTTAATGGTAGCCAAGCACACAACACACTGTATCAGTAATAATAGGTTGTGGATTTGTCGATTGATATGACCTACTGATTGTTTCTTGGTTGCATGCTATATTTATTTATCATTACAACTCCTCTGAGTCTGCTCAATAAAACTTTGTACTGGCTGACGTGGATTCGTAGGCATGTATTGTAGACTGCATTTTTAGCTTATCTTGCATTTCAGATTGTTTGTACAATTTCTTTATTGTGTAGCTTGAGGGCAAGCAACGGGTTAAGTTTGGGGGTATTTGATAAGTAGGTTTTATACCTACTATTTCGATGCCAACTTGCTATAATTATCGCTAGTTCTCATTAGTTTTTATTACGGTTCATGCTTTTATGTCTATTTTGTAGGTTTCGTGCTCCATAGCTCATTTTTGGCATGTTCCGTCTATTTGTGGATAAACTGGCTTGTTTTGGACTAGAACCTGTACGGGGGGAGAAGTACAATATTTTAGGACAAAATGGTTCGATGTGGGAGCGATATGCGCGAAGATCGGATGCAACATAAAATTAACCACATACTACATAATTGGTGCACGACGCAACTTTTTGGCACCGTTGCCTTTTTCCGTTCAGAAACACTCCACGCAAGTATACATGATCTAATCGTAGTACAAGGCTAGCAAGGTATCGTTCCCACGAGGATTTGCAAATAAAGTGTGGAACTACTAGTTAATAATTGAAATAACATTAACTAAATCTTTTGACTTAAAAAATTTGTGAAGTTCCGACATTAATATCAAAGAATGAATTACTAACGATCTCTATGTTAAACAACTTTTAGGGTTTACAATTCCACTTCATGTCATCAACTGAACCTAATTATTACTGTTAAGTTAAAATTCATGCAATGAGTTGCTAATCAAGAACTCTTCATCAGCTGGATTAACATCTTTCGATTATTATACAACAAATCTTCCCCAATCCTACCTATCCTGGACTAGACTGAAGAGGAACATCCATTTAAACTAACAATCTATATTTCTATGAATGCTGAATTTAAAAAGATCATAAGCTCAGGTTCTCTACCAATTACACGTGGCAATTGAGTATATTTCTATCTCAATCATATATTATGTTAACAACTATAATCACATGCTATCATACATCGGTCTATTCTCATATTCCTCTCTCAATTTCATATGAAAAACAAAATTAATCATTGGCCAGGTAATTAAAATAATTGAAACTATTATGATAGGCAACCTTCACATGAATCCGACACTAACAAGTAATAACTCAATTCAGGTCAAACAAATAATTTTATTGCAAACCCTAAACAAAAGTAATTAGTTCATACTTGAATTTAGATTAAATATAAATGAAATAGCTATAGCCATAACAAACGACAATATGCGAGAACAAAGATGAGAGAAAAACTAATATTACCTTGTTACTCTTCTCTTCACCAAGCTTCCAGTTGTTTTCCTTCTCCAGATCACTCCTCTCCCTTCTGGGTTTTTTCTTTCTTCACTCTCTCCTTTTATTCCTCCCCCTTTTTGCCACTCAACTGACCATCAAAACTGACTTAGAAACTGCTCAACCAACGTGGGGAGAACCGCTCGCTCATCCTTTAATGCAGCTGCATCACATCTTGCGCAGCTGCGTTGAATTCTCTAAATTGTAGCAGCCGGTGACGCAGTTGCGTCTCTTCACACGCAGCTGCATTGAGCTCTCCTGACGCAGTTGCTTCACAACTCATGCAGCTGCGTCTAACCTAACCGGAATGGTAACCACTGGTGACGCAGCTGCGTCACTTCTCACGCAGCTGCGTTGAATCGCTTGACGCAGCTTCTTCACAACTCACGCAGCTGTGTCTGATTTTATTGGAATTGGTACTGTTTGTGACGCAGGTGCATCACTCCGTAATGCAGCTGCGTCACCTTTGTCCTCAAATTACCAAAATGGCCTTGCAAGCTTCTTCCTCTACAAACATGACATAAATACATAAAAATGCATAAAATTGAAATAGAAATGCCTACGAACTCATAATAAACAAGTTAAGAAGCAATTACCTTGCATGTTTAACACTAACCCAACAAGCAGCTATGCCCCATTCCTTCACAAAGACTGTGCAGCTGCGCCTTTCCTCTCTGTCAGCTCTCTGATTGCCATCAAGCACAACTGCGCCCCAGCTCTGTACAAAAAAGGCGTAGTTGCGCCGGTTGTTCGTGCCAAAATCCTACAATTGACTTTTTGAACGGGCCAATTAAAATCTTCCTGCTACAGTGATCATAAATAAAGTTACCGAGGCCCTATATAATAGTATCCTCAGGAAGAAAAGACAGAAAAAAAAAAGATTAGGTTAGAAGGAGAAAAAGAGAGTTTCTTGTTCTTTCTTCCTTGTTTCTTTGTTCTCCTTTGCTCCTTTTGATCTATCTAGAGTAGTTAAGCTTAGGGCTAGGCTGTGGAAGCTTGAAACATTGTGTCAACCTTGGAACTCCAGATTTGAAGAAGAGAAACCAAGCTGTGCATTTCTTATCCTTTGTTGTCTCTTTCTTTTCATTTGTAGCTTCAATGTATGAACATTCGTGGGTGATGGTTGTTATTTCTATTATGAACTAACTTCTTTTATGGGATTATAATGAAACCTAGGGTTTAGTTCAATCTGTTACGCTTCCGTGTTGTGGCTAAATGATTATGTATGGATTGTCTAATGTGGTTTATTTTAATTGCTTAATTGCTTGATCACCAATTACCATGTTAACTCACACAGAACCGAGATGGGGAGTGTGAGTTTAGATCCGACCATGTTAGCTTGTGTTCATGATTTCACATAATGTTGGATTGCATGATTAGTACTAAGGATAGACATATACCGAAACACCACACGTAGTCTTTTGAAAACTTGTGCTTAAACCCGTTTTTCTCTAGGTCACATAGAAATATAGTGATTTAATTAACTAGGGTGTTCTTTCCCGTTTTGTTGCCCTTTGGGTTGTATCTGGGTTGGTTTTGGGTATGATGCAACGAGAGTTGGTCATGCTTTGGTTTCGTGTTTTCGACTAACAATCCAAAATAATAAGTTAGGTTTAACAGGAAGTATCGCAGTTGAATGACACCCTAGGTGAAGTTATAATCCCATGCCTCATTTGTCTACCTAAATCGTTTGTTAATTAGTTTGCTTTAATTTTCACAACTTAGATTTAACTCACAATTCATTGATTTGCTTGACCGCTGTTTAAAGAAACCGAAATAGTTACAAAATTGTTGCTCGTTAGTTTAAAAACGATTTATAGTCCTTGTGGGAACAATACTTTACTTATTCTATATTACTTGTTGACCACGTGCACTTGTGTATAAGTGTTGATTTTTCATGCGAACGGTTTGGCACCAACAAGTTTTTGGCGCTGTTACCGGGGACTTGGTGTAGTTTTTATTACTTTCATCGTCGATTTAAATTAGATTGGTTTAGTTAAACAATCTTTTCTTAGCTCAATTCTTTCTGTATATTTCTTTGGTTTCAGGTACTCTTGATCAGTGCATACTACCTCGATCAAAGAAACGTAATTTGTTGGCTCGTGACGACAACATTAATATAAGAGTTCAACAAGTGATTGAGGTTAGCTCTGACAGTCAAGAGGGAAGTGAGCTGCCAGAAATCATGGCAGAAGAACAAGAGGCGCCAAAGACATTAATAGATTATGCAACGCCACAAATAAATGAATTGCAAGCAAGTATCACCAGGCCGGTAATCAAGACTCTTTCCCTTGAAATTAAACAGGGTACCATTCAAATGATGCAAAATTCAGTACAGTTTGGGGGAATGGCTAACGGTGATCCGAATGAGCACTTGCTGAGTTTTTTGAAGATATGTGATACGTTCAAATTCAATGGAGTAACTGATGGTGCAGTGAGTCTTAGACTTTTCCCAGTTACACTGAGAGATAAGGCGAAGAGTTGACTTCACTCATTACCTCCGGGGTCGATTACTACGTGGCAAGATCTGGCGGAATTTTTTTTGAAGAAATTCTTTCGTCTTGCAAAGACAAATAAAATGAGAAACGACATTTCTATGTTTGAGCAACAACATGGAGAGTCACTATATGAAGAATGAGAGAGATATAAAGAGTTGCTCAGAAGATGCCCGCATCATGGATTACCCCAATGGATGCAGATGAACACCTTTTACATTGGTATGAGTGGTAGCACTCGAACTAGCATAGACGCAGCGTCTGGAGGGGCATTTATGGCAAAGAATTTTGATGAGGCATATGAGTTGCTTGAAACTATGGCTTCCAACAATTATCAATGGCCTACTTCTATGTTAAATCAACCAAAAGTGGCCAGGGCTATAGAAGTGGATGATATCACAACCTTAGTAGCTCAATTTTCAGCAATGTCCAGGAAGATTGATACCATTGCCAAAACTAAAGTGCAGAAGGTAGCTTATGTTTGTGAGCTATGTGCGGGGGCACATCCTACAGAGCAATGTGCTATCAACTCGGAAGCAGTAATTACCAGAGACAACCGAATCAGTATCAGAATACTTATGACCCTGGAGCTAGGAATCACCCAAACGTGTCATGTAGCAACAATCAGAACCATCAACAAGCTACAACACCACACTATCCTCCGAGATTTCAGAATCACCAACATGTAGCACAACCTTCCCAATCAGAGAGAAAGCCAGATTTAGAAGAGTTAATGTCGAAAAACATGGCTAGCAATTATGTGTTGATAAAGAGTCAGTCTGTAACCATCAAAAATTTAGAGAACCAAGTGGGAAACTAACATCGACACCCGTAATTGTAGTACCGGATTGGTCTGTACCATTCGAATTAATGTACGATGCTAGTCGCCAGCTTGAGAAAATTTCAGCAGTCGCCTGACTGCTTTCTTCACCAACTTCAGAAATTTTTCATGCCATTTTTTCATGTGGCCCCCACAAAAGGCCAATATGTTTACTATTTAAAATAATAATAATAATTAATTTTTTTAATATATTTTTATTTTTATTTTTTCTTCTTCCTGTAGGTCCTACATATATAATAAAAGAATGCTACACCAATAATTCAACAAACAATAATGTAAGAAACACGTTACAGATTATTATTAATTTAATAATATAAATTACTGTATATTTGCTATTGTGACAATTATTAAGTTCAATAATTTTAAAATACAGTGCAATAACAATTATTGATTCAATGGTATAAAATATAGTGTAATGACAATTATTGAATCAATAATGCAAAATACTGTGTAACAACAATTATTGATGAATACTGTGCAATGACCACGTTATCAGATCAATAATATGAGATACTGTGCAATACCGTGTGCTATTGTAGAATACCGTGTGCTACAGTAAAATATCATAAAATACCATATGCTACTATTCTTTTGTCACCGGTATTTTAATAGTTAAAAGTGATAATACCGTTGACTATTTTTATTTAAAAGGTTACTTCTTTTTTTTTTTTTTTTTTTTTTTTTTTTCTTCATAATGTGGAGTTTCCCAACCGCAGTCGGACTAATCTCCCCAGCCTGGACCAGCCCTTCTAAGATTCGTGGCCCCGTTACCTGTTCTTATGGGAAGGCATAACTGTTGTTGCTAGTGGGACTCGAACCCAGGGTGTCCGAGTTTACGGCTTGTCCCAGGGCTAAGCTTAAACCACTGTGCCAACAGCTGGGGTTTAAAAGGTTACTTCTGTCATTTTCTATATCCGACAAATATTTCGTTGTGGGGTCCACCAATGATTAGTTATTTCGGCACCGTCATACGACCAAATATTCCCCGACAAAACGAATATTATCCGACATAATAAATTTTGCACATAACATCTTTAAGTTTTAACTTTGTCAATTTAAGTACTTAGTGTTTTAGGAAAAATATATATGAAGAAAAATTAATTTTGTACTTCATAAAATTTGGGGTCTTACATTTAGATTATGTTCTAAGTGGTTTAATTCTTATAAAGTTCCTGATAACGTGATAAACGATGGATTCTTTAGGAACTTCATGCAGTTCATGCAAAATCAAGCAGGAGGAAATCCAGTCAACAATAACGGAAGAAATGCTTATAATTCGAGGACGGTCATTGTCAAATAATTTAAAGAATTAGGACCACCTAAATTCCTTGGGAAGCCTGACCCACTCAAAGCGAAGGCGTGGTTGAAGAAGACGACAAAAATATTTGATGTCTTACAATGCACTAATGATCAAAAGATGTCATTCGTCACTTTTATGTTACGAGGTGAGGCAAACCATTAGTGGGAAGCGGTAAAACGTATTCACCCTTTAGCACTCGAGATGTCTTGGACAGAATTTCAAGAGTTATTTAACGAAAAGTACTTTCCAGAAAGCATCCGCCATATGAAAGAGGTAGAATTCGATACATCTTGGTACTCCCAAGGTGTATAGAGTATTTTGTATTGTGAGCTTCTGGCAAGATCTCTTCTCTCAATTCTTGAACCATCGGTATCCAGATCCTCCCTTCAAACCTTAGCAACCCAGTGTTATCAATTTTATGCTTCATGTCTTCATCTTCTGAAATTCTTCTTCTGACATTTTCACACTCTTTATCTTGTTGTTGAGCCTCATTTATTCTATCTAATAAAGTCGGACTCGCTTCTATTGTGAACAGTTTCTCATCCGAATCCTTCAAATATTTCACCTCTAACTGCAATCTTTCCATGTCCAATATTAACTCCTCTTGAGATGTCAACTTCAATAATTTCTCCCTACCCTTTCTGCTCAGAGCATCAGCTATAACATTGGCCTTACCCGGATGGTATAGAATTTCACAATCGTAATTCTTAATTTATTCTAACCATCTCATGTACCTCATATTTAGCTCATTTTGAGTGAAGATATACTTTAGACTTTTGTGATTTGTGTATATCTCACACTTCTCCCCATACAGGTAGTGCCTCCAAATCTTTAAAGCGAACACTACTGCTGCTAATTCCAGGTCATGAGTTGGGTATCCATTCTCGTAGTCCTTCAACTGTCTTGATGCGTACGCAATGACCTTTCTGTGTTACATTAACACACAACCAAGTTCCTTGAGTGACACATCACTGTACACCATAAACCCCAGTATCGTCAGGCAATGATAACACCGGTGCTTCACTAAGCCTCTTCTTAAGTTCCATAAAACTCGCTTCGCACTTTTTCGTCCATACAAATTTAACCATTTTTCTTGTCAAGTTGGTTAGCGGTGTTCGCTATCTTTGAAAAAAATCCTGAATGACCTTCAATAATAGCCCGCCAACCCAAGGAAACTTCTAACTTTTTTCGGTTTCTTCGGCTACTCCCAATTTATAACTGTTAGAGTTTATGCCCTAGAGGCTAATTATTTGATGTAATTGCTTAACATTTTTGATATTATATTTGATTAAATGAATTATTTTATTATGATTTTATTTACTGCGTTATATAAATGTCAACATAATAAAAGCCCTTAGAATAATGATACGAATTATATAGCTTTAAGTATGTGACTTGAACATGAGATTATATAATTATAATTAGTATCATTGCTCTTAAATGTCCCTAGTCGAGTATCATTGTTAATGGGACAACAATGATGCATTGAGACTAGTATGTGGATTGACTGATGGCCAAATCTCATTGGTCATAAATATATGAGATATTTGAGTCAATGCATAGGTACATGTTAGAGAACAATGTGCTGGACTGACCCACCATGAGAATTCTACATGGAGCATTATGCAAAGTGTCATAAGAAATTCTTATAATGACAATGATGTAATGATCCTCCGACCTAAAGTCACTATATTATTACACGAGAATTTGTGTACTTTGATATCATCAAATGTCACCTTTAATAGGGTGGACAATAAAGGTGATTATTGGGTACATCATGAATCGTGTGAGGAATATGAGTGATCTAGATGGAATTTAACCCTCCTATATATTAAGGGTGATATCCATAGGCCTCTTGATTGAGTAGGACTATGAAATGCATGGCCATGCTCAAATATTGATTTGTTTCATATAGTCTACTCATTGATCAAGAAAACTCGGATTAAATTATGAAGAGTATGACACATTCCATGCCTTGAGTTTAATCTAGGATATAAGGTTAAAAGGATTAAATTACATTGAAACATTGGTCACGAAAAGGTTGTATCGAATCACCGATCTTATTATTATTTGGGTAGCAGTGATGCATTACTAGATGCCGCTCACTGTTTATAATTTTATAATATGATTTTAAAATTATTGCCAACATAATAATAACCTATAGGGTCACACACTTAGAACGTAATTAAAAGGGAATTAATTTAAATTGTAAGTATTTTAAATATGTCAATATGATTGATAGTATTTAAAAATTACGAATTTAAATTAATAGGATAATTTGTATATATGTATATTAATTAAGTAAGACTTAATTAAAATATAATATATATAAATTCGGATTTTATTTTTCTATTTATTTTAGGTTTTAGTTAATTCCTATTAACTACTATATATATGATATATCAGTAGTCTAAAAGTCACGTAAGGAAAAACTAAAACCCTAGCCGCTTTCAGAAAGAGGCTAGAGAGAAAAATAATTGGGAAATCCTGATCTTGGTGGCTAGTACCGCGATTCCTTTTGCTGCAGATCGTGGGACGATTCGCGGAGCGTTCGTGTGGATACCGTAGAGACGCAGTCGCTGGATTGCGTTGAAGATTCGAAGTTGTTCCAGAATTCAATCGTCTCCTGTCTATCTCAGATAATCGGTAAAATAATCTAAACCTCTGATTAATCTGTTTTCGCTTGGATCCTGTCTTAGGGTTTCAAAAAAAAAAATTTAAATTCCGCTGCTTTCACTGTGTCGAAACCCTAACAATAACTGCCTCTACCTTTGTTGGGTCCACCGAAACACCTTCCTTATCAATTACATGCCCCAGAAACTGTACCCTCTGTAGCCAAAATTCACACTTTGAGAATTTCGCATGCAACTTTTCCCTCATTATTGTTTTCCACACCACTCTTAAGTGCTCAACGTGCTCCTCTTTCATCTTTGAATATACCAGAATATCATTGATGAATACAACAAAGAACTTGTCCAAGTACGGCTTAAACACTTTGTTCATCATATCCATAAATGTTGCTAGTGCATTCGTTAGACCGAACGACATTTCCAGAAACTCAAAATGTCCATAACGAGTTATGAATGTCATCTTCGGTACATCTTCTTCCCTTGCCTTCAACTGATGCTAACCAGTTCTCAAGTCTATCTTTGAAAAGTACTTCACTCCCTTATCATCAATCCTAAGTAGCGGGTACCTATTTTTAATCGTAACTTTGTTCAACTCACGATAGTTGATACAAAGTCTTAGGGATCCATCTTTCTTCTTTACAAATAATATCGGTGCTCCCCATGGAAACACTCTTGGCCAAATATACCCTTTATCTAGCAGCTCCTGCAGTTGTATTACTAGTTCCTTCACTTCCACTGGTGCCATTTTGTATAGTGCTTTTGAAATTGGTACAGTCCCTGGTGCTTGTTCAATTTTGAACTCAACTTCTCTATCTGGTAGTAAACCTGGTATTGCATCTGGGAAGACATCTAAGAACTCCCGTACCACATGTATCTGACCTAATTCACCCTTTACTCTTAGAGTATCAACCACATGAGCTAGATAACCTACGCACCCCTTCCTCAGCAATCTCTTTGCTTGCATCATCGTTAGACAATGATATTGTCTTAGCGATTTACTCCCTTGAAATACCGCTTTCAAGTTACTCGGGGTTTTCAGAATTATACTTTTCTTCTGACAGTCAATCAATGCCTCGTGATTCAAAAACCGGTCCATACCGAGAATGATATCAAACTCTCCCAAGCGAATTGGAATTAAGTTCACAACAAGTTTAAATCCTCTTAATTCAACACAACAATTCCTATGAATATATTCTACGGTAATAACTTCTTTGTTGGCTACTTCTATATTCAAAGGATTTTTTAGTTTTTTTCGGGGTAGTTTTAATCTTTTAGCAAATTCTTTAGATATAAATAAACAGGTAGCACCCGAATCAAATAATACATAAGCATTGATATTATTGATCGGAAGAATACCTGACACTACGTCCTTAGATTTCACAGCATCTTGAACCATCATGTTAAAGGTGTGTGTGATTGGTCTATTCGGTTGACTAACTGGTCCTCCAATGGTTAACTTGCTATTGTTGCTTCTATTTTCACCAGCTATGTCATTCTTCTTCTTTAAGCAGTCCTTAATTTTGTGGTCTGACGCTTCGCAAGAAAAACATATGCTTCTCTTCCCTTTAGGGCATTGGGGAGCAATACACCCTCGCTGCCCACAGTTATAACAGACCCCCTTGCCTTCATGCATACCCTAGAACGGTTCCTCCCACACTTTTCACATTTGTTTCCTTTCTTGGCTTCTCCTCCAGTCTTACTGCCTCCTGACATTTGGTTATCATTCCACTTTTTTTTGTTATGATTTCTACCTCTAGTTCCTTCTCTAGGCCCATCATGACCTTTCTTCTTCTTGTCTTGGTTGTATTTCACTAACACTTCATGTGACGCCCCCAAATCTAGGCCCACACAGCCCAAACTTGAGTCGTCAAAAGACTACAACAAAATTATTACAACAAAACACAACGTACAACAATACAGTGTATAATAATACACAACTAAGTCTTCACTATTATTGCCACACTACTTTACAACACGTGAAGACTAGGATAGCTATTCCTCGGACTCTCACTCCATCCCCCGGCTAGACCCCGTTACGTTTTCATCTCCTGTTGAAAAACAATGGAACAAAAGAAAGGGTGAGCTCAAATAGCCCAGTAAGAAATATCATGACTAAGATAATGACGAATAAATTATCATTAGTCTTCAACAGTTGAGTTCTTGATAGAATACAATAGACTACAAGGTTTATATCAAAAACTGTAGTTAAATTCTTAAACAATGTTCAGATCAATAATAGCAGCGAAATGAGCAATCTATTAGAAGAATAATGCAGACTATAATGTCCACTCGCTTCTCTTTTTAGTAAAAATATCATCAACTTTTATCATCTGAAATACCATTAGTCATGATAATAAAAATTCACAGTTCCTGGTCATAATCATGCAAATCAACAGTTCATCTTTGCACTATGGGCCAAAGATATTCAATATAGCACCAACGGTCATGATTATACCAGATTCAGCCTTTGGTCATAATCATACCAACCAACAGTTCATCTTTGCACTACGGGCCAAAGAGAACATTCACCACGTGCCATAAAAGACACCGAACAGATGTATCGCCTTTAACCTAGTATATCGCCTTTAACCTATCATCTGTTCAACAATTATATCACATCTGTGCCCCCGGCCACAGATATTCACAACAACTTGATTCTTGATGATTAATACAAATAACAGTGATACAAATGATGAACAGAAGAACAGGATAAACAATAAGTATCAGAAGTTTACTTTGTGCAGATTCAAATAATGTCCAAATTGCCAACATGATGTGGAATGAAATTTAAAAATGATATTCAAGATCCACAGTTCAGAATAACGATCACAGTTCAAATAGAAATGTTCAGAAAATAGGAAGGTTCAGTTGAAATAATGAAATTCAACTATTATGGAACATATAATATTTTCAGGAATTATAGAAGCAATAGTTCCATAATAAGTTTCGATTTAGGTGTATGAAAGAAAATAATATCCCTTACCGTAGTAGGTTTGATTAACAAAAGGTGAGGAAAATTAATATCCCTTATCATAGTAATTTTGAATAATGGAAGATGAAAAAGATGGTATCCTTATGAGTATAAAGGAAAATGATATCACTTACGAATATGGAATAAAAGTGTCATGTGATAATTCGTGTAAACAAATTATTTTCACACGAGACAAATAAAAAGGGTTATTCACCAACAGGCGGTAATCCGCGCCGTAAGGTTATTCTCATCAATTTGAATACGAAGAGTTATTCACCAAATAGGCGGTAATCCGCGCCGTAAGGTTATTCCCATCAATTTGAATACGAAGAGTTATTCACCAAACAGGCGGTAATCCGCGCCGTAAGGTTATTCTCAGAGATTAATAAGGAATGAATACAAAAGGTTATTCACCAACAGGCGGTATTCCGCACCGTAAGGTTATTCCCACAATTTAATACATAAAAATAAATGGCACAAGAAAGAAACGATATTATTTTCGAGAATCAAAGAGTGATAATCCCTTCCAGTAAGAAAGAAATAATATCCATTTATGATGATGAAAAGAATGATACCCTTTACCTTAACACGTGATTGGATATTGATTTAAATGAGGTTGATCAACCTATATATTTATAATAAAATTAGTAATTACAATATATAAATTTCAAAGTGTATGATAACTCGTATAATATGAACTATCAAAATTATATATATTTAACATAATTTTTGCAGTATAATATAACTACTTTAAAATAGTTTTTAAAATAATATTCTAAAATAAATCTTCCAAAGAAAGCTTTTAAAAATGAATCTTCTCAAAGAAGAGTCTTCTAAAGGAAGATTTGTAAATACCGTGAAAAATAGGAATTTATAAAATTACTACTCTTTAATAAAAGACTTACTTGAAAATTTTCTGCACTCCTTTTGGCTTTCAAACTCTCAAAATAGCCTTACTATTCTTAGAAAAAACTCATAAAATTCTTATAGAAAAATTTTATGTTTTAGGTGTGATTTTTCTATTCAGTTGAGCAAGCTATTTATAGAAGAAAATTTTCACTATGCGTGGTAGGTGGCAGCAGGCGTGATACACGCCTGCCTCATTCTTTCTAAATTAGGACACAAAGGTCATTAAATAATTTGTTTAGGACAATTTGGTCATTAGCCCTTTTTGCTAAATTTTCATTTTCATGCCAATTTCTATTTAAGGAAACTTTTATACTTTTAACTCATTAATTCATTTCATGCTCATTTAAATTGTTTTTTTTTTCAATCAATCGACTAGGTCATTCATTTTTCATGGTGCTACCTTCACGTAGTCTTATTTTATAGCTTAGTTAGTCATTTAATCACAAACTGACTAAATAACTTTTCCTTAACTAGAATTACATTTCTAGTTTCCTATGAACCTTTTCGGTTTCACATTTAATAAATTTTAATTCCCGGCATCTCAAATAGTTAAAATTTCACTTTTTTCATTAAATCGTTTTCTCGAAAAGCGAACCCTGATCGGATTACCAAAATCCATTCTCTTTTATCCCTTTACGCTCATATTACCATTTTACAACTTTTAGGTCATTTTAATCATTTACTTAGTACATATATGACGATTTGCATCATACATGTATTCTACATTTCTTCTACTCATTTTCAGGAGTATTACCTTCTGTATTTATACGTAGTATAAATACTCAGTTCATTTCAATCAATTAATATTGATTTATTAATCCATTTCAAACAATAAATTTCATAATCTTTATTATTTAATATATTCATAATATATATGTAAGACCCCGAATTTTATGAAATATAAAATTTAATTTTTCTTCATATATATTTTTCATGAAACAGTAAATGGTTAAATTGACGAAATTGAAAGTTAAGGATGTTATGTGCAAATTTTATTTTGACGGACAATATTCGTTTTGTCGGGGAATATTCGGGCCGTACGACGGCGCCGAAATAACAAATTATTTGTGGACCCCGCAACGGAATATTTGTCGGATATAGAAAACGACAGAAGTAACCTTTTTAAATAAAAATAGTCAACGGTGTTAACTGTTAAAATACCGGTGATAAAAGAATAGTAGCATACGGTAATTTATGGTATTTTATGTAGCACACGGTACTCTACAGTAGCACACGGTATTGCACAGTGTCTCATATTATTGGTCTGATAATTGACACCGTAACTGTTGCGCATCATTTCATCAATAATTGTCACTGCATAATATTTTATGTTATCAATTCAATAATTGCTGTTACACAGTATTTTGCATTATTGATTTAATAATTGTCATTACACTGTATTTCATATCATTGACCCAATAATTGTTGGTGCACTGTAGTTTAAAATTATTAAACCTAATAATTGTCACAGTAGCAAATACACTATAATTTATATTATTAAATTAATAAAAATATGTAACGTGTTTCTTATATTATTGTTGAATTATTGTTGTAACATTATTTTATTTTATATGTTGGACTCACAGGAAGAATAATTAAATAAAAAAAATTAATTAATTTTACTATTTGAAATAGTAACGTGAATAGTAACATGTGGGACCCATGTGGGGCCCACATGAAAATTAAAATGTGAGAATTGAGCTGGAAGGTTGGCAGCCGACTGCTGCTAATTTAGAAAGAATGAGGCAGGCGTGTATCACACCTGCTGCCACCTACCACGCATAGTGAAAATTTTCTTCTATAAATAGCTTGCTCAACTGAATAGAAAAATCACACCTAAAACATAAAATTTTTCTATAAGAATTTTATGAGTTTTTTTCTGAGAATAGTAAGGCTATTTTGAGACTTTGAAAGCCAAAAGGAGTGCAGAAAATTTTCAAGTAAGTCTTTTATTAAAGAGTAGTAATTTTATAAATTCCTATTTTTCACGGTATTCACAAATCTTCCTTTAGAAGACTCTTCTTTGAGAAGATTCATTTTTAAAAGTTTTCTTTGGAAGATTTATTTTAGAATATTATTTCAAAAACTATTTTAAAGTAGTTATATTATACTACAAAAATTATGTTAAATATATATAATTTTGATAGTTCATATTATACGAGTTATCATACACTTTGAAATTTATATATTGTAATTACTAATTTTATTATAAATATATAGGTTGATCAACCTCATTTAAATCAATATCCAGTCACGTGTTAAGGTAAGGGGTATCATTCTTTTCATCATCATAAATGGATATTATTTCTTTCTTACTGGAAGGGATTATCAATCTTTGATTCTCGAAAATAATATCGTTTCTTTCTTGTGCCATTTATTTCCATGTATTAAATTGTGGGAATAACCTTACGGCGCGGAATACCGCCTGTTGGTGAATAACCTTTGGTATTCATTCCTTATTAATCTCTGAGAATAACCTTACGGCGCGGATTACCGCCTGTTTGGTGAATAACTCTTCGTATTCAAATTGATGGGAATAACCTTACGGCGCAGATTACCGCCTGTTTGGTGAATAACTCTTCGTATTCAAATTGATGGGAATAACCTTACGGCGCGGATTACCGCCTGTTGGTGAATAACCCTTTTTATTTGTCTCGTGTGGAAATAATTTATCTACACGAATTATTACATGACACTTTTATTCCATATTCGTAAGTGATATCATTTTCCTTTATACTCATAAGGATACCATCTTTTTCATCTTCCATTATTGCTATGGTAAGGGATATTAATTTCCTTCACCTTTTGTTAATCAAACCTGCTACGGTAAGGGATATTATTTTCTTTCATACACCTAAATCGAAACTTATTATGGAACTATTGCTTCTATAATTCCTGAAAATATTATATGTTCCATAATAGTTGAACTTCATTATTTCAACTGAACCTTCTTATTTTCTGAACCTTTCTATTGAACTATAATCGTTATTCTGAACTATGGATCTTGAATATCATTTTTAAATTTCACTCCACATCATGTTGGCAATTTGGACATTATTTGAATCTGCACAAAGTAAACTTCCGATACTTATTGTTTATCCTGTTCTTTTGTTCATCATTTGTATCACTGTTATTTATATTAATTATCAAGAATCAAGCTGTTGTGAATATCTGTGGCCGGGGGCACATATGTGATATAATTGTTGAACAAATGATAGGTTAAAGGCGATATACTAGGTTAAAGGCGATATATCTGTTCAGTGTCTTTTATGGCACGTGGTGAATGTTCTCTTTGATCCGTAGTGCAAAGATGAACTATTGGTTGGTATGATTATGACCAAAGGCTGAATCTGGTATAATCATGACCGTTGGTGTTATATTAAATGTCTTTGGCCCGTAGTGCAAAGATGAACTGTTGATCTGCATGATTATGACCAGGAACTGTGAAGTTGTATTATCTTGACTAATGGTATTTCAGATGATAAAAGTTGATGATATTTTTACTAAAAAGAGAAGCGAGTGGACATTATAGTCTGCATTATTCTTTTAATAGATTGTTCATTCCGCTGCTATCATTGATCTGAACATTGTTCAAGAATTTAATTGTAGTTTTTGATATAAACCTTGTAGTCTATTGTATTCTATCAAGAACTTAACTGTTGAAGGCTAATGATAATTTATTCGTCATTATCTTAGTCATGATATTTCTTACTGGGCTATTTGAGCTCACCCTTTCTTTTGTTCCATTGTTTTTCAACAGGAGATGAAAACGTAACGGGGTCTAGCCGGGGGATGGAGTGAGAGTCTGAGGAATAGCTATCCTAGTCTTCACGTGTTGTAAAATAGTGTGGCAATAATAGTGAAGACTTAGTTGTATTGTTGTACATTGAGCTTTGTTGTAATAATTTTGTTATAGCCTTTTGACGACTCGAGTTTGGGCTGTGTAGGCCTAAATTTGGGGGTGTCACAATATAGATTAGGTTAAACTGTTTCATTAGTTCTGCACATTCTGACATACCATACATTGTCATTCTTGTAACCTAACCTCTCACGGCATATTCATTAAGATAGTTATTGATTTCCATAACCTAAGCTCAATTTACACTTTTCTTCAATCATTTTCTATTATTTATAAATTCTAAATTTTTCTTCCATTATTAGATCAAATATATATATAAATACATTCAATCTATCACATTCTGACACAACACAGTGTCTTATAATAATTTCTTTCTAATTACCTAATCGTAGGTGTTTCATTCTATCTTTTGTCTTTAATCCATTCTATTTCCATTTAACTATAGTAAATTATATTAAATATAATTTCATCATATATCGAGCCACTAATGTACTTTTTTATTAATGATAGATCCTTATAAGTTCTATAGACATTCTTAACACTTTGATTAACTAATAAATTAAATTTAATCTCTTATTTACATTTTTTTGTCCTTCCAAACTAGGTTTTAACTTCTAACCTTTATTTAATTAGCCAAGATCCTTATTTAAAAATATTGTCAAAAATTTGGGATGTCACAGCACTTTACAATTATTATTCAATTGTTGAAGCATGTATCCCAAAGACTATTCTTGGTTCATACCTTATTGATAAACTATTTTAAAACTTGATGAGCATTGTAATTGATCACCCTTGCATAAACTAAGCATTTCAGCCCGAGTCTGCGGAAGGATTTAAGAAAGACAAGGGTAAAGGAAAAGCTAAAGAGTAGCTTCGTTGTATTTCATTTAGTTTACTTTAGAATTGTAAACCTTTTGAATACTATGTTTTGTATTAAAGGTTAACTAAATTTGGGATTGTAATATGTTTTATATTAAAAACAATGTAAGAGATGATGTACTTAATGATGAATGGGTGGATAGATGTGTTGTGTATGATGTACTGTGAGCACCGAATCCGAAGTTCAAGGGAACCGAATTTGGGGGCATCACAATGGTGGATCCGAAGATATCAGAATGGTATTGATGGAGATTGTGTGGTCAAAATATGTTTTGATGCATGAAATATAAGAAGAATGAAATGATTTCAAAATAATAAGAAAAACCTAATTTATAAATTGATTTCTAAGGTATGTAACTCAATATGTATAGTTTATTTTTGTGATTTATAAGTGGCATGTTATGTATTTATGGGTTAAGAAGATAATTTAAGTGGAACAAAAGAAAAATACGTTAAAAGTAATTTATAGTGATTTTTATAGTAAAGCATGTCATTTTGAAAACCCTAAGGGTTATAGTCATTTTTTATCATGGTTTTAGGTATTAAAAGTATTTGAAAAACTTGTGGCTCTTTGATTTTATGAGTCCATAAACCCATTGTCGACGCCGAAAAAAGTCGTTTCATTTTTTATAATATGCCCTTTCCAATTTTACCCTTTGGATTAAGATGTGATTTTTTGAAAAGGATCGGCTTGAGTGTCGACAGGGTTTAAAAGATTGATTTTATGATGAGCCAATTGACCAGAGCCGCCAGTTGGTATATTTGAAATGGATGTACCAACTCATCGAAATTTTGTTTTCGTAATCGTAATGGCTCATATGTGACTCCGAATTAATTGGTTTGTAAACCGAGATTCATAGAGTTCGGGGCTTGCTTAAGCGAGGGAAAGGTGTTAGGCACCCCCCGACTTCCTTGAAAACACGGTTACCGCTATCTTAATGCTTTCCTGTCCTTTAAATCCTAAAATGTGTGTATGCACGCGCACGTGTGTGTGTGTGTATGCGTGTGTGCCTATGAAAATCGTTGGAATGCTTTATTTTCGAAAATACTTCAGAAATCTCGTTAACCCTATGCACGAAGGATTCGATTCGTTTTGAAAAGTTCATTTTTAAGCTTTCGTTTTGATAAGAAAATCTTTAATGATGACATTTATAAAATAAGATTTTCGAATCCTTCGTCAAATAGGAATGGAGCTCATCCGATACTTTCGATTTTATTTTAGCCTACGCGTGATCTAATATCCTACTTTGATTGATTTTATGAAAATCTTCATCTTTTCATTCCAAAATCCATTTTTCATGTCGAAAAGGAAAATCAAGCATTAAAATAGCGTTGAGGCTATTCGTGGGCATATGAGCCATCCAAATAACCCCAAACGCCCACAATCGCACATTTCATTATCACGGGGCCTTAAACCCGATTTTCGACTCGATGTCGTTTTAAGGCCCAAAAATTTACATATTTACATACAGGCGCCTTGCGATCGCTACATACGCAAAAACTATGAAATAAACTAAAAGGATATCGTCGGGAGGTTAGGAGGAGATTCCATCCGCAATAAATCCTCCATAATCGTCCCTAATCCACAGATCTACAACATATATTGACTACATTGGATCTAACTTCAAAGTACACAAAATCAAACTATTTAAATAGCAATGCACCAAATATTTTCGGATCTACAGTATATCTACCTAACAAAATGCAATAAGAACAAAATAAAACTAGATCTAAAAGATTTACTAGATAAAACACAACGAAGCTATGAAACTCGGATTTTTTCACATTCCAAATGATGAAATAAACGCTTTAATACTTGAAGATTAACTAGGATACAATACCTAGTATAAAGATTGTACAAAATATGGAGAAATCTCACTTCTTTTCTCTTTTTTTCTCTCTCCCGTCGCCTTTCTCTCTTTCTTTTTGTTATTTTTTCTCTTTTCTTCTACTGCAGATCAAAAATGGCGTTGTCTAGGTGACTGAGGGCAGCCGCAAGTGCATCTGCGGCTGCCCGCAGATGCATCTGCGGCGGCCTGCTGTGGCCGCCCGCGCCGAATCCTCGGCTGCCGTGTTCTCTCCTCGAGCCACGAAAGCGTCCAGTTGTCGGTGGCCACAGGTGCATCTGTGGCTGCCCAGCTTGTTTTTCTCGATTTCTGTGTCACGCAGTCTTAAATCGTCAATTTTTACTGTATTATTTTGAAAGGCTGTTACTTGATGTATAAATTGCTCTTTGTGCCTGGCTTCCAAGGGAGCGAGACCCCCGACTATCGTAAGCGTAGTGGTCATTCGTCGTTTTTGGCGATCAAATCAGGCTTTGTCTGGATCGATTGTGTGTCTTCCCTCAAATGACCCGATGCTCGTTGTTCGTTTGACAGCTTTGACTGCAAGCCGTTGTGGTGGCTTCGTGTTGGGGTCCACCTTCTCTTTCGTATGTCGGGTCAAATAACGATTTTGCCCTCCTGTCAAGGTTAGTACACAAGTGCAAAATTTGGGTGTCTACACCCATCAAGTCATGGTTCAAATTTGAGCTCAATCCGATTAAAGGAAAGTAAGTTGTGAACGTTTGAAACAAAGTAATTAAAACTGACAAAAATTGGAAAACTTTCTATAAGGCGCCACAGCACCGATTATAGTTCAAAACCTGGTGCCGTAATGCCGGGTTGGAGATTTTGAAAAATAATTTTTTCTTAGTGGTTCCTGGTTGTAAAGTAAAATTATGAATATATACATTAAATAGTAGTTTGAATGTGGAGTCCACGGATAATTAATTGATAAGTCGGCTTATTAAATATATAGGTTGTACGGAGGATAATAAATTAGAGATAACCGTAGACGATGGATTAGGCAAGTATTTTATCCGAACTAATTCTTGAAGTTCTTTAAATTGCATTTGTATGTCATATTCGCACTTATGTGCATTTGAAAAGATTGTTCAATTATTAAACTGTTTAATCCTCATTTTCTTTGTACTGTCATTTTAGGGAGGGAACTTTGTTCTTTTTTATTTTTTATTTATATATTTTTATGTAAAATTAAATACTTAATTTCTATATTATTTTTTATAATTAAATATTAATTTATTTTTCACTCGTCTTTTTAATGAATTTTAGAAAATTAATATTAAAATTTTATATTTAATTAGTTTAGTCAAATAATATATTAATTATATTTTTAAATTAGTTCTATAATTTTAAAATGTCAAATAAAAAAAAATAGAGGGAGTAACATAATAATAAAATTTAATTTAACAAAGACCACAATTTTTTAAACAATTCCTCAAAATTCGATCTATCTTATATTTTTGGAGTGGGAGTATTATTTCCTGAAAAATATCTTATCAAATTATTCCACGTAACAATTCCCAAAAAGTATAGCTAGCGTTAATTATTGGAGAGAGAAATGTGTGGAAAGTGAGTGTATGTGAGAGGTAAAGAGGAACCCACCTCAGTTTCGCTTTCTAAAGAGTATTGATAGTGAGAAAGAGAGAGGTAAAGAAAGAACTAAAGCTCACAGGAGAAAAAAGAAGAAGAAAAGATCAGAAGAGAGATGAAAAAAGCTAGAGGTTGTTAAATTGTTATTATTGCATTTCACTTTCTCAAACTTTCTCACTCTTCTGCTATCACTGCATAAGAAACTCACCAGTCCCTCTCTTAAACAAACTTTTTTCATCAGAAAAGCCAAAATGACAGCAGTGGTAGTATTACTAGTATGAGTATCAGACCTCAGAAGATGCAGGAACAGGAGCAACAGCAGTCTCAGTATCCGTAGGGGTAATTAGCGAGGGGGACATATGTAAATTTATAACAAAGTCAAGATCTCTCAACTTCTCTCTGTCTTGAATTTTCTCACACTAGAAATAATCTTTCTTTCAAAAGAATTTCAGTTTCAGAGACCCCACTTCCATAATAACACCTACATCTCTATATTTCCAAAAGATTTTTGAAATTGTTCAGGAATTTATTGAATTTAGACTTAGTTAGCAGAAGAATTTGCAGTTGTGGCTACTAGCAGGAGACTGCCTTCTGATACTGGTGCTTTTGCAGACTGGGTGGCATCCTCTTCATCCTCTGCTGCTGCTGGTGGACGAGCTACTGAAGACCTCTCTTTAGGCTTCAATGCCGGCCCAACCCCCGGTGTCGGAGTTGGAACCGTTTTCACCTCCACCACCGGCCCAGGCAGCGGAATATTGTCCTCGCCAGCCGCCACGCGCAACCACCAAATCAGCTACGGCCTCCCTTCCGAAATGGGAATGCTCGGTCTCCGCGACCTCTTTGTTGTGGCGCCGGCCTCTTCCTTCCACCACAACAACCAACACCACCACCATGGCGAATCCATCATCTCAGATCCTCACTCCAACGCATCCAACGCGGCCACGGCCCTCGGCGTCGGAGTCATCCCTCTTCTCACCACCACGCCGTGTTTCGCTAACCCACAAAATATAACGGAAGAAGATATGTTGAACCGAGCTAGGAATAATAATAACAATAACAGTACTGGAGGAATTCAGTTTTGGCAGCAAACACAACAGCCACAGCAACAAAATTCCAATTATTTCAAAAAATCGAGTACAACAGTTTTCGATCATCATCACAATACGACCGCCGCCGCGAATCTGCTGCAGAGCGGCGGTGGAATTGGTGGCTCCGGATCTTGCGGAGTCGCCACTTGTCAAGACTGTGGAAATCAAGCTAAAAAGGATTGTACCCACCGCAGGTGCAGAACTTGTTGTAAGAGTAGAGGATTCGATTGTGCTACCCATGTGAAAAGCACCTGGGTACCCGCCGCTCGCCGCCGCGAAAGACAGCTCATGGGAGCTGCCGGAGCCACCGTTGGCTCCTCCGGGTCAACTTCCGGTGCCAAAAAGCCTAAACTAACTTCACAAACTACAACCACTTCGCATACCTCAACTTCTAATACTACTCCCCCTAGAAGCTATGATACTAGCTCTAGTCATCAAGGTACATATATATTGTTTCTTTTCCTCTCTAATTTTATGGAGTGATTAATTAAATTTTGGTTTAACTGATGAATTTTTTGTTCAGATGTGGGTTTTAATGAAGCATTACCGGGTCAAGTACGTGCCCCGGCAGTGTTCAAGTGTGTTAGAGTCACAGCTGTAGAGGATGGTGATGATGAATATGCATATCAGGCTGTTGTGAAGATTGGTGGCCATGTTTTCAAAGGGTTTTTATATCAAGGAGCGGAAACAAATAAAGAAGGGTTTCCTAATATGTCTGATTTGCACTTGGGTGGTGGTGGTGCTACTGCTGGTGGTGGAGGGAGGAATGTGGCTTCATCTTCATCGCCAATTCTCGATCCGTCAGACCTTTATGCCACCGGAGGAAGTGGCGGATTGCTCGGAAGTTCAACCTATGGTGACACAATAAACTGATGAAAATGTGAAGGGATGACTTTAAAGTGTAAATGCTCTGCTATTTTGTTTTGTTTGCTTCTTGTAGACCTATAATTTATTAGCATGTCTCAACAAATTAGTTTTGACTTGTAGGTGCGTCATGTTCTTGTTGCCCTTCTCTAATTGTTTTTGTAATTAGAGGAATAAGAACTGTCAAAATGAGCTATGATTTCATGTTTATCACAATTAATCTTGTTTTAAGTATATATAGTTTACTTACTAATCCTCTTGGATTTGGCTTCATAGGTTTTTTATTTATGCTTACTTTTTCTAGTTTTCGTACTATTTTATTCCTTTCTCATCACTCAAATGTATGCATAATATAATTTTATGTCAAATCTACAGTTAAAAGTTTATTTCATCATCACAGGGAATATAGTGGCATGGCTTGACCCCTATTTTGTGCAATTTTGTTTTTCTTGTGAGCACTGTTTTTACTCATGAACATTTTTATAATATTATTTTCTACAATTTTTCACAATAAAATTTTATTTGCGTTGTTTATCTACTTACTTTCACCTACAAGATAAATCATGTGCCATGCTATTAATCAAGCGTTGTACTTTGGTTTGGTTCGGTTTCCATAGTTAAGTTTACCTTTAACCAGAAGCTATCGAGGGAGCTAACCATTATTGTGCTGCTACTCTGTACTTCAGTATGCATGGTAGTTGTAATGTCACCATCATAGACTTCTGAAGGAGCAAGAGCATTTCATGGATGTCTTTTTCGAGCCACTTTACTGCTGCTCACATGTTCCTGTAGTTGTTGAAATATGACATATTTTCAACCCTAGTTTTTTTGATAGATTTGTATCGAATACTTTATATCATTCCATATTTTCAAGATTATGTGTTTAATTTGCATAAAGTTTCCTAGACACCTCTGCTAAAATCTGTACCTCTAATCTTGCATTTGAGATATTTGATTCTATTAATTAATTAATTAGGTATGCACATAGTCGAGTAGCATGTTGTTTATATATATATATATATAATGTTTCCTCTGTGGTTCACATGTATCTGGTGAATGAAAGCTATGAAATGTATGGAATATTTTTTTAGTTATTTTTTCACTTCATCATGCCTGTGTTTCCGTTGTTGTAAAGATTGCCGTTTTGGCATAATAAAATAATTGACTGAAGATTCTATTTTTTCCTTTTCTTTCTGTGCGTACTACTAATATTTTATGAAATTATGTTGCTGCATATTGATGCTGTTAGGCTTAAAGCTACAATATTGTGTTAACGATGTGGATACGATTAAATGTAGTTATTTATAAAATAATTGACAGAAGTTTTGGAAGTTCCATATTTACGATAATTGTAACTGAGTGAAAGATATTATCCTTTCCGCTAGCTAGTAATTGATGGTTTAAACTTTGAGTAGATTGTCAGATCCGCACAGGTTAAGAGGTACTACACTTGTAGGCGTGTCTCTCTTCTTTTATAAGATAAACAGCCAAGACACAGTTTATGTTAAATGTTTTACATTAAGTATTAAAAATCTTGTAATGCTTTTCTTTTATGTATGTGTGTATATATATATATATATATATATATATATATATATATATATATATATATATATATATATTCAATTTCCTGAGGTGAGCTATGTTTGTGTACCCATGAAAATATTAAGCAAAATGTAATTTTAGTTTGGCATTGATGAAGTGCATTTTGAAAACCTGTAATTGAAGTTCATGTCCTCAAAATGAACTTGAAATAAATTTACACCCATTTAGTGTTCTGTTCTACATAGCAAATATGCCTTAATGTGATTTATACAGCGAGGCTTGCCTTCATAGATAGTTTATAGTTTATTTCCTTTGCCTTTTGTTTGAAGTATATGTCAAACAGTTGTATCATTTTCTCAATTTTATACCTGATAACCTGCAAATTATTGTTAGTTTAGTTAAAACAATTATAATCATATCTTGTAGCTAGCCGTTGTTTGTGTTCAGAAGATAACAAACACTCTTCAAATAGCTACTTCATAGTCATGACTCTAGTTCCTATGCATATAGCGAGAATTATTCAAATCTGTTGTTCCGTTTCTTGTTTCATCTCCTGAATTGCTCTCCACGAATTTTTATTTAGTTACAAAATAGTTATAGATAAATAGATAAGTATTATGTGGCAACAATGCAAAAGAATTGAATAACAGATTAAACAAACAACGTGACAAGCAGAATTAGACCCTTAGACCCGTATAATGACTACTCTTTTCTCATTAGTTATCACCAAGTGTTTGTAGTGTAATTTTCACATAAACTGCCTTTGTGTTATCTTTATTTTTGGTTGATCAACAGTTGGGGTAGGCCTCCCTTTTAATTTAGGGTAGAAGACATGGTGGAATAGTCGGTCTAGCACACAAGGTAGGTGAAAAGAAAACTTCATACCTTAAGAATAAACTTGTGCACATTGGCAAGTCTTGAACCCCCTCGATCCCTAGAAGTTGTTTTTCATCATTATTTCTATCATCATTATTTCATCATACCTTAATATCCCTAGAACTGTCAGAGATATGTTTGCCTAAATAATTTCATAGCAAATACGCAAGTATTTGCTATGAATTATAGTATGTATATTATGCTGGTTAGGTTAAAAAAATATTTGTACTGGATAAAAATCCTATTCGGGATTTCTTAATTGTTGCTAATGCTAACATCTATGTAAGTTGAGGAGCTTGCAGTATGTTATGTCATATGTGCATATATCAGCATAATTTCATGTTTAGCACATATCTCTGTATATCATTACTAATACATAATCTATTACTTGGTACTCTTGTATTAAGTTTGAATTACAAGAATCAAGATGAGAATATAATTACTCATTTTTATTGCATGAAAATATTGTGTTTAGTTATTTTGGAGTGGAATGAATTATTTCTCATTCTCGTTAAATTTGTAAATTATATTTTTTGAAAAATAGTATAAAATGACTCATTCTAATCAATAATGGAATAAATCATTTCACTTACCATTTCATTCTTTTAATCTAAACGTAATATTGTTACTAATGTTACGCTTAGATTGTAAAAATAAAATTGATGAAGTAATGGAACAAAGAAAAGAATGAAATAGATAGTCCAATGATTCATATCCATTTTAGTTGGAATGAATAATTCTATATATTTTTTCAAAGAATAAAGTTAACAAATTTGGCAGTATTGGCAATGGTTCATTTAATATTTTAATAGAATAATCAAACATAAATTTTTTATTTTATAAAAAAGAGTCTTTATATTCTTACCTTTATTTTTGCAATTCAAGCATAGTATTTGAAGCACAATACATCTTATTTTTTTATATTAATATCTAAATGATGAAACATATAATTTTTTATATCTCCAATTTAATATGGTAAATGCATGAAGATTCTATTGATTTTATTTATTTTTTCCTCGAAAAATTGGTCAGAATGACTGAGAATTATGTAACTCAACGCGTCAGATTAAAGAAGGGACGATTCTATTGTTGACTTTTATAAATATACTGATTTGTTATTTGTATATAAAAATATGCTGTGATTGACATGAACAGCAGCAAAATAAACTTTCAAATATTAGGCATGTGTATTTCTTTCATATTTATTTTTAAGAATATAAAGTTGTTTATTTCATAGTGGTTGATTAATAATGTCAAATTTAAGGAGAATGTATAATTTATTACTAGATACACACCCGCGCGTTGTTGTAGGTATATTCGTTTTGTTGATTATAAATTTATATAGACAGTTAATAAATTAAACTATAATAAGAAGATAATATATATGTAAATAATTAGAAGGGATTGAATTATTTTCTGCCAAATATGGATATGTATATAGAGGATCTGTTATGCGTATGGGAGTGTTTAATTGGACTGTGAATGCTATCATGGTTTATAAAAAAAGGGCTAAGATTTTCGGACAATGGAAGATATATAGGGTTTCTTCTAAACTCTTGAATCTAATAATTGCATATATGAATGTAGGAACCAAATCTGGATAAAGAGGGGAAGAGAAGATATAGAGATGTAACCAAATGAAATCACAATCCAACAAATTCACATACAAATTAAAGAAGATTTGCAAAGCTAGTCATGTTTCTATAATCACGAGTCATAGAGACATAACCATATGGATAAATAGGGGAAGTGAAGATATAGATAGGTAACTTGGATAGAGAAGGGTGGGGAAGATCTAAAGAATAATGAGTAACGCGACTAACTCTAAATTTTAAAATATAGTGATTTTTATTTAGTCTTGTTTTGAAGCACATTTTGTTTTACCAAATTACACTTAGTATGCGAGTTAATATTGATTAATAATATGATACTATAATATATATATATATATATATATATATATATATATATATATATATATATATATATATATATATATATATATATATATATATATATATTCAGATGGTATTCTATAATTTTTAAAATTGATTGATTATAGTACTTATAAATAATTAAATATTATTTAATTAATAGTTTAATTACAATGTAATTGTTATAAAAATTATCTAAATGAATTAAAATAATTCGATCAATATGATTAGATTATATGTAGTTGTTAGTTTATATAATTTAGGATGGCAAACCAAGTTCAATAGTATATTAGAAACATAAAGAGTAGGAATATGCAAATATTAAAATTAGTTTCCATAATATCCCATAATCAAGATTAAAACTAAAAAGTTTCATCCAAATCCTTAATTATTAAAAACCAAAACATGATTATTATAAAAGTCATCATAAATGGCCAAATTTTAAAATCATGTCTATGTAGAATGGTTAACTGGTTCAAAATCATTTGAACCAGTCAAGTTGTCATTTTTCTCGACTTTGATCTTATTATACAATTTGTTGGTTGACATTTCAAAATTAGTTGACTGAGATCCTTGTACATCATCATCACTGATTGAAGGTTTAGGCTTTTTGTTTATAGGCGTGACGTAATTGACAGCATCAACCTCTGATATATCAGGTAATGACTCTTCCTATATAGACTGTAGTAACAGGATAAAAACATACATAAGAAATTGTTGCAAATGTAGAAAAATATTTTTATTCCCAGTTATATGTATAAAATTGAAAATAAGTATAATATATGTGATAATAAGTACATGTAATAATAAGACTTGAGTTCCATCACATAAGCTTATGTAAGCTTCAATTAATTTTTCATCGTCAGTCATTGTAGCAACTGTAAATGTCATATAATTTGCCTTCAAATTATAAGATGATATGTGTATTTTAGAAAGAAACCTCTTATGCAACAATGAATTGACTTCATTCGAAAAACAGTTAGAGTTGCCACCCTTTAACACATGAAAAAAATATGAATTAAAAGCAGTTATGTACTCAAGTTAAAGGCTGTATATAGAAAATATTTATTTATAGTTAAATTTTAATATTACCTTAAGTAATTGATCCCTCAGTTCATAAGCTGATTTTCCTATTACTTGTTACTTGTTAGACTTCACGATCATACAGAACAAAAGTTGCACTGGACATATCATCCATCACTTTAAGTTGAACTTTGAATTTGTTTAAAGAGTTAGATTTACCAAGTTAGATAATTGGTGTCAAATGATTTATGTAATATACCCATAACAAAATACTATATTACAATACTTTGGTATAATAGACTTGACATAGTCACGACATTTATCACACCAAAAATTTTCACTATCAAGTTTTACTTTTTCTCAGCATTTTTTTGTAGGAATTGTAGAACTAGTTGTATTCGATTTCTATGCAAAGAATAATAACAAGTACCACACATGTTGACTCTTGGATTGTTTCATAGAAAATAGCAAAAGCAAAAAGGATAACAATACATTTAAAGTGCAGTTTATGCGATGACAAAAGTAAAGTGTTGCAACAACTATTTTACCTCTATTGTATCCCGTATCTCATCAATAGTTTTTCTATCACGTATTTGGAGGAATTCATCTGTAGTAGAATATGTGCTTTGGCTAGACAAATGACTTAATGCGATTGGATTATTTTGTTCAACACAAAGGTTGTTACTCAGGCAAACAACACTGCGGTGCAAATAAAAATAATTCAATTTTCAATAGTAAGAGAACGCAATATGGTAAAACAAAAGAATCTAATGTACTTGTTTTTGAAATTAACAATTTCAGGGATGTCTGCATTTATCAAAAGTCTCGAACCGAATATTGAGTTTGATAATGTTGTTGTACCTATATTTTTAAGTTAGATGTTGAATAGTTACTGATCATCTATGTAAATAGAGATTTTAATTTCAATTAAAAAAATTGAATACAAAAAATTGAAAATACCTTTACAGAACTTAATCTTTGCAAATTGTAAAACAATTATAATGGTATTTTAGCTTTCTGTTTTAGTAAAGTTGCAAATTTGGTTTGCAAAGTCATCCCAAAACTTGTAGCTCAATACATTTTGATTGATTTAAAAATACAACATTAGACTAATTTAAAGGAACATAGTTATTAATAAAAGCAATTTTAATCTAGATCTAAAATTTACATGCTATCAGTTAATTCAATATTAACTCTCATACTTTGTTTACCATTGTTTGTGCTGAATTCTACATTTTCAATTACAGCTAGTTGACCATAACATCTGATCAAAAACAGTAGAAATATATAGTTAAATAAAAAAATTTGTATGAAAAAATATGTAGTGGAAATTATTGTAAAACATACAAACTAAGTAGAAATCATCAACATTGTTTGACAGTATTTGATCAAATGAATTGGATTGAAATCCAAATATATGAATGGAAGCATCATCAATCTCTAGCAATGAGGTGGAATATAAGAAATTAATATTGTATGGATGTTTGGTAGCTTTGAAAGGACCAATATTCTGACTGACAATGAAATTGGTGATAATAAAAAATTTATGTTCCTTGACCGGTGTTTGAAATTTATTTAAAAGTGTCCTTTTGATACTTGCTTGTATTTTTCCATCCTATAAATTTGAAATTTGCAGATGGTAAGATGTTAAGAATTTCAGATTTCTTAGAATTTAAAACAAATCAAAAGTAAATTTGATGTATGCATGTGTATATACCTTCTCATCCAACAACACCATCTCAATGACATTTACATAGTCAACTTTGTTAAAGCTAGGCATACTCTAGAGTCTAGTCATTCTGACCTTAATTTTTCATGTTTATTTGACAGGAATGACGTCTTCAATAAAATCGTATCTAGATGTTATCTAAATAATTTAATAAAAAAAGTTGAAGTCAAATTTTGCCATCCTATAAATTTGAAATTTGCAGATGGTAAGATGTTAAGAATTTCAGATTTCTTAGAATTTAAAACAAATCAAAAGTAAATTTGATGTATGCATGTATATATATACCTTCTTATCCAACAACACCATCTCATTACTGTTTACATAGTCAGCTTTGTTAAAGCTAGGCATACTCTATAGTCTAGTCATTCTGACCTTAATTTTTTACGTTTATTTGACAGGATTGACGTCTTCAATAAAATTGTATCTAGTTACCATCTAACTAATTTAATAAAAAAAGTTGAATTCAAATTTATGGGTGAGGCAAAGTAATAGAATGTATTAGCAATATAAAAAGAAGAATAAAAATATTAATAATAATCTTACTACGTAGCAGGAAAGTATAAGAATGAGAGAATTGTTTGTAGTGTTATTTACATTCTCCTTTTAAATAACTTCTTAAATTCCTCCATAATTATTAATTAATTATATAATCAATAATTATACATTCATTAATTCTCTCATTATTTTAATACTCTTATATAAATTATATAATTATCCTTTATACATCACTTTAAATTTTCTTATATAAATTATATACTTTATTATTATATAATTTATATAATTACATTTCTTCTCAATCAATTTCTAAATTTCTACCATAATTCTTAATTAAATCTAAAATCAATAATTATAATTTTATTAACTTCCTCATTCGCTTTTCATTTAAATTTGGATTAATTTAATTATTAATCCCTTAATTGCCATAATTAATAACATTTATAATTATCAATTAAACATAACACATATATATAAATATATATACATATTTAATTCATATTTCTTACATTTCCATATAACCTCATTTAAAACATAATTTCTGCACTTCCATAATAATTTAATTGTACAATTTATTGTACATTTACATGAAATTTCTCTTATTCTTCATAAATTGTTTCCAAACAATTTATTTACTTTTTCAATTCTTTTAAATTCACACAATTCATCATATTCAATACACATTCAACCAATTTAAATTTCTAATATATCCATATAATCAAATTACTCGTTTGTCCATAAACTGCTTCCTCGAGAAGCGAACCTCGATCGGATTACCAGAATTCATCGTCATTTATCCTTATTCGCTCGTATAACCATTTTAAAATCTTTACATCCTTTCACTTGCTTACATAACACATATAATGTAAATTTGAACCATCTTTACATCCAACATTCATTCTACACACTCTTGGGGTATTACATTCTATATTTAACATCATATAAACAATTATCTTACCTAAATTCATAAATCTCAAATTCTTCCTAACTTCAAAACTTCAAAGCTCATTAACTTTATTAATCCTTAATCCCTAATATATCAATTAGGTCAAATTGTATCTGCTTCTTTATTAACTCGAATATACATATATCCATACACAACCTACCACAAAGGTCATATCAGAACATTGATCATACAATAATTCACATTTAATCATTCTTTAATACATTCTATCATTTAAACCAGGTTTTATCTCATAACCTTTACTTAATTTATCAAAATCCTTATTTGGAATTACTGTAAAATCCTGGGGTGTCACATTCACCCCTCCTTCAAAAAATTTCATCCTCAAAATTGCTGTGTTCTCATTCCTTATTCATTGACAACATACATAACTCTTTGCCTTCTTTCAACATAACTTAGCTTTCAACTAACATTTACATTATCTCCTCTCTCTACCCGTCTTACCCCTTTCTAACATTCATTCTAGAAGATTGAAATGTCTTTCAGGAATCTTCACAACTGTTCAATAATTGTGAAGTATCATGAATAAATAAGAGTAGCTTTTCCATAAAACTTTTCATAAAAATTTTGATTCAGAACATAACTTTTGCTTTTGCTAAGGGGTCATAAAGACCAATGAACTCGTTAAGAATATTAGCAATCACAAAGACTGCGAATACCTATGGGTCATTTAACCAGGAACATGAGTTTTCGACGCAACCACGTCACTCTATGTCCTTTGCTGTCATTGGTACGCCAGGTGATCAGCCTATTGTACCGCTTTTGTTGTGCACAACATTTTTCTTTTTTCCTTTGGGTTGAATCGTGTTAACTAACCCCTGTACCATAGCCCCTTTTCAGGGTTGTTCACCTCAGCCTTGAAAAATATTTTTCTTTTATCCATTACCCGGATTCCAAAGACATTTACTAATTTCTTTAGCAGAATGGTCTAGCCAAAACAAATGGCATAAACTCACATCAATAAACTATTCATTTACTATAACTTGAACTTTTCAGAAGTTCACTTTCACTGTCATTGGTTCAAAACTTGAACCCAAGAAAATCTTTTTAAAAAGGCTTCATAATACCGCACTATCTTAGCAGTACATTGAGAATTCGATCACTTTCGGACCTCTTAATACCGTACCGTAATGAAAGTACGTTGAGAATTCCGCCATTTTATCATTTCACACCATATTCAATAGTGTGCTAATGATTTCATAAATACATTTTTAAATTTTTAAATAACTTTGGTCTAGTTGAATCAATTAGCATAGACCCATGAATCACGGAATTTTAAAATTAACTTTTGATACATGAACAAAACATTTCGATGGTTTAGCATAGCTAGAAGAGTGGATTGCCTACCCAATCCTAATAATCTATTCTTTAATTCCTTCATTAACTCATTCAATTCTTTCTTATAACTCTATCTCTTCATATATCCTTAATCTTAGCCAATCTCTGAGAATTATATTTCCTAACTTATGGCTCTCTACTCTATCCCAACACTGTTCATCAAACTTGCCACGCATTTGGGCTCAGGAACTTACCACAATCATATGGTTCACGGAGCTTGTCTCAGTCAGGCTAATGTCGCCCATTCGCTGAGGGGCTCCACTATATAATCATGAGTCATGAACTTACTATACGCTTGGGTTTTCAGAACACGCAACTAGCCTTAATCTTTCTCACTTAATACTTCTCACTTCCTATGTATCAGGTACATGTAGAAGAAAAGAATTACCTTCTCAACATACATAACCGATACCGTGACGCTGGATCTCCACTGATTACCACGATAGAAAGCTAAGCAAGTACAAATCCCCGTCCCATACTGAGGAAGTGCACACTCGACCACTACCATGAGTCCTCAATGAAAAATCTCACATACCCTAACATTTTCTCACTTTCCTTTACTCACCTTTTTCCTTTACTCAACTTTTCCTTTGCTTTTCTTTAATCTGATATGAATTTTATCGATTCACATCTTACTGTGCACGACTCACCAAAAGTCTCTTTTATCGTTGATCGCTTATGATCCTTTATCGTTTCTCATTATCTTATCTTAAGATATCATTATCATTTCTTGATCCTGAATTTCCAAAATTCATTTCTTACTGACTCAACTCGTCTTGAGTCCACTTCTTTACTATGTCTTCTTTGACACACAAAGATCATAGCCTAAGGTATTATTACCTAAGGTCTATAATCCAACTGCTTTGATACCAACTGTGACGCACCGAGATCCCACATTCCTTTAATTATATCCATTCTATTATGGATGACATAATCATAAACCTTAAACCACATTAACCGGGATCCCGTGCGTCAAACCTTGACCTTTGACCTTTGACCTTTAAAACCATTGAGTTGACCATAAATGCGGTCCATTTTTTTTTTAAAAAATACTTTATCTTACATCCCTTATCTGCCTCAGGATCATAACGTTTCTTACCTTTCATTAAACTTAGGTCAAACATTAATAATTTGTGACCTAGTCTATTACCTGTTTAAATCATATATATATATTTATGATTTACGTAACATATACGGTAATAAAATTTCACCATTATGTATTCATTTGTATGACCCTGTTTAATTGTACCTGATTTGTATATGATCCTGTTCACATATACCTATAAATATACATTTATAACACACATACGAGTTTCATTATATCCATACTCGACTTGTCACCATAATACAATCCTCATGCCTCATTACCTTCTATAATTACAAATAATACATTCATTCAAATTTAACTATATGAATTTACAAACCATACATCTGCTTTTATCGTCTAGGTTTAACATTTAAACCAAACTATTACACATCTTGCCTCTACACAAATTTGCATATAACCAACTTGCTTTCCGCTTATCCATTTATTCACGTTCTTTACCTTAGCTGCATCGGAACCTCCGGCCTTCTTGTACTGTACCTGAAATGTTAGTTCATAGTAAGAATGAGCATAAAGCTCAGCAAGTTAATCAGCTAACACCTTTCATGCTCACAATTAATAATATGCGTCATGCATCCTTTACCTTAACATACTATGCTTAATGTCATGTAATTCATTTAGCACTTCAACCACATATTTTCACATAAGGCACATTCAACTCATATACCATCACATAGCTCGCATAGAATATCTAATACACTTAAGTCTGAAAAACTTGCCTGTATGCTTTATTTAAACTTAACATTTATTGCCTCGCTCGACCGTTCTATTCCTTCCTTGCATCAGACTTCTACTTCGGGCCTTATCTGTAAACATTGCACTATAAGCATCATTATAGGATCATAGCTTATATAACTTATCAAACTTATTTCATAATTACACGACCAATCGTCTCTAATCATTTTACATGTGATGTATTATACCCTATGTAGGTTAATAATACATCCTAGCTCGTTCCCAACCTTTTCATAATTTATATCATGACTTGGCTTAGCTTTAGGCATGTTATATTATGCCATTTATTATCTCATTATACCACAACACCCTTCACATAGTCCATTTTTATCAATCTAGGGTTTATATAACTCATCTCTATCATTTAGTATCAAAACATTTTATTTTGGGTCAAAAATAACATTTTTCTAAACTCTGCTATCCGTGGCCCCGGCCGGATTTTTGGCCTATAATCCATGGCCCCGGCCGTGATCTCTCGGCCAAATCTGGCCCCGGCCGCAGTTTGCCCACAAAAATTTGGCCCCAGCCGTGGCCCAGAAATCTGAAATTTTGATTTTCTCTCCTGCTTTGCTGATTTTTAATTATTTAGCCATACATCCAATTAACACCAAATTTGGTACACATGTAGACCGTATACCATAGTATTTTATAAAAATTTTATTTGCCTCATTTGGATCTTTAAATTTAGAGATACATTTTCCCATAGGAGGGTTATTTAACTAACTTTCAGACT
Organism: Hedera helix; assembly: GCA_947179155.2. Taxonomy (NCBI): domain Eukaryota; kingdom Viridiplantae; phylum Streptophyta; class Magnoliopsida; order Apiales; family Araliaceae; genus Hedera; species Hedera helix. Next base: position 11,936,236 of record OX359282.1, on the reverse strand, counting down.
TAGAATTTTTCAGAACTTCAAAAATTTAACTTTTGCAACTTTGTGATTTTTGGCCATAAGCTTTAAAATTCCATTACGACACTTGACATAGCTCACATACATCATATATGACATGACCCAACTTTCAAAACCGTAAAATTTCGCACGTCGCGATTTTTGTCCATAAAAATCCATTTCGATTCGAAACGATCGATTTCGATTCGAAACGATCGATTTCGATCGTTCGAATTGCCAATTCATTCAAATTGAAATCCGTTGATTACCAAATCGACTCTAACATGTGTAATATCATAAAACTTAAGTGTTTGGCCTCATTACACCTTTAATTCCTCAAAATTTCCAAAAATACACTTTGACGGCATTTTCATCAAAATTTACAAAACTTTCAACTTTCAAAAACTTAACTCAAATTCCAATCCTCGACTCCTTATTATGCAAATTGCTTCTAACACGTCCTTTAGCACATATAGCACATATATAACTTGTATAAGACTTCAAAACGTTTATTACTTTCATTTGAATTCCTTTTTCCAAAATAACTCGTTTTAGGCGTCGGCGAATGTTTTAAATCGTTTAAAATCCATAATTATCGCCATCGACACCTAATAACTTCCAATTCAACTCAAACACACGTATTTACATACAACTTACCATTTGGCCTCATTTAGCCTTTAATTTCCAATAATAGCCATAATTCATATATTAATAGAAATTTTGCCAACTTTCAATTTTCAAACTTAACTCATCTTAAGTTCATAAACTCTATACACTACATAGGCAACCAAATGCCATTTTAACAACTTTATAAGTCCACATAACTTCTAGATGTACCTTCCAGTGCACTTTACAGATTATAACGTAAGCTATACAAAAAGTATAGCCTAATATTGTATTTCCTTCACAAAACATGTTCCTTTAACCTTTTATACATCTTGTAGACTATTTAACATGAACACACACATGATTTTTTTTCATGAAAAACCTTCTAATCTAGGTTTTCATCAAATTTAACAACATATATCACATAATCAACCATAAATCATAGCTTAATACCACCTTTTCTTAAATAAACATGCTTATCATCCATTTATAAATCTATAAAGCCTTTTAACATAAAATTTCTCATACATCTCACATTATCATCTTTCCTATCTAGTTTTCTATCAAAACCATGAACATATAACACATGATTCTCCATAAATCATGCTTCCTAACTTTGAATTTAGACATGAAAGGCTTTGTTTACAACATTTATGCTTAGGGTTTCAATATAATTCCTATACATAGCATGTAACTCACACAATCTTTACATCTAGTCACTAATCCATGCATGACTACTCTTAAACTTGAAGTTAAACACATAAACATAAAGTTTGAAAGCTTGAACATGATTATACCTCATTGTATAGCTAACTTCTATACATGGATAGCGTCCTCTTGATGAGTACTTCATTTTTCCTTTTTGCTCCATGGCCATTTAAGCATCCTAGCTCATGTACACCAAGCTTTTCTTCTCTTCTTGCCATAGCTTTCTCTCTCTTTCTCTCTTAGCTTGCTACCCGGATAAGGAAGAAGAAAATGAGGATAAGCTAAGCTCACACTTACAAAGTATATACATATACAAATTGCATATAATTGTCTAGCACTTAACCATACTTAATTGGCTTAACTCATGCAAGGTTGGGGTTTTATTAGACAATTCCCATGAACTTCCAATGACATTATAGACAATTCCCACAAAAGGATACCAATGTCATTTCTTATATTGTCAAGGGCAACATGGTCATTGTACCAAAAACCTAGAGAATTAAATTCTCTTAATTCATAACTTATTAAATTTTAAACCAATTCATGTCCTTTTTGATCCAAACTTGTGTCACTATACTTGAATTTAATTCCATCATCAAATACCTCATAATTGGCTTGTCCCATAACACTTGTCACACTTTAAAACATTAATTCTTCAATTAATTAATTAACTTATCATTATACTCCTTTGCATAACATTACCATTTTAATTCCCTACAAACCATTTCAATTCCACATTCAACCAATTTAAATTTCTAACATATCCATATAATCAAATTACTCGTTTGTCCATAAACTGCTTCCTCGAGAAGCGAACCTCGATCGGATTACCAGAATTCATCGTCATTTATCTTTATTCGCTCGTATAACCATTTTAAAATCTTTACATCCTTTCACTTGCTTACATAACACATATAATGTAAATTTGAACCATCTTTGCATCCAACATTCATTCTACACACTCTTGGGGTATTACATTCTATATTTAACATCATATAAACAATTATCTTACCTAAATCCATAAATCTCAAATTCTTCCTAACTTCAAAACTTCAAAGCTCATTAACTTTATTAATCCTTAATCCCTAATATATCAATTAGGTCAAATTGTTTCTGCTTCTTTATTAACTCGAATATACACATATCCATACATAACCTACCACAAAGGTCATATCAGCACATTGATCATACAATAATTCACATTTAATCATTCTTTAATACATTCTATCATTTAAACCAGGTTTTATCTTATAACTTTTACTTAATTTATCAAAATCCTTATTGGGAATTACTGTAAAATCCTGGGCTGTCACAAATATTGTATATAATAGGGTGGTAGTCCAATTAAATAAATTACCTAGCCTAAGTTATGGAAGATGTGTGAGTTATGTTGGGAAGCCCAAGTAGTTAAATAAGAGAACTCAATGCAAAGTAAACTATGTAGCCCAAACATTTAAAAAGTCAATTGATGGCCAAAGTGTTGGGAAATTTGGTTGAGTGTAGAGAATTAACTAATGTAAGGTTAATTGAATAACCCTAGTTGGTAGACAAGAGAGAGCATTAACCAAACGTTGGTTAATTGCAAGGTGAATAAATATGGTGATGAGAATTAACCATAGATGAGTTATTTATGTAACCCAATGTGTTAAAATAATTTAAGGCAAGTCTAAGTGGATTATATTATAACTCCAATTGATGTATTAAACTAAGTTAAATAAATTAACCTAGTAGTCTATGTAATAATTAAACTAGCTCAATACTTGTTTTAATTAATTGTAACATAGGGTATTTAATGTTAGCCCAATGTAATAATTAGATTGAGCCCAAACCAATTAACTGGGTGAGCCCAATATATTAAATCCTAGAGTCCAATGTGGAGCCCAAATGGTAGTCAAAGTTATGGTCAATATATATATATATATATATATATATATATATATATATATATTGGTGTATATATATATGGATGCTTATATAATGATATAGGATATAAAAATAAAGCCAAATTGGTGTAATATAATGCAAATCCCGAATTTTGGAGGGGCCCTACATGGGGATGTTGTGTGTGACTTCATTTTGCTTCATTTTGACTCCAAAGGTTGCTTACAAGCAACATAGATCAAAGTCATTCATTCTTGTCAATCAAGCTAGTCATTCAAGCAATAGTAAACATGTATTAAGCTCCTAATTGACTAGCATTGGTTGATTAGGAGATATTAAGTAAGTCTAGAGAAGATTTATAAATAGAGAGCTATTGTGTATTGAGTAAGAGTTGGATCGTTTGCTTATTCCTCTAAGTTCTAAAGTGAGAGAGAAAAGCTAGAGAGCTTATGAGTTAGTGTTCTAATGGTTCACTCAAGAAGGAGGAAGAGACCTCGCAAGAACAAGATCTCCATAGAAAGAACTATAAAGGTTGAAAAGTGATCTAACTATTCCTTGGTTAAATTTTTTATAGTCTATATATGTTTTAATCGATCAAAAAATATTTTTAACCGATCAAAAGTTATTTTGATGTGCTAGAAGTCTAAATCTATGATATATAGGTAGATTCATGATTTAGTATGTTTAAAACAAGTATTGGTATGTGTAGTATGCAAATAAATGGAAGAAAATTTCATATTGTGATTTACTGGTAAAACCCTAGATGGTTCGATCTTAAATTTCTTGTCAAAACGTTTTTAAAAATGTGATTGAACCACGAAATATTGTAAAACAAGAAATTAGGAAGACAACAACACTAAGTTGGTGTTGTCGACGCCGGGATTTTCGTCGTCTCGTTTTTTAATATTAAAAATGTCCCTTTCCAATTTTAGCCTTTAGATTAAGATGTGATTTTTGAAAAGGGTCGGCTTAGTGTCGACGGGGTTTGAAATGTCGAATTTTTATGAGCCAATTGACCAGAGTCGCCAGTTGGTATATTTGAAATGGATGTACCAACTCATCCGAATTTTGTTTTCGTAATCGCTGGCTCATATGTGACTCCGAGTTAATTGGTCCGCAAACCGAGATTCATAGAGTTCGGGGGCTTGCTTAAGCGAGGGGAAGGTGTTAGGCACCCCCCGACTTCCGTAAAACACGGTTACCGCAATCTCGATATTTTCCTATCCTTTTAAATACTAAAACATGTGTGTGTGTGTGTGTGTATGTGTGTGTGTGCGCGTGTGCGTGTGTGCCTAAATGAATGTTTGTGGTGACTTTTTGCATAAAAGTTGCTTTGATTTTATATGGCAAATGTGTTTTGTCGGGAAAGCGTTTAGACGTCTTTTGACCCAAATGACGAGGCTTCGCTTTTTATACGAAAAAATGATTTTAATTTCGAAAACGTTGAGGTTTTTTTTTTTATTAGATGTCATTTTAGAAAACAATAGTTTTAAACTTTTGTCAAATAGGAATCGAGACTATACATTATCCTCTAACAGTAAATATAAATAACATGAAGGCAACTTCTAGAACTCTTTAACCCTATGCACAAAGTTTAACGAAAACATTTATTTATATTTACGAAATCATTTTTTATGACCTTTTAAAACCACGTGGAGCCTTTTCGTCAAACATGGATTAAAGTTCGCCAAAACTCTTAATTTTTAAACCTCGTGAATCTAATATCCTAATTTGATTACTTTTATGAAAATCTTTATAATTTCATTCCAAAACTATTTCCTTGCGTCAAAAGGGAAAACCAAGCATTAAAATAGCGTTGCGGCTATTCACGGGCATGTAAGCCATCCAAATAACCCCAAACGCCCACAATCACATGTTTCACTATTACGGGGCCTTAAACCCGATTTTCGGTATCGATATCGTTTTAAAGCCCATAAATTACATATTTACAATACAAGTGCATCGCCATCGTTACATATGTAAAAACTATAAAATAAACTAAAGGGATATCATCGGGAGGTTAGGAGGAGATTCCATCCACAATAAATCCTCTCTAACCGTCCCTAATCCATAGATCCCAAAACAAATATCGACTACATTGGATCTAACTTCCACATACACTAAATCAAACTATTTAAATAGCAATGCACCAAATATTTTCGGATCCACAGAAGATCCACCCAACAAAAGCACAAATAAACAAATATTTACCGATTAAACTACCACAACAAGATAAAATATTAAATCTAATAGATCTATAAAACAAGCACCAATACAAAGAGAGATTGAATTTTTTGCCTTGATATTGATAGAAATCACGCACTAGCACTCAAATCCAATGTAGGATACAATGTATAGCATGAAGATTGAACAAAATGAGAAGAAATCTCACACTTTTTACCAAACCCGAAGGTTTCTCTCTCTATTCCGCCATTTTTCTCTCTCTAAAAACCTTCAAAACTTCTTCTCTCTCGCTCTCGGACGCAACAATGACGATGTATAGCTGATCGGAGGCAGCCGCAGATGCATCTGTGGCTGCCTGCTGTGGCCGTCTGAGTCGCCGAACCTCGGCTGTCGTGTTGTTTTCTCGAGCCACAAAAAGGTGCCACGTGTCGTCGGCCGCAGATGCATCCGCGGCTGTCTGGCTTCTATTTCTCGATTTTCGTGCCACGCGGTCTTAAATCGTCATTTTTTGCTGTATTATTTCGGAAGGCTGTTACCTGATGTGAGCGAGACCCCCGAACATCGTAAGCGTAGTGGCCATTTGTCGTCTTTTGTGCTCAAATCAGGTTCTTCTAGATCAACTGTTTGCCTTGCCTCAAGTAACCTGATGCTCGTTGTTCGTTGTGGCGGCTTTGACCGTAAATCGTTGGGGTGACTTCGTTTCGGGGTCCACCTTCCTTTTCGCATTCCGGCTCAAGTGACGACTTTGCCCTCCTGCCAGGGTTAGTAAAGAAGTGCAAAATTTGGGTGTCTACAGGTGTCATTTGGATGTGTAGAGTTTATTTTATTCAAGTTTGAACAATTAAAACCAATGATTTGTGATTTTAGTTTTCACTTTGTTCTTGTGAGTAATTTTTAGTCCAGTTTCGTTCGGAATTTGGATTTATGATCTAAAGAGAAATTGTAAAGGGGGAAATTTTGATAAGAATGGACTCAAGAATCATCCCAAAATATTTTAAAATGAAGAAGTTATAGCTGTCGCGGAGGGTCGAGCAGACAAAATTTTAAAAATATTTCTGCAACACAATGGTCGGGGCCCTTGTTTTTCACTAAAAAGGAGGGCCGAGGCCCTCGTCATTGTTCATGGGCAGTGCATTTTTCGTTCCGGGTCATGTCAGGTCGGGTCGGGTCATTTAAGTCCAAATTGGATAAAAATGTTTAAAATTAATATAATTAATTTGGGACTCAAGTTTAATAATTATTATTTATATAATAAATAATAAATAAAAGCCATTATTATAATTAATTATTATTTAATTTATAGTAAATAATAATTAAAGCAAATAAATATAATAGCTAATTATTTATTATTAAATAATAAATAAAGGTGGATATAAAGTTAATAAATTATTATTTATTATTTGATTAATATTAAATAATAAATAAGGATGATTAGATAATTAATTATTATTTAAAAGATATTAAATAGTAATTAAATAAAGATGAAGTTAATAAGGTAATTATTTATTATTTAATTAATTATTATTTAAATAATATTAAATAATAATTAAAAGGAGATTAAGTGAATAAAATGATCATTTGTGGCTAACTCCCTAACTCCCATAAGACTTATGGTTAAAGTACCACACTTAACCTTTGTCATTTAAATCCTCAACATTGGTTAAAACTCATATTATATATATAGTTACATATTTATACATCTCCCAACAATTAACCATCATGTGGTTAATTCTCCACAACATCCAACCCATGGTTACCTACCAATTCTACCTTGGTTAATTATATACATACATAATTGTATCTATAATATTTTTCATACAACTAACTCATGCATAGTTAAATATTTAATTTATTTACTACATATGGTTACTTAATTAACTCATTTATAGTTAATTCTCATCATCACATTCATTCACCTAGCAATTAACCAATGTTTGGTTAATGCTCTCTCTTGTCTACCAACTAGGGTTATTCAATTAACCCTACATTAGTTAATTCTCTACACTTGACAATACTTGAAATTATTTTCCCAACACTTTGATCATCATTTGACTTTTAAATGTTTGGGCTACATAGTTTACTTTGCATTGGGTTCTCTTATTTAATTACTTGGGCTACCCAACACAATTCATACATCATTTATAACTTGGGCTAGGTAATTAATTTAATTGGATTACCACAAAACTTGCCAACATAATTTAATTGGACTTATATTAATTATCTCTTGGACTATTAATTAACATAACATTTGAGCTTATTATTTAATTACCCACATTCATGCAAGTATTTTCATATTGGGCTAACACCTATAATTATTTTGGATTAATCCACTAATTAAATTACTTGGACTCTTCATGAGGCTAGATTCTTAAATTTATTTGGACCTCTATATAATTACCAACAAGACTTACATCAATTAAAATATTGGGCTTGTTTCAAATTCATTAATGGATTCTATACAACAACTTAATAATTAAGTTAATTACTTAATTAATTAACTTCATAATATTGTTATTCTAGACAACCATTCTAATTTTTCTATAACTTTAACTAATAACTAATATACTTAACCTAATTAATTATATTTTATGACTCCCCTTCTTACTTCATATTTTAAACTAATTAAATTATTAGTTTAATTGAGTATTTAAGCTACTAATCTTCTTATTGGGCTAACAAACACACATTAGGTGTATATATATAAATATTAATATAATCACCTTCACTTCTTAATTGAATTTATTTCCTTAATAAATTCTCTACATGCATCATTAAAATATTTCCACATTTAATTTCTAACAAATAAATTATGTAAAAAAAAAAATGTTTACTCATTTTCCACACATCTCACTTCTACAACTCTAGGTTTTAAACTCTAACCTTTAATTAATTATTTCAAATCTTATTTACAATTCTTGTAAATATATGAGATATTACATTTACCCCTTCTTATAAGAATTTCGTCCCCGAAATTTCATCATACTCATTTCTACAAATTTGCATCTCTGAGAATATCTCTTTACTCATCAAATTCTATGACCACCATTTTCTAGGAAGTTCATACTTCTAAACTCACAATTCCAGAATAATGAAATATCTTGCAGAAGAATAAATTAAAAATCAATATCTTACAAAAGAATAAATTGAAAATCAAAATATTCATTAAAACTTTCATACTATGCTGAGGGGTCATAAAGACCGTGAACATCTGCGAGAAGGTTTATCAATCACAAAGATTGAAAATATTCCATAATTATTTTGTATGCTAGGTGATCAACCTATCGTACTCTAGCGCTGTGCACAATGACTTCACTCAGGGTCGAACTCTCTTAATTTACCAACCCATATTTTGTTATATCAGCATGCCACCACTCTTGGGCGCCCCCTTGTGGGTTCTTTATTCATGGCTCTGACATATCCCCCATTATAGGGTTGTTCACCTCAGACTTACTACAAAATTCTGCTCCAAAATAATTTGGATTGGATAATAAAACTTAAGTCATTTTTGACCAAAAGTGTCCAGTCAAAATAACTAAAATTCATTTATAGGACTTCATGATATCGCATTATCTTGACAGTACGTTGATGATTCCATTCTTTTCATCTCCACACCATGACTTTAATGGCGTGTGATGATTTCATAAATACATTTTAATATTTTCAAATCAATTTGTCTAGCTGAAACAATTACCATAGACTCTTCTTTAAACGTTTTTAAAATACTGAAAATCATTTTATGACTTTGTCATACTACATCATACCATAGTAGGCTTAAAAATACATCCAACACTAGGTTACTCCGCATTGATGACTCAATCGTTTATCATCTCTGCACTAAATGCATTAATGATTACTAAAACATATTTTGACATTTTCAAAATCACAAAAATGTGAATTTTGGTACGATTTTAAGAATTTCAAAGTCTAACATAGCTAGAAGATTTGGAATATCCTAAAACCTCAAATAGCTCAAAAAAAAATTCCTTCGCATTCTTTTTCAGCTTAATAACTACATCTAATATAGCTTTAATCTTGCTACTTAACTCTACCCATAGTCATTGTTCATCAAACTTACCGCACTTTAGGAGTTCAAGAACTTACCACAATCATATGGGTTGAGAAACTTATCCTAGTCAGACCAAAATCGTCCATTGGCTGAGGGGTTCCACCATATGTTTATGAGTCACGAACTTACCATACGTGTGAGTTTTTAGAACACGAACCTACCTTAACATTCTCTACCTATCCGACTACTATGAGAAAAGAATCACCTTCTCACCATATATACATCGAATAGCGTGACACCAGGTTTAAATCGATTATCACTATAGGAAGCTAAGTAGTTGTCAAACCAAACACAATCTCCTGCACATACAAGAAATTGGTCAACTCGGCCACTAATCAATATAGGAAGTTAAGCGGTCGTTAATATAGGAAGCTAAGTGGTTCCCCTACCCATACAAAGAACTGTTCAACTCAACTACTATATTAATATAGGAAGCTAAGTGGTTCTAAAACCAAGTACAAATTTCCTGCCCATATAAGGAATCGTACAACTCAACCACTAATATGAGTCCACAATTATAAACCATAAACCTCTAACTTTTCTTAACTTAATACGATTTTGTTTTAATTCATATTTTAACATATATGACTCATTACGAGTTCGTCTCATAATCATTTCATGACCTTATTAACATTTTCTTTCTACTTCTCAAAATCTTATTATAAGATATCTTCTATCATTTCTTCAAATTAGGTACAACATGACTCTTTTCATTTCTCTTATATCTTCTCAAATCCATCTTTGGATAATCTTTTATATATAAATTTTCCAAATTCATCTTTTATTACTTAAACTCTACCTGAGTTTATTCCTTTACCATTTTACTTATCTTCTACTAAGGTTATAGCCTAAGGTACTCTTACCTAAGGTTTATAACCTATTAGCTCTGATACCAACTTGTGACGACCCCAAATTCGGGTTCCTTTAACCTCAGATCCGATTCAACACTAGTACTACATTTTCCTTATTGTTCATGAATTACAACAATATTATAATTGGTAAATAATCATTTATTTACAATCCTACAACATCTCTTTCTATTCCAGAATCACAATCTTTAAACAAACCTAGTATGTCTCAATATCATACATGATATGACATTCTATTACAATCATTTTGAGTATTTAACACTCATATTACATACCAACTAAGTCTTATACTACACAGTCATTTTACCTATCCAATTCGGACTGATATCTCCAATAGACATTTAGACCTTTAGTGAAAGTAGTATGCATTCCTGTTTCTTGATCTTTATCAAAAACTTCGAATAACTTGCACTATCTGAAAATATTGGTTTTATAGCAAGAGTGAGCACGACGGCTCAACAAATTTAACAGTTACACATAACACATTACATGCTTCACATTTTATACATACTCTGCATATTATTCCTACATCTTGCATTTCATGCATTTTATTTTATAAATGTTTCATACTTCTTATGCATCACATATAATAAGCAACTAACCTCTAACAAATCATGCTTCATGTTTGTACATATTTCACATGTAATCATACCTCATGCTTATCACATATCACAATTATCATCAATATGTCTTCACGTCAATAATTTGATAACACATTGTAACATATTAATACACACAGGAGCAAGTTCTGACAAACTTGTCTGGTTCGTTTCTACCATTTATGCTTATTTTGCATCTTTCGTTCAACCTACAATTTATACATAAAATTGACATAATCATTAGATACAATGACTATTAATTAGTCTTTATATAAGACTCTAACTTCAATTATTAACTCTTAAGATGTCCGACAAACGAACCCTTAAGTTCCGGACAAAAACCCTAATCCAAAATATAGTTCTGACATGTCGGGTATGCTTAACCAACTTACGCCTTCACTACACGTTCTTCGTACGACCCACTTTTAATAAGTTGTCTAAATTAATCACAAATGAACTATTTACATTGATTTAATTCAATTAAACTTTCTTCTTTTACATAACTTAATGATTTGGACATTTAATAATGTACCAAATACCTTAAAATATTATATACCTTTGATAATATACAAGTATACAACTACATTCAAATATTATTAACCATTTAATAATATTTTAATCAATTATTAATATTATTATCTATTTAATAATATTTTAATCTATTACTAATATTATTAACCATTTAATAATATTTTAATCACTTATTAATATTGTTAACCATCTAATAATATTTTAATCATTTATTAATATTATTAACCATCTAATAATATTTTAATCATTTACAAATATTATTCACCATTTGATAATATTTTAATCATTTACATATATTATTCACCATTTGATAATATTTTAATCTCTTGTTAATATTATTAAATATTTAATAATATTTTAATCACTTCTTAATATTATTAATCATTTAATAATATTTTAATCACTTACTAATATTATTCACCATTTAATAATATTTTATTCACTTCTTAATATTACTAACCATTTAATAATATTTTAATCATTTATTAATATTATTAACTATTTAATAATATTTTAATCACTTAATAATATTATTAACCATTTAACAATATTTTAATCACTTATTAATATTATTAACCATTTAATAATATTTTAACCACTTATTAATATTATTAACTATTTAATAATATTTTAATCTCTTATTAATATTATTAACCATGTAATAATAATTTACAAATGTTATTCATCATTCAATAACTTTTTAATCATATACTCATTTAATAATATTTTAATAATCTTCAAATAATACCAATAGTTAACATTTTAATTGTGTTAACTTTAGTCTTTATATTAAACATTTAGCTACCTATTAGTTACTAATAAACTTCATATATTGGTTTAGTATTCAAACTCATTCATTTTACACTTATTTTAACTTAAATTTTCATTAAAAACTCGACCAGGACCAACCCGACCAGACCCGGACTGAACCAACCCAGACAACTTCGACATTATGTTTTGAATGCCCCAGCGCTCAACATAGGCTATTCTGGGCACCGGGGGGTCCAAAACAGAACACAAAATCCCTAAAATGGGTTGACCGACCTCCAGTCACTCCGATAGCCATAACGTCTCTATTTTAAAATATTTTAGGGTGATTCTTGAGTCAATTCTGATCAGAATTTTCCCCTCTACAACTTCTATTTATATCACAAATCCAAATTCCAAACGAAATTAGACTAAAAATGGCTCACAAGGACAGAGTGAAAACTAAAATCACAAATCATTGGTTTTAATGGTTCAAACTTGAATAAAATAAACTCCACTCATCCAAATGACACCAACTTAGTATTGTTGTCTTCCTAACTTCTTATTTTATAATATTTCATGTTTCAATCACATTTTTGAAAATATTTTGACAAAAATTTAAGATCAAACCATCTAAGGTTTTACCGGTAATACAATATAGAATTTTCTTCCATTTATTTGCATACCACACGTACCAATACTTGTATTAAACATACTAAATCATGAATCTACCTATATATCATATATTTAGACTTCTAGAGCATCAAAATAATTTTTGATCGGTTAAAAATACTTTTTAACCAATTAAAACATATATAGACTACAAAAATGCACTAAGGAAGGTTTAGAACACTTTTTAACTTTTATAGCTCCTTCTATGAAGATCTTCTTCTTACTAGGTCTCTTCCTCTTTCTTGAGTGAACCATTAGAACACTAGCTCACAAGCTCTCTAGCTTTTTCTCTCTCTATATGTTAGTGAAAACTCTAGCTTCTTCTTACTACTCTTTTATTTATAGTCTAACAAAACTTATAATTACAATGGTTGTAAGTCTACAATATCACCAATACTTGCTAAGCTATCTTTGATCCTTGATTTAAGAGATTTAACTCACATGAATGACCCAAATGTGACATTTTGAATGACCACTTGAAAGACTAAGGTTGGTGGGGAGTTGTTAAGCAACTTTGCACTCCAAATTCACCAACAAGCAAGCCTCACATCCATGTGGGCCCCAAAATTCGGGATTCATCTTTATATTACACCAATTTAGCTTTATTTTTATGTCCTATATCATTATATAAGCATCCATATATATATATATATATATATATATATATATATATATATATACACCAATATATGTATTATATTCACCTATACATGCACAATACTTGTATTTTTTATATATAAAATGTCATCCATCAACTTGACTACAAGCAACATAAATGGTGAAGTGTAAAATAAGCAACAATCACCAACATTTAACCCACGTGTGGTTAACTCTCTAACTCCCATAAGACCTATGGTTAAAGTACTACACTTAACCTTGGTCATTTAAATCCCCAACATTGGTTAAAACTCATATTACATATATAGTTACATATTTATACATCTCTTAACAATTAACCACCATGTGGTTAATTCTCTAAAACATCCAACCCATGGTTACATACCAATTCTACCTTGGTTAATTATATACATACATAATTGTATCTATAATATTTTTCCTACAACTAACTCATGCATAGTTAAATCTTTAATTTATTTACTACCTATGGTTACTCAATTAACTCATCTATAGTTAATTCTCATCATCACATTCATTCACCTAGTAATTAACCAATGTTTGATTAATGCTCTCTCTTGTCTACCAACTAGGGTTATTCAATTAACCTTACATTAGTTAATTCTCTACACTTAACAATACTTGAAATTATTTTTCCAACACTTTAACCATCATTTGACTTTTAAATGTTTGGGTTACATAGTTTACTTTGCGTTGGGCTCTCTTATTTAATTACTTGGGCTACCCAACACAATTCATACATCATTTATAACTTGAGCTAGGTAATTAATTTAATTGGACTACCACAATACTTGTCAATATAATTTAATTGGACTTATATTAATTACCTCTTGAACTATTAATTAAAATAATATTTGGGTTTATTATTTAATTTCCCACCTTCATGCAAGTATTCCTATATTGGGCTAACACCTATAATTCTTTTGGATTAGTCCACTAATTAAATTACATGGGCTCTTCATGAGACTAGATCCTTAAATTTATTTGGACCTCTATATAATTACCAACAAGACTTACATCAAGTAAAATATTGGGCTTGTTTCAAATTCATTAATGGATTCTATACAACAACTTAATAATTAAGTTAATTACTTAATTAATTAACTTCATAATATTGTCATTCTAGACAACCATTCTAGTTTTTCTATAACTTTAACTCATAACTAATATAATTAACCTAGTTAATTGTATTTCATAACTTCCCTTCTTACTTCATATTTTAAATTAATTAAATTATTAGTTTAATTGAGTATTTAATCTACTCATCTTCTTATTGGGCTAACAAGCACACATTAGGTGTATATATATAACCATCTTCACTTCTTAATTGAATTTATTTCCTTAATAAATTCTCTACATGCATCATTAAAATATTCCCATATTTAATTTCTAACAAATAAATTATGTAAAAAAAAAAGAATTTACCCATTTTCTACATATCTCACTTTTACAACTCTATGTTTTAAACTATAACCTTTAATTAATTTTTTCAAATCTTATTTATAATTCTTGTAAATATCTAAGATATTACAGTCGGGGCCCTAGTTTTGCACTAAAAAGAAAGGTCAGGGCTCTCGTCACTGTTCATGGGTAGTGCATTTTTCGTTCCGAGTCGGGTCATTCTGGTCAGGTTAGTTCGAGTCATTTAAATCCAAATTGGATAAAGATGTTTAGAAATTAATATAATTAATTTGGGACCAAAGTTTAATAATTATTTATTATTTATATAATAAATAATAAATAAAGTAAATAAAACTATTATTATAATTGATTATTATTTAATTGATAGTAAATAATAATTAAAGCAAATAAATATAATAGCTAATTATTTATTATTAAATAATAAATAAAGGAGGATTTAAAGTTAATAAATAATTATTTAGTATTTAATTAATATTAAATAATAAATAAGGATGATTAGATAATTAATTATTATTTAAAGGATATTAAATAGTAGTTAAAGAAAGATGAAGTTAATAAGGTAATTATTTATTATTTTAATAAATAAGGATAATTAGTTAATTAATTATTATTTAAAGGATATTAAATAATAATTAAAGGGAGACGAAGTGAATAAAATGATCATTTGTTATTTAATTAATATTAAATAATAAATGGGGTTAATTAATTAATAAATTATTATTTAAATAAAAGGATTTGAGGATAATTAATTAATTGATTATTATTTAAATGATATTAAATAATAATTAAAGAGAAATAAGGTTATGTAAATAATTATTTATGCAAAGATAAATAAACAAGTAAGGTTAATTAGATTAATTATTTATTTAATTAATATTAAATAAATAAAAAGGAAGAAATTAAAGGAATAAGGAAGTAATTAAACAATTTACATTTAATTATTTATATTTAATAATATTAATAAGTGATTAAAATATTATTAAATAATTAATAATATTAATAAGTGATTAAAATATTATTAAATGGATAATATTATTTATAAGTGATTAAAATATTATTAAATGGTTAATAATATTAATAAGTGATTAAAATATTATTAAATGGTTAATAATATTTGAATGTAGTTATATATTATCAAATGTAGATAATATTTTGAGGTATTTGGTACATTATTAAATGTCAAAATCCTTAAGTTATGTAAAAGAAGGAAGTTTAATTGAATTAAACCAGTGAAAATAGTCTGTTTATGACTAATTTAGACAACTTATTAAAAAGTGGGTCGTACGAAGAATATGTAATGAATACATAAGTCGGTTAAGTATACCCTATATGTCCAATTAGGTTTGGGCTAGGGTTTTTGTCCAGAACTTAAGGGTTCGTTTGTCAAACATCTTAAGAGTTGATAATTTGAAGTTGGAGTCTTATATGAAGATTAATTAATAGTCATTATAACTAATGATTATATCGATTTTATATATAAATTGTAGGTTGAACGAAAGATGCAAAATAAGCGTAAATGGTAAAAGCAAACCAGACAAGTTTTTCAGAAGTTGCTCCTATGTACATTTCTATGCAACCATATGTTATTAAATTATTGATATGTGAATATATTGATAATATTTGTGTTATGTGAAATGCATAAAATATGATTATATGCGAAGTATGTACAGAATAAGAAGCTTTACTTGATATATGCTAGATGTGTATTATATTCGATGCATAAGAAGTATGAAGCATTCATAAAATGAAAAGCCTGACATACGTATAAAATGCAGAGTATGTTTAATATGTGAAACATGCAAGGTGTTATGAGTCGTCGTGTTCACTCTTGTTTAAAACCAAAATTTTCAGATAGTGCAAGTTATTCGAAGTTTTGTTAAAGATCAAGAAACAGGAATGCATATTACATTCACTGAAGGTCTAGCATGACCATTGTAGATATCAGTCCGAATTGGATAGGTAAAATGATTATGTAGTATAAGAATTGATTGGTATGTAATATGAGTGTTAAATACTCAAATTGATTGTAATAGAATGTTATATAATATATGATATTGAGACATACTAGGAATGTATAAAGATTGCGATTCTGGAATAGAAAGAGATGTTGTAAAATTGTAAAATAAATGATTATTTATCAATTATAATATTGTTGTAATTCATGAACAATAAGGAAAATGTAGTACTAGTGTTGAACCGGATTCGAGATTCAAGGGACCTGGATTCCGCGTCGTCATGTAACGACCCCGTTATTCGACAAACCTTATTACCTTAAATTTTATTTTTATTATACATTATTTTTCTTACGTCCAAATTTCAGTTTGTTAATAAATCTTTGATCACTTTATTTAATCCATTAATTGACTTTAAATTATCAATTACCAAATTTTTTGGTATAATTTTTTTTTTCAATCATTGTATTAAGATATTTGGACATGTAAAAACTTATTGCCTTTACATCTCGATCCTAGTCCCTGGATCACAACATTTACTTTTTCTTTCTATTGCAAGTGTCGTAAAACTCAACATTTAAACTTTAATATTGTTTATATCCATACATTTATTCTTTGTTTCATAATTAGATATATAATACTTTATATCGTAACAACTGTGACACCCCAAGATTTTACAGGATTTCCAAATAAGAATTATGGTTAATTACATAAAGGTTATTAGATAAAACCTAGTTAAGAATGAAATAATGTATTAAGGAATGATTAATGTGAATTATTATGTGATAGATGTGACATGTGTGGTTGATAAGATAGAGAGGGACCTATGTGATTGAATAGTTCAGAAGAATTCTTAGTGTGAATAAGGATCTATAGAATGTTTATGGACTAGTTAGATATTTAAAGTGTCTGAGAGAATTAAGATATGAATGAATAATAATGAATATGAATTTGATGATCAAATGGTAATAGAATGGATTTGAGATGAATGATTGATAGTAGTACACACAATAGGGTAGTTTGAAAGAAATTAGTGTAGTACACGATGTTATGTGTCAGCAGGTAATAGATTGTGTATGTGTATATGTATATGTGTGATTGAATATAGAAAGATGAGTAAAGGAAATAAGAAAGGCTTAAGTGAATTGAGAATTAGTCATGAAAATTAATAATGAGTTAAATGAATAGGACTGGAGAGACGAGAGTATGAGAATGACAAGGTGAAGTATGGTTGTATGTGCTGAAAGATAGGATCTGTTTGATCTAACTGAAGTATTAAGGAATTATGGATATTAAAGGGTTGGTATGTGAATATTTGGAAGGTTATAATGAAATTGATATTATGGATTGAAATACGATAATCATGTAAACGATGTGTAAGTACGGAATGCAATACCCCGAGAATGAGTAGAAAGTATGTTGAATGTAAGAATGGTTAAATTGGCATTTAAGTGCTATGTAAACAAGTGGAAGGGATGTAAAGTCGTAATAAGGGTATTATAAGTTTAAAAGGATAAAGGACGATGGATTTTGATAATCCGATCGAGGTTCGCTTTTCAAAAAAGCAGTTTATAGAAAAAGTGAGTATGACGACTAGTTTAGATGTCGGAAAGTAAAGTTTATGGAATATGGAATCGAGATGGTTCGTAGGAAAATTATGAAGTCAATAACGTGTAAATTGGCAATTATTATGGATAATGATTGTTAATTAATGAAATTGATATTTTGAAGTGTGACAAGTAAATTGGGACAAGCCAATTGTGGATTGGTTAATGATGGAATAAAATTCAAGCATAATGGAACAAGTTTAGATCAAAAAGGATTTGAATTGGATAAGAAATGAGCAAAGAATGAATTAAAAGAAATTTAATTCTAGCAAAAAATGGCTTTTGACCAAAATGCCCCTCAACAAATTAGATAATGACCATTGTGTCCTAAAGGGTAACAAGACCAAAATACCCTTGACAAATTAAGTAATGATGTATGTGTCCTAAGTGGCGAAATGACAAGAATACCCTTGAATTAATAAGTGAAATGACCAAAACGCCCTTGGTTAATGTTAGCTATGGGTAAGTCAATTTAAGCCAACTATGGTTAAGCTTTATTTAAGCTAGTAGAGCATTTGTTCTTCTTCATTTTGCTGGGAAAGAAGAGAGATAGCAGCCCTAAGAGAGAGAAAATAGTAGAAACCATGAAAGCTATGGAAGAAGCTTGAAATCAAGGAAGCTATAGTGCTTAAATGATCAAGAAGCAAGAAGAAATGAGGAAGAGCTCTTCATGAGGAAACTATGTATGTAAAGAAGTTGGATATCCAAGAAGGTATAATGATGTTTAAGCTTTGAAAGTTTGAGTTTATGTGATTAAGTTCAAGAATAATAATAGCCATGCATGTATCTTTGGGGTACATGGCTTGATTTTGTGAGTTATGCAAGTTGCATGCTTGATATGTGAGTAATCATGAAACCCTAAGTTCCAAAGTGGTAGAACAAAGATGTTATGCTATTCAAGTTCATGTTTAAGGCTAAAAATTATGATTTAAGATATGATTATGTATAATAAGTTGATGGTTTTGATGAAAACCTAGTTTAAAAGGTTAATCATGTTTAATGCAAGTAAATTATTGTGCTAGATGGTAAGCTAGAGGCTTTGATGGTTGGAAAGTATGAATTGGCATGAAAAGTTTGAATATTAGGCTATATTTCTTATGTAAATCAATTTATAATCTATAAAGTGCATTAGAATGTGCAGTTAGAAGCTATGTGGACTTACAAGATTGTTAAAGGTGTATATGATTGCCTATGAGGTGTGTTGAGATTTAATTGTCAAGAGAGTTTAAGTTTTGAAAATTAAAAGCTTGAAAAAGTTATTGAAAATGGCACGAAAGTGTGATTTTTGGCAATTTTAAGGAATTAAAGGTGAAATGAGGTCAAACACTTAAGTTTTATGATAATACACATGTTAGAGTCGATTTGGTAATCTACGAATTGAAATTTGAATGAAAAGACGATTCGAAAGATCGAAATCGATCGTTTCGACTCGAAACAGATTTTAACGGACAAAAATCGCCTCGTGCGAAGTTTTATGGTTTTGAAAGTTTGGACATGTCATATATGACTTGTATGAACTTTTTCAAGTGTTGGATTGATGTTTTAAAGCAAATGGCAAAAAATCACAAAGTTGTAAAAGTTGGTTTTTAAAGTTTAGAAAACATTTCTAAGTGTTAGAAATGTTTTGAACAACCCTTCTATGGGCTAATGTATAAATGATTTTAAAGATCCAAATGTGTCAAGTAGTATTTTTTTAAAATACTAGGTAGTAAGGTCTAGATGTGGTCCAAATTTGAGGTCAATTGGATGTAAGATGAAGAAATTCAAAATCGGCAAAGGTAGGACAAAAATCAGAAATTTCTGAACACTTGGCCGGGGCTAGATGTTTTGTACTAAACATCTAGCCAGGGCGCAATGTTACTATTCATGGCTGAGCCAATTTCGTGGCCAGCGAGCTCTGGCGGCGCCGGCGCGAAGTTGCTCTGTTTTTTAAAAAAAATTAAGCTTCCAAAAAGCTATATTTTGATATGGAATGATAAGAATAGGTTATGTAAGCCCTAAATAGATAAAGAATGATCAAAATAAATGATGTTAATGTATAATGGACAAATGGCATAACATAACATGCCTAAAGCTAAGCCAAAACATGTTAAGGGTTATGTAAATGGTCGGAAGCAAGCTATGATGTATTATTAACCTACATAAGGTATAATACATCATATGTGAAATGATTATAGATGAATGATTAAGTAATTATGGATTAAGTTTGACAAGTTATATAAAGTTTTATGGTTTTATAATGACATATAAGTTATATGTTGACAGACAGAGTCTGAAATGTGCAAGCCGACAAGGAAGGATATAAAGGCCAAGCGAGGTAGTAAAGGTTATGTAAAATAAATGCTAACCAGGCAAGTACTTCAGACTAGAATGTGCTAATTATTCTACGTGAATTATGTGATAGTAAATGTGCACTCCGTGTTCCAATCGCTAAATGAATTATGTGGCATTATGTGCAGTATGATAAAGTAAGGGATGCATGACGCATTGATATAAACTGTAAGCATGAAATGTGTTATCTAACTTACTTGCTAAGCTTTATGATCACTCTTGCTATAAACTAACGTTTTAGGTACAGTACAAGAAGGCCGGAAGATTCCGGTGCAGCTAAAGGTAAAAAGATGTGAATTCATTGGTAAGCATAAATGTAAAATTGGATTGATGCCAGAGATGTAATGGTCGGTTAATTGTTAAACCATGATTGTAAATAAGGATGAGTTGGTTGTATATCCATCGAGGTGAATGTGTACGTATCTATTATTCAAAGTAGAAATTGTAGTGATTTAAGATGTATGTTATATTATAAATTGAGTTTTGAATGTAATAAACTCGTATGTATGGATTAATTATAAGCATACATGATGATATATGGTATAGATATGATGAATAACTATGTGTGAGCAGGATCAGATACAGATCAGGTACAATTAAACAGGGTCATACAAATGAATACATAATGGCAAAATTTTATTTACCGGATATGTTATTGTAAATCATGACATATATATGATTCTAATAGGTCGCAAGATATTAATGTTTGACCTAAGCTTTAATGAAGGTAAGTGAACGTTGCGATCCTGAGACAAGTAAGGATTATTTTTTTAAATAAGTTTAAAATATATATATATATATATATATATATATATATATATATATATATATATATATGTGTGTGTGTGTGTGTGTGTGTGTGTGTGTGTGGACCGCATTTATGGTCACCTGAAAGGTAATAAAGGATTAAAGATTAAATTTAACGCATGAGATTCCAGGTTAATATGGTTTAAAGTTAATGATTATGTTATCCAGAGATAATCAGAATATAATTAAGGTAAGGTGGGATCTCGGGGCGTCACAACAACTATCTTGAACAATTACAGTTCACAATTTAAATCTATTCGTCCTAGCCGAATCCAATTTGTATGTACGTAAAAAACAACAATGTAAACTTCGCAAATTTACCCACATTGAATTATGCTATTGAAAATATAACAATTACGTTCACAACCTTCTAGGTTAATCCATCTCTAACATAATCCGATATTCCTGAAATTTGTTTCTTTACCTGCAAAAGTTTATATTATGCAAGAATGAGTACTAGGGCTCAGCAAGTTCAACAGTGTGCACATAACACATAACATAACATGCTCTCTGTATGTCATACATCATGTGTTATGCTTCTACTAAAGCAATATATCTCACGTGCGTCATATCTATTTCAGATTAAGAATTTCCTAAAGAAACATTGAACTACTTTACATATAGTCACATAATTGCACCGAAGGCACATCTCAGTCACATTAACCATAAATTACATAACACAAAATTTCTATACGTATTTGAACAAAGTAAACATATAACATCATATGACAATTAAAATCAAGTACTGAAGAACTTGCCTCGATGTCCAGTTATTAAATTAACGACTAATAATCCTTTTTTGGACAACCTATAGTAAAATCAATTAAATAATAATTGATTAGTACTCTACTATATTAATTTAATTAATATAGAACACATTCTATGCGGACAACCCGTCTCATCGGGTAAAATTTCGCATATTCGGTTGTCCGAACTTTCATTTAACCATTTTTTAAATTTTAACTTTATTAGATTAATATTTAAATATTAATCTCAAATATTTAAAATTTTTGGAAAATATTAAATTTAATGCCCAAATATCATTTTTATATTTTTTTGTAATTTTTTATAATTTTTAAACAATTTTTGAACATTTATTTAATTAAACACTAATTTTTTAGGGCATTTTCGTAATTTCTGCACTACAGGGACACGCTGGGTATTTCCAAAAAAGATAAGGGGCATGGTCGTAATTTACCGAGGGGCACGTTAGTAATTAACCGACATGGCGTCTGCTGCGCATTACGCTCGGCCTTCTTCCATCTGCGCCAGCCAAACGACGTCGTTTGGCCTCTGCATCCGGCAAATTGGCCGCTGCGCATGGTGCAGCCCTAACCCTTATCCCAAAACGACGTTGTTTCAACCCGACTTCCAAAAAAAAAAAAAAAAATGGCCGCCGAAGCATGAAAGGTGTAAACTGTTGAACTTGCTGAGCCGTTGTGCTCATTACTTGCATAATATACATTTTTGTAGGTAAAGATATAAATTTCAAGAATATCATATTATGTTAAAGATGGATCAACTTGGAAGGTTGTAAATAAAATTGTTATATTCAATGTGGTAAATTACAAAGTTTATATTAATGTTTCGTATATACATATATGTTGGATCCGGATAGGACAAATAAAGTTAAATTGTGTACTGTGATTACTCAAGGTAGTTGTTACCTTAGAAAATATTATATGTCTAATCATGAATTATTAAACAAAGAATATTGTATGGATATGAACAATATTAAATTGTGAATGCTGAGCGTTATGATACTTGCAATAGAAAGAAAAAAATAAAGGTTCTGATCCAGGGACTAGGATCGAGACGACAAGTTTTTAAATCTCCAAATAGTTTAACACAATAATTAGAAAGAAAAAAATTTATACCGAAAAAAAATTCGGTAATTGATAATTTAAAGACAATTGATGGATTAAATGAAGTGATTAAAGATTTATTAACGGACCGAAATTTGGACGTTAAGGAAATAATGTTTAATAAACATAAAATTTAAGGTAATAAGGTTGGTCGAATTTTGGGGTCGTTACACAATGACTAAAGTTGGTGATTTACGTAGCACATAGCATAGCATGCTCTGTGTGTGTCATACATCATGTGTTGTGCTTATATCTCATATACATTAATATTATAACACAAAGTACACATCGTTGTCATATTATCCACAGATCACATAACACATAATTTATATGCATTTGAAACAAGAATTACATATCATAACAGACAAACATTTAACGTAAAAGTACTAAAGAACTTGCCTAAATTGTGGAATTAATAAACACCCATTCTATAATGCTTCTCATACAACCTATGATCATAAAATAATCAAATAATAATTATTTATCTCCTCATGATATTAATTTAATTAATTAATATCATCTTCGGGTCAATTATCAAATAATATGGTTAATTATATTAACTTCGTTCCTTAATATATTAATTTAACTTAATATAAGACATATTCACTGCGGACAACCCAGCTCGTCACATAAAATTTAGCATATTTGGTTGTCCGGATTTTCATTTAATCATTTTCTAACTTTTAAACTTAATAGATTAATATTTAAAATATTTAAATATTAATCCCCAATATTTAATATTTTCACAAAAATATTAAATTTAATGCCCAAATATCATTTCTATATTTTTAGAAAATTTCTATACTTTTTTAAACATTTATTTAATTAAAAACTATTTTTTGGAGGCATTTTTGTAATTTTCGCAACTATAGGGACAAAACTGGAATTTTCTGGAAAGCTCAAGGGCACGCTGGTCATTTGGCAAGGCTAGGGACACGTTCGGTATTTTCTTAAAAGGCCAGGGGCACGCTGGTAATTTCCAGTATTGCCGACGCCGCGCATTGCGCGCGGCCTCCCCCTACGCCAGCCAAACGACGTCGTTTGGCCTGGCGAGAAATTGGCTGCCACGCATGGCGTGGCCTTCCCCTTTCAGCGTCCCAAAACGACGCCGTTTAATTCCCAGCAGTAGAAAAAATTTTGGACACCGCGCAATGCGCGGTCGACCATTTTTTTTTCTTCTTCTTTTTTCCAGTAAAACAGTAGCCAACTAAGACATTTATACACCATTTTTGTTCCAAAATTTTACAACATAATTACTCCAAACATGATATTATTCATAGATATACATCTAAAAATTATATAGAATAATTATTCTAATTATTTTCTAATTTTTCATAAAACTAATTTATTATCAAAAAAATACTCAAATAAAACAATTAATTAAATTTATACCTTCAAAGCTTGGTAAATCTTCCCATGAAGCTTGTTATTTTCTCTTGATAGCCCCAAAAATATTCCTTCCGTGGTGGTGATGGAAGCTACGGTGGCGTGGTGGTGGTGGAAGAAGAGAGGGAGTGTACTTATTTTACTTTTGTTTGTTTTTTTTTTTTTCTTACTTGCTTTTCTTTTTCCTTCTTTTTATAATTGATGGCAATTAACCAAATTTAGAAAACTTAACAATTCCACCGCCTCTCTCTCCAGCCGACTTAGTCACAAAATTATGCATGCAAAATTAATTATTTAACACATTATATAATTATTTCGGGTAATAAATATTTTATATAATATATATAAAATATTTATTTTAATTCACCAAAAATCATAACATAATTTATAAATAATATTTAGACTTCTATTAGGTACTTTTCTTGATAAATTTTGTACACGCATAATAACATGCATGTAATTATATGAGGTAATTTATACTTCCAAATTTCATAAAATAATTCGTACAACATATAAAAATTATTTTTCATACATTTTCACTACGTTACTTGGACAACATGTTACATTAACATGTTTACGTTTCTTAAAATATTATCCCCCATAAAATTTAAAACAATTCCATTTTATAAAATCCTCAACTTAACAATTTAAAATAATCATTTCTCTCATTTATTTTTCTATTGTATTCACTATTTAACCTGTTGAACATTGAATGGTTAAATTTGATGATAATAAATAATGTACAAGGGTTGTATTAGATAAGATCAAAACTGTTAGGTTGATCTCTTGATATAAATGTATAAAAGTCTTTTGTGTTGTACTAAGACTTAGATAGATCAAAACTGTTAGGTTGATCTGTTGGTGTAATAAAATTGTAGAATGAACTCTACGATTTGTGTCAAGGAAACTCTACAATTTGAACAGACTCTACGATCAAGGCAACCAATCGTAGATTGGACTCTACGATTTTGGTCCAGAAGGCTCTACGACCAAACAGACTATGTTCTTAATGAGAAACCTTAAATCGAACTCTACGATCAACAGTCTAACAGTTGAGTAAACTCTACGATGATAAGTAAGAGATGATCCTTTACAGATCAATCACGTCAGCAAGGATATTCGTAGAGTTGATCACATAAGGTCGTTGAGCAAAAAGGCAAGAGACATCACGACTCTCAAATCAGGAGCTATTCTATTCAAGCATTCAATCTTCATCAAAGTAACCAAAAAGGAAGCCTCTGCAAATCGATCAAAGTCAGAAAAGTCAGGGGACTGACCCAAGCGCATTATGAAACAGAAAGAAGACTTTCAAGGCAGAAAAGTCAGAGGACTGTGTCCTATCATTCCTATAGTTTGGAAGGACCAAACGACTCTATGAAAGTTGGTGGGAACCTACGACTGACATATCTGTCCCAAAGGAAAAAGAAAAACAACCTTCCATGGACTAACAGGTCAGATCAAATAAAATCTCATCAGAGCTTTAATGAGCTATATTAATATAATATACAAAAGCTCTCCTCTGTGAGGTAATGGAAAGAAATACAAGCTCAAGCAGATGGTCCAACGGAAAGAAAAACAAGCTCAAGCAGATGGTCCAACGGGAAGAAAAATGAAGCCCTAACTTCTTAAATACTAATATCAACAAGACAAAAAGAAGCTCTGCACAAAAAGAAAAATATACACAAGAAGTGAAAAAGATCAAAACTCATAAGAAAGCTTGCATTGCTACTAAGTCCTTCGAAAACTCAAGCTAATAAGCAACTTAGTAGCATATCCAAATATACATCACTCCATAAGAGTTCTTTGTGAACTAGTGTATTCAAGTCTGTTAGACTTGTAAAGTTCTTTGTGAACTAAAGTTCCAAGACTGCGGGTCTTGAAGGAATCTTAGTGATTCAGATATTGTAAAAGTATCCTTAGTGGATTTGCTGCTGGAAGAGTAGAACAGTAGAGTAGGAGTCTTGTGAGCTCTGAACCACTTAAAACCCAAAGTCTTTCTTATTGTGTCTTTCATTTGCTATATCTGCCATATAATTGCTCGTTGAATTATTACTCTAACATATCAAGAAAAGGATAACTAAATCATATTCCGCTGTGTTAAACTTTCTGTTTAAGAATTAATTAAGTAAGATCTTTTTAAATAAAAGAAATTTTTAAAAGAATCTATTCAACCCCCATTCTAGATTTCTATCGTGTCATTGGGAACTAACAATTGGTATCAGAGTAGGTTCTCACATCTAAAGCCTTACAAGCTTGAGTAGATCAAATGGCACTCAACAAGAATGGATCGGAACTCGGTGGAGGTAGCAGACCACCTATGTGTAATAAAGAAAAATTTGCTAACTGAAAAGTTCGTATGCAGGCTTACATGGATGCTATAGATGATGAACTGTTCGAGACAGTGCTAAATGGGCCGATCATACCAATGAAGCTTGCACTATCAACTGAAGATCCAAGTAAGCTAGTAGCAAAGAAAAGAGACGAATGGACAGACAATGAAAAGAAGGATGTTCAAAGAGACAAAAGGGCTAAGAACATCTTATTTCAATATCTGGATGATGATCTATTTGAGAACGTTGTCAACTGTAAAACAGCTCAAGAAGTCTGGCAAACTCTGTTGATCATGCATGAAGGAACAGAAGAAGTCAGAGAAAATAAGCAATCACTGCTTGTTCAGCAGTATGAGATGTTCACCCACATCTCAGGTGAAAACATTACAACCACCTACGAGAGATTTAACTTGCTACTAAACTCTCTCAGATCTTATGGAAAAATCTATCCAAACAGAGATCTTATCATTAAATTCATGAGATCTTTGCCAAGCAAATGGGATGCCAAAACCACAGCCATCTGGGAGTCAAAGAACCTGCACGAGATGACTGTACAGCAGTTATATGGAAATCTTCTCACCTATGAGCTGGAGCTAAATCAAAGAGTAGAGAATCTATCTGGGGAAAGAAAGAAGGAGAAAAACATTGCTCTTAAAGCCTCAACCTCAACTCACAGAAGCAATCACAAGGATATCTCTGACTCTGACAAGGATGAATCAAATGATGATGAAGGAGCTGCCATGCTAGTCAGACACTTTAGAAGATTCATCAACAGTAACAGACCTCAGAAGTTCAGAAGCAACAGCAGCAAAGAACAACCAAATGACCTTTGATATAATTGCAAAAAGCCAGGTCATTCCATTGCTAAATGTACAAAACCCTTAAGAGAAGAGCTGAAGAGGGACAAAACGAGAGCAAATCCAAAAAGAGAATTCAAGAGCTTCCACAAACAAAAGAAGAAAGACAAAAGCTTCATAGCTGAAGGCTCCTGGAGTGACTCAGAAGAAGAACTAAATTCTGAGTCAAGTGACGATGAAGAGTCACAGAAGGCCAACCTGTGCTTAATGGAAAATGAAGAAAGAAGCAGCAAAAAGGAATTCATCATAGATGAGGTATTTGATTTCTACTCTCCTGATTTAAGCATAGATGATCTTAGAGAAGGCATGCATGACTTAATGACAGAATTGCACAAATACATAAAATTGTTTAGAAGGTTATCTAAAGACTACTCTCATCTAAAAGAGGATAAAGAAAAAATAAGCATGGAATTAGAAGCCTCAGTTCAAACTATAAAACTTTACTCTAATCTTGAGACTGAGAATGAAAGACTAAAAGAGATAAATGAGTTAAGCACTCATAAAGAATCCTCACTAGTCTCCAAGATTCAGGAACTAGAAAAGACAATTTTTTATGTGGAACAAGTCTAGTTCGTCTATGGACACCTTGATCTCAAGTCAAAGAGATGTGACTGATAGATCAGGATTAGGATTTGAGAATTCATTCTCAAAACCCAATATGGAGAAGTCAATGGGAATAAATGAAGGCAAATCCTTTAATTTTAATAAAGGAATTGTGTTCATCAAATCCTCAAATTCGATATCTCCCATCAATCCACATTCTGCTAAACCTACAATCATTTTTAACAATAAAACTCGCACAGGTCTTGGATTCAAAAAATTGAAAAATAAGTCAAGCAAAACTCACTCTACGAATCATGAGAATCGTAGAGTAGTATGGAAGCAGAATGTAGATCAACAAAAGACTATGAGAAATCATAATCCATACAAGTCCTGGACAAACAAGAAGTCACAACTACACACATATCATCATCAATATCATATCAATCATAGGCACCATCATAAAAATGATAAATATTTGTTAAGATATCATAGAATGCAAGGATCTAAAATCAAACAGATTTGGGTCCTAAAAGGTACTAACAAAGCAGGACCCAAACAGATATGGGTACCAAAATGAAGATTGATTTGTTATGCAGGTAAAAAGATCCATCTGGTATCTTGACAGTGGATGCTCACGGCACATGACTGGAGATAAGGCTCTTCTATCAGAGTTTAAAGAAAAAGATGGACCTGCTGTTATTTTTGGAGACAATAACTCAGGGAAAACCAGAGGTTATGGCTCAACTGGGAATGGTGCAATATCTTTCAGTAAAGTGGCATATGTTGAGGGACTAAAGCACAACTTGCTAAGTATAAGTCAGCTCTATGACAAAGGACATCAAGTCACCTTCCTCAACAACCAATGCCAAGTTAGAGAGTTGAAAACTAACTCTCTAAAGCTAGAAGGAGTTCGAGAAGGAAATGTCTATGTGGTCAATCTTGCTAAATTAAGTTCAGAACAAACTGTCTGTTTTCTTGCTAAAGCCTCTGAAGATATGTGCTGGCTCTGGCATAGGAGGTTATCTCATCTTAACTTCAAGAGCATTTCAAAGCTTGCCTCCAAAGATCTAGTAAAAGGATTGCCAAAGTTAAACTTCATTAAAGAAAAACCCTGCAAAGCTTGTCAGTTTGGAAAGCAAACAAAGACGTCATTCCAAAGCAAATCAGTAAACTCAAATGATAAGGCTCTTCAATTACTTCACATGGATTTATTCGGACCAGTATCAACGACCAGCCTCGGAGGAAAGAGATACTCTCTAGTAGTAGTAGATGACTACACCAGATATACATGGGTATCTTTTCTAAACTCTAAAGATGAAACCATTTCACATCTTATCAAGCTCTTCAGATTGATCATGAATGAAAAGGGCGAAAAGATCAAGGCCATCAGAAGTGATCATGGACGAGAGTTTGATTTCTCAGATATGGACCTGTTCTGTGAAGAAAATGGAATAAATCATAACTTCTCAGCCCCAAGAACGCCTCAGCAAAATGGAGTAGCAGAAAGGAAGAATAGAACTCTTATTGAAGCAGGAAGAACCCTTTTAGCAGCAGCTTATCTCCCTGAATATTTCTGGGCTGAAGCCATCAGTACTGCATGTTATACTCAAAACAGGTCACTCATACACTCAACATTGAAGAAGACTCCGTACGAATTATGGAAAGGAAGAAAGCCAAATATAAGTTATTTCCATGCGTTTGGTTGCCTGTGCTACGTACTCTACAATGGCAAGAAGAGCATTAAATTCCAGCCAAAATCATATGAAGGAATCTTCCTTGGTTATGCAACAGATAGCAGAGCATTTAGAGTGTTCAACAAGGAGTCATTAACTGTTGAAACCTCCATCCACGTCACATTCGATGAATCAGATCCTAAAAAGAAAAGATCACCATTCAACGAGTCAGCTAACACAAGCTCAACGATCGAAGAACTCAAAATCGTGGAGTCCGACTCTACGATCATAGAACCAGCGACAGAAATCGTTGAGCAAGGAGAGGAAATCGTAGAGCACACTACACCAGACATTGGAACTCTACGATCAGAACCAGAAGCTGATTTAGAGGAACTCAGACAGGAAGGTACCAGAACAGACGTCCGTAGCAGAATAAAATGGACCAAAGATCACACTCAAGATCTAATTATTGGAGATCCAAACACCGGAATCAAGACTAGAGCTGCAACCTCGAATGAATGCTTTTACCTAAGTTTTCTCTCTCAAGAGGAACCCAAGAAGATCGAAGAAGCCTTAGGAGATTCAAGTTGGATAGAGGCCATGTAAGAGGAGCTAAATCAATTTGAAAGAAGCAAGGTCTGGAGATTAGTGGCCAGGCCTCAGCATAAACCTGTCATTGGCACCAAATGGATTTTCAGAAATAAGACGGATGAAAATGGTGTGATAACAAGGAACAAAGCAAGACTAGTGGCCAATGGTTACTCTCAAGAAGAAGGAATTGACTACAATGAAACATATGCTCCAGTTGCCAGGTTGAAAGCCATAAGGATCTTCCTTGCCCATGCTGCTCACATGAAGTTCAAAGTCTTCCAAATGGATGTCAAGAGTGTTTTTCTAAATGGGGAACTCCAAGAAGAGGTATACGTGGAACAACATCCAGGTTTTATCAATCCAACTTTTTCAAATTATGTTTATAAATTAGATAAAGCACTATATGGTCTAAAACAAGCACCTAGAGCATGGTATGAAACCTTAACTAATTTTCTCATTGAAAAGGGATTCACTAGAGGAAGAATAGATACTACCTTATTTTTGAGAAAACATAAGGAAAAGACACTGCTAGTTCAAATTTATGTAGATGATATCATATTTGGTTCTTCTGATGAAAAATTATGTGAAAGATTTGCCAAGCTTATGCAGAGCAAATTTGAAATGAGCATGATGGGAGAACTCAACTTCTTCCTTGGACTACAAATGAAGCAGACTGATGAAGGCATATTCATTAATCAAGCCAAATACATCAAAGACTTATTAAAGAAATATGTCATGGAATCTGCATCTATCATGAAGACTCCTATGCCACCTGTCACCAAGCTTGACAAAGATGAAAATGGTAAATCCACTAAAATCACTCAGTACAGAGGTATGATAGGTTCACTATTATATCTTACTGCGAGCCGACCAGATATAATGTTTGCTACATGTATATGTGCTAGATTTCAGGCTAACCCCAAAGAGTCTCATCTATTAGCTGTGAAAAGAATTTTCAAGTATCTTAAAGGAACTCCAAATTTAGGATTATGGTATCCCAAGGATTCCTCCTTTGATCTTTTGGGATACTCAGATGCTGACTATGCAGGATGCAAAATAGACAGAAAGAGTACAAGTGGAACTTGCCAGATGCTTGGCAACATACTTGTTTCTTGGTTTAGTAAAAAGCAGAACTCAGTGTCGACATTTACTGCAGAAGCTGAATATATAGCCGCAAGCAGTTGCTACGCACAAATTCTATGGACGAAGACTCAACTTGCAGACTATAGGTTTGAGCTTAATTCTATTCCTATATACTGTGATAATACTAGTGCAATTGCTATAACTCATAATCCTGTTATGCACTCAAGAACTAAGCACATAGATATAAGATATCATTTCATCAGGGATCATGTACAAAATGGAAATATATCACTTCACTACATCCCAACTGAAGATCAACTAGCAGATGTATTTACAAAACATTTAGATGAATCAAGATTTAATAAACTCATAAGTGAGTTAGGAATGCTAAATCTAGACCCTTAATATATATATCATGTTTTTTTTTAAGATATTAACTCTGCAGGAATAAAAGTGAGCAAGGAAAATAAGTAAAAGACAAAATCGTGAAATACACTCAACGATCGTCAGGCAAAGGATCATAGAGTACGCTGAAGATCGTAGAGATCACTCAACGATCGTCAGGCAAAGGATCGTAGAGTACACTGTAGATCGTAGAGATCACTCAACGATCAACAAACCAAGAATCGTAGAGCACACTATAAACCGAAGAGCTCACTTAACGGTTGGCAAGCCAAGGATCGCAGAGTATTCCTTTATCGTAAAGCTAACTCAACGAACATCAACAAAAGATTTGAAGTGACAAGAGGGATCGTAAAGCTCTAGGGGAAAAAAGGTCATCAACCAAATGAGATGCTCCTATCAGAACATGACACGCATCTCAGCAAACATAGAGGGAAGTTTTAAATACTTTGAAAACTGCACGTCGTTTATTTCTTCAAATCAAAAATCTATCATTCCTATCCATCTCTCTCAATCCAAAACCCTAAGTTTCCAATACTCAGATAAATCGTTCCTACTATTTCAGGAAAACTATCAAATGGCACCTGCTCAAGTCATTTCTGAAAACGAGCTCAACTTCGAAGCCTTCACATCGGCAAATAAGCATTTCAAAAGGATAATCCAGTTGCTAGAAAAGGCGGGTCTGCGAGAAGCTCTGGGAACTAATACGAGGATTCTGTCAAAGCTTATCCGAGAGTTCTACATAAATGGATCCTATGCAAATGGAACTCTAACCACTACTGTAAGAGGAGTGCAGCTCAACCTCACTGCGGAAGAATTTAATCTTGCCCTAGGATTTAAGCAAGGAGGCCTCATATCTCTAACTATGGTGAATACCGAAGAAGGCCTGAAAAGAATGCACCACCAAAAGAATCCAGGACTGAAAGGTTTAAAGAAGAAAGAATTTCCTCAGAAATATGAGTTCCTGGCAGATGTGATTGATAAATGCCTACTATGCAAAGACTCGGCTCATGACTCAGTCAGTGAGGTGCAGCTGAAATTGATGACAGCTATAGTCAAGAAGACAAACATCAACTATGGCTCTTTGCTGATGGAATGGATAGGGAACTGGATCCAGAATACGAAAAAAGCAAAGGGGACCAGAAAAATATTCTGTGGGAGATTCATCAGCATTCTCCTTAGATCATCTTTGGGGGATCTGATTGAGCCCGACGAAGGAGAAGCCCTAAATACTAACAAAAGAATCACCCAGAGAATCTTCGATAACTGGAGGAGGAATCCAGTTGAAAACAGGAAACTATCCCGGTCAGGGGATAGTGAAGGAACACAGAGTGGGGCAGGGCCGTCTCTATTTAAGAACACTCCTGCAAAAGAAGAATCTCAGGAAGTTAGCAAACAATCTCAGGGTCTCATCAAAAAGAGAAAAGGAAAGAAAGCCCTTGAGATTGAAGAACCTCAGGGTTCATCTATTGAGGCTCCTGATGCTGCTCCTAAAGAAAAGGCTGCATCAGAGGATGAAGATTCTGATCTGCGAAGGGAAACTCGCAGCAAGTATGAAGCTGAAGAGGCAACCCCAAAAGAGCCAAAAAGAAAGAGAAGAAGGCTAGTTAAATTAGCCGACAAAGACTCAATAGCTAAGGGGGAGCTACTTGAAAAAGCTGTCATTTCTCCAGTTGAGAATGAGTCATCTAAAGCAGCTGAGCCTGTGGATGCTCAAACTGAGGGGGAGCCACCAGTAGTTTCTGAGCCAACAGATGCTCTGGCTGAGGGGGAGATTAACGAAGGTACTTCAGTCCCTTCAGCTACAATGAATAATGATGAAGAGGATGACAACGAAATAGTGGTCGTTGGAAGAGATGAGAAAAGGCATCTGAACTACCACTGCCTGCTGAAATTTTTGCCACTGATGCCATTCCTCCGAGCTCTGGTGCACAATGCATGGGATCAGGTCTTCTGGACGTTCAAAGCTTACCCAAATGTGGTGATTATAGCTCAAGCCTATCCTCAGAATCTACTTTATGCCCAGAAGCTCATTTCTTGCAGCCCCTTCTCACATTCTTTAGGGCAAAAGGTACATTTTATTCCTCTAGCCCTCATTCAAATTCATACACCCTCATCAATGTTCAATAAATTTGAGGAGTCCCCAAATACCAACTCTGCATCAAACTCTACGATCAACACTTCCCCGATCGTAGAGTCACCACCCTCTTCGACTGGTGGTCAAGAAAGCCTAAATAATCAAAATGTAGAGTGCCCTCCAGACTCTCCTGAAATTCTGCCTACTCAGCAAACAATGCCTTCGGTTCCATCTTCAAGACTCCTCTTAACCCACGAGGATATTCCCTCCACCTCTGGTCACGAATACTTTTACATTCCAAGCTCTACGGCTGACCAGGGACAATCATCTCAACTCCTCCAGCAAATTTTAGACAAGGTATCTCGGCTTCCTACAACTGAGGGCTTAACTAACTTGACAAGCCATATCCATACAGAGATATAAAATGACCTGGCATCGAAATCCCATAACCTTCAACGTAGAGTCGACAATGTCATTGACGCTGCCAATGGTCTCTCTACCAACCTGAATAAAAAATTCTCCACAAGATTAAGGCAGTTAACGGCAGCAGTCTCTGAAAATCTCCATGAAAGGGATAAAAAATTTCTGGAAGCCTTGAACAAACATCAGCAGGCCGTTGTTATTCTTCAAGAAACCAATGAAAAATCTATCACTCTCCTCAGTAATGAGATCATTGCCTTGAAGCACTCTCTCACAGAACAACAACATCGGTCGAATGACACTTTGTCATTGGTGGAGCAAAAATAAATCATGGCTGACGAACGACTCCAAGCCCACCAAGATGATGTCGTTGCCACTAAGACTCAACTTCAAGAAATTATTCAGGGCATACAGCAGCTTTCAGAACAGGTAGCAACAATTAATGATGCCAACAAGGGGGAGAAGAAACTGAGCACAGCAGAACAAACAAAAACGAGCTTAGACTACAGCAGAAGAGGAAGAGCACCTCAATGGATGAGGATGGTTCAAACTTCAATACATCCTCTTAGATTCAAAGCAGTACCATCTCGTCCCAGACAGGAGGTGACAGCAAGACCTTCTTCCTCAACTATGAGGCCATCTAGCTCACAAGAATGATTTCAAATTAAAGAAGAAGAAGCTGTGCTGAGGGAAGAAGAACTGAGAAAAGCTGAAAAAGAAAGGAGAGCATTCTTCAGGCAGAGGGAAGAAGAAAGCAGAAGACCTCCTAGCAGAAGGAGATAAGTTTTTTTTTTCTTTCTTTTTCTGTTGTTTTCTCAATTGTATCATCTGACTAAAACATCAATAAAATTCATATTTTTCTAGAAAATACAGTTGCTCACTGTATGATTAGGCATTCAATTACTCTTGCATTTTGCCTATTTTAATGTGTTCAAATCACTATCTGTTAATTATGTTGTCATCATCAAATTGGGGGAGATTGTTGAACATTGAATGGTTAAATTTGATGATAAGAAATAATGTACAAGGGTTGTATTAGTTAAGATCAAAACTGTTAGGTTGATCTCTTGATATAAATGTATAAAAGTCTTTTGTGTTGTACTAAGACTTAGATAGATCAAAACTGTTAGGTTGATCTGTTGGTGTAATAAAATCGTAGAATGAACTCTACGATTTGTGTCAAGGAAACTCTACGATTTGAACAGACTCTACGATCAAGGCAACCAATCGTAGAATGGACTCTACGATTTTGGTC
This sequence comes from Hedera helix, assembly GCA_947179155.2. Taxonomy (NCBI): domain Eukaryota; kingdom Viridiplantae; phylum Streptophyta; class Magnoliopsida; order Apiales; family Araliaceae; genus Hedera; species Hedera helix. The sequence goes on along the minus strand of OX359282.1, from coordinate 11,900,142 downwards.
CAGAAGACTCTACGACCAAACAGACTATGTTCTTAACGAGAAACCTTAAATCGAACTCTACGATCAACAGTCTAACAGTTGAGTAAACTCTACGATGATAAGTAAGAGATGATCCTTTACAGATCAATCACGTCAGCAAGGATATTCGTAGAGTTGATCACATAAGGTCGTTGAGCAAAAAGGCAAGAGACATCACGACTCTCAGATCATGAGCTATTCTATTCAAGCATTCAATCTTCATCAAAGTAACCAAAAAGGAAGCATCTGCAAATCGATCAAAGTCAGAAAAGTCAGGGGACGGACCCAAGCGCACTATGGAACAGAAAGAAGACTTTCAAGGTAGAAAAGTCAGAGGACTGTGTCCTATTAGTCCTATAGTTTGGAAGGACCAAACGACTCTATGAAAGTTGGTGGGAACCTACGACTGACATATCTGTCCCAAAGGAAAAAGAAAAACAACCTTCCATGGACTAACAGGTCAGATCAAATAAAATATCATCAGAGCTTTAATGAGCTATATTAATATAATATATAACAGCTCTCCTCTGTGAGGTAACGGAAAGAAATACAAGCTCAAGCAGATGGTCTAACGGAAAGAAAAACAAGCTCAAGCAGATGGTCCAACGGGAAGAAAAATGAAGCCTTAACTTCTTAAATACTAAGATCAGCAAGACAAAAAGAAGCTCTGCACAAAAAGAAAAATATACGCAAGAAGTGAAAAAGATCAAAACTCATAAGAAAGCTTGCATTGCTACTAAGTCCTTCGAAAACTCAAGCTAATAAGCAACTTAGTAGCACATCCAAATATACATCACTCCAGAAGAGTTCTTTGTGAACTAGTATATCCAAGTCTGTTAGACTTGTAAAGTTCTTTGTGAACTAAAGTTCCAAGACTGCGGGTCTTGAAGGAATCTTAGTGATTCAGATATTGTAAAAGTATCCTTAGTGGATTTGCTGTTGGAAGAGCAGAACAGTGGAGTAGGAGTCTTGTGAGCTCTGAACCACTTAAAACCCAAAGTCTTTCTTATTGTGTCTTTCATTTGCTATAGCTGCCATATAATTGCTTGTTGAATTATTACTCTAACATATCAAGAAAAGGATAACTAAATCATATTCCGCTGTGTTAAACTTTCTGTTTAAGAATTAATTAAGTAAGATCTTTTTAAATAAAAGAAATTTTTAAAAGAATCTATTCACCCCCCTCCCCCCTTCTAGATTTCTATCATGTCATTGGGAACTAACAAACCCACTTTAAATATACACCATATAATAACATATTGTACCGGTTGTACACTTATATTTCTTTTCTTAATTAATGTATTCTCCTTATATAAATTATATAATTATTTTTATATAATTTATATAATTATTATTTCTTACTATTTACATTAACTTTCTTTATATAAATTATATAATTTATTATTATATAACTTATATAATTACTTTTATTCTTAATTAATTTCTAAACTTTCTCCATAATTATTGATTAAATCTGAAATCAATAATTATGTTATTACTAACTCCCTCATTAGCTTTTAACTAATTTCTGGAATAGTTTAATTATCAATCTGTTAATTTCCATAATTAATGAAATTTATCATTGTAACCATTGAACATGCACACATATATATACAAATTATATCTATATACATATCTAATTCATATATCTCACATTACCACATAACATTATTTAAATAATAATGTCTGCACCTCTACAATAATTTTATTGTACAATTTATTGTACCATTATATGAAATTTCTTTTATTCTTAATAAATTATTTTTAAACAATTTATTTACTTTTCAATTATTTTAATTCAACACCAATTATTACCATCTATGTACAGATTTAATTTACCAATTAAATCTCATTACACACTTTAATTCACATAAAATATATCAATCATAAATTATTTAAAGAACCTTAATAATTTTGTTATTTAAATTCTTATTTAATATTATTAAAGAAATCCCAAAAATTCGAGTTCTCACACATTGTTTAAATAAGATTAGATTTTTATAAGTTTAATATTTAGAAAATATTTGTGTTAACTTTTTGTGGGATCAACATAGAAATACTTTATACTACTTGAAGGTCGTGCATATTTGCACGCTAATATTAATTGTGAAAATGACCATCATGTTTTTGGTACCATTGCTAGGGAGTTATTTATCTAATTTCTTTGCAATATTAAGCTCATTCGAGATAATCTTAATTTAAACGATTACATTGGTTTAATTTTTCAGGTACTCTTGATTTTTTATGCAACCTTTTCAAGATCCGAATCTCGTAACTTTCGATCCTGAGATTGAAAGAACTTTGTGAAGACTGCGAGAATAAAGGAAGGGTCAAGTTATACATAATCAAGATACAATGGTAGAAGAAAATCATAAAATATTGCGGGAATATGCTATGCCGCAAGTCACAAATATTCACTTGAGCATCATTAGGCCAGCTATTATAGCTAATAGCTTTGAGATCAAGCCGGGCACTATCCAAATGATTCAGAATCATATGCAATTCGGTGGGATGTCAAATGATGACCCGAGCGATCATTTGATAAACTTTTTAGAAATCTGTGACACTTTGGTAAGTATTCCCGCCTGTCACGCGGGTGACCCGAGTTCGATCCTCAGCAACGGCAGCAAAAACTTGTTTGCCTAATTTAAAATAGGAATTTACACATAAGTATACGCGGCCCACAAGTAATAAAGTAATAAAGTCGAGTGTCGAACCCACAAGGAATTAAAAATAATTATTATCAAACACTAATTTAATATCAAATTAATTTTATTTAAACAATCTAAATTTAATTATAAAATAAACTAATTAAAATTACCAACTAAATTAAACTAATAAAAAGGATTAAATTAAATTAAAAATAGTGAAGATTATAATTTTTCTCAATACTTCATTTTACTCTCTGCACTCTCTTTCTAATTAATTAATTACATTAAATTATTAACTGAGATTTCTTAACTATTTAATAACCTTTTTCAAAGATTAATAAAAAGACATATTTCAGTTAGTTCTTTTATGTTCATGCAAACCACTTAAAATAGACTCATTACGAACAAACTCTCAATATATTACATGTGGCATATAGATATATTCATCTTATATACTATCATACCACTCTTCCTAAAAAGAATAAATAAATCCATATGTCATCATATCTGAATCTAAACTTAAAATTCACTTTTGATTTCATATAGATTATCCCATAATTAATCACAATTAATTAATACATTAACGCGCAAAATAATTAATTAGGTCTAATCACTATAATTTATTCGTCAACTTCATATAGATTACCACATTAATTAATGCAAATAATTAAATACTTGAATGCAAAAAATATGATAAATAATTCAATTATAATCAATTTAATTAAAAAATAAATTAATTAATTTAAACTACACATTTGGTTCAATTGCAATCTCAATAATAAATTAACTCGTAACTAAATAATAAATTATCCACAAATAATTCAACATCTCAAAATTACAAAAATAAAAGAGAAATAAAATAATCAAATCTGTGGTTTGATATCCGTCTTTCACTCGAAACACAATCTTCAATTTCCAAGCTCTGTGTTTAATTCTCGAATCCTTCGCGTTAAGTATTTGCTCCTAAACTAATAAAATAAATCTACTCTATTCTAATCTATGTTAATGTATGTTAATCTCCTGAAAACAAATCCCTAATAGTGTATTTGTAGGAGTACAATAATAATCCTAAGTTAATGTGGAATTAAAATCCAATTTGAAATCAAATTAAAGCTAAAATCCACAAATAATTCGGTTTCCAGCATTAACGTGTCAACCAAACAGAGCCTTTGTGCGGTTTAACCAGTCAACGCGCCTCACTTGGCCACCTGCCACGTCAGCACTCGTGCTTATAACACCACCACCCAGCCGAAACGGCGTCGTTTCTTTGTTCTTCAGTGCTAACCACCCTTACGCAATGTGCAATGCCTGTTAATTCCATCTTCGTTACGATACAGCGTCGTTTAATTGCTCAGTTCTTTCCTCCCAATTCGTGAGTGCATGGCGCGACCCGGCATGTTCTAGGTTATTACGATATTGCCACCCAGTTGGTTATTTACAGTTATGCCACTAGCTTTTGCAGGAATTTACAGATTTGCCACCAAGGTTCAATTTCCTACAAAATTAAATATAAATTAATTAAAAATAATATAAAAATCCTAAAAATAATAATAAAATAGAAAATTAATTAAATTGCCTAAAATAAATTAAAATACTTAAAAACTTACAATTAATTAAGCCTAAAAATATTAAATAAATAGGTATAAAATCTCATTATCACATCATTAGGCCAGCTATTATAGCTAATAGCTTTGGGATCAAGTTGGGCACTATCCAAATAATTCAGAATCATGTGTAATTCGGTGGGATGCTAAATGATGACCCAAACGATCATTTGATAAACTTTTTAAAAATCTGTGACACTTTCAGATATCAAGAAGTGTTCGAGACACTCTAAGACTTCGACTGTTTTCTTTCACTCTGCGTGGTAAGACAAAGAGTTAGTTGCATTCTCTACCAGCGGGCTCCATTAGCACCTGGGTTGATCTAGCTCAGAAATTATTGGCAAAGTTCTTTCCGTCAGCTAAAATAGCAAGAATGCGAAATGGCATTACAGCCTTTTCACAGTAGGATTCTGAGTCTCTTTATAAGACGTGGGAGCGTTTTAAGGATCTTCTCATAAAATTTTCCCACCATGGTATAACTAAGTGTTACAAGTACATACATTTTATAACATATTGTCAAGTTCTACCCGACAAAGTATTGATGTCGTAGTTGGCGGAGCCTTAATGGGGAAGAGTTATGATAAGGCATATGAGCTGTTGGAAACCATGCCAGCAAATAATTATCAGTGGTCTTCTGAGAGATTGACTCCAAGGAAAGTAGCGGGAATGCATGAAATGAATGTAGTTACATCTTTATATGCACAAGTAGCTACACTTGCAAGGAAAATTGACACTACGGGAGTGAAACCTATGCAGAATGTAGCAGTGGTATGTGATATATGTGCTAGAAAACATCTGAGTGATCAATGTGCTATCATGGCAGAATTAGTGCTGTATGTCAGTAATTGCAATAGACAGCAAAACAAAAATGTGCCGACTCATTATTATCCTGGAGTGAGAAATCATCCTAATTTCTTATGGAGCAATAATAACAGTCAAGGTCAATCTTTAGCTCCAAGGCAACCATATCCTCCAGGATTTCAAAATTATAATCAACAATAACAACCTCAACAAGCTCCTCCTCCTCCGGAGAAAAAATCTAACTTGGAAGAACTGCATTCCCGGTATATCTCATAAAATGAGACGAGAATAAATAACCAAGATGTTGATATTCAGAATCTCAAAAACTAAGCGGGACAGCTTACAAGTGCTATCAACAATCATCCACAAGTAACCTTGCCTAGTGACACTAAAGTCAATCCAAAGAGGGAAGGTAAGGAGCAATGCAAGACAGTTACATTGCGTAGTGGTAGACCTTTATTGGATACTACTGGAGAACCCACTACAATGCCACCAAACCCAATTGAAGAGGAAGTTGTTGTTGAGGAAGAAAATACAACATGTGGAGAGCCAAAAATTTTGGTGGAAGAAGTCCAAGAGCCAGTTCCAATAGTCAACAAGACTATTCCAAGAGTAAAACCCATGCCATTTCCTTAAAGGCAGTAAAAATAAAAACTGGATAAATAGTTTTCTAAGTTCTTGAAGGTCTTGAAAAAGCTTCACATAATCCATTTGCTGAAGCTTTAGAACAGATGTCAAGCTATATGAAATTTATGAAAGATATTCTGTCAAAGAAACAAAAGCTTGGTGACTATGAGACGGTCGTGCTAACAGAGGAATGCAGCACAATTCTTCAGAAAAAGCATCCTCCAAAACTGAAGGACCTTGGGAGTTTCACCATTCCTTGTTCTATTGGAAGTGAATTTAATAGCAAAGCTTTATATGATTTGGATGCAAGTATTAATCTGATGCCTCTATTAATCTATAAGAAGTTAGGGTTGAATGAAGCCAAGCCCACCAGTGTTACTCTATAAGAAGATAGGTCACTGACATACCTAAAAGGAGTCGTGTAAGATGTGTTAGCAAAGGTTGACAAGTTCATCTTCCTTGCAGACTTTATAATCCTCGACTTTGAGGAAGACCGGGAGGTTCCTATTATATTAGGGCATCCATTTCTAGCCACCGGGAGAACTATGATAGATGACCAAAAGAGAGAGCTCACCATGAGGGTTCAGGATCAAGAAATAACATTCAATGTCTTCAACTCTATAAAGTTTTCAAGTGACTCTGAAAAGTGCTTTAGAGTTGATGTGGTTGATAGGGTTGTCAATGATGTTTTTATGGAAACTTGTATTTTTGGTCCTCTGGAGGCTTCAATCATTGGAACCACTACTGCAGAAGATCCTACTCATATTGAGTGCGTGAAATATTTGGGTGCTTCTCCTCGATTTACCTAGTTCAAACAGCATTACGAATCTTTGAAGCAAGCAGGAACTTCTAATTATATGTCAACTTTATCCAAGGAGGAAACACTAGTAATGGAACTCAAACTGCTGCTGAGTCATTTGCGGTATGCTTTTATGGGAAAAACATCTACTTTGCGTGTTATATCAGCTTTAAATGAAGAACAGGAAAGTGAGCTCTTAAGTGTGCTTAGAGTGTATAAGCCAACTTTGGGGTGGACTATTTCTGACATAAAAGGGATTAGTCCATCCGTTTGTATGCATAATATTCTGGTGGAAGATGAAGTTAAACCTACCATTGAGCATCAAAGACGTCTTAACCCCATTATAAAATAAGTTGTTAAGAAAGAAATCATTAAATGGCTAGATGTTATAATTATATATCCTATCTCCGACAGCCCATGGGTGAGCCCTGTTTAGTGCGTTCCAAAAAAGAGGGAATGACCATTGTGTCAAATAAGAACAATGAGCTAATTCCTACTCGGACAGTCACTGGTTGGAGGGTATGCATGGATTATAGGAAGCTCAACAAGGAAACTAGGAAGAATCATTTTCCTCTTCCATTCATTGATCACATGCTAGACAGACTGGGTGGGCATGAATTTTATTGTCTGCTGGATGGATTCTCTAGTTATAACCAAATAGTTATCGTACCTGAAGATCAGGAGAAAATCACATTCACATGCCTGTACGGTACCTTTGCCTTCAGAAATATGTCATTTGGATTATGTAATATGCCTGCCACATTTCAGCGATGCATGATATCCATCTTTTCAGATATGGCATAATAGACTCTGGAAGTCTTCATGGATGATTTCTCAGTATTCGGGAATTCTTTTGAAGCTTGGTTAGAGAATTTAATGGCAGTGCTAAAGTGGTTCGTCGAGACAAATCTTGTATTAAAATGGGAAAAGTGTCATTTCATGGTGGAAGAAGGGATTATTCTCGAACATAGAGTCTTTACAAAAGGAATTAAAGTTGACAATGCTAAAATAGAGACTATCGAAAAACTTCCACCACCATCATCTGTGAAGGGAGTTAGGAGTTTCCTAGGCTATGCAGGTTTCTACAGACAGTTTATCAAAGATTTCTCAAAAATTACTAAGCCGCTCTGTAGCCTGCTAGAAAAAATGTACCCTTTAAGATGGAAAAGGCATGCATCGACGCATTTGAGATGCTCAAGAGGAAACTAGTTTCTGCACCCATAGTAGTTGCTCCTGACTGGGATTTACCCTTTGAATTGAAGTGCGATGCAAGTGATTATGCACTTGGGGCAGTGTTGGGTCAACAGAAAGATAAGATTTTCCACACTATTTAATATGCAAGTAAGACGTTGTCAGATGCACAGCTCAACTATACAACTACTGAGAAAGAATTACTTGCAGTCGTGTATGCCTTTGACAAATTCTGTTCCTATTTCATTGGAACAAAGGTAATAGTTTTTACCGATCATTCTGTCATTAAATACCTAATATCCAAGAAAGATGAAAAACCAAGGCTAATCAAATGGGTTCTGCTGCTCTAAGAATTTGACTTGGAGATTCGTGATAAAAAAGGGGACAAAAAATTAAGTTGGTTATCATCTTTCACGATTAAAGAATTCTGAGCCGAAAAGTGGGGATGATAGGGTGATTAATGAATATTTCCCAGATGAGCAGTTATTTGCTATTCATGGTGAATTACCTTGGTATGCATATTTTGCAAACTACATTATGAGCAATGTGCTTCCCCCGGACTTATGTTATCGACAAAAGAAAAAGTTCTTGAGTGAAGTGCGGTTCTTTGTGTGGGATGACTCTTTCCTATTCAAGCAATGCGCAAATCAAATTTTAAGGAGGAGTGTGCCCAAAGAGAAAATGGAGAATATGCTTCATCACTGTCACTCATCTAATTACGGAGGTCATTTTGGTAGGGAGAGAATGGCAATAAAGGTGCTACAGTCTGGGTTTTACTGGCCAACTTTGTTTAAAGACGATAATTCTTTTGTAACGAGATACGATAATTGTCAAAGAACGGAAAATATTTCTAGGAGAAATGAAATGCCCTTTAACAGTAGTCAAGAAATCAAAATCTTTGATGTTTGGGACATAAACTTCGTGGGACCATTTTCGTCATCTTATAAAAATTAATATATACTAGTCGTTATAGACTATGTATCCAAATGGGTCGAAGCTATTGCTCTGCCAACCAATGATTCCAAAGTGGTACTTAACTTTCTACGAAAAAATATCTTTTCGCGCTTTGGCACTCCGCGGGCTATTATTAGTGATGGAGGTTCACACTTCTGTAATAAGTATTTTGCTACCATCCTTGCTAAATATGGGGTCTCCCACAAGATTGCTATGACCTACCATCCACAAACCAATGGTCAAGCAGAAGTATCAAATAGAGAGATAAAACGTATTCTAGAAAAGACGGTGAATCCTAATAGAAATGATTGGTCCAGAAAATTAGATGAGGCGTTGTGGGCTTACAGAACAGCTTACAAATCACCAATTGGGATGTCACCGTATCGTTTGGTTTTGGTAAAGCGTGTCACTTACCGGTTGAACTCGAACATCATACTTATTGGGGAATTTTGACTTACACGCAGCCAGTAAGAAACGGATGCTTCAATTGAATGAAATGGATGAATTTTGTCTCCAAACGTATGAGAATGCAAAAAATTATATGAAAAAGACCAAAGCAGTGGCATGATCAGAAGATTATGGAGCGGAGGTTTGAGGATGGCCATAAAGTGCTTCTTTACAATTTTCGGTTGAGACTTTTTTCGGGAAAGTTAAAATCAAGATGGTCGTGGCCATTTACTATCAAAAGGGTATTCCCGCATAGAGCGATTGAATTAGAAGATGCCACCACCATGAACGCATTCAAAGTCAATGGCCAACGGCTAAAGCAATATATGGGGGATGAGGTGGATCGACAAAAGATGTTCGTCATTCTCTCCGACCCAAAATAAAACAGGAAGTAGTCAAGTCCAATACTCTAAATGGTAGGCAATTCATTTTTATTGCTAATTTAGTATTACTATCATTGCATTTCATTTTAAGTTAATTTACTTTATTTTGATTGTTAAAATGTCAATTACATAGTATATTATTATAATTATAATTAAAAAATAGCTTTATAACTAATTGCAATTTCTATAATTTTGAGTTTAAATTGAGATTAGTTACTTAGTTTTTGATAAGTCTATGTGAAACTTTTAGGTACTATCAAAACAATGCAACATTTTGGAATATATTGTAGCAAGAAACTGAAGTCCAGCAGCAGGTTCAGCCGTTGCGGCGCTCCCCTACTACCGTTGCGGCGGTGATATTGAGCATGAATTTTTTTCTAGCAGTGCAGTTGACCGCCTAGAAGTGGTCTCCAGATGTTAAATATTTTTCCAACAATGTAGTTGATTGCCGCAATGCTCATATATACCGCCGCAACGGTAGTTCAAAAATCCAGAAAAAAAAATATAAGCTACAGTTGGGGTTTATTCCTTGCATAGCTTGCTCACAGTTATATCTCTCTCAAAACCCTTACTCCCTAAACTCTCTCAATCATCCCCAGCATTCGACTCCTACAACATTTCACATTTCTTTCAATCACCCAAGCCACATCGAAGATTCTCACACAAGTAATTACACTACATTATCTCTCCTAACCAAACTGTGACTTCGTGGACTGGAATTCTCTTAGTTTAAATTGGTAAGTAGAATCTTCCCAACTGAAGGTCTCATTATAATTGTTAGCTTGAGGGTTAGGAATTGTGTGTTGTTAGAGAAATACCCTCAAAGGATGGCTTGAATTTAGTTTAGGGGAAGTTTTATTCATAGTTCAAATTGATTGTGCACGCCAACTGTTTGTAAAATTACCACAAAGAAGATTCATTCAATTTCAGTTGGTTAGTGTTGAGTTTTGGGTTGTGGTTTCTTCTTGGCATTGCATTGAGCAATCATGGGTCCTAAACGTCAACGTGGTCAGAGCTCTCGAGCAACATATGACACATAACGTTTTATAAGCGAAGAAGCGGATAAGCGTTACTATAAAGTGCTAGAAGGAAATACTATCATCCCGAAGAGAGGCCTCACTCCTCTTATGACCGATGGCCACTTGTATGACATGATCGCTGCCAAGAATTAGGGTATTTTCACTGCACAGCCCGAGCCTACCACAATTTTCATTGTCAAAGAGTTTTATGCAAACGCTAATAAGAATGACAATGTGGTTCAAATTCGTGGAGTGGATGTCCACTTTGGAGCTGAACAAATTAATGCTTATTATAATATTGCCTACTTAGAAGAAGATGACCAATACACTACCTGAAAGTAGTATGCCCTCAAGCCAATCACATTTAATGTGATAGGCATATACTTTCTAATCTTATTTATTTATTAATAAAAGAATCAAGGCATTTCTTTATTCATGATTAATTACTTGAATTAATCAAATGGATAAACCCATAGTTTTCGAGCAATGCTTTTAGAACCATGATGAGGATCATGCTAATGAGATCTAAATTCAAGATAGCTCAAAACTAAAATTGTTCCTAATCGTTGGATCACTAAAAAGGGGATTAGTAGATCCGGATAGATTGATACATACTATGCTTGCTCTTATGAAGAGGATGATTGATCTCATAATCATTTGTGTAGAGACACTAAAGCAAGTATGTAGGTGCTTATTAGAGAATAAGTTCACTGAACGTGACTCGCTCAAGGAACACCTAATAGAGTCTTACTTGCCTGTCAATAGGAGTTCCTTTTGTGATAGTAGTACAAGTGATCCTTGGACTTGAGATCATCATAATATCTTGTGTATGATGAATTATATTTTGACATATTCTTTAAAACCCTTAGGGTGTATCAAAGGGTATGATCGGATATAATAAGTCATACATGGAGATAGGTGAGTGATCAACAAAGAATCTACCACTTCTAGTAAAAGAAGGGAATGTCCTATGCGATTCGATAAATGACAACTCAGTAGTCCTTGGCCAAGGCATAATGGAAATTAGAAAGTAGTTTCTAATTTACATTAATTGGAGTTATTCATTTAAGGATCGAAATGCATATAATCAAATAAAATAAGACTTGACAGTAATACCATGTCTTATATTTGATTGGGACGTTGTGAGGTAGAAGGATTGAATTGTATGGTAACTATTCGCTGAATAGGTTCTTTTGTGATTAAATGTTGAAATCTATATTATCTGGAAAGTCGTTGATCGCTAAGGGGACTTACCCTTATTATGGAATAAATATTATTTATTTAAATAAATTAAATAGTTTAATTTATTTATATATAAATAAGATTATAATAGTTCTAATTAATTTATTCTATAACCGGTTTAATATGGAGAACCTAAAGGGTCACACCGCAAAAAGGAAAATAATTATTTAAGAAGTAAATGGCATAATTGTAATAATGAATTAAGTATATTTAATTTATACTATATGGATAGAATAAATTAAATAGCTTAATATTTATTATTTAGTATTTTGGAAATACTAATTATAAATTAATAAGAGGAGTCTTATTATTATTATTATTATTATTATTATTATTATTACTATTATCATTATTATTTAGTTCCTAAATGGTTTAGGAATTAATTAATAAGAGTACTCTCATAATTAATAATTAAGTTCCTAAATAGTTTAGGAATTATAATTATTATATTAAATCAATTAAGTTCCTAATTAGATTAGGAGTTTAATTAAAAACCCTATTCCTAAAGGTGTTAGGAGAGTTTACTAAATCTATAAATAAAAGAAGTCTTATTATGGATTAAGGTTACACACATATACTTCCATAAGTTTTGGGAGAGTACTCACATATTCTCTAGAGAGAGAAAACTAGGGTTTGTCATCACCCACTTCTTGAATCATTATTATTTCTTGGTAGATCACCTCTAGAGGCCAAACACTTGGGTGGCTAACATTGATCATTGGAATAAAATGGGTGAAATTCAAGGAGATCGTGAAGGATTTGGAGGTCGCATAAAGGTCGATCCTGGATTATGGTTTGTAAATTTTTTAAATTTGATTTTACCATTCTTCCGCTATTTTGTGCAATTTGATTGCGTCTATGGATTTTACAAACCAACACTACCTACAAAATAGAGCACCTTAATCTGAATGATATACCTAAAGGCTTGTGTCGGCCAGATAAGGAATGTACTCTTAAAGATGGGGTGTCACGGCTCTTTTCGCATCGGTTTCTGAGCAAGTATGGCAAAGCATGGTACTACTTCATTTGTGCCAAGCTATTGCCTATCACGCATGTTAGTGATGTGATTAGATCAAGGGATGTGATACTGTATTGTTTGGTCAACTGAATAAGCATTAATGTGGGGAGAGTAATTCTAAGTTCCATCAAGCACACTCTTTATAGGGGTTCACCAGGTGGTTTGCCACATCCTTCACTAATTTATGGACTGTACAGAAATGCTAGAATGGAATGATCTACTGATGAACCTCTACAACAGCCCAAGATCTAGATTGACTCTCGGTTGATCATTCATTATAATCAGTGGGATGATGCTCCAGCCAATTCGAGCGGAGCTGGGTTTATATTGGAAGCTCAATCTCCAGATACAGAGGAGCTTTTTGCAGATGAGCAGGAGGACGACGCAGTAAACCAGCCATTATTAGAGTTCATAGTTACGGAGGTGCGGCACTTGAAAAGGGAATCTCGTTCCCATTCTCGTCAAATCAGTTATGTAGCTCAGCAGGTCAACTCAATGATGCAGTTCAATGCCAGTTTCACAGCGACCTTAGATGAGATGTTCGAGCAGATGGGGTTAAATATTAGTCCAAACCTACTGCAATTCCCAAGCCCACCAGTGATTCTTGATTACCCTCAAGATTTTCCTGACAAAGACACAGATGCATAATCAAATTCAGGGGAGTCCTCATGTAACGACCCCAAATCTGGGTCCCTTGAACCTCAGATCTGGTTCATCACTGTACAACCTTCTTCTTATCATTTATGAATTACAACAATATTATAATTGTTAAATAATCATTTATTTAAAACTTTACAACATCTTTTTCTATTCCAGAATCTCAATCTTTACAAATTCCTAGTATGTCTCAATATCATACCTGATACGAGTTCTTTCTATTACAATCAATTTAAGTATTTAAACACCCACAATACATACTAATCATTTTTTTAATTACACAATCATTTTACCTATCCAATACAGACTCATAACTACAACAATCACTTAAACTTTCGGTGAAAGTAATACGCATTCCTGATCCTTGATCTTTAATGAAATCTTCGGATATCTTGCACTTATCTGAAAGTGTTGATTTTATAGCAAGAGTTAGCACAACAGCTCAACAAGTCTAACAATTACACATAACACATTACATGCTTTACATAATATACATATTCTGCATTCTATTCCTACATCATACATTTCATGCTTTTCATTTTATGAATGATTTATACTTCTCATGCATCACATATAATAAACAACTAGTCTCTAGCAATTCATACATCATATTTTGTATATATTTTAAATGTAATCATACCTCATGCTTTTCGCATATCACCAATATCATCAATATATCTTCATATCAATAATTTAATATCACATTATAACATAGCAATGCACATAGGAGCAAGTTCTAAAAAAACTTGCCTGGCTTGTTTCTACCGTTTATGCTTATTTTGCATCTTTCACTCAACCTACAATTTATATGTAAAATTGACATCATCATTAGTTACAATGACTATTACTTAGTCTTTATATAAGACTCTAACTTCAAATTATTAACTTTTAAGATGTCCGACAAACAAACCCTCAAGTTTCGAACAAAAATCATAGCCTAAAATATAGTTCGGACATGTCGGGTACGCTTAACCATCTTACGTCTTCACTACACGTTTTTCGTACGATCCACTTTTAATAAGTTATCTAACTTAGTCACAAATGGACTATTTACATTGATTTAATTCAATTAAACTTTCTTCGTTTACATAACTTAATGATTTGGACATTTAATAATGTACCAAATATCTCAAAATATTATCTACCTTTGATAAATACAACTACATTCAAATATTATGAATCATTTAATAATATTTTAATTACTTATTAATATTATTAACTATTTAATAATATTTTAATCTTTTACTAATATTATTAATCATTTAATAATATTTTAATCATTTATTAATATTATTAACCATTTAATAATATTTTAATCACTTATTAATATTATTATCCATTTAATAATATTTTAATCTTTTACTAATATTATTAACAAGTTAATAATATTTTAATCATTAATTAATATTATTAACCATTTATTAATATTTTAATCTCTTATTAATATTATTAATTATTTAATAATATTTTAATCTCTTATTAATATTATTAACTATTTAATAATATTTTAATCTCTTACTAATATTATTCATCATTTAATAATATTTTAATCGCTTACTAATATTATTCACCATTTAATAATATTTTAATTTCTTATTAATATTATTAACCATTTAATAATATTTTAATCACTTATTAATATTATTAATCATGTAATAATATTTTAATCACTTACACATGTTATTGATCATTTAACAACATTTTAATCTCATATTAATATTATTCACCATTTAATAATATTTTAATACTCTTCAAACAATACCAGTAGTTAACTTTTTAATCATGTTAACCTTAGTCTTTATTTTAAACATTTAGTTACCATTTAGTCACTAATAAACTCTATACATATTGATTTAGTATTCAAACACATTCATTTTACACTTATTTCAACTTAAATTTTCACAAAAAAAGATCGACCCGATCCGACCCAGACAGCAAAAACATATTTCTGGCAGTGTGTTTTTCCACTGCGATGGTGGTACAAAATTTCAAAAACTCTAATTTGGGGGCTGCCCGACCCTTCTTCATTCAAATTGCCATAACTTCTTCATTTCAAAATATTTTGTGGTGATTCTTGAGTCCATTCTTATTATAATTTTCCCCTCTACAACTTCTCTTTATATTACAAATCCAAATTGCAAACATAAGTAGGCTTAAAATCACTTACAAGAACAGAATAAAAATTAGCTTCATAAATCCTTGATTCAATTAGTTCAAACATGATGTTACAAGAACTATTTGCTAGAACATCATATTTTATGACTCTACATACATCATATACATATCATACATCATATATAAGCTCTCTAGTTCAAACATTTAACAACATAAAATAAAAATATTTAAGGTTAAGAAAACTTTTAACCTTCTAAATGATCTTCTTCTCATTATAGCTTGCTAGGACTCCTCCTATTCTTGAATGAACCTCTAGAACAATATCTCACACACATTAACACTCAAGGTGTTTTACTCAATCTCTCAAGAATACTCTCAAGTTTCATCTCTATTCTCTCTACAATATAAGAACACTAACAAATGCCAAACTCTAACAAATGAAATGTGACCTCTCATTTATAGAACTCTCATAATCTTGATTAACAACTACTAATTATCCAACATTGGTCAAATTATGACTAATCTAGGCTTACTATAGCATGAAATGACCACTTGATAAATACTTTGATTGACCATATGAATGACTATGGTGGTTGGGGAGTTGTTGAACCATTTTGCACTTAAAATTCATCTGATAAGCAAGCTTCACATCCATGTGAGGCCCAAAATTTAGGAATAGCTATTTAATTACTCTAATTTGGCATTATTTTTATGTCCTATATAATTATATAAGCATCTATATATATATATATGTGTGTGTGTGTGTGTGTGTGTGTGTGTGTGTGTGTGTGTGTGTGTGTGTGTGTGTGTGTGTGTGTGTGTGTGTGTGTGTACATATTCACCTATACATGCACATTGGGCTCCACTTTGGACCTTGAAATTAATTTCAATTGGACTTTGAATTACCATTGTTTGGGCTCAATAATTTAATTCATTTGACTATTATATTAATTCATTTAATTCATCACACTTAGGCTCCTAACAATTAAATCAATTGACTAACTATGATACTTGAAATATAAACAAGTATTAGGCTAGTTTAAATTAATTTGGACTCACCATATATTTTATATATGGTTCACTAATTAAATCATATAAAGCTATCTCATTGGACTCATTAAATAAACACATTAGTTTAATTACATAATCTAATTAGACTTGCCATTTATAAGTCAATTGGACTACTTAATTGAGTTAGTTTACAAAACACTATCACTTACTAATTCTTAGGTTTGTTTTAATAAAATCATAATACACATTAATATAAGTACTTTGACTTGATTAAATTAAATTCATTAACTACCTCTTATCATCAACTTAGGTTTATAATATAGTTACTCATACACATACAATTATTCTCACATTGGGTTATCTTTAATAATTTATTTATTTCTTCATTCTCATTAATCATATAAGTAATTCACTTGTTCACTATAAATTTTCTTATTTTTCATATAAGGTCAACATTTAAGTTTTGTGATCTCATCACATAAGCTTCTCTTGCATTCATTTCCCTTCTTTTAGTTAATTCAAATAATTTTAATTAACTAACTTAATATAACTCATCATATTCATTTATTTAGCAATTAACCAATATTTGGTTAATGCCCTATCTTGCCTACCAACTAGGGTTATTCAATTAACCCTACATTAGTTAATTCTCTACACACCAATACTTAAAAAATATTCTCTCAACACATTGACCAACATTTGACTTTTAAGTTTGGACTCAATGTTTGGGCTATTAATTTATTTTTTTAGGCTCATTACTTTAAATTGTTACACTAACTCCATTGGGCTTCCATATTAATTTGTTTGGACTTCTCTATAATTACCTACAAGACTTAAAATATTGAACTTGTTTTAGTAAATTATTGGATTCTATACTACAACTTGATAATTAAGTTAATTACTTAATTAATTAACTTATTATTATTGTCATCCTAAACAATCATTCTAGTTTTTCTATAACTTTGACTCATAACTAATATAATTAACCTATTTAATTATATTTCATAATGTTATTTCTTGCTCCATATTAAAATTAATTAATTTATTAATTTTGTTGAGTATTAATTTACTCATATTCTTATTTGGCTAAAAAAAACACACTCTAGGTATATATGTATTAATGTAACCACATTCACTTCTTAATTGAATTTATTTTCTTAATAAATTCTCCACATGCAGCGTTATAATATTTTCACATTTAATCCTTAATAAATAAATTAGGTTAAAAAAAATGTTTATTCATTTTCTACACATCTCACTTCTCTAACTCTAGATTTTAAACCCTAACATTTAATTAAATCATTTAAGATCTTATCTATAAATCTTGTAAATATCCGAGTATTACACCCCAACTTTAAATTTTATATCTTTCCAATGAGGGCATTGTCATATTGAAGTTTGGGGGATGTTTTAACTGTTTATCTGTTCTTGTTTTTTAGTGGCACTTGATTAATTTTGTCATGTTTTATGTTTATAGATGCTTAGACTAGCATATTTATTGTAGGTTATTATTATTAGTTTATCCAAACTTGAGTTGTGAGTCTTGTTTTGTTAAATAACCCACGTGTGCCTGTCAAGTAAATTAATGAGCATGCTTAGTCTGTATTTTAGCAGTTGACCTAAGTCAACAATGCTTGTGAATCGGCTAATTTGTCATGCAAACAGAATCAGACTCTTCACATATCTTCTTGTATGGCACCCTATTTCCTGTAGGGTAGCAGTATACAAGGATTGATGATCCCTTTACTTCCAACTACTGTAACATTTGACCGTCTGACGTAAATACGCATAATTTACACTGAAATTTTTTCCTCCTACAATACCCATCATTTTTTGAGTTCTCATCCTAGGATGGTGCTAATCTACCTTCTTGTCCGAGTCCCCGAATTTCTTGGTGTTGGAAATTACCTATTTTTACGTCCAGACACGTCTGTAAAATCGTGCCAATAATTCCTTTCATTTGTTAGTTTCCTATCCCAGGCTGGAATAAAATACGAAAACGGCCTTCTTATCTTTAATTTCAGATACGTCGAATTTCCGATAACATTGGTACTACAAGTGGCCTTCCATGGAATCAAACTGTTGGGATCAAGATTGAGAATAGTTGAAGGGCGGCTCTGAATCCATGAGATTTATGCACTTGACGCAGAATTATAGGCAAAAATAAAATTTAGAAGATCATACACTGAAGCAGGATTTTAGAAGTTTTTTGCACTTGAAGGGGGAGAAACCCAGAGCATTCTGCCCAGAAAAAAGGACGCAAAGAAAATGCCAAACACCTCAGAAAGAGACTGGACCACATCTATGGACATACATGTTAAAGTGTGTTTACTTCTCTTTTTCTCTCAAATACTGTTTCATACATTTTCTTGATGTTCCGGTACAAAAAATATGATACAATCATACAAAATATACAAATTAAATCATTGAAAAAATTAGTTAAAAATTAGCAACAATTGCCACCAAATGCTATGAGCGATGACAAACAACCGCAGTGCAAGCGAATTCTTCATCAACAATCCACAAACTTAACTTTTGAAGATTCTTCTGAATTAAATACAAACCCAAATCAGAAGACCAGAAAACAATCATCTTTCCATCCTGCAAAGAAGTTTCATTAACAGTGTTGGCATTGATGTTTACACCAAAAATCAGTTTCATCAACCCTCTCCATTCTAACACCCTCTTCTCCAGTAACTTCTCCGCGACAGGTAAAAACTTTCCGCCATCCCCTGAAACTGAATCTTTATTCGTCAAAGTTTCCTCCATTACGTGCAAGATTAGAAATAAATTCATCAACCCAGGGCTTCCGAGTTGAAGATGAGCTTCTGACAAAAAAAAGTTTAATGTCTTTCCCAATAAAGAAGTCATAGGAAGGACTAAAGGAATCAAGAAGTGAGGTATTGCTAAATGGAATCATGTCTCCACCCACCACACAGGTATTATACCCAAGTTCCAAGGATTTCATAATTACATAGGACATAACTAAAATCTCCTTCATTAGTTCCAACCCAGTTTCTTGAAGCCTCATCGACTTTTGAGCTCTGATACTGTTAAAGGATTTGTCCGCATCAATCACAGGGTGCCCCCGTCTAGCAAGATCATGCAAGAAACCAGATTTTGGGCCCATGAAGATGTAGTTTCAGATATTTAACCTCTCAAAGTGGCAGAGTAAGTTCCTAATGACTGCCTCTGATGCTCCATATAGGCTCACAAGTATAATCGTCTCCAGTTTGTGCACAGAGCTTAGAACAGGGCCAAGTTCATCGAAGTCCTTAACAACTCTACCAGGAAGTACTTCTCTAAAACAGAAATCATACCACTTTAGATTACTCAAATGCGGCATCTGAGAATTTTCATCTAGTAAATATGAATCCGGTCCAGGTGTTTTCCCATAACTGACGCCAGCATCCCTATGAGATACACTTGGTGCTCTTTCAAGCAAAAAATTTGTATATATGTTAAAATATCTGTGAGCATTGATAAATTTAATAAACCAAGGAGTCCACATTCTCTCCCCCATTTTTTTGTACCACCCGTTGTCACCTACACATGAATTACATTAAGTACAAAAGTAAAACCTAATTCAACGATATGAATGGACAATTAATTCCAAGAGAAATATGAAAAGAAGAATCAACAACCAATCAAGTATTATATTGGAAAAATATCTTACCATCCCATCAAGATACGGTTTAACTCCTTTGGTCTTGTGTGAATCATACCACAAGCGGAACTCTTTCCAAGGCCTTGGAAAAAGAAGCTGCCCCCAGGTGCCCACCAGCTGGCACAAAAAAAGGCATATTCTTCCGTCCAATTGCATTTTGTTTCTGTGTTTACCTGCCATCAGCGATTTATTTAATCCACTAGACTATTGTATGATGAAAGCTCTAATAAAAAAAAATTGCTGCAGATTTGTAACAAGGACCGGAAAAGAGCAACACAATACATGATTTGACTAATTCGATATATATAAGATTAAAATCAATGATGTTCATGCCTCTCTATGAAAGAAATTATCACAGGCAAGTTCTGTCTGTACGCCTTTAAACTTTGACCAGCATTATAAGGTTACTCAAATAAAAATAAGTAATTCACCCTCATTTTCTCCTCTAGTTCTCACGTAGCTTCTTCAATAGCGTGATTCCTCCAAAGTACTTTGACAGAATGAATTATCTTATTCTTCAGCTTTTGTTCCTTCCTATTGAGTATCTGGACAGGAACTTCTTCATATGATAAGTCATTCTCGACTTGAATTGGTTCATAGGATATAAGTGCTTGTAGTCTGGTTTATACGGCCGCAACACTGACACATGAAACACATTGTGAATGTGCTCAAGTTCAGGAGGTAATGCTACCTCGTACCCCACTTCACCGACTCGCCTCAAGATTTCAAACGGTCCTATGAATCTAGGGCTCAGCTTGCCCTTCTTGCCAAAACGGATCTTCCCCTTCTAGAAAGATACATTTAGAAATACGAAACTACCCACGTCGAAGTCCCGCTTTTGAAGATGCAAATCCGCGTACTACTTTTGACAATCTTAAGTTGCTACCAGTCGATTCCTTATAAGATGTACTGTGTCTGCAGTATGTTGTACCATTATAGGTCCAAGCAGTCTTCGCTCACCAACCTCGTCCCAACACAACGGTGTTCGACACTTTCTTCCATAAAGCGCTTTGTACGGTGGCATGCCGATATTAGCGTGATAGTTGTTGTTGTAAGCGAACTCCACCAGTGACAAATGGTCGTCCCAGCTGCCCTTTAAGTCCATCACAACTGCTCGGAGCATATCTTCCAGAGTCTGAATCGTTTGCTCACTCTAGCCGTCAGTTTGAGGATGGTACGCTGTGTTTAACCTCAACTGTATTCCCATTCTTACTTGTAGACTTTTCCAGAAATTTGACGTCAAGCACGGATCTCTATCGGACACAATTGATACTGGCACTCCATGTCGTGACACTATCTCCTTCACATAGAGCTTCGCTGACTGCTCCAGATTGTACCGTATTCTAATAGGTAGAAAATGGGCTGACTTGGTCAGACGATCCACTATTACCCAGATGGCGTCTAAACCTTTATGTGTCGGTGGCAAACCCACCATAAAGTCCATCGTGATGTGCTCCCACTTCTACTCCAGAATCTCTCGTGGTTGAAGTAGTCCGCTCGGCCGCTGATGCTCTCCTTTAACCCACTAGCATGTTAGATATCGACTAACACATTCTGCCACTTCCCTCTTCATATTCGGCCACCAAAAGTATTGTCGTAAATCTTGATACATCTTTGTGCTTCCGGGATGTACTGAGTACCTCGTACTGTGAGCTTCCTGAAGAATCTCTTCCCACAGCTACGGATCCAACGGTACCCAGACTCTCCCTTCGAACCTTAGCAACCCTATGCTATCAATCTTGTACTTAAGTTCCTCGCCTTCAGCAATTCGCTTCTTAATACTATCATAATCTTCATCTTTTTCCTGAGTCTCTTTGATCTTGTCTAATAAGGTCGGGCTTGCTGTTACTGTAAATAACTTCTCGTCTGTCTCCATCAGATATTTGATCTCCAACTCCAAATGTTCGAAATCTCTCACCAACTCTTCCTGATTTGTTAGCTTCAACAACTTCTCCCTGCCTTTTCTGATACTACATTGGCCTTGCCCGGATGGTACAGAATCTCACAGTCGTAGTCTTTGATCAATTCTAACCATCGGTGTTGCCTCATATTCAGCTCCTTCTGTGTGAAGATATATTTCAGACTTTTGTGATCTGTATATATCTCACACTTCTCGCCATACAGGTAATGCTTATAAATCTTCAGGGCGAAAACTACCGCTGCTAACTCCAGGTCATGAGTCGGGTAACCCTTCTCATAATCCTTTAGTTGACGTAACGCATACGCAATGACCTTGTCGTGTTGCATTAGCATACAACCAAGACCCTTGTGTGACGCATCACTGTACACTACGAAACCTCCCGTGTCATCCGGTAAAGCCAACACTGGTGCCTGACTCAACCTCTTCTTCAGCTCCATGAAACTTTCCTCACACTTTTCCAACCAAACAAACTTCACAGTCTTTTGGGTAAGATTGGTCAACGGTGATGCTATCTTTGAAAAATCCTGAATGAATCTCCGATAATATCCCGCTAACCCTAAGAAACTCCTGATCTTAGTCGGCGTCTTCGGTTGTTCCCAATTGATAACTGTCTCTACCTTCTCTGGATCCACCGAAACACCGTCCTTGTCGATAACATGACCTAGAAACTGCGTCATCTGCAACCAAAATTCACACTTCGAAAACTTGGCGTACAACTTCTCCCTTCTCAAAGCCTTCAATGCGATTCGTAAATGTTCTACATGTTCTTCCTCCGTCTTCGAATACACCAATATGTCATCAATGAATACGACCATGAACTTGTCCAAGTACTGCTTGAACACTCTGTTCATCATATCCATGAATGTCGCTGGTGCATTCGTTAGTCCAAATGACATCACTAGAAACTCGAAATGACCATAATGAGTTCTGAATGCCGTTTTCGGGATATCCTCCTCCCTCACCTTCAGTTGATGATAACCCGTCCTCAAATCTATCTTCAAAAAGTATTTCGCTCCCTTAAGTTGATCAAATAGATCATCAATTCTGGGCAGCGGATACCTGTTCTTAATGGTGACCTTGTTCAACTCCCGATAATCAATACAAGGCCTCATTGAACCATCCTTCTTCTTTACAAACAGAACCGGCGCTCCCCATGGTGACACGCTTGGTCTGATATAACCTTTATCTAGTAGTTCCTGCAACTAAATCATCAATTCTTTCATTTCCACCGGTGCCATATGGTACGATGCCTTCGATATCGGTGCGGTCCCCGGTACCAAATCAATAACAAACTCCACTTCTCTGTCTGGCGGTAACCCCTGAATCTCATCTGGAAAAACATCAGTGAATTTCCGTACAACAGGTATCTGACTTAGTTCGCCCTCGACACGTCGAGTATCGACCACATGAGCCAAATAACCTATGCACTCTTGCCTGAGCAACTTTCGTGCTTGGATCATCGTCAGACAACTTGATTGTCTTGGTGATTTACTACCGTAAAATATAACTTTTGACTTATTCGGAGTCTTTAGGTGTACACACTTCTTTTTACAGTTAATAACCGCCCCGTGACTCGATAGCCAATCCATCCCTAGGATTACGTCAAACTCCCCCAGATGAATCGGTATCAAATCCACGTTAAGTCTAAACCCTCGCAATTCATCACAACAATTCCTATGAATGTAGTCTACGGGAATGATTTCTTTGTTTGCTACTTCTACATTCATAGGGTGTTCTAGCTTTTCTTGAGGTAAATCTAATCTCTTAGCAAAATCTTCATAAACAAACGAACAGGTAGCACCCGAATCAAACAATACATATGCATTAATATCATTGATCGAGATGATACCTAACACCACGTCCTTGGAGTCGACTGCATCATGCACAGTCATATTGAAGGTGCGCGCTGTGGGTCGGTTAGCCTGGCTGGCTGGCCCTCCAATGTTCAGCCTGCTGCTGTTGTTGTTGTTGCCTCGGTTGCCATTCCCAGCGTCTCCCTTCCTCTTCGGGCAGTCCTTAGCATGGTGATCGGTTACTCCACAGGAAAAACATATTCCTTTCATCTTTTTCGGGCATTTGTGGGGCCATGTGTCCCGGCTGCCCGCAGCTATAGGAAACACTCTTTCCTTTCAAGCATTCGCCCGTGTGGTTCTTACCACAATTGTTGCATCTACCAACTTTCTTAGCCTCTCCTCCAGATTTGTTGTAACGACCCCGAAATTCGACCCACTTTATTACATTAAATTTCATATTTATTAAATATTATTTACCTTACGTCCAAATTTCGGTTCGTTAATAAATCTTTAATCCATTCTTTAATTCAATAATTAATTTTAAAATCAACATTTACCCAAATTTTTGGTATAAATTTTTCTTTTTTCTCAGTTTCTCGATTCAATCGTTGTATTAAATATTTTATTATTTACAATCCTTATATCTGGATCATAGTCCCTGGATCGCAACCTTAACTTTTTCTTTCTTTTACATGTATCATAAAACTCATCATTTAAAATTTGCTGTTATTTATTTTCATACAAATATTCTTTGTTACGTCATTCGTAATCAAACATATTATAAATTCTATCGTAACAATTATCCTGATCAATCACAGTTCATAATTGAACTTCTATCATATCCAGATTCAACTTATATATATATACAATTCATCACAGTAAATCAATAAATTTCTCACATTGAATTATAATATTAACAATATAACAATCACGTTTTCTACCTTCTAGGCAATTCATCTCAAACTTAATCCGATATTTCCAAAACTTATTTCATTATCCTGCAAAAGTTTATTTTAAACAAGTAATGAGCACAACGGCTCAGCAAATTCAACAGTTTATATTTCACGTAGCACATACCTTAACATACTCAGTGTGTGTCATACATCATGTGCTTGTGCTTCTATTATAGCAGTATATTCCATATCATTGCACAAAGTACACATAGTTGTCATGTTAACCACAGATCACATAACACATAATTTATATGCATTTACATAAGTATTTACATATCATAACAAATAACAATTAACATTAAAGGACTGAAGAACTTGCCTGGCATCCAGTTATTTAAATTGTTACTTCAAACCCTTAACTCGATCAACCTATGATCATAAAATAAACAAATCATAATTATTTATTCTCTTATGATATTAATTTAATTAACTAATATCATTTATGGGTCAATTATCCCCTAATATGATTAATTTTATTAACCTCACTCTTCAATATATTCATTTAACTTAATATCAAATACCTTCAATACGAACAACCCGGCTCATCGGATAAATTTTAGCATATTCGGTTGTCCGGATTTTTATTTATTCATTTTCTAACCTTTAAACTCATTAGATTAATGTTTAAAATATTTAAATATTAATCTCCAATATTTAATATTTTTACAAAAATATTAAATTTAATGCCCAAACATCATTTCTATATTTTTAGTATTTTTCTATAATTTTCTAGAATTTTTAAACAATTTTTAAACATTTATTTAATTTAAAAACAATTTCTGGGGGCATTTTAGTAATTTTCGCGGCTTTAGGGACATGACCGGCATTAACAGAAAAGCACAGGGGCTTATCCGTAATTTCTGCGCCCCTAGGGATACATCCGGTATTTTCTGAAAAGTCTGGGGGCAATTCTGTCATTTTCGTGGCTAAAGGACACATTCGGTATTAACAGAAAAGGGCAGGGGCACACTAGTAATTTTCAGCGTTGCCGTCGGTCGCGTCATGCGCGACCCTGCCTCTACCGACGCCATCAAAACGACGTCGTTTCTCGGCCCTTTTCTGAGCCCCGCGCATTGCGGGGATGACCCTTCCGCACGCCCAAAACGGGGCCGTTTAATACCCTGCGACTGAAAAAAAATTGCGCGACAGCCCTTTTTCTTCTTCATCAGTTCTGCGTGAAACAGTGCATCAACTTTGCACAATTTCCTCCATTTTTCACATAATTTTCCCAACAAAACACCTCTAAAAATCATATAATTTGTAGATATACTTCCATAAATTATTTGGAATAATTATTCTAATTATTTATAATTTTTTCACAAAATTAATTTATTACCAAAATATTAAAAAAAATCAAATAATTACACTTTTATACCTTCCATAACTTGAAACTCCCTCCTTGAAGCTTGATGTACACTTTGATTGTCCCAAAATCCTCTTTCTTGGTGGTTGCTATGGTGTTGGGCGGTGGAGGGTGGCGGTGGAAGAGAAATGAGAGAGAGTTTGTGTGTTTGTTTTTATTTCTCTTTTTTTCCTCTTTGCTCATTCCTTTTTCCTTTACTTAAATAACCAAAAAGCCTTAATTGTTTTTAAAAAGTTCAACAATTCCACCGCCTTAGACAAGCAACCGGATAAGCCACGCATGCACAACAATTTTTTTTTTTCCTTCTCGAAAATTCTAAATCAAGCATGCAATATTAATTTAATACATTACGTAATTATTTCGTGTAATAAATATTTTATATAATGAATATAAAATATTTATTTTAATTCACCAAAATTCATAACTTAATTTATCATTAATATTAATATATTTTCAGGTACTTTATTTGACAAATTTTGTACACGCATAATGACATGCATGTAATTAAATGAGGTAATTTATACCTCCAAAAATCATAAAATAATTCATATAACATATAAAAATTATTTTTCATAATTTTTCACTCCGTTACTTGGACAACATGTTACATTAACATGTTCACGTTTCCAAAATATTATTCTTCATAAAAGTCATAATAATTCTATTATACATAAATATAATTTTTAATAACTTAAAACATTCATTTTTCTTATTTATTATTCAATTTCTTTAATATTTACAATAATTTCTTTATATATAAATTATATAATTTAATATTATATAATTTATATATTTACATTCTCATTTCTTAAATAATTTCTTAAATTCCTCCATAATTATCAATTAATCAATAATTTCACATTTATTAACTCTCTCATTATTTTAATTCTCTTATATAAATTATATAATTTATCCTTATATAATTTATATAATTATAATTTCCTTTAAACATCACTTTAATTTTCTTATATAAATTATATATTTTATTATTATATAATTTATATAATTACATTTCTTCTCAATCAATTTCTAAATTTTCACCATAATTATCAATTAAATCTAAAATCAATAATTACAATTTTATTAACTTCCTCATTCGCTTTTCATTAAAAATTGGATTAATTTAATTATTAATCCCTTAATTTCCATAATTATTAACATTTATAATTATCACTTAAACATATGCATTTATATATATATATATATATATATATATATATATATATATATATATATATATATATATATATACAAATGTGTATATATATACATATCTAATTCATACATTTCACATTACCACATAACATTATTTAATTTATGTACCTTCAAAATAATTTCTAAATATCAATAATTTCATTAAAATTTCTCTTATTTTTCATAAATTGTTTTTAAACAATTTATTTATTCTTTAATTATTTCTATTCAATCACCATTTGTCATCATCTTTATACCGATTTAATTTACCAATTAAATCCCTTCGCATACCTTAAACCACATAAAATGATAATTAATATAACAACCTTGATAAATTTTATAAATTAAATTCTCATTTAATATTATTAAAGAAATCCTGGAATTTCAGATCCTCACATTTGTTACCTCCAGAAGATTGGCTCTCATTCCACTTCCGTTTATTGGGGTTGCTGCCTCTGCTGCTTCCCGCCTTCTGCCCTTTATGACTTTTCTTCCTCTCCTGATTGAATTTAGTCAGGGCCTCACTGCCACCCTCTGCAATGATTGCCCTTTCCAACAGTTCTGAAAAACTCTTAATCTTCAATACCGCCACAGAACGGTACACCCATGGCTTCAGTCCCAACTCAAACCTCTGAGCCTTCCTAGCCTCAGTATCAACTTGATGAGTTGCGAACCTTGCCAACTCATTAAACTTGGCCGCATACTCGACCACAGACATGTTTCCCTATTTTAACTCAAGGAATTTCACCTCCATTTTTTGCTGCATGCTTTCTGGGAAGTAGTTCTCCAGAAACATTTCCTTAAAATGTTCCCAAGTAATAACGCCTTCTCCCACACGGCCCTTATTGCTCTTCCACCAATAGGTCGCCTCCCCCTTCATCATGAAGGTGGCGAAACTAGTCTTCTGTTCTTTGGCCACTCGTGCAACCTCAAATACTTTTTCCATTTCCTCGATCCAAGATTGTGCCTCGATCGGGTTTAGAGTTCCCTGAAACTCCGGTGGTCCAACCAGTTTGAAGTCCTTGAAATTTGCTAAGTGCGGCGCTGGCTGCAGCGCTGGTTGTACTACCACTGGTGGGGGTCTAGCTTGCATGGCTTCCGCCAGCATCTCCGCGAACATCCTCATAGGATTGGGTTGATCCCCAACCTCACTCTCTGACTTTGGGATACGTTGATTGCGTGGTCTACCTCTCGGCATGATCTGCTAAAGAGCAAATCTTAGACTTATGCTTATAGTTCTACGCATTATGTTAGCCAAATTAACATTTAAATTCAAAACTATACATCAAGCACATTTGATTTAAACAAGGAAATAACTGCATTTATATTCGTATACCAATGTTTTAGTACAGACTCAACAAGTGGCATACTTCTATAAACGCTCAAGGCACAAGTTGCCTAACAACGACTATCCTCTAACGAACAAAAAGTGAGGATTTACTACCATCAACCCCTCTAACAGAACAAAAGTTAGGGTCTAACTGACATCCTATGCATACATCAAAATATAAAGGCTTATAACAGCTGAAACGTCCCTAATAGAAACAAAAGGTGGGACTCACTACTACTAGGTACAAATAAGATAACAACAATAAATCACCGCCTGTTGCGGCGAACAGTCCTACGAATAGCCCTGTGTAAAGCCTGCTAGGCCAACT
This sequence comes from Hedera helix, assembly GCA_947179155.2. Taxonomy (NCBI): domain Eukaryota; kingdom Viridiplantae; phylum Streptophyta; class Magnoliopsida; order Apiales; family Araliaceae; genus Hedera; species Hedera helix. Next base: position 11,871,056 of record OX359282.1, on the reverse strand, counting down.
CCTCCACTGTATGGCGACGAATCTAGCGTCTGCTGTTACACGCCTCCCTAGGGTGCCTCATAACCCGACGCCTCAGTAGATCAAATGAAGTGCCAAGAGCATACTCTAAGGTGTCGATCCTAGCGGCTCTCTCCCTATCAAGCTCAGCCCTGATGGTCTGGAGAACTGTCTGACTCGCCATCTCCCTAGGGTCTAATCTCTCCACCGTCTGCCTTAGCTGACTATTCTGGATCATAAGCTATTGCACAGTAGGACCCAATGAAGGTGCAGCGCTCTCCAACTGCTGAATTTTGGCCTGCAAATCGACCATCCTCTCCTTTAGCTCCATGTTCTCACCAGAGAACATATAAGTTGCGTCCCTATACTGGTCATCGGTCTGCTGATGAATCTGGTTCTACTCCTCCTGGTGCTGAACCCTATTCTCTAACTCGTCGTTCGCTGTAGTCAGCTTGTCGATGATGTCACTGGCAGTAGTGCTCATGCCATCAGCGTACTCTGCTAGCTCCTCATGCTCCTCATCCTCAGATTTGGCCTCATCTTCGCTATAGGGCCTCATCACTCCACCCCTGACGAGCTCCGCGGCATCCCTACTATCATTCTCCTCAAGGTCGGACTCTACTACTAGTGTTACTGGGGCAACTGGTGCATACCCGATTAGCTGCTTGGTGTCTACAGGGATATCGGTAAACACCTCCTCCTCTCGAGCTATGCTAGACTCGCCTATAGCCATCCTACAGCACAACAGAAAAACCAACATCAGTACGACAATTAAAAAAATTCATTGAAGAAATGAAATTATTTCATTGGGTACGACTCAACTCGATAAATTCCCCAATTCATCAAAACCACATCTGATAAATCTCCCCGATTTATCTCCTAACACTCAATACGAGTTTACTACCAATGTTATAACTTAAGTTTCGCAATCCTAACATTTCTAACCTACAGCTCTGATACCAACCTGTGACGCCCCTAAAATTCGGGTCTCAAATACCCGGATCCGGTCATCACGATCCAATACAAACATCCACCTCTAAACAACATACAATAACTAAATGCGTAATAATAAACATATGTTGTTCATTCAAAAGGTGTTACTAGTCCCAAGATACGGTAACCTTACACAAAAGTACACAAATACCCTTAATAAAGTACTTAGGGTTTATATTACATAACAAGTAATTTAGTTAACTAAAAGGCTGCATCCTGAAGTATATCACTTCATCTTTTCCTTACCCTTGTTCTTCCCAGAAGTCTCGGGTTGCACTGCAATTAGGTTTCATGATATAGCAAGGGTGAACAACTAGTTTGCTCAACAAGTTTAAGTAACAACAAGAAACAATATATCATGAATGAAAGAGAATAGTTGAACAATTCAATAATATGAATAACATAAGCAAGACTAATAATTTGCTTTTAGAATCAAGATAGTTGTAACGACCCCGAAATTCGACCCACTTTATTACCTTAAATCTTGTACTTAATAAACATTATTTTCATTATGTCCAAATTTCGGTCCGTTAATAAATCTTTCATCACCTAAATCGATCCATTATTTAATTTCAAAATCATAAATTCCCAAATTTTCAGTATAAAATTTTCTTTTTCCAAATCATTGTATTAAAATAATTGGATATTTAAAATCCTTACATCTGGATCCTAGTCCCTGGATCGCAACCTTAACTTTTTCTTTCTTTTACACGTATCATAAAACTTATCATTTAAAATTTACTGATATTTATTTTCATACAAATATTCCTTGTTGCGTCATCCGTAATCAAACATATAATAATTTCTATCGTAACAATTATCCTGACCAATCACAGTTCATAATTGAACTTCTATCATATCCAGATTCAACTTATATATACATACAATTCATCACAGTAAATTAATAAATTTCTCACATTGAATTATAATATTAACAATATAACAATCACGTTTTCTACCTTCTAGGCAATTCATCTCAAACTTAATCCGATATTCCTGAAACTTATTTCTTTACCCTGCAAAAGTTTATTTTAAACAAGTAATGAGCACAACGGCTCAGCAAGTTCAACAGTTTATGTGTCACATAGCACATACCTTAATATGCTTGGTGTGTGTCATACATCATGTGCTTGTGCTTCTACTATAGCAATATATCTCATATCATTCATATCGTTGCACAAAGTACACATTGTGGTCATATTAATCACGTATCACATAGCACATAATTTTTATGCATTCAAAACAAGAATTACAAATCATAACAGTCCAACATTTAACATAAAAGGGACTGGAGAACTTGCCTGGCGTCCAGTTATTTAAATTATTAGCTCAAACCCTTAACTCGATCAACCTATGATCATAAAATAATCAAATGTTCGGATGTATTTTCAGACGAATTATCCGATCTACCTCCAGACAGGGAAATTGAGTTCATAATAGATTTAATGCCAGGGACAGCACCGATTTCGAAGGCTCCGTATCGGATGGCGCCAGTTGAAATGAAGGAATTAATGATACAATTACAAAAGTTATTAGATAAGGGATATATACAGCCGAGTGTATTCCCATGGGGAGCACCAGTTGTGTTTGTTAAAAAGAAGGACGGATCGTTACGACTTTGTATCGACTACCGAGAGTTGAACAAAGTAACGATCAAGAATAAATATCCATTGCCAAGAATTGACGATCTTTTTGATCAGTTGAAGGGAGCGAGGTGATTTTCAAAAATTGACTTGAGAACGGGTTATCATCAGTTGAAAGTGCAAACAGAAGATGTACCGAAGACGACGTTCAGGACCCAATATGGACACTACGAATTTTTAGTAATGTCTTTCGGACTGACAAATGCGACATCAACATTTATGGACTTAATGAATCGAGTTTTCAAGCCATATTTGGATAAGTTTGTGATAATTTTCATTGACGATATTTTGGTATATTCAAAAATAGATGAGGAACACGTGGAACAATTAAGAGTGGTGTTGGAGACATTGAGGAGAGAGAAGTTATATGCGAAGTTTTTCAAATGTGAGTTTTGGTTGGAGAGGGTACAGTTTTGGGTCATGTGATTGATAAGGATAGAGTATCGGTGGATCCTGCAAAGGTGGAGGCGGTGATTAATTGGGAGCAACCGAAGACACCAACGAAAGTACGAAGTTTTTTAGGATTAGTCGGGTATTACCGAAGATTCATTCAGGATTTCTCGAAAATTGCAACACCATTGACCAATCTAACGAGGAAGTCAGTGAAGTTTGTTTGGACGGAGAAATGTGAAGAAAGTTTTAGGGAATTGAAGAAGAGGTTGAGCGAAGCGCCTGTATTGTCCTAACCAGATAGAAGGGGAGGTTTTGTGGTGTACAATGATGCGTCCCACAAGGGTCTTGGCTGTGTGTTAATGCAACATGGCAAGGTCATTGCGTACGCGTTACGTCAGCTGAAGGATTATGAGAAGAGATACCCTACTCACAATCTGGAGTTAGCGGCGGTAGTTTTTGCATTAAAAATTTGGAGGCACTATCTTTATGGAGAGAAATGTGAGATATATATGGACTATAAAAGTTTAAAATATATCTTCACACAGAAAGAGCTGAACATGCGGCAACTAAGGTGGTTGGAGTTGATTAAGGATTACGATTGCGAAATCCTTTATCATCCGAGAAAAGCGAATGTAGTGGCAGATGCATTAAGTCGAAAAGGAAGAGAAAAATTGTTAATGTTGACAGCTCAGGAGGAGCTTATAAAAGAGATGGAAAAGTTGGAAATAGAAGTAAGAGATCCAAAAGAGTCGAAAGAAAAATTATTTGTTATGGAAGCTCGTCCAACGTTGTTGGATAGAATAAATGAAGCTCAAGAAGGAAATGAGGAATGTAAACGAATAAGGAGAAGAATTGCAGAAAATGAGGAAGAGAAATTTTAATTGGATAGTGATGGGATTTTAAGGTTTGAAGGAAGAGTGTGGGTGCCAGCAAAGGCTGTAGTAAAAGAAGAGATTTTGCAAGAGGCACACAATTTGTAGTACTCAATTCATCCAGGAAGTACGAAAATGTACCGAGATCTTCGCTAATATTTTTGGTGGCCTAATATGAAGCGGGAAGTTGCAGAGTATGTCAGCAGGTGTCTAACCTGTCGAAGAATAAAGGCAGAACATAAGAGGACAAGTGGTCTGCTTCAACCATTAGAGATACAAGAATGAAAATGGGAGCACATTACGATGAACTTTGTGGTGGGACTTCCAGTCACTCAGAAGGGTTATGATGCGATATGGGTCATCGTGGACAGATTGACAAAGTCGGTGCACTTTCTACCAATCAAGATCCGATTTAATCTAAATCAATTAGCGAAATTATATATAAAAGAGATTGTTTCATGACATGGGGTACCGGTATCGATTATTTTCGATCAAGATCCATGTTTCACGTCAAAATTTTGGAGAAGCTTACAAGTACAAATGGGAACACAACTGAGGTTGAGTACTACCTACCATCCGCAGACTAATGGACAGAGCGAAAGGACAATTCAGACTTTGGAAGACATGCTCAGAGCTTGTGTGATGGATTTTAAAGGAAGCTGGGATGACCACCTACCTCTTGTCAAATTTGCGTATAACAACAGTTACCATGCGAGCATCGGCATGCCACCATATGAAGCTCTCTATGGAAGAAAATACAGAATGCCCTTATGCTGGGATGAGGTAGGAGAACGTCGACTTTTGGGGCCAGAATTGGTGCAACAGGAAGCTGAGGTAGTGAAGACAATAAAAGCTCGACTAGTTACAGCTCAGGATCGACAGAAGAAATATGCGAATTTACACTGACAGAGTCAAAATTTTGAAGTTGGTAGTTTTGTGTTTATGAAAGTATCTCCCTGGAAAGGGAAGATAAGGTTTGGAAAGAAAGGGAAGTTAAGCCCAAGGTTCATAGGACCGTTCGAGGTACTAAAGCGAGTAGGCGAAGTGGCGTACGAGGAGGCTTTACCTCCTGAACTGAAGCATATTCACAATGTGTTTCACGTTTTAGTGTTACGACCATATAAGCCTGATTATAAGCACGTGATATCCTATGAGCCCATTCAATTAGAAAAAGATCTGACGTACGAGCAAATTCCTGTACAAATAGTAGATAGAAAGGAACAAATATTAAGGAATAAAGTTATACCTTCTGTAAAGGTAATATGGCGTAACCACAATGCCGAGGAGGCTGCGTGAGAGTTAGAAGATAAAATGAAAAAGGATTACCCCCATTTGTTTGTGTAACCTTGTACTGATTTTGAGGACGGAATCTTTATAAGGGGGGAGAATGTAATATCCAAGAAATTGTAAATGTTTATATTAATGGAATTAATTAATTACTTGGAAAATTACTTGTATGCTCATACATTTATGTATGTATTAATGATTCAACATGTGATAAATAATCAAGAAAGTGATGATGGTGATGAACTTAATTAATTTAAGTTTATGTAATATGTCTTGTGTGGCATAATTGGTAATATGGATTAATTAATCAATTTATTAAATTAATGGAAGGTTGATGAAATAATTAAATGGGCTAGTAAGATCTAATATTTGAGTTTATTATGGACATTAGAAAGGTTATTTGGTATGGTCCAATGGGTTAGAAATTAAAGTCCAAAATGATTAAGGTTAATTATTTTATTAAGCCCAATAGAATTAAATGTGCATGGCCCAAACTAAATTCAATTTATAGTCCCATAATAATTGGATTGGGTTGGCCCAAGGTGATATGTTTAGTGTTGATGTGTGGGGGTGTGTGTGGGGGTGTGTGTGTGTGTGTGTGTGTATATATATATATATATATATATATATATATATATATATATATATATATATATATATATATGCATGCATGCTTTTAAAAAAATAATAATAATTTAATATATATATATATATAAGTCTTGTCCGAACACCCATTCCCTATTAGCTTAAATGCTGATTTTGTGATCGCCTTGAGCCATTAGAAAGCTATCATGAAGGGAAGCATGGATTATTGCTTAAAAGATGAAATTTGGTACATCTTTTCACCAAACAAGCTTTTACCTTTGGATAATGCCCAATTAGCTTGGATAAATACATGTATTATATACATGTATATGGAAGGTATGTATATATGGAACTCTCCTATAAATAGGAGTTCTCAATCCATAGATCAAAGTTTACTTGAAATTGGTTAAGTGTTGGCCTAGAAAGAAATTGAGAGAAAAATAAAAAAATTCTAGAGAACTCTTACACTTTGGTGGTTCAAGTGGGAGCTCAAAGGAAGGAAAAGGTAGAGAGCTACATAAGGTTCATTGCTAGAAGAAGGAAAGCTACTAGAAGGTATAAATAATTTATAACCCTAAATATTCTCCTTAGTAGCATGTTGTAGTTAGTTATGCAAAAGAAAATTTTATGCTTAGTTGTGTGAGAATGTTGTGTGTGGGAGTCATGGCGGATTCCGAAGACATGAGGAAGGGTTTATGAAGGAGAATATATGATTGATATGTGTTGGTATGTGTTATATGTCAAGATAATCAAGGATAATGCACATAAGCATGAAAACCCAAAGCGTCATAGTAAAAACATGCGGTTTGGTATAAAATGAAGTAAATTGTGTAACTCATTTACACGATCTAAAAATTGTAAGTTGTAGTTCTATGATATATGAAGAGATTTCAAGTGGAACGAACAAAAACGGAGCTAAAATGAATTTATAGTGAATTTTCTTCTAAAGGATGTCAAAATGGAACTCTAGTTTGAAAAACCAATAATTTTGGTTAAATAAATATTTTTAAAAATAATGTAAAAATTGAAATGTTGAAAAGTTATGAGTTTATGAAATAACAAAATTGGATGTCAAAATGGAACTCTAGCTTGAAAAACCAATAATTTTGGTTAAATAAATATTTTTTTAAATAATGTAAAAATTGGAATGTTGAAGAGTTATGAGTTTATGAAATAACAAAATTGATTTGAACTCAATTGGATTTAAAATGAGCAAGATATGAAGGATTGAATCAAAAATGGTAGAAAAACAAAAATTGAAAAAAAATTATTTTGCTTTCTGCTGGGGGGGTGTTGCAGCGCCGCCCCCAGTGTTATTTGGGAGTGCTGCAATGGTGGTCAAAAGTTTCGGTTGACCTGGACCGGTCAAACCAGGTCAAACCGGTTAGGTTGACCGATCCGACCCGACCCGAACGCAAGGAAAAAAAAGTTTTATTTTTTATAATAATAATAATAAATAAATAAAATAATTAACAATTATTTTATTTGTAAGTTAATTAAAATAATAAATAAAATATTATTTTATTTGTCAAATGATTAAATAATATTAAACAAATAAAATAATACTTTAAAATTATTTTATTTGTGAGTTGATTAAATAAAAAAATATTATTTTATTAGTAAGTTAACATTAAACGAATAAAATAATAACTAAAAAATTATTTTATTTCTAAGATAATAATGAAGATTATTTACATAATTAAAATAGTATTAAAGGACTATTTTAATTGTAGATTAATAATACATAAGCAATTAAAATAATATTATAGATTATTTTAATTGTGAATTAATTAGAGTCAAACAATTAAAATAATATTAAGAATTATTTTAGTTGTAACTCAATAATGAAGATGTAATTCAATAATGTTAATAATTATTTTGATTGTGAATTATTAAGGGATGAACAATTAAAATAATATTAAGAATTATTTTAATTGTGTACTAATGAGGCATAATTAAATTAAAATAAGAGTAAATGTTACTCTAATTGAAAATTAAACAAATAAAACGATAACTTAAATTATTTTATTTGTGGATTAATAAATAATGTTCAAAGAATATAATAATAAGTTATAAATAAATAAAGTGAGATCATTTTGTTGTGAATCATTAAGAGATGATAAAGAATAATGAAACAAATAGAATAATACAAAGTGTTATATTATTTGTGATAGTTAATAAATGAATGAAATAAGGAATGTGAAAGATAATAATGTACAAACAAATAATTTTATTTAAAATTATATGCGTAATGATTTGAGAGTCCAAGTTATATGGAACTTGTAAGTCAAATCTATTAGATTATTATGTGAAGGTTAATAGAATTTAACCGTTAGACGAATATGTTGAACATAGGTTGTTCAAATGATAAGGAATTACAGTACGATAAAGTAAACGATCCAGGCAAGTACTTTAACTCGTACTTTTATTAATTCGTACAAGAAGAAATAATTGGTGGATTAATTCCTGTTTATCTATATTGCAAAGACTAAAATTATTATCTCTGAAACCTGACTGAATATCATTATTATATCCTTGGACGATTATTTGAACCCTAGTTGCGAACATTGAACGTATCAATTGTTTCTAATTGTGTTGAGAAATACATCTATGTCATTTTTATCGGCTAGACCAATAATAAGATCGATTGATAATCAATCATATTTTCTTAAGAAAGCTATCCAAACCAATTGTTTTGGTGAGGACTCTTATAGTATGCTGAGATGAATAACTATTTTACGTCAGGGAACCGACACGCGCATGAATAGCATGTCTGAGTGTTATGCATAACATAGGGTACTTTAGGTTGATCACATGTTGTACTTGTTTATTATTATGAATTTTCAGTGAATACTGTTAATTCAAGCATGTGTTAATGGTCCATAGTGATCTCTCAGTACAATATCTTTATTTGTCTGGAAATGTTAAAATTCTTGATTTCGTAAATATTCTTCGTCCATAGTGACTTCCCATTAATATAAATGATCAGAATTAGAACTTTTGACACTTCATTGTTCATAATTTATTTATTCAATTCCTGAGCTTTTATTTATTGTTATATACATTGATATATGAATCTCTGTACATAAATGCTTACTACTATTGTTTGTATACTTGTTAAGCAAACTTGTTGCTCACCCTTGCTTCCATTAAACATTACAGTTAAGTCTGAGCAAGGAACTGGTTTAGGAAAGGACAAAGGCAAATGCAAAGTTGCCTAGTAGCCTTATCTAGAAGTTGTAGTCAATTTTATTTGGTATTATATTAAGACTTATGTTTGTAATGGATATTTTAAGTGATGTAGGTACTAGTAACGGTTGCGAGACTTGTGACGCCAATATTTATGTTATCTCAATGTAAATATTTCTTATTATTCCGCATTTAGATTATATTAGTTTGTTGTATGAGTTGGATCGTAAAGCACCAGATTCGAGGTACAGGTATCTTAATTTGGAGGCTTTACAGTATCAATAAATCATATTCATTTCATGAAATTAAAACCATTCCATACATTCATTGATATCATTTAATGTGTAAATTAAAGTTACATGAAATCTAATTTCATATTTAAAATAATTCTTTACTTTAACTATAAAATCATGTAAAATATCTCTTTATTTAAAACTTTTAAAAAATTGAAGGAAAAAATTAAACAGAAACTTTCTGCTTTGGATGCCTCGGCGCTCAAGTGAGCACCCCAGCGTTCAAAACAGAACTCTGAGCGCCCCGTCATTCAGCCCCGAATCCAATTTTTGCGATTTTTCCTACAATCGCGATTTTGATTATTTGTTCATCAAAAACATAATTTTTTATAATTGTTTTTCAAAACCCATAATTTTATACAACATGTATGCCCATTAAATTGTTCTAAATACATACTCATACCTATATAGAATCATAACAATTAATAATTTGCATAAAGTTTGGCACTTGATGCCACTGTTAGTTTGTAATATCCATGAACATGCAATCAAATTACATATAAGCAACGGAAGCATGGTAAATCAGAATTTAAATTTTTTTTACTACAAACCATAGTCCAGGATCGACCTTTATGTATAACTATTAATTAACAAGAAAAAGATATAGAATTATACCATTGTAGAATCTAGTTTTCCACATGTACGTGTGCAACTCCAATTTGTTCGTGTTCTCCTTAAATTCCACCGATTAGATTCCTTTGATCAACGTCAATCACCCAAGTGTTTGGCCTCTAGAGGTGATTCATTAAGAAATAATAATGATTCAAGAAGTGGGTGATGACAAACTCTAGTTTTCTCTCTCTAGAAAATATGTGAGTAATCTCCCAAAACATGTAGAAGTGTATGTAACCCCCAATACGTAATAAAACTCCTCTTGTTTATAGATATTGTCAACCATCCTAACACCTTTAGGAATATGGTTTTTAATTAAACTCCTAATCTAATTATAATCTTAATTAATTTAATATAATAATTACAATTTCCTAAACCTTTTAGGAACTTAATTATTATTTATGAGAGTATTCTTATTAATTGATTCCAAAACCATTTAGGAACTAAATAATAATCATAATAGTAATAATAATAAAACCCCTCTTATTAATTTATAATTAGTATTTCTAAAATACTAAATAATAAATATCAAACTAATTAATTTATTCTATCCCCATAGTATAAATTTAATATACTTAATTCATTATTATGATTATGTCATTTACTTCTTAAATAATTATTTTTCTTTGGCGGTGTGACCCTTTAGGTTCTCCACATGAAACCGGTTATAGAATAAATTAATTACAACTATTCTAATCTTATTTATATAAATAAATTAAATTATTTAATTTATTTAAATAAATAATATTTATTCCATAATAAGGGTAAGCCCCCTTAGCGATCAACGACTTTTCAGATAATATAGATTTCAATATTTAATCACAAAAGAACATATTCAGCGAATAGTTATCGTACAATTCAATCATTCTACCTCACAATGTCCCAATCAAATATAAGACATGATATTACTGTCAAGTCTTATTTTATTTAATTATATGCATTCCGATTCTCAAATGAATAACTCTAATTAATGTAAATTATAAACTACTTTCTAATTTTCATTCTGTCTTGGCTAAGGACTACTGAGTTATCATTTATTGAATCGCATAGGACATTCTCTTCTTTTACTAGAAGTCGTAGATTCCCTGTTGATCATTCACCTATTTTCATGTACAGCTTATTATATCCGAGCATACCCTTTGATACACCCTACAGGTTTTAAGAAATATGTTAAAACATAATTCATCATACACAAGATACTATGATGATCTTAAGTCCAAGGATCACTTGTACTACTATCACAAAAGGAGCTCATATTGATAGGAAAGTAAGACTCCATTAGGTGTTCCTTGAGTGAGTCATGTTCAGTGAACTTATTCTCTAATAAGCACCTACATACTTGCTTTAGTGTCTCTACACAAATGATTATAAGATCAACCATCATTTTTATAAGAGCAAGCATAGTATGTACTAATCTATCCAGATTCACTAATCCCCATTTTAGTAATACCACGATTAGAAACAATTTTAGTTTTGAGCTATCTTGAATTTAGATCTCATTAGCATGATAGTCATCATGATTCTAAAAGCATTGCTCAATAAATATGGGTTTATCACAATTAATATCATCTATTAAATATAGATAAAGAAAATGCATTTGTATAAATAAACTTTTATTAATAAATGAATAAGAATACAAAGTACATGCTACATCATATCAAATATGATTAGTTTGTGTGCATACTACTTTCAAGTCTATCTTCAACACCCTCACTGCACAATTTGAACATTGTGCCAGGGTTCAAGTGTTTAACTGTCTCCATATAATCCATCAATCTGTTATACTGCTCTCCTACATCTCCAGATATCTCTTCTAAAGCCTTTCTTTTAGCCCTATATAAGGAAGATTTACTAAGACTTTAATGGTATTATTTTTTGGCCTTCTTCTTCCATGCTTTCAAATCCCACTGAGGATTATCTCTTAAGTCATTCATGTATTTTTTGGCAAAATATCTATTATCAACTAGATTATTCTTATCTTGTCCAGCACATGTATGATCCCTTACCATTAATTTTATTTTGAAAGTTAGTTCACCCAGTTTTACTGATACATTAATCATCCAACAACAGTTTTCATCTTTAAACCTAGCAGTTATTCTTTTTTAGTCATTTCGAATGTATTTTATGTCAAACTCCCCTTTGACAGAAAACTCAACTACTGTTTTTCTAAAAATAGCATGATTTATGAACTTCATGTCAACCTTAAAATCTATGTTACCCGTATCAGTTTGTTTATTAAATTCCATACACCCATTTCTCTCTAAGTTGTCCTCATCATTAGATTGTATAAACATCTTCCTTATTGTCTCTTTCCATTCTCCCTCATCATCACTCCATCAACCTTCTACAAAGACATCATTTAACTTTCCATGATCTATTTTTTTGGGCCTTCTTCAAATATATCATCATCCCCAGGCTCCCCTAGATCCTTATCCATCCAAGAAGGATGGTCTGCTTCTTCACCAATATCTTTACTACCTTAATTTTCATGGACTGGTTTGTATATTTTTTAGTCTTTTTAGTTTGTTTCTCTTTATCATTTGCAGTTTGCTTACCTGTTTTATTTTCACTTTGTTTCTCTTTATCAGTAGCAATTTGCTTACCTTTTTTATTTTTAATTTCAGTTTGGTTACCTTTTTCATTTTCAATATGCTTTTGAATTTTAACCACATCTTCCTCATCTTCTCCCATACCAACAACTTGTAGGAGACCCTCCATTTCTACTACAAATAAAAATACCTCTTCACTTTCCTCATTAACTAGTAAATCAACCATCTCATTTACATTTTTATCATCCCTAAGAAGTAATGCCCCACCCTCCCAAACTTCATAACCAGGTGCAAAAAAATATATGTTCACATGTGGGGCTGGATTTAACTGAAAGAAGAATTCATTTAGACTTAACAAAGACATGTAATCCAACCCAACATTTTCTAGTATCTCAACACTACCCCCAACATATTTAATTATTGGATCTTTAATAAAAGTCACACCATAATTAAACACTACTCTCACAGACATTCTACAATAAACAGATGAAGGAGAAAGGTTGAATAAGAAACAACACATTAACTAAAATTAGAATGTAGGGAACCAACATATATGTGGGGACCAACACATGATAATAGTTGAGCATCCGAAAATAATATAATAAAACCATCAAACACTATATTATATACTAATGGGGGCATGTGCTTTAACAAGTGGGATTTTAAATTAATCATATAATATGTAAGGACTAAACACAACCACTTTATTGTACATAATAAAGCCATCAGACAACACATCCCCAAAAATACTAAATAAATTAATAAACAAAAAGTGCATGCATACAAAAAGCCATCAAACAACAAAAAGTTAATGAGACGCCCCCAAATATAGATCCCTTGAACCACGGGTTCAGTGTGTAAGATCTAAACTTATTCTGACTTTATGTCATTATTTAATAACATAATTAATAATATAATTGATAGATCTTATATATTTTAAAACTTTTAATAACATTCAATATTAGTTTAGATATATCAAACTCAATTATTTAAAACTTTATAACTTACCGTATTTCAGAATGGCAATATTTACAATTTATTTATATCTCAAAATCATATACCTTATTGTCAGAATCTATATATATGATTTGGGTGATACAAAAGTGATTAATGTATATTTGTTCAGTAGCCTTTGTAAAGTCTTTATTTGAGATTTATTGTATAATGACTTAGAATAGACTGATTAAACTTGTTAGATTGATCTTCGAATTGATGTTATGTATAAATTGACAGCATCAGATCTATAGTAAAGTTACTGTAATGACCACGAATTTTATTAAACATTGTAATTATGATTATTAAATAATTAGCAATGAATTAAAAAATTTGTACTAATTAATTGTGCATTAGATAATTGAATAAATATACTTGTCTATGTATATATTTATTTAAAGCAATGAAGCAAGATGTTATAATTAACTAAAGCAAATCTAATTGGATTATATTTTAAATCCAAATGAGTTGTTAAACTAGGTTAATTAAATTCACCTAGTAGCCCATGTAATTAAATTAAGCCTTAGTCCATATAATTAATTAAACAAGCCCAATGTTTATTTTAATTAAAGGTAGCATAATTTATTTATTATTAGGCCAATATGTTAATTAAATTGAGCCCAAACCAATTAAATGAATGAACTCAATATATTATATCCTAGAGTCCAAGGTGGAGCGCAATAAAAAGTCAAAATTGGTCAACATTGTTACATATATGAATATATATATATATATATATATATATATATAATTAAAGCATGAAAAAATAAAGGAAAAATGGCCTAAAAAGGCCATTTGGCCTGTTGCACCATGGGGCCCACATGGGTGGCTTGTTTTTGCATTGTTGCTTCCAATTTACTCTTTGTCATAGTAGGTGAACAACCCTTGTCACTTACATTGTTAATCAACTTGTCCATCCATGCAATAGTAATCCTACTTAAGCTCTAATTTGACCAATACTAGTGAATTAGGAGAGTTAATGATGGATTAGTGAAGTGCTATAAATAGAGTGCTCTACACTTGTGTTATGTTGGTTAGTTCATTTGTAAGCATTCTAGAGAGAAGAAAATAGAGAGCATTTGAGAGAAAATAAATAATACACTTGGGTGTTGTGTGAAAAATCTAGAGGAAGATCTTGGTGAATGTCCACAAGCATCATCACATACTTCGATAGGAGAAGAAGAAGCGCACACAAGTCTCAAATGTTTAAAAGTGCTCTAACTTTTTTAAATTCTATTTTTTAGTTTAGATAGTTTTTGAACGGTTAAAATCTATTTTTAACCGATCAAACTTGTTTTGTTGATCTAGAAGTCTTTAACTATGTAATATATGTATATTCATAATTTGATGTGTTTTTATCATGATTTGGAATGTGTGTTAAGCATAAAAGTTGAAGAAATGTTCATAACAATATTTATCGGTAAAACCCTAAGGAAGCATGTAATGTTTAATGTTGTATTTTGAAATGTACAAGTTAGAAAATGGATTTTTATGGCTAGAAAGTTAGATATATGAGTTTTAAAGAAAACCCAACTTGAAGCTTTCAAAAAGATTGAAAAACAAAGAAATTATAGCTTTTACCGCAAAGGATGTCATTTTTAAACCCTAGGTGGTTTGATCCGTAAATTTCGTGTAAAATGTTTTCAAAAAGACGATCGAACCATGGAATATTGTAAAACAAGAAGTTAGAAACACATCAACACTGATTTGGTGTTATTTGGATGTGTAGATTTCATTTTATCAAGGTTTGAACCAAAACTGTCAAAAATTGAAAATTGTTTCTGCAGTACAAATCACTGCGCCAGGGCACCGTGCACTGTGCTGGGAAAAATAATAAATCCGAACCGGGTCGAGTCGGGCCGGGTCTGGTCGGTTAGAGTCAGAAAATGAAAAATGTTCCAAAAATCATTTTAGTATTTTTGAACTTAATAAATATGTTTTTAAAGTTGTAGATAATTGATTTAATAATTAAAAGTGTATAAATATTATTATTGAATTAATAATATAATAAAGTTAATAAAATATTATTAAATAAATAATAATATCATTAAAATATTATTAAATGTATAATAATATTACAAAGTCAATAAAATATTATTAAATGAATAATAATATTAGAATATGAATAAAATATTATTAAATGATTAATAATATTAGATAATTAACAAAATATTATTAAATAGTTAATAATATTATATAATGATTAAAATATTATTAAATGATTAATAATATTAGATAATTAATAAAATATTATTTAATGAATAATAATATTAGAATATTAAAAAAATATTATTAAATGATTAATAATATTAGATAATTAATAAAATATTATTAAGCGATTAATAATATTAGATAAGCCAATAAAATATTATTAAATAATTAATAATATTAGACAACTAATAAAATATTATTAAATGATTAATAATATTAGATAATTAATAAAATATTATTAAATAATTAATAATATTAGATAATTAATAAAATATTATTAAATGATTAATAATATTAGTTAATGAAATCTTATGATTAATAATATTAGAAGATTTATAAAGTATTATTAAATGATGAATAATACTACAAGGCTAATAAAATATTATTAAATTATCAATAATATTAGATAAGTGGTCGAACTATATTAAATAATTAATATAGGTTCTTTGTGTATGAAAGATTATCAAGTTGTGATAATATTTACTAAATGTTTAAATACCTGTAATTATTCAATTATGTGGTTCGTAAGAGTTATAAAAGTCATCATACCTATGAGTATATGATACTAATTTAAGATCAAACTGATTTAATTGTTAGGTCCGTTCAAGGATTATTAAATTAAGTTGGTTAGCCGTAGACGACGCACGAGGCAAGTTTTCTTGAACTAACTTGTATTTATTGTTGCAAGATTTCTTCAGCTTTATTTACATTAAGCAATTCAATTATTGTTGAGCAAGAATCTACACTCTATGTTACTTGACAGAGCTTTGAGTGGATTAATTATTTAAAATTATTCCACATCATTATTGTTATTGTATTTGCACATAGTGCTTTTGCAAATGTTATAGTTCATTAATTCAAGAACTATTTAAGAATGTCTAAGCTAATTGTTTCAGCTAGACAATGCATGTCTAAGTTCATCAAATTGAATATTTTATCAAAACCATTGGTTGGTGCAGATTCTTATAATAAGACTGAGAATGAACAACCCTAAATAAAGGGAATTTTTACTTGTCGGAAAACTGAATTTGCGCAAGATGTCTGAATGTTATGCATCTATATATGGTACAAGAGGCTGATCCCCTTAAGTACTAGTTTTTTGAGGAGTCAGATATATATAAATGTATGTTCTACCTTAGTAGCAGTTCATGGTCCTTAAAGACCACTCAGCAGTAATAAGTCAATCCATTCTTTTATTAAAAATTGATTCTTGATATCTTTCACAATTATTATCTATTGTTGAAAACCTTGACGTTAATTTCCCTGCCATCATGATATAACTTATGTTATTGTTTATAAACTTGCTGAGTCATTTAATTGTTCATTCTTGCTATATCATGACTTATTTTCAGCTAAGCCCAAATGTTCTAAACAAGAAAAGGCAAGGGAAAAGCCAAAGCTTAGATTAGCTTAATGCATGCTAGTTAAATTACTTTTTATATAATTTCTTTTGTAAATCTTTTGTATTCCCTTAAGATATGTAACGTTTATGTTAAGGTTAATCGACCTTGGGAAGTGTAGCTTTTTTATAAGGAACCTTTTGTATTATGAGTCCCTTGAACCACGGGTTCAGTGTTTAAGATCTAAACTTATTCTGACTTTATGTCATTATTTAATAACATAATTAATAATATAATTGATAGATCTTATATATTTTAAAACTTTTAATAACATTCAATATTAGTTTAGATATATCAAACTCAATTATTTAAAACTTTATACCTTACCGTATTTCAGAATGGCAATACTTACAATTTATTTTATATCTCAAAATCATATACCTTATTGTCATAATCTATATATATGATTTGGGTGATACAAAAGTGATTAATGCATATTTGTTCAATAGCTTTTATAAAGTCTTTATTTGAGATTTATTGTATAATGACTTAGAATAGACTGATCAAACTTATTAGATTGATCTTCGAATTGATGTTATTTATAAATTGACAGGATCAGATCTATCGTAGAGTTACTGTAATGAGGACACATTTCATTAGACATTGTAATTATGATTATTAAATAATTAGCAATGAATTAAAATTTTTGTACTAATTAATTGTGCATTAGATAATTGAATAAATATACTTGTGTATGTGTATATTTATTTAAAGCAATGAAGCAAGATGTTATAATTAATTAAAGCAAATCTAATTGGATTATATTTTAAATCCAAATGAGTTGTTAAACTAGGTCAATTAAATTCACCTAGTAGCCCATGTAATTAAATTAAGCCTTAGTCCATATAATTAATTAAACAAGCTCAATGCTTATTTTAATTAAAGATGACATAGTTTATTTATTATTAGCCCAATGTGTTAATTAAATTGAACCCAAACCAATTAAATGGATGAACCCAATATATTATATCCTAGAGTCCAAGGTGGAGCCCAATAAAAAGTCAAAATTGGTCAACATTGTTACATAAATGAATATATATATATATATATATATATATATATATATATATATATATATATATATATATATATATATATCTGTGTGTGTGTGTGTGTGTGTGTGTGTAATTAAAGCATGAAAAAATAAAGGAAAAACGGCCTAAAAAGGCCAATTGGCCGGTTGCACCATGGGGCCCACATGGGTGGCTTGTTTTTGCATTGTTGCTTCCAATTTACTCTTTGTCATAGTAGGTGAACAACCCTTGTCACTCACATTGTCAATCAACTTGTCCATCCATGAAATAGTAATCCTACTGAAGCTCTAATTTGACCAATACTAGTGAATTAGGAGAGTTAATGATGGATTAGTGAAGTGCTATAAATAGAGTGCTCTATACTTGTGTTATGTTGATTAGTTCATTTGTAAGCATTCTAGAGAGAAGAAAATAGAGAGCATTTGAAAGAAAATAAATAATACACTTGGGTGTTGTGTGAAAAATGTGACGCCTCCAAATCCGTATCCCTTGAACCTCGGGTTCGGTGCTCACGTTACTATTCTACCCTGTCATCACATCCATTCATTCTGAATAACAACAATAGTTAATTTACATTCATACATAACTAATCTCAGGTTCTACATACCTTTATATATACAACACGCTGTAACAAAACATGATGTCAATAAATTTACAGCATATATATATATATATATATATAATTCAGAAATACATCTATTGTTGGTTGATTTTGCCTTTTCCCTTATTTACGCCCGACCTTTCGGTCTTCTCTGGCTTAGCTGAAATATCATGAATAAAGCAAGAGTGAGCTTAAAATAGCTCAGCAAGTAAATAAGCACAAGATAACATGATATTTCAGAATAATAAATAAAATTATTTACAATGAAAATTGAAGTGTACATATTAATACTGGGTTATAAGCCTTCAACGAAAGAGGATGGGAATGTAACACAAACTGGGCATGATTATCTGAGAACATGAGATTTTTATTGTTGTATGGTCACAAGACCAAGAACATGTTAAGAACAATACCAATTATCAAGATTGACACTGCCCATATCAATTATAATACGTTAAGAACAACACCAATCACAAAGACCGACATTGCCCGGGGTACTAATATCAATTTAGATGCGTACTCTGGGTGATCAGCCCATCGTACTTTTATATTGTGCACAACATACATCTAACGACGCAACCACGTCATAATTATTTTATTGCCTTTATCCTTATTCCCCTTTTTAGTAGGGTTGTTCTGTTACAGCATATCATAGAGTCCACACCACAACAATGTGGATTAGAGAACATAACAATCAATAGCTGAATTCAATATAAAACATTACATGCGTCTAGCCGGAATCAAAATTGGCATCGACCCTTTTTAATATATTAAATAAGGAATGAACTTTACATGGTAACATGAATGTATAACATAGATGTTTGCTCAAGAAACTGCAATTAGAAGTTCAGTTAGAAAACTTGTCTTGGTCCTCTTCTATCACAACTGGTAAAATATTATCCCGTTTATAACCTACATGACCATAATATTGGTTCATGCATTAGTTATATACACATGCATGCCATAACTTGCTAAACAAGTTAACCTTTAGCTCTACATAATCCTAATCACATAACAAATTGTTCATTTAAACCTTAGCATCTACCATATTGATTATTTTTATCAAATTATAGCTTACATATATGTTTCTCTCTTTTAATATCAAATCATTACAATTTGGAATCAAAATAATTTATTTTTCAAAACAGGGCAACTGCGCCCCGGCGGAGAACACTGTGCCCCCAGCGAAATCCTCTCGGCCAGACAGCGCCCCGGTGGCGACTGAAGGCGTTGTCCGCGCATTCCTTGCAGTTGGACTGCGCCCTGGCGCCATGTCCAGTTCAAATCTTCTCGCCCCGACGCAGTGCTGCTGTGACAGAAAAAAAATTTCTTTCCAAGATTGATGTTATTTTTGGCCCTAAATTGAATTTCTTAATTCTAACACTTCAAATAGTACACATAACATATATTTTACTTACGTGAGCCTTCAAAATATTTAAAAATCATAAAATGGCCTTATTTTTCTAAAGATTTCATTTTAGTCGTCGGTTAACGTTTTAAAACGTTCGAATTGGTCAATTATCGCCACCTGCACCAAATGGCTCACAAATTGATTCTAACACGTGTATTTACGTATAACTTACATGTTTGGCCTCGTTTGACACTTAATTAACTAAAATGGCCAATAATCACACATTGGTTGCATTTTCACTAATTTGACATAATTGTATCCATAAACCAACTTTGTATCCTTACACATTAATCTCATATATGTCAACACCTACCCATTTAGCAACTTTATATGCATGTGCAGCTTTTACATGCACCTTCCAAAACACTTTACAAATTATAATTTGGTTTAGCCAAAAAGTATAGTCTAATATTCAATTCTCTTTCATGAAATATACTTTTGAAACCATCTATGCTTCTATGATGCTTCCTAACATGTGATAATGCAAGCAACAAACACCTTTAACATCTCAAATTAGGTTTCTATCAATTATGACAACATATAACTTAAAATCATGCCTTAATTCATAACTTTTAGCTTGAATATACATATGAATAGTACACCACCTTTGTTATACCACTTGAACAACTAGGGTTTCATCTAATATCCAACATAAAACACATAAATCACATAGTCAAGCTATCTATCGCCAAGGTGCATGCATGGCTTCTTCTATTTTTGAATTTAAACTCATAAGAGAGGAGTTTCAAAGCTTAAACTCATTATACCTTCTTTTGGCTACTTTCCTTCTTGATAAAAACCTTGCCAAGACTTGATTCTCCACCTTGATCACTTGTTTTACTTGTCTAGAGTACTTGTCCCTTGAGATTACCTTGAGTTTCTTCAAACCCTAGCTTATCTTTCTCTCTTCTCTATTTACTTGCAAGTTTCGAAGGATAGAATGAAATAGACTAAGTATAATGCTGAAAATCATATGCATGTATGCTTATATCAATTCTCTAGCAACTAACCATGGTTGGCTCATTTAACCTAGCATGGTCAAGTCAAATAAGTCATTTCCCATAACTTCATAAGGACATATTAGTCATTGAGCATTTCTAGGATACATATGTCATTCCACTACTTGTTAATGGCATTATGGACATTTGTCAATTCTCTATACAATTAATTTCATCTAATTAGCTTGGAAATCCATTCTTAGTCATTTTTTTAATCCAATTTAACTCCATTTGGAACCAAACTTGTTTCCTTAAGCTTAATTTTAATTCGACCATCCAATAGTCCATAATTGACTTGTCCCAAATTGCTTGACACACCTCAAAATATCTAATTTCTATTGATGATTTAATAATTTACAATATTGGGAAATTACATATCATTACAAAAAAGCTAGAGGAAGGTCTTGGTGAATGTCCACAAACATCATCACATACTTTGGTAGAAGAAGAAGAAGAGCACACAAGTCTCAAAAGTTTAAAAGTGCTCTAACCTTCTTAAATTCCATTTTTGTAGTCTAGATAGTTTTTGAACTGTGACGCCCCCAAATTCAGGTACTTGAAACCCGAACTTGGTGCTACACGATATCAATTCTTTGAGCGGAATAATAAAATTTACAAACTTAATATACATATCAGAGTTGTCTAATCCCAGGTACGCAACCTTTACAATATTCCATTACATGATAGATAATAAATATTAACAACTTAATGAAGTCTAACTATTACCAAGAACACCTTATACTAAATCCTTCAGCTTGCCCTTTCCCTTGTCCTTGCCAGAGCCTGCTGGTTGATCACACTTAGCTGAAATCATTTAATTTAAAGCAAGAATGAGCATTCAATTGCTCAGCAAGTAATAACAAATTATAATAATGGGCTTAAGAAGTAAATGTTTTCTTTGAAGACTACTTCTACCACGAATCAATAATGGTGAAGTCATTTGAAACCATGTTTAACAACATATACAAAACTTTTTAAGATTTTTGACACGACATATTGACTTTTGAATACTGAGTGGTCAAAAGACCATGAACTGTAATTTTTCATTTTTGAAAAGGTTTAAACATAAATTCATCTGTAAACCGCTCTGGTCTTACGGACATGTAGGGTGATCAGCCCCGTTATGTCCTGTATTGATCAATACTATCTGATTGAACGTTAATTGCGTTCACTCTGTTCGCCTTGGGCACAAAATCATATTCCCCATTACGGGTTGTTCATACTCAGTCTGGAGTCCTAACTAAACAATTCAGTTGGACGACTTTATCATAACCAATAATGTTCAACAATGCTTTTCAGATTAGGTCTAGCTGGTCAAATAGCTTAAACAATCTTTAAACTAGGTATACATACTGAAATTTAAGAGTATGTATCAGAGTTTGTCAAAGAATTTTGGATTCAAGGGTAATTGATAATGTACAATAGTTCATACAAGTAGGGACACTTGCATAACCAAACTTGGAATACAAATTTTCAATATGAGCCATAACAAATCAGTAATGAGATACTTTTAACAATGAACGAATCCAAGGAAATTCGATAAAATAGTAGTACTTGCATAAACGAATAATAAAGATTATTAATATGAACAATTATCAATAATTATTCATGAGCATTTTTGAAATTTTTAACTCATGTTGAGTTAGGAACTAGCATAGCATATACCTGTTCGCAAGAAATAAAAGTAGTGCATAAAGTTTAGATACTTGCACGGTAAAGAAAGAATTCAAATACTTACATATCAGGAATTACCGTACAATAACAGAACAATTGTAATAAGTTAAGATATTTGATTGCTAAGATCCATTGCATAAAGTATATGCAAAGGTTAGGATACTTGCCTTGATCGTTGTTTACTGCTACACAATATAGCTTAAGCTTTTATCTTTAATACGAAGTCCTATCATCAATAAAATTATTCTTTTAATTAGAATAATACAACTTAACACATAATACTGCTTATTAGCAGTTATATACATCTTAAACACGTTGTCACATATTCATATCAGTTATTGAAATATTTACGAACAGTTATCAAGTCCAACTATGTCCATTTGGTTTGAGTTCGATACTATTTCGGTGTCCCGATTGCATTATCGGATGATCAATGAGTTTCTTTTCAATGAAATTTTGTTCAAGAACTTAAATATTAAATTAGATAATTTAATTATCAATTATAACATTTTTCCAAACATTAAAATCATTTATAATGATTTTTCAAGCCCCTATATCATTTATAATGATTTAATTAATAAATAATTTCATTATCATTAATATTCAAATAAATTAAAATATTAATGAATTTTATGTCAAAATATTAAAAGTTTATTTTTATAATAAAAATAATTTTTTAAAACTATTTTATGAATTTTTAATATTTATTTTCTATTTATTTAATTAATATAATTAATTTTTAATAAAACTGTTGCAAAAGGGCTTTGGCGACAGAAAGTGTCGTTATAGGTGTTCTTCAGCCCATGAAGAACACCAAGAACAGCCCAGTCAATGCCGAGGAGGCTACTTTGACCGTGCTTGATTTTCATTTCAGTTTGTTTCTGGGTTTGAGGGTGGTTTATTGATGTATTAATAATGTAATAATACAAGTTCATATCAATTTTAGGTGCTAAAAATATTACAAATGAAAGATCTAGCTTAGTCAAACTACCTTGTAGGGCTGTTCTTTATTTCTGGAAATTCCAGATTTCTGGTCAATGATGGTCAACGTTTTTCAAGCGTTAATAACTTTTATCATGTGTATTATCTAAGTGTTATAGTGAAACAAACATGTATTTAATATGTCAAGGTTTAATATTAATACATTTTTTAAGCTTATAAAACATCATATGAGCAAGATCCAAGCCGGTCAAACGTCCTGTCAGAGGCTGTTCTTCATTTTCTGGGTTACCCAGAATTCCAGATTTTGTGATCGGTCAATGGGTTTTGACCGTGAATAACTTTCAATAAATACATGATATAATCGTCCTTCCACTTCTAGATTGTTAAAATACTATCATAATATAATTACAAAGCTTTAAATATATCAAAACATATACAGATAAATATATATGGCCTCTGATATTTGACTGTCAGACCATATGTTTTACTTAGTAAATTTTCTGGGTTTTCCAGAAACAGTTTTCATGATCGGTCAATGACTGTTGACCATGAATAAATTTCGATCTATACATACTATGATCATTATTGCACTTCCAGTTTACTAATAACATATCATAATACAACTACCAAGTATTAAACACATTAAACAATTAACAGATCATGATCTATAGACTCTGACATTAGGCTGTCAGACCACATCTTTAACACTTTGAACAGTTGGTCAAATCTTTCATTTCATGCATTTAGATGTTATAAAAACTTGTTTAACCAACCCAGATCATCAAATAACATTACATAGCACTTAAATAAACACTTAAACACAAATTTTACTTAAGCATTAAAGGAGTAGCATGAAGGTTGGGTTTATACCTTTCTTGAACAAATTTTGATTTCTCTCTCTATGATATGAACTTGGCTTGCTATGGAATGTTTTGGGCTTAGCTAGTGACTAAGTTTAAGAGAGAAATTCGTAGCTTTTAGAGAGAGTGAGTGTCTTGGCTTATAAAATTAAAGTGAGAGCTTTTCTTCTTTTCTTTTCTTTTTTCGTCTTTTTCCAATCTTTTGATTCATTGCACATGCCTTGCTAGCTGTCCATATTTGGCTGATGGAATTGCATTTTCAGCACATGTGAGATCTCAAGTGATGACTCACCAAGATTTGGTCTTATCTTTTGTATTTAAGAAGCAAAAAGGGCACTTTAATCATTTTACATTTAGTTTTAATGGCATACATGTCATTCTAAATATTCCTAGGGTTTAACCCTTAGGTTTTAACCCTTAGGGTTTGCCAAAAATTTCTAGGGTTTGCCATAAAGGTTTAGAATTAAATAAACTTCAATTAACACTTACTAATAAGGTTTTCTAAATTATAATTTAGGGTATTCAAATCATTTCCATTATCACATATTATCCACATAATCATTCAAATATAATTAATTACCATACGTAATATTTAACTTACTTTAAACAAAACATATTCTTAGTATCCAAAATACATATTCCTTTATTATATTTATAATTATATCATTAATTATATTTAAAATTAATATCCATAATATACATTCACACATTCAAATATAAATATAATCATTAGTATATTTAATATTCAAATTTACATAAGAAAATAAATTCTTATTATTCATATATCCATTATATAAACATAAATCCTTTTAAATATAATTACAACAATAATTAAAATTTAAAATTAAAATACATGACCATAGATCAAATTAGGGTTTTGATTCGTAATGTCACTTTACCACATTTACCATACATAATAAATTTAAAATAAATTGACTAATCTTACAAATTCATGTCATAAAGAAATAATCATAGTAATAATAATAATCATTTCTTAAAATATACATTTATCATTTAAATAATATAGTAATCATATTTTTATAAAATATAAAAATTAATTTATTAAAAGAATATAATTTATAAATATCAACTATTTCTTTAATAAGAAATTTATTTGAAACCATATATGAAATAAATATATATATACATATTACATATTCACATTCCTTTCCTTGCACACATTTCATACTTGCTTTAATATAAAAAAAAATTATACGTAAAATTTCTTATTTACCTATATTAAAATCTTGGGTTATTACATGAACGGTTAAAATCTATTTTTAACCGATCAAAACTTGTCTTGATGATCTCCAAGTCTTTAACTATGTAATATATGTATATTCATAGTTTGATGTGTTTATATCATGATTTCAAATGTGTGTTAAGTATAAAAGTAGAAGAAATGTTCATAACAATCTTTACCGGTAAAATCCTAACGAAGCATGTAAGGTTTAATGTTGTATTTTGAAATGTACAAGTTGGAAAATGGATTTTTTATGGCTAGAAAGTTAGATATATGAGTTTTAAAGAAAACCCAACTTGAAACTTTCAAAAATATTGAAAAATAAAAAAGTTATAGCTTTTACCGTAAAAGATGTCATTTTTAAACCCTAGGTGGTTCGATCAGTAAATTTCGTGTAAAACGTTTTCAAAAAGATGATCAAACCATGGAATATTGTAAAACAAGAAGTTAGGAACACATCACACTGATTTGGTGTTATTTGAATGTGTAGATTTCATTTTATCAATGTTTGAATCAAAATTGTCAAAACTGTCAAAAATTGGAAAATTGAAATTTGTTTTTGCAGTACAGTGTCGGGGCACTGTGTTGCAATACAAATCACTGCACCGGGGCACCGTTCACTGTTCCAGGAAAAATAATAAATCCGAACCCGGTCGGGTCAGGTTGGGTCAGAAAATGAAAAATGTTCCAAAAATCATTTTAGTATTTTTGGACTTAATAAATATATTTTTAAAGTTATAGATAATTGATTTAATAATTAAAAGTGTATAAATATTATTATTAAATTAATAATATAATAAAGTTAATAAAATATTATTAAATAAATAATAATATTAGAAAATCATTAAAATATTATTAAATGTATAATAATATTACAAAGTCAATAAAATATTATTAAATGAATAATAATATTAGAATATGAATAAAATATTATTAAATGATTAATAATATTAGATAATTAACAAAATATTATTAAATAGTTAATAATATTAGATAATGATTAAAATATTATTAAATGATTAATAGTATTAGATAATTAATAAAATATTATTTAATGAATAATAATATTAGAATATAAAAAAATATTATTAAAAGATTAATAATATTAGATAATTAATAAAATATGATTAAGCGATTAATAATATTAGATAAGCCAATAAAATATTATTAAATGATTAATAATATTAGAAAACTAATAAAATATTATTAAATGATTAATAATATTAGATAATTAATAAAATATTATTAAATGATTAATAATATTAGATAAATAATAAAATATTATTAATTGGTTAATAATATTAGATAATTAATAAAATATTTTTAAATGATTAATAATATTAGTTAATGAAATCTTATGATTAATAATATTAGAAGATTTATAAGGTATTATTAAATGATGAATAATACTACAAGGCTAATAAAATATTATTAAATTATCAATAATATTATATAAGTGGTTGAACTATATTAAATAATTAATATAGGTTCTTTTTGTATGAAAGATTATCAAGTAATGATAATATTTCCTAAGTGTTTAAATACCCATAATTATTCAATTATGTGGTTCGTAAGAGTTATAAAGGTCATCATACCTATGAGCATATGATACTAATTTAATATCAAACTGATTTAATTGTTAGGTCCGTTCAAGGATTATTAAATTAAGTTGGTTAGCCGTAGACGACGCACGAGGCAAGTTTTCTTGAACTAACTTGTATTTATTGTTTCAAGATTTCTTCAGCTTTATTTATATTGAGCAATTCAATTATTGTAGAGCAAGAATCTACACTCGTAGTTACTTGAGAGAGCTTTGAGTGGATTAATTATTTAAAATTATTCCACATCATTATTATTATTGTATTCGCACATAGTGCTTTTGCAAATGTTATAGTTCATTAATTCAAGAACTGTTTAAGAATGTCTAAGCTAATTGTTTCAGCTAGACAATGCATGTCTAAGTTCATCAAATTGAATATTTTAAAAGATTATCCAAACCATTAGTTGGTGCGGATTCTTATAGTAAGACTGAGAATGACCAACCCTAAATAAAGGGGATTTTTACTTGTCGGAAAACCGAATTTGCGCAAGATATTTGAATGTTATGCATATATATATGGTACAAGAGGCTAATCCCCTTGAGTACTAGTTTTTCAAGGAGTCAGATATATATAAATGTCTGTTCTACCTTAGTACCAATTCATGGTCCTTAAAAACCACTCAGCAGTAATGAGTCAATCCATTCTTTTATTAAAAATTGATTCTTGATATCTTTCACAATTGTTATCTATTGTTGAAAACCTTGACGTTAATTTCCCTGCCATCATGATATATCTTATGCTATTGTTTATAAACTTGCTGAGCCATTTAGTTGCTCATTCTTGCTTATCATGACTTATTTTCAGCTAAGCCCGAATGTTCTAAACAAGACAAAGGCAAGGGAAAAGCCAAAGCTTAGATTAGCTTAATGTATGCTAGTTAAATTACTTTTTATGTAATTTCTTTTGTAAATCTTTTGTATTCCCTTAAGATATGTAATGTTTATGTTAAGGTTAATCGACCTTGGGAAGTGTAGCCTTTTTATAAGGAACCTTTTGTATTATTCTGCGAAGTTTAAATACAAATTATGTACTTAATTGTTAATAAGTATTGTACAATGGAGAACCAAACCCGATGTTATTGAACACGGATTTGGGGTCGTCACAGTTACTCTACCTATTCGTAAAGTCTTTATTGAACGTATAGTATCTTGAGCTCGTAAGGCAGTAGTCAGAATCGTCAAGCAAATGCGTAAGCTGGATGATGACAAAATCCTGTTATTTACATGCATCCAAATTACAACTACATAACTGAATTCTACAAATATTTGAGTCAGAATAAATATTATAAATATTTTAAGAGTAAAAAAAAAAGGATCGATCAGAACTCTTGATCCTAAAAACCGATCGACATAGAAAAGTTGAAACAAAAATGGCTCATTTATTACTATTACCGTTGTGTTCGAGCAGAAATCAAGGATGATACAAAATCAAATTATATCATTCCTAATCGGTAATAGATTTTTAGGAGTTGTCTTTCTATTAGGATCGATTTATGTGGTAACTAAATAAGATGATAGTTATGAGCAATATAGGATTTGATTAATTCTGATTTTAGCTCCATAATTTAATTTCCAAGATTGATTATAAACTGATTCAACCCCTTTAATAATGGAAAGTACCAATTAATTTATTCAATTGATTATGCAGTTTAGCTTATATGGAAAGATTGATTATAACCAATTATGTGGTTTATATATGGAAATGATAATCTAATCAATCAATTATAATCTTTGTAAACCGATTTCTACTTAGAAAGAGACTATGATTTTCTTATAACAAATATGTTTTATGCCTTTAATTTTAAAACCATGATTCAATATTTCTTTTTAGAAAAGGTTTTAAAAGTTTAAGAAAAGTTTCCATGTATGCAATGCAATCTAAGAGTCTTAATTGAATTAAAACTCTAGCTAAGATCTTAAATTGATTCCTAAATGTCTCGATTTTGAAATATGTCCAGCTTTAATAATTCTGCAGACTCGACCCAGCTTGGTTATGTAGCCTGTTGTATAGCAGTTCCTATCTATTATAATCAAGTCCAGTTTGTAACATAATGTATTGATCCAATTCAGTTCACAGCTTGTTGTATTGATGCATATAACTGATTTCACATTTAGCATGATCTATAGTTTACTGCATGTTTAGTATATATTACAATAACCTAGTATTCATATAAAGCCATCATCAAAACACAAGAATGGAGTGTGACCATGTTAACAAAGCTGAGTAAACTGCTACTGAAAGTTGCTGTGCTCAAATTCTGTGGATGAGGAATCAGCTAGCTGACTATGGGTTTGATTTAGAGTCTATTCCTATATTATGTGATAATACAAGTGCTATATCAATTACTATTGCATTACTTTTTGTTCCAACTGAAAATCAAATTGCTGATGTGTTTACTAAACCATTAGACGAATCTAGATTTAATAAAATGATCAGTGAGTTAGTTAAATTTACATACATAATACAATATTTTTGAAAGTTTCTAGTTATGCAGGTGAAAATCGTAAAATTTATATTTGAGTAAAGAACCATCGTAGGATGATTCTAAGATCAGAAGTAAGTCGTAAAACTAAAGGAAATCGTAAAACGATATTATACCCTAAGAAGAAGTTGAAGCGGTAACTTTATGGCAAGTGTAGTTAATGCTCGTTAAAATCAAGTGAAGGCCAAAAGTTACTCTACAGCAGTTGTTAATTGTAGCTTTGAAGGGACGTGCAAGTTAATCAACTATCTACACGTATCCCACTTAGGCAAATTTATGGGGAAGTGATAGGAATAAAATTCAATTTTTTTCATCTAACTCTTACACTTCTTTGATTGTGAAATTAATTTGTCTCGAAAGCTTTCTAAACCTCAGAGCATTTAAAATCCTAGTTTTTCTCAAAGAACGTCGGGAATTCTATAAAAAAAATTCAGCAATAACCAATGGCAAAATCTCAAGTTATCAACGAAAATCAAGTATGCTCGACAAGTTTGATGACTCCAAGAGAAAATTCAAAGACATTTTGAAGCTGATTCAAGATGCTAGATTTACTAAATGTTTGGAGTCCAGCACCCAAATCTATTCCAACCTGGTGAAGGAATTCTATTTGAATGTTGTAAATAGAGATGACATCATTGTCACTAAAGTCAAAGGAACTACTATACAATTGGGACCCTTTGAAATCAATTCTTTCTTGGGATCTTTTAATCAAGCTATTACATCATTTGATGAGATCAATATGGAAGAGGGAATGCAGATAATGGGCTATCAAAAGAATTCTCAACTTAAGGGGATTAAGAAGGACTTTCCTCAGGAATACGAGTTTCTTGCCGACATCGTCAGCAAATGTATTCTATGCAAATACATTTCTTATGATACAGTTAGTAAACTGCAAATGAAGTTTATGACTGCTATTGTTCAGAAGACAGAATTCAACTTTGGAGCCATTTTCGTTGGTTAGCTAATCAAGTGGATTAAAGATGCTGAACTACAAAATGCTACAGGCAAATCAATTCCTAAGATGCTCTATGGAAGATTTGTGAGCATTATTCTGTAGAATGGACTAAAAGTCAAGATAGGGGATAAAGAAGGAAAAATCCTAAATGTCAACAAAAGGATTACTCCCAGATTATTTGAAGACTGGAAGAAGAACCCAGGAAATGTTAAGGAGTCCAAGAAATCAGAAAGTGGAAGTACATCCATTATGCGTGAAAGTCAAAAAAGCTTTTAAGACCAAAGGAAAGAGAAAGATTGATGAAATAGAAGAGAAAAGTTCTTAATATCATAGAGTTATGAACTCTACTGATGAACAATCATTGAACAAAAATAAGGTCTTTCAAGATTCTCCAAAGAAATCCTTTAATTCTGATAAAAGACTAAGAAAAAAAGTTTACAGGTTCTTTCCAAGAAGAAAGAGTGAAAGAATTCATCAACAAAAGAAAGCTTATGAAAATCATATAATTCTCAAGTCATTGAGCTTCATACTAATGATGAAGAGGTTGCGAATGTGGATGAGTTTGAGTCACTGTTAGTTGAAAAATCTCATACAAAGATAACTGATGATCCACATGATCAAGGATGGACATAAGATCAATCAATGAAAGTCTCCAGTTCAAGGATGGGCAAAGGGAAAAGGAAGCAGTCAAAAGTTGCAAAGAAGAAGAAAATAGTGAGAAGAGAGAAGAAAAATGTTGTTAAGGGGGAGAAACCCAATTAAAGTCAAGTATATTCTCCCTTACACACATTCATTGAAGCAAAAATCTAAAGATATATTGTACTTGAAAGGATAGTTTCTACAAATCTAGATGCTTTAAAGCTGGACAGAAGTACCACACTCTACGATGCTCAGAGTGAACAAATGCTGTACTTTTTGCCCATAGTACCACTACTACAAGAAATAAGTTTGAAAGATCAGAGCTTCATCAGTTGGACCTACTCTAACTTTCCAAATCTCAACTTGATAGCTCAGAATTTTCCAAGAGTTATATCACATGCAACTCTGTTCATATCCAATGAGCCCTTCTACTTAGAGTATCGAGGATGTCAAGTAATCTATATTTCTCTTCGTTTATTCCGTCATTTTTTGATTCTGGTGAAGATGTCGTAGAGTCAATGTAATGACCACGAATATTAAATAATATTGTAAATAAAAATTAAGGATTTATTTTCCGGTGAAGTGAATTTTGTGTTAATTAATTTAAATCATTATGTGAATAATTGATTATGTGACTATGTGTTGGAATTAATTAAAGGGAAGTTAAATTAATGATTTATTTAATTAATGAACTAACCTAAAAGAATTTAATATTAATAAATTGATAGGTAAATAAATCAATTAACTTTGTAATTAGCAAGTCTAATTGGATTATGTGATTTAATTGAGGTGATTATTATATGAGCCCTATGTGCTTAGTTAT
Organism: Hedera helix; assembly: GCA_947179155.2. NCBI lineage: Eukaryota > Viridiplantae > Streptophyta > Magnoliopsida > Apiales > Araliaceae > Hedera > Hedera helix. The sequence continues at coordinate 11,838,776 of OX359282.1, read as the reverse complement.
GTGAACTTATTTAATAGTCCAAGTGTACAATTTAATTTTAATGGACTACCTTATAAATTATTTAAACAAGTCCAATAAATTATATATTAGACTTGTGGATAATTAATGTGTGATCATATAATTAATTAAACTAACCCAATACTTGAGTTATTTATCAAGCCATGCTAGTAGTCCCATAAATTATTTATTGTAGCCCAATAGAAATTAATGTATGGCCCAAACTTTAGGCCAAGCGAGTATTAAGTGAAAGTCAAAGTTTTGGTCAATAATTCTCCAAATTAGACAATAAAAATAAAGCAAAAATAGACAAGAAAAGGGGGAGTGGCCGGTTAGGATAGAGGTGGGGACCCACATGGGTCCCATGCAATCTCAAAATGGAGCTCTCTCATTTGTTGTAAGTTTAAGTACCCCAAAAATCTAGCTTGGATAAGGATTTCTTTGGATAAGAGATAAAATGAGTTGGGATAAACCTATAGATATAGAAATTATATGTATACTTGTTGGTAGATGGATTTTAAATTAGTAAGACACTCTCTTTGACCAACTTAGTTCTTCATTTGCAATATTTGCTAGCAACTTAAAGAGAAGTTAGTGAGAGAAGGCTGAAAAAAATCCTAGAACACCATTAAGTCTTCTAGTGTTGATGGTTAAAGGGTATTAAATCCATCAAGGAGAGGAGCCTTGAAAGTCTTCTAGCTTCATCAACTACTTTGGAAGAGAGAGAAAGAGGGCTTCAAGAACAAAAAGCTTGAAAAGTATTTACATCCTTAGATCTTTTGATTCTACTGTTAATATATGTGTTTTGTATGTTATTGTTGAGGTTGGTTGTGATATATATAAAGTTTATAGTCTATAATGGTAGAAATATGTGTATTGGTGGATATATAGTTAGATTTATGGTTAAAAATGATTTTATATGGTCAAAAATATATTTTGGTAGTAGCAAAGGCATTTTTAAGGTTCAAAACCTATTTTAAAACTCTATGATATTAGATCTATGTTATATATATGAATCTATAATTAAAAATGCTTAATATGTGTTTTCATATGTTGGTCGTGTGTTTGAACGTAAGGAAAGTGCATATTCACATTTTTTCAGTAAAAATCCTAGCTTGATATATGGTTTGATATGTTGTAAAATGAGTTGTGTAAGTTATTTTTGGGAGTTCTATCACTTGAAAGATAGATTTAGAAGTTATAAAAATAACCTAACTTGAATCTTTAAAAAATATGGTGAAATGTACAAGTTATGGTCGTTGTAGTAAAACATGTTGTTTTCAAAACCCTATTCGATCGATCTTAATTTTTATGTCAATAACATTTTCGAAAATGTGATTTGAAATATTGAAGAACATTAAGTTTTGAAGCTAACAAAACTAATAAGGAGTCATTTGGATGTGTATATTTTATTTTATGCTAATTTGAATCAAAGTTGAAAAACTCCGGAAAAAGTTGGAAAATCCCCTGACATGACAGCGTTGGGGCGCCATCTTCTGCCTGTGACACAGTGCGGGAGCGCTGTGCCTATTTTCTAGAAAAAGAATTAAATTCGAACATGGTCGGGTTGGGCGGATCTGTTAGGTCTGTCCGATCCTATTTAAAAGAAATGGGTCGAAAAATGTTTACAAATTAATATAATTAATTTGGGACTTAATTAAATAATTATTTATTATTTAAATAATATTAAATAATAAATAAAGACATTAAGGTAATTAATTGTTATTTAATCCATATTAAATAATAATTAAAGTAAATAAAGGTAATATTTATTTATTTATTATTAAATAATAAATAAAGCAAGTAAAGGAATTAAAAATAATTAAATTAATTATTTATTATTTAATTAAAATTAAATAATAAATAAAATAATTAAAGTGATTAATTATTATTTTAAAAATGAATCAAGTTAATAAATTAATTATTTATTATTTAATAAATAATAAACAAAGTAAATAAGGGAATTAAGGTAATTATTTATTATTTAATTAGTAAATAATAAATAAAGGAAAATAAAGCCAATGAAATAATAAATAAGGATAATTAAGGTAATTAATTATTATTTAAATGATATTAAATAATAATTTAAGAGAAATAAGGTTAATAAAAGAATCATCTAATATTTAATTAATATTAAATAATGAAAGAGAAAGAATGAAGGCAATTTATTTATAGAATAAATAAATGAATAAAGGTAGTTATTTATTATTTAAATGATGTTAAATAATAAATAATGTAATTAAACAATTAAAAGAAAATTGTTTAAGTGTTTAAACATGTATTAAATGAATGTTTAAAGTTGCAGAGTGATATTAAAACCTTAAAATTATTTTGAGACGTGTTATGTGTTAATCAAATGTGATGATGTGATAAGTAAATATTGGAAGCTTAAACCGGTATGTTAGGCACTAATTTTTAGATCAACGTTATTAATGTTAGGTTTATTCAAGTGAAGTAAATTAAATTGAGTAAGTTGTAGCCCGCATTACAGACAAGTTTCCTAACTCAAACTCAAGTTACTTTTCAAGTATACTAAGTGGTTTAATTATTATAAATTATTCCACATCGATAATCATTATTGACATTCGCACACAGTGCATTTAAATTCTCATTCTATTATTGAACCATGAAGTAATTAAAGTTATTTTATCTACGAGTTATTTAAGAAGTAGTTTATGCTAATTATTCTGGCTAAACATTTGCATGTTAAATATTTTAAAAGCTATCCAAACCAATAGTTAGTGCGGATTCTTGTAAGACTAAGAGAATAACCCTTGATAGGGGAAATTATTTATGGGTTAACTGATTACAAATAGAAGTGAATATTATGCATATACATGGCATACAAGAGGTTGATCCTCTCAGGTACAACCTTGTGGGTTACACGTTAAAAGGGTCGGTCTAATGATTAAGTCATGCACATTAGTTCAAGATCTAATTGACTACTCAGCAGTAAATAATCAATATTCATTCTTTCATTGTGTCTGAATTCGAAAGAACCTTTAGTTCAAAAAAAATTCATTTATATATACTGAGGTTTGATCTATCAAACCACACACATTATGGTTTCTATTAGTCATAAAGACTTAGAAATCATAGGTTGATCTGTTCAACCGGACTTAAATAATCATTCCAAGAGGTCATGTAAACTTAAGAATCATTTATTCTGTTATTTAATAGGGGATTAGCCTATTTATAACTCACGAGTATGCATATCATCCTACCAGTGTTCTAGACACACTGAGGCCAGTCCATTTGACTGCCTAAACCACGGTCAGTGTAATACTACCGGTAAAGTTTAAGTATATATTTTGTACCAAACAATATTGATTTCCATTGATATCTTATCAAGTCAATTTCACGCAAAGAATAGCTCAACACTTTAAGTTATTCTTGAACAATAAATAATAACTTCCCAATAATAGATAACACGAACAATATAATTTAATGAATTCAAAAACTGAATAATAAGTTTGTACATAAATGTACAAAGAATAGAATACTTGCTTAAAAATAAACAAGATCAAAAAGAATTATCACAATACATATTTCACACAATTACGAATTTCATAAGTCAAATGAAATTTAACGGTTAAAAGTATGCTATTGCACGGTGTGCAACAGATAATAAAATTGCTCAATGAAATGAGTTTGAGTTAGAAAACTAGCGCAATAAGTACGAGTATTGAAGAAAGACTTGCACAATAAAATAAGTTCAAGAAAACTTGCTCAATGAGAATAAGCTTAAGAAATAAAACTTGTCTGGTAATCGTACGTGGTATTTAGACTTATATTTATAGCCTAAATATATTTATTATATAACAACAATAATTGTTAGAATATATAAAATTATGTATTCAATTTAATTAATTAAATACGTTTATAATTCGGTGTTGATTCGTCACTTTAATTGTTTTATTTGATGTTATATAGTGTTTATATATTTTATCCATCGCTAATTAATTTATTAAATATTTATATTTTAATTTTACAAAGCTTGTCTGTCGCTAAAAGTCAATTTAGAAGCACCATAGATTGATTTTTAGTTAATTAATATTATATCTGTCGCTAAAAGTATTTTAATTAATTTTATTATTAAAGTTTATTAAGTTTACGATTTATTGATATAGCTACGGATCCAATCCGTCGCTACATGTGATTTATAAAGAATTTATAAAAATCTGTCACTAAGTCCATCGTTAAAGATATTTAATTTTAATTACTTATTAAAAATCTGACACTAGGCTATAGCAACGGTCCTTTTTGTCGTTAAAGTCGTCGCAGTAGCTGTTCTTGGCTGAAGGAAGGAGGTCGTCGCTAAAGGCCTATAACGACAGGCAAGCCTGTTCTTGAAGTTTCTGGGCAACCCAGAAAACTTTCGTTCAACGTCGAGTAATAGGTTTCTGACAAGAAAATATCCTTGTTCCGGCAATAATTTGACATTCTAAATGGTTCTATGCTGTAGAATAAATGTAATACTAGACTTATATGTAAATTTATAGCTCAAATAACAACACAACAGGAATATCTAGGCTGGTCAAACAACTTGTCAGAGTTGTTCTTCACGTTTTTGGGTTGCCCAGATTTTCTGGGTTTTCCAAAAAATGTGATTGAGCAGTCACTTTCCTTCATGCATAACTCTATACATATTGATCCAATGGGTGTGTGATTGGTCTCTATGTCTTCCCTACATGGCATACTACATCTAAAAATATTAAAACACATCATACAATCTATAGGATTGAATCAAACTATCTGACAATATGCCTTGTCAGACTGTTCTTCATTTTCTGGAATTTTCAGAAACAGAAACTGTGATCGGTCAACGAGGTTTGACCATCCATATCTAACTGTAAAATGCTCCGATCGGTTTGCGGTTTATTTCTGTGTATACCATACATGGCAAGGTATAACCTAAAACATTAAAACATAATCTAAAACTAACAGGATCAGATTAAACCGTTTAACAAGGAGCTTTGTCATACTGTTCTTCAGTTTTTTTGGGTTACCTAGAAAATTTCCAGCAGGGGTTGTGATCAAGTAGGCACTTTCTGGGCCTTGTATCTTACGGACCCGTGATCCGATTGAGGTGATTAAGGTCTCTATCTCTTAAGCTCATGGCATACTACAATTAAAGACTATAAAACACATTGAACTAACACTTTAGGTCGATCAAAAGGACTGACAAAATGGCTTATCAGACAGCATTTTCTGGGCAATTTGGACAGTGAGCTAAAATCTATCATTTTATGTATCTAAGTGTTATGAAACATAAATTAAGCAACCTAGATCACATATATATATAAGATCAGTCATTTATAAACATTAAAACATAACATTTAACATAAGATTAAAGATCTACAAGAAATTTAGGGTTTTAACTTAAAATAGCAACTTTGCTTAATTCTTCCTAGATTCTGATCTAAGGATGATATGAGGCTTATGAGGATTGATTTATGACTGATCTAGGGAGTGTATCTCGTGAATTTTACCAGAAGTGAAGTTCTCTATTTATAGGGAAGCTTGGGTTAGGGTTTAATGGTCTTTAAGCCACTTTTTTTGCTTGCTAAGTTTGATCTTATAATGATGCAGCTATGGTCAGTTTACAGAGGCTATGTGGCTTAATTACAGCTAGTTCATGCATTTGAATCATTACAAGGTGAGTCATGTCTTTCCAAAAATCAAGTGGACAAGCTAGTCACCATTTTTGCTTTAAGGAAGTCAATTCGCATTTTGCTTGCTTGATCAAAGAGTGGCTGAGATTCTAGGGTTGTTTTAGTCACTTCACATGTCCATTTAGGGTTTAGGGTTTAACCCTTAGGATTTGGCCATTAGGGTTTTCCTTTTAGGGTTAAGGTTTTGTTAATTAGGTTTAAGGTTTAATAATTTGATTTAGGGTTTTATAATTTGAGATTAGGGTTTACTAATTAGGTTTAGGGTTTTCAAATTATGTTTCAATAATTAAATTTTAGGATGTTTTATTTCATTGGTTAATATATAACAACACACAATATTAATTATATAATGTAATTACACATAATATTAAATATAAATATATTTACTTATATTAAAAAAAATTCTTAAAATTTCTTATTAAATATTTGGATTGTTACATTCATTCCCCCTTATAAGAATTTCGTCATCGAAATTCGACGGTAATCTACAAAATAAAAGCGAGTAATCTTTTCATATTTTAATCTCGAGCCCCTACGTAGCTTTTTCAATGTTTTAATTTCTTCATATGACCCTTAACTGATTATATCACTCTATTTCGCAACTTGTTCCTTCCGATCAATGATCCAGACAGGAATATTTTCAAATATAACAAAATTTTCTTGATTTGGATAAACTCATATTACAGACACGTGAAACATATTTTAAATGTGACATATCCCAAGAGATAGGGCTACCTCATAGGCTACCTCACATATTCTTCTCGATATCTGTAATGGTCCAATAAATATTCAGACTTAATTTTTCATGTATTGCCAAAACGTATCTTGCCCTATCAAGGGAACACTGTCAAGAATACATGGCTCCCGATGTTGAAGTCTCTTGGTTGTTTCTGTTGATCTGCATACTTCTTCTGTTGGTCCTGAATGCTTGCAATCTCTTGCATACGATTTGTATAACTACAGTGTTCTATTGAACTATCTCGGACTCTAGCATTTGTCTTTTTCCCCAATTCCAATCTTACAAAGGTGTTCGATATTAACTCCTTATGGCACGTGAGACATTTACTTACCTATTCTATTATTTATCCTCTCAGATTTGACCACCAAATATCTTGACTTAAGTCTTTTCATCTTTTAGTACTACCCGGGTGAACGACGAACTTAGAGTTATAAACTTCTTTTAAGATTTATTTTCTTTTAGTGCTGTACTGAGGAAACTCATATTTTTATCCTTGTAGCTTCAATAACCCATATTTGTTTCTTCTATTCTTGGTATAAGTGATTTTGATTTTTACCTTTTTGACACTCTTTGCTTGTCTTCTGTATTTCTTTGACTCTGTATGACAAAGTCGAAATATTCTTTATAACTAAAAATTTTTGGGGTAGAGTTAGTTGGAACTCTTATTTAAATATTAAATTTGTTAAAATCTTTTATCAGTACCTCGTTGTTTTGTTATTACCTTTAATTTTTTCTGACTTAACGTGTTTATAATGACACCAAATTATGACTTTCCATTTACTATGGATAGCACCTCACACTGTACTTGTTACCATCTTTATACAGTGTTCCTTACAGAGAGTCTAGATTTTCAGGGATGACATAGGATTTCACAGTCAGAATCCTTTGTCAACTCTAACTATCTTCTACTACTGTTGGCTTAGTTATTATTGGGGTTTTGATTTCCCTTTATATTTTGATTTCTAGGTTTTAGACAAAATCTAACCATGTGCTCTATTAACCTGCAACTGAAACATTTGTCAATTTTATTTATTTTATTTTTATTATAGTTTCTATTATGAGGACATCAATTGGAGTAATGCCCATGTTGTCTATAGGTAAAACAAGTGATTTTTATACGATATACTTCTTTTGTATCTCGTTTTACATATGCCACAAAGATCAAATCTCTTATTGTTGTTATTGGTATTATTTATTACTTTCTCTATTGTGATTGTCATTATAATTATTTCCCCATCTATTAGAGTTATTCAAAGAAATGGTATCCCACTTCTTTTTGTTGTTTTTGTACTTTTCCCTTTGAACTTTTTTTTTCCTAGTTATTACCTCTCTCATTATTGTAGAATTTTATTTACGCATTGCTCTCACTCATAGTTATTTTATATGCGTTGATCTCAATAGGTGATGATTTTTCTTGTTTACTCGGTAATATTCTTAATATAATAACAAATAGTTGTTGTGTGCAGTTTACCTCTATTGGTTTCATATTGATTTATGCTTGTAATTCCATTTGTGGTGCCATTTATCTAATGTCAACGGGTAAACTAGAATAAATACAAGTACACACATACAATTAAGTAACCATTTGGTTTAATAAACATATCTCGCATATCATATAATGTAAGTTACATATTCAACTAGTAATATACTGTCACTAGTTACAAAACGATTTTCCTTTTTAAAACTTCCTACTACATACTACTAAAAAGTAACTATAGTCCTATAATATACTTAATGACGACGAGCCTCATCAGAGGAATCCTAGATCATGTGGCATACCACTGATCGATCTATAAGATAATCTGTCATACCTTCCTCCGTCGGATACCTAATCACCTTACATTCTAGTTCGTCAAATGAGTTACGATAACCTCGAACAACTTGTTCTAACCGAACCTGAAGAATCTATTTCTCCCTTTTTGCCTTTTGTAATAATATCCTCAATTGATTAGCAACATCTCTCTCTACTTCTAACAACCTTTCAGTTGCATCAACTCTTACGTCTACCGCCTGAATTTCTTCTATAGCTAGGTCTGTAATTGCTTGAACTACAGCATCATATTCAGCTTTACTTACAACTGGCTCTTCCTGCTTGTTTTCTATCTCTTGTGGATCAATTACCTCTAGTAAGTCTTCCCAATCTGAGTCAGCCTTCCTATATAAATTTTTTACTTATTTAGTATTATGATGAAACAATTTTACACAAAAAAATAATAAGCATTTTAGGTTATTTTATGTATATTTAAAAATTTTACGGACTCAAAAACTATATCCTAAGGTACCTCTACCCTAAAAATACATGTCTACAGCTCTGATACCAAATTGTGATGCCCCCAAAATCTCTACACCTCATGTAGCAGATTAGGTGCTCACGCTGACTAATTAACTATAAATATTTTATAATATATAACTTCTATCAATCCCAGGTTCACAGTATCCCATAACAGATAGTAATTCTCGTCAGAACAATTACTGTGTTTGGATACCCTCACTTGAATGTATAGATTCATTTCTCATGGATATCTCTTTGATATCAATAATTCCTATCTATCTGAAATTCACAGTATTAGATGATAAGTTTGTTCCTGGAATAGAGGGAGCAACTCTCTATTCTTACAGAACTCCTTAAATCATTCAACACCCTCATTCAGATGTATAGTTCATATAGATACTGTACTAAATTAAGACAACATTCTAAATAATCTAAAAATGTAAGTACAACGCAATAGATGTATCAAAAGATGATAATATATTTCATAACTTTGATTTTGGTTACATAGATTTTCAAACAACATATTGTTATTACATCAAAGTCTTAAAAGACTTAAATAGTACAAGTAAAAGCAATAAACCTAATCTAACAACGTCTCTTTCCATCGGACTTCATAATTGAATGATTTGGATTATCTTTCAATACTGCAAATGAAATAATATTTGCAAGGATGAGCTACAAATGCTCAACAAGTTTCAATAAAATGAATAAACTACTCACACTGTGTCTAAATTCGAAAGAACCTTTAGTTCAAAAAAATTTCATTTATATATACTGAGGTTTGATCTGTCAAACAACACACATGATGGTTTTTATCAGTCATAAAGACTTAGAAACCATAGGTTAATCTGTTTAACCGGACTTAAATAATCATTGCAAGAGGTCGTGTAGACTTACGAATCATTGATTCGATTATTTAATAGGAGATCAGCCTATTTATAACCTAGGAGTATGCATATCATCCTACTAGTGTTCTAGACACACTGAGGCTAGTCCATTTGACTGCCTAAACCACGGTCAGTGTAATACTACCAGTAAAGTTTAAGTATATATTTTGTACCAAACAATATTGATTTTCATTGATATCTTATCAAGTCAATTTCACATAAAGAATAGCTCAACACTTTAAGTTATTCTTGAACAATAAACAATAACTTCCCAATAATAGATAACACGAACAATATAATTTAATGAATTCAAAAACTGAATAATAAGTTTGTACATAAATGTACAAAGAATAGAATACTTGCTTAAAAATAAACAAGATCAAAAAGAATTATCACAATACATATTTCACACAATTACGAATTTCATAAGTTAAATGAAATTTAACGGTTAAAAGTATGTTATTTCACGGTGTGCAACAAATAATAAAATTGCTCAATGAAATGAGTTTGAGTTAGAAAACTAGCGCAATAAGTACGAGTATTGAAGAAAGACTTGCACAATAAAATAAGTTCAAGAAAACTTGCTCAATAAGAATAAGTTTAAGAAAGAAAACTTGCCTGGTAATCGTACGTGGTATTTAGACTTGTATTTATAGCCTAAATATATTTATTATATACCAATAATAATTGTTAGAATATATAAAATTATATATTCAATTTAATTAATTAAATACGTTTATGATTCGGTGTCGATTCGTCACTTTAATTGTTGTATTGGATGTTATATAATGTTTATATATTTTATCCATCGCTAATTAATTTATTAAATATTTATATTTTAATTTTACAAAGCTTGTCTGTCGCTAAAAGTCAATTTAGAAGCACCATAGATTGATTTTTAGTTAATTAATATTATATATGTCGCTAAAAGTATTTTAATTAATTTTGTTATTAAAGTTTATTAAATTTACGATTTATTGATATAGCTACGGATCCAATCCGTCGCTACATGTGATTTATAAAGAATTTATAAAAATCTGTCACTAAGTCCGTCGCTAAAGGTATTTAATTTTAATTACTTTTTAAAAATCTGACACTAGGTTATAGCGACGGTCTTTTTTGTCGCTAAAGCCATCGCAGTAGCTGTTCTTGGCTGAAGGAAAGAGGTCGTCGCTAAAGGCCTATAGCGACAGGCAAGCCATCGCTATAGCCTTGAATATTCATAAGCTGCCTAGATTTTCGGTCAACGCCGAGGAGGGACTTTTGACCTCAAATTAATTCCATATCATGATCTGTTTTGGAAACCTAATTGTTTCTAGGTGTAGTACTTATGTCAGTGTACACTTAAATTCTTTTGGTTCATCAATATAGCATCATAACAAAAAGTTATGATCCGATCAAACAAGCATGCAAGCCTGTTCTTGAAGTTTTTGGGCAACCCAAAAAACTTTCGGTTAACGTTGTGTAGTAGGTTTCTGATGAGAAAATATCCTTGTTCCGACAATAATTTGACATTCTAAATGGTTCTATGTTGTAGAATAAATGTAATACTAGACCTATATGTAAATTTATAGCTTAAATAACAACACAACAGGAATATCTAGGCCGGTCAAATAACTTGTCAAAGTTGTTCTTCACGTTTTTGGGTTGTCTAGATTTTCTGGATTTTTCAGAAATCATGATCGAGCAGTCACTTTCCCTCATGCATAACCCTCTACATATTGATCCAATGGGTGTGTGGTTGGTCTCTATGTCTTCCCTACATGGCATACTACATCTAAAAATATTAAAACACATCATACAGTCTATAGGATTGAATCAAACTATCTGACAATATGCATTGTCAGACTGTTCTTCATTTTCTGGAATTTTCAGAAACAGAAACTGTGATCGGTCAACGAGGTTTGACCATCCATATCTAACTGTAAAATGCTCTGATCGGTTTGTGGTTTGTTTCTGTGTATACCATACATGGCAAGGTATAACCTAAAACATTAAAACATAATCTAAAACTAACAGGATCAGATTAAACCGTCTAATAAAGAGCTTTGTCATACTGTTCTTCAGTTTTTTTTGGTTACCTAGAAAATTTCCAGCAGGGGTTGTGATCAAGTTGGCACTTTCTGGGCCTTGTATCTTACGGACCCGTGATCCGATTGAGGTGATTAAGGTCTCTATCTCTTAAGCTCATGGCATACTACAATTAAAGACTATAAAACACATTAAACTAACACTTTAGGTCGATTAAAAGGACTGACAAAATGGCTTATTAGACAACATTTTCTGGGCAGTTTGGACAGTGAGCTAAAATCTATCATTTTATGTATCTAAGTGTTATGAAACATAAATTAAGCAACCCAGATCACACACACACACACACACACACACACACACACACACACACACACACACACACACACACACACACATATATATATATATATAAGATCAGTCATTTATAAACATTAAAACATAACATTTAACATAAGATTAAAGATCTACAAGAAATTTAAGGTTTTACCTTAAAAGAGCAACTTTGCTTAATTCTTCCTAGATTCTAATCTAAGGATGATATAAGGCTTATGGGGATTGATTTATGACTGATCTAGGGAGTGTATCTCGTGGATTTTACCAGAAGTGAAGTTCTCTATTTATTAGGAAGCTTGGGTTAGGGTTTAATGGTCTTTAAGCCACTTTTCTTGCTTGCTAAGTTTGATCTTATAATGATACAGCTATGGTCGGTTTGCAGAGGCTATGAGGCTTAATTACAGCTGGTTCATGCATTTGAATCATTACAAGGTGAGTCATGGCTTTCCAAAAATCAAGTGGACAAGTTAATCACCATTTTTGCTTTAAGGAAGTCAATTCTCATTTGCTTTGATGAAGATTATCCCATATCTTTTCATTCTAAAGAAATTTCTTCCTCATCCCAAAGCTTAAACCCTGGTGTTTTTCAAGACATTGATCAGAAGCTTAAAACGAATTCTATTGAACTCCATGAAGCTTTGAATGAAATTTTGTTGGACAATGAGTTATCTGCACAGATAAGATCCATCATTCAGAGAATGACTCATCGTCTACACAATGATGACAAAAAGGGGAAGAAGAAGAATAAGTAAGGGAGAGAAACTTTTAAGGGGGAGAAAGAGAGAGAGGGGAGAAGGAGCCAAGGCAAGCATTATATTTTTGTATGAAATGTTTTTAATCATTATTGCGATAAATAAAATGATCATTTTGCACTAGCAATACAGTGACTTATTGTATTTTTAAGTCATACTTTACATTCGAACAAATGCATTAATGAATTGACAGTTATTATATGTTATTGATTTTGTCATCATCAAATAGGGAGAGATTGTTAGAATCTATATGTATGATTTGATGATACAAAAGTAATTAATGTATATTTGTTTAATAGTTTTTGTAAAGTCTTTATTTGAGATTTATTGGACAAGGACTTAGAATAGATTAATCAAACTTGTTAGGTTGATATTTGAGTTGATGTTATGTATAGATTGATATGATCAGATCTATCGTAGAGTTATTCTACCTGTTTGTAAAATTTTTATTGGCCGTGAAATTTCTTGAGCTCGTAGGACAACAGTCATAATCGTCAAGCAACTGCATAAGCTGAATGATGATAAAATTATGCTATTTACATGTATCCAAATTATAACTAAATAATTGAATTTTGTAAATATTTAAGTAAGAATAAATATTATAAATATTTTAAAAATAAAAAAAAAGAAAAAAAAAAAACCGTTTACAACTTTCGATCCTAAAAACTGGTCGACATAAAAAAGTTGAAACAAAAACGGCTCATTTATTATTATTATTAGTATTATTATTTTAACCATTCGGATGGCGACTAAAAGTCACGGGCTGTACAGGGGTAGACTTACATGACCGAACTGTCCTCGCACGTGCTGACCTCCGACATCTACCGTCCAACAGGTTTTCCTCGTAAATAACGCGAGATGCAGCGTTAATAAGAAACACATGTGGGGCCGCCCACAAAATTTTACACACCTTAGAAAAAACACTCCCTCCCACAATCTTTACTCGAGTGTTTGTGAGAGAGAGAGAGAGAGAGAGAGAGAGAGAGGAGGGCCTTTCTTTGCTTTCCTTTTGCTTTTCTAAAAGCAACGTAACCATCTTTCTGTCTTCTCTTTCATTTCTTCTCTCGCGGAAACTTAATTCAATTTTGGGCTTTCCTGGAACGGAATCTTTTTTTAAGGACCAAAGTTTCCATTATTTATTTGGTTTATTACCATTTACATGAACTGTGAGTACAATCCTTCTCCTTTTGTCTCCATTATTTGCTTGTTTTCTGTAAATTTTTGTTCTTTAATTATTTTCATTTTTTGTATTCAATTTATGTTGAATGGATTCCTTGTCCATTGTTTTCACACTCATTTTGAGTTGAAAGCTGTTGGCGGTAGGTAGTAGCTTTTGATTTGAGTCCTTCCCTTAAATTAATTTGACTAATCTGTTTTGATTATGTTTATCTTTCTGTGTATTGAGATCTCCTTTATTTTTTGTTCCCTTTTAGTCAAATTAGAAGTGTTTTCTGAAACTTTTGTCTTTAGTAATTCTCATATTTAGCATGTAATTTTGATAAAAAAAATTACTGTCTCCTTTTCTCTTTTAGATTCCCTAATGTTGTTTACTATTAGATTTTCTAAGTAATAGTCTAGTCTATAGAATTTGGGTTGTGGAATCTGTTGCACAATGGAATTACTGTTTATAAGTCAATTAACAATATTAATGATGTATATTGTTCTTCCTTTGTTGATGGATTTATATGACTTTCAACTTAATGGTGGATGATTCTGTTACTTTTGATGGACAACAGAGTAGTTATATTGATATTATGACGAGGGTAGGTCGCAATTTTGGTGATTCAATGAAAAAGGAAGCAGTTCCGCCAGTGTCGGCTGATGTGATCTTTGCCACTAGTCGGTTCCCAACTTACAAAATTGGTGCTAACAACCAGATTGTAGAGGTGAAGGAAGATCCCAAGGTATTGACCATGAAAGAAGTAGTTGCACGTGAGACTGCGCAATTGCTGGAACAGCAAAAACGACTCTCAGTTCGCGATCTCGCAAGTAAATTTGAGAAGGGTTTGGCTGCTGCCGCCAAGTTGTCTGATGAGGTTTTCCTTGCTTAATTTGTAACATATGCTTTTAAATTCCATTTAATTGACTTGGCCTTTTTTGCTTCTTATGCAAATTCATGCTGAATGTGGTTTCACATACAATAATTCAAACTTTTTTTTTTTCTTTTTTTCCATTTGGTCTTTCGTGAAACATCTCCTTCTTCACCAATCTTATACATATATGATTATTGGATTCAAATACTTATACTTTTCTTACAAGTTTTTAGCATCAATGAAGCATAAATGTAAAGTGGATCTGCTTGCAAGTTGCAGCAAAATGTGACGAGTATAGACTTAACATTTGTTTCTTCTTGTAGACTCACATTATTTGTTTCCTCAAAGAAATAATGTCACCTTGTATCTTGTTAATATTTATTCATCTATGATTCAGGCTAGGCTTAGAGAGGCAGCTTCATTGGAGAAACACGTGCTTCTAAAGAATCTTAGAGATGCGCTTGAATCTCTCAGAGGGCGTGTCGCTGGCAGAAACAAAGATGATGTAGAGGACGCTATTGCTATGGTTAGTTTTGTGTTTGACTTTGTTAATTATCTAATTTTTCTGATTTCTTGTTTCTTTTAACAATTTATGCCACATGTGACATGAAATAGAGTCGGGAATCATATGTACTTTTTAGCAATATAAATTTATGCGGAAGGGAATACTGAATTTATGTGGTGGATTCAATGTAGATGTTTAGACCTCAAGAGCCTTTAAATGAAAAACCAAATTCCTTTCGCATTGAACCCTCATCGCTCTGAGGTTGGGCTTTAGTACATGAAATGAGCCAGCTTTCAATTGAAGTTCCATCATGCATCTTGTGATACTTGTCAATCTTCTTATGTAGCCATGAAACTATGTGGCATAAATTGTAGAAAAGAAGCTCAGATGGCTAAGTAATTTCACAAAATGACGAAAGGTGGCTTCATACTCTTTGGTCATAAGAAGGAATACTATCTATTCTAGCCTTTGAATACACATTCAAGGATATAACATATTTACTTCTTACTTGAGTTAAATCAAACCTGGGACACGACTTTCAAATTGATACCTCAACTGAAAAAACTTACATACTAGTGCTTGTACTGAATATTTTTTTCAATATGTTAAAATTGAAGATTTTCGTTAAAAGCATCAAAACTTGGATGGGTCGGTTTAACAATGACTCATTTTTTTCCATCTGCATTTTAAGATTAACTTAGAAGGGTTTAATACTTTTACACCTTCCCCAAAATTTATCCATTTATCACCAAACTACAAAGAAATATCTTGTCTCTTTTTTCATTTTTAAGAAATCACTTATAAATCAAAACTCATGTATCCCTCCAAACTCACTTGAACAATGCAATTTGGGATTGTTACAATATGGGCAAAATCAATAAAGCGCACATGCATTGCTATAATTTTTGTTTCATCAATGAAAGGTATAATTTTTAATGGGCATCTGAGTCTCTTATTCTTGCCCATATTCTTTCAAATTAGTTTTTACAATTATATCTTCTCTGAAGCTAATCCAAATACGAAGCTGATTTTAATTAATTTCTGCAATTAATTCATGCCCTCGGCGAGTCATATACGAAGCTGATTTTGATGCCTTGAGAATACTTGAGAAAGAGATATGCGTGCGCACACAAACACACATATATATAAAGTCGGGGGAGGGATATGCAGACATATGTATATAGAGAGATGGAGTGATTGTTAGTATTGGTGGATGAAGGTGGCGGCGGCGGCGTGGGAAGAACATGTTGGTGGTGGCGACCAGGGAAGAAGATGGTGGTGTGGCGGTGGCAGTGGCAGTGGCAGTGACAACAGGGGAAGAAGATGGTGGTGATCGCAGCGCCGACGTGCGAAGAAGATGGTGGTTGTGATGAAGGTTGCAGATAATTTTTGTCAAAAGGCTCTCCTTCAATCTTAAAAAACTATAAAACATCAATGAGTCATGTTTGACCCGATTAATTGGAATGATATATTTTCTCTTTTCTAATATGCATAGCCCATATGTCCATGTTAGTATCCACATTAGGTCCATGTTGTAGCCACATAAGCATAAAATCCATGGATGATTTTTCCGTCACGTTTGTTAGGTGTTTTTGATGGAATGAAATAATTTTATGGTACAGATACTATTTTCAGTGTTCTAAAAATTCCCTCGTAGTTCCGATTAATCCCCGCCTAGGCATTAAGCGGTCCTCTATCGTTTAGATTTGGTTGGGCGCCTAGGTAGAACCAGACATCTATTTAGAAGCTCTACAATAATTAAAATGAATTTTCAAGTTTTAAAAGATTGTTTTTTTTAATAATTTACATGTAAATTTTTTGAAAATTACATTCATTTTATGCTTTGTATAGTATAACAAATATGTATAATAGAAAAATAAATACATAAGACCGCCTAAAAAAACGCCTTGTCTGCCTAAACGCCTAGGCGTTAGGCGCCCCCCCTCCACCGCCTAGTGACTTTTAGAACACTTACTATTTTGGAAAATAATTGAAGTACAAGCACTTGTTTGTAAGTTTTTCAGCCAGGGAACTAATTTGAAAGTTGTGCACCAATACAAGCACCAAAAATTAATTTAACTACTTCAGAAAATTGCATATATTCTAATAAATTTAATCTAATCATTGATCTTTCAAATATATTTTGACATACAATAAATATGGTTTGATGTGTTCTCTTTTGCATCGGTAAAGTATTTCAACTATATTCTTCTGTGTGACTTGTGTATGAAGTAGATGTAGCTTGTCTTTACTTAACATCTTCTAATATAAAATGGTTCTTATTGCAAGAATGACTAGTTATGAGATCATAATTATCTTTTGGCGTAATCATTTCTAAAATTAGTTTACCAGCCAAAAAAAGATCTTAAAAGCTAACATGCAGTAATTTCAGGTTGAAGCTTTAGCAGTTCAGTTGACTCAGAGGGAAGGAGAGCTAATTCAAGAGAAGGCAGAAGTGAAAAAGCTGGCAAATTTTCTGAAGCAGGTATGTGAATATATATTTGTGTCTATCTGAACTCTCCATTTTTCTGCATAAGTTGCTGAGACGTGAACTTTGATGGTATGCTTCTTGCTAATTGTTCAATGTATGTATTGACCACTTGACCTGTACTAATACTGAAATCAGTCGTAAAGAGTTCATTAGTGCTGCAGAGTCGAGTGGTTTTTCTGTGAAGTGTTACTTAATGGTTATGAAGTTGCTACGTTGTTGTTGGATTTAGTTTATCGATTCGGTCATTAGATTTGAATATTCTCAGCTTCTGAGCCAGTCAACATTTTAAACCATACAAATTCATTAAGGCTTTCTTTTCTTGAATAAATACAGAACACTAGATTTTGGCTATGGACATAAGACGCTTACAGAATCTCTGTGCCTTCTCTTGAAACTTGAAAGAGTAGAAGTTGAATCTAAGCTGTTATGATGTCAGATTGGGAATTGAAAAGCCATCTTTGAGTAGAAACTCTTCTAATCTAGTTGCAATATTGAACATCATGCAAAATTGGACAACTAGAATCGAATCAGTTCCAAAAGTAAGGCACTATTTGTGTCTATGTGTCAGATCTAGTTAGTTCTGGGCATTGAAAAGTACATGGTTATTAAATATCTAGGTTTCCCTAAAGAAGGATTAAAATGTACTGGAGTAGATTTAATTTCTCTCCTGACTATTTATTTTCTTTCTATAAAAGGTTCATTAACCTTTTGCTGCTCTTTTTACTTCCTTCCGAGTATTCGTCCTTTGGCTCGGTTTCCTTAGCTCCTTTTTCTTTGAAGGTAAAGGCTTCTTCAAAGGTTAAGGATTATTGTTTTGTTGCTGGTCCTTAATAGGCTCAACACTAAGAATCTACTTCAGAGCTGCAATCCTACATAGTGTTGTGTCTAAATGTTTGTTCAATGTGTCACTAGTTCCTATCACTTTTTTTATTGTCCAATCATGGCGGGTCACCTTTGGTGCTCTTTGTTTTGAGCCACGCCTGAGGACTGAGTGTGTTCTTTGACTGTTGAAGAGTTGTCTCTGATTTCATGTTTGGAAGAGGAACAGATGAGAAGGTCATTTGGTGTTAACTTGCAATTCTATGGAGTGTTGGGACTAGGGAAAGAGTGGAAACCCAAAATTTTAGTGTTTGTTTCATATATTTTTTTCATTTATTGTGGGATAGATTTAAGCATTCGTCTCTTTGTACCTTTGTAATATTCACATATTGGGGGTTCCTATTTCAGATTTACCTACAACTTTTGGGGAAGTCCTGTACCAAGGACTTTGTTATTGTTTCACTTTTACTATTTTGGAGAATAAAGGAGAACCTCTTGTGCTTAACCTTTCCCATTGTAACTTCTATCTTAAGTAATGGAATTTATAATTTTAATTAATTAATTAATTAATTTTTTATTTTTTTATCATAAATGAATAGGAGGTTTATATTCTTGTTTAAATTTTTTTAATGAATGTTTTGTTTTCTTCTTTTTCTGGCACTATTATAGAATAGTGGTGAAAGCGTTGGCATGATACGTGGAAGGAGGTCTAAATTATGTTTCAGTGTAATCTATGTACTAAGTACTTATCGTTTCTTCAGTCTCTAAATGGTTTAGTTGTTTATATTTGCATCTTACCTTGCAACTTGACATGATTAATCTCTATCTTTATTTGTAAGATATTTTTAGTTTGTATTTTTCCTTTTATTTTACCAAATTGCTATTTCATACAGGCTTCAGAAGATGCCAAGAAACTTGTTGATGAAGAAAGAACTTTTGCTCGGGCCGAGATTGAGAACGCTAGAGCTGCAGTTCAGAGAGTTGAAGAAGCTCTTCAGGAACATGAAAGGATGTCTCGAGCTACAGGAAATCAGGTGGTTTGATTAATTTGTTTTTTGTTTTGTCTATGGTTAATATGGTCCCATTGATCCTTCTTGTATGATGTATTTTGAAGATTGAGACCTTCCTTTCTGCATTTCATTTTTCTTTCTTTCTTTATTTTCTTGTCCTTTTGGGCAAACCTCTATTTCTCATTTTTCTTGTCTCGTCTTTGATGTGATTCTTTCTACACTACTTACTTAACAAGAGGGATATAAAGTCAAACATTATCTGCTACTTTCATATTTTATTATCCTCATAAATACTGTTTCTCATCATGTTTTGTTTAAAAGGCAACCTTATTCATTTATCTTCATTTGCTCCAAGAGCTTTCATGCCTTTGGCTTTGTCGGTCTTATTGATGATGTATATCAATGGTACATTCCTGGTCGTACTCTTCCTTTTTCATCTTGTGCTACTTTGTAAGCGTGTGATAAGCTCCACGGTACGCTTGCGTAAAGTGGTCACTGTCTGGATTATTTTCTAGCAAAGTTGTATGGTGGAACACGTACGATACCTCAACCTGCCGCTTATATGAAAGCGAGAACTTTGGTACAATCGCTTGTGTAGGATAATTGCGTTGAATAGAATACCGACACCTCAACCCGTTGTCTATAAATAGACATGAACCTTGGTACAATTGACGTTTGATGTTTGGTAGAACACTATACAATCAATTATGTGCTATTGATTGATAAGTCAAATTGAATTTCAAGAAACCCAAGAATAGGAATTCTTAAAGAACCAAAAGAAGAGAAACTCTCAAAAGTAATTTTATTGAATCAAAATTTGAATAATACAATAGTTTGGCTCCTTATTTATACTACTTTAAAGAGAATACTAGAATTCCCTAATTCTAATAATAAAAGGAAATAATATTACATAAGAATCCTATTTGAACAAGTAAAACCCCTAAATAAAATATAACTAAAATCCCACTTGGCTGTTAGGCGTTCGGGCGCTGCGGCACTTCATGCTTTTCCAAGTTGCCGCATGTACTTTCTATCCATCTTGCTCTATCACCTTGTCACACATGTTGCCGAGAATTGTTTGCTATTGTTGGACTTCTAGTCTGATTATAATTCAGATCAATTGAAATTCTAACTGGACTTGGAATTAAGGAATTATTCATTAAAAAACGTAAGCTGATTCAGTAGGAATTGGACTTGAATTAACTTGCCCAACTTATAATTGGATTAGGAATCAACTTGCCATGCATGCTACTGACTTTAGATGCCCGCTAGGATTAAATACCAATTAACGTCCAAACTGCATGAATTGCCAGAATTGAAATTCCCAGCCACAATTGGAAACATGTATTGTCGAGAAGCTTGATTTGGATTGCCGAACTTCAATAGTTTTTGGGCCTTGAAAAACGTATGGACTCCATGCTGGAATTAGAGTGTATAATCTGCTGAACTTAACTTGGTTTGGCCCTTGCTTGAGATATTGAATTGGCTTGCTCATTTAAGCTCCTTAAAATAATTTTATCCCAAAAACTTTGAATCAATTCCGTATTAGCTTGATGAATAAAAATCTCAGTCTTGTTTAATGTAGCCCTGGTCAGGATCGTATCAGCGTGGGAAGACCTCTTAATGCTCTTGTCATTCATGTTTGTCTCACACGTGTCGTGGGCATGTCAAACAGAGTAACTGATGATGCTCAATCTTTATTATATGAAACGCTAACCGCAATAGTGGATAATAATAAAACTTTTCTCACTCAACATAAGAAAATTGAACTTTAAAATAAATAAAAGCAATTTTTTACATAGAAAATAATAGATAATAAATTATGTGCCTAGAAAAATGAAAGCAATTTTTTTAAAAAGAGGTAAACTTAATATAGTCCCTCCCATTCCAAAAAATAGGATCAAGTTCGACTTTTTAAAGTCAATTTGAGAAATTTTTAAATTTAAATTGATGTGATTCATTTAACTTTTGAAAAAAAATAAATCTTTTAATTAATAGTACTAGTTAGATAGTTTACAATTTTAATAATTGTATGTCTAAAAGTAAATTTATTCATATCAATTTTAAATTTGAAAATATTTCGAATTGACTTCAAAAAGTCAATATTGATCATATTCTATGGAACGAAGGGAGTATGACATTTGTCTACTCACAATCATTTACAATATTTTTTTATAGAAAGAGTGGACTGAGGAAATTGTTAAGTTATTAAGGCAATGTTTATCTTTCTACAAGGGTGAGCAGAGTATGACTTATAAAGGGTGTAAGCTGTACAAACAGTTAAAATGGCCAAAGTTATTTCATTGCATGAGGGGTGCATTTTAAGGTTCAAAAAATTACAATTGAATCCCGAACTTCAACATGTTATTACTCTTGACCACTAAACTTTTAAGTAAAGAGCCACTCAAAACCCTACAAAAATTGAAAAAAAAAAAATCATTCAGAAAAATCTCAGTACAGGCAGCTGCTCACACTTGGCTGTATATCCCCATATACGTATACAAGGTCTTTGGCCTCTATTTCCCCAAAATATGTGTGTTTGCGTCCTACGAACGATAATAGCATCTGTCTTGTCCTGGTTATCCACTCGGTTGTCATGGGTGCTGCGGTTTCCGCATCCAAGAGGAATGATACTCAGTTGATTGGAAGTTTTAGATGTTTGTCTCAACGGTTGTGTAAGTATGAGCAAGTTGAGACTGTTAACTGTGTATGGCTCATCATTTTGCTATTTTGTAGGTTGCCTGACATGTGTTCTCTTAAGGGAGACTATCACAAATGCATAGTATTGAATTATTGATCATTAGTCAATCACTTCATTACTGGTCATCATGGTTAGTTTTTTCAGCTATATATAAAGCAAATAACAGCATAAAATGTTGTATGTATGAACAAAGATGTTGAGTCTCTTAGGTTTATGGCTTATTATGACAAGTAAGATAGTTGCAATAGTCCATCTTTACTTTCTCTGTACCTTTTGTTAGGATCTTGTATTCCAATTTCTATTTATTATTTTTTAGTATCATTTTCTGCTATGTTTGTACCTATCAAAGTTGTAGCAAATTTTATCCTTTTTCATGTTCACACTAATATAAATGTATTCTGCTATATATTTAGGACATAGAGGAGTTAATGAAGGAGGTTCAAGAGGCTAGACGAATCAAAATGCTGCATCAGCCTAGCAAGGTAAAAATGCTAACTGTCTTGCAATATGCTAAAAGTTGTATTTTTGACCTGTATGACATATATTCTTTTCCTTCACATTTTTATTAATGAATCACTTTGGTCATTCGACCTATAATTCATGTTTTCACACACACACAAATACACACACAGTACAAACATTACTAGTCGTTCATTTGAATCAGAATATTTTCTTTGTAAACCTATCTACATACTTTTGGCAGAATTCCTAAATTGTGGCCTGTGATTTTATTCCGGGGATGAGTTTAATGTATAGATTAGCAATTTAGTTTAAATAATGATAAATGGATACTTTTATTTATTCTTTGATGGCATTTGTCTCTTTCTCTTTCTTCGGTTCCTGAGTATTACTTTAAGCAGGTTTAGATTTTAAACTTTCTTCTAGTCATATTTGACTTCTTTTTTAGAATATTTAGCAATCAAGTAAATAATGAGGATGAGAGCAATTTTTTTTTTTTTTTGGGGGGGGGGGGGGGGGGGGGGGTGGCGGCGATGTTGAAGGAAATTGGCTAGTGAAATTATATGTGTGGTTAAAGTTAAACTATTATCTTAAACACAAATACCTTATACCTTTGTGCCAAGTTACAGGTAGTACTATAGGAGGAGATAAGTTGAGAGAAGGTTATTTTGAAGAGTTTAAAAAAATGAAGCGAAGACCCATCACCGAAGCATCTAGGTGTCACCTTGTCAGTATTGATGGTAATACTGATGAATGGACTGACGAATTATCAAGATGGATCAGATCTTAATTTCTAGAAGTATATCATACCTTGTGGTTTAAAATAGACCCGAGACAGAAGAAGTGGTAAAAAATTTATCCTTTGAAGCTGATCCAACTGTTGGGCCGTACTTCTGCATAGCTCTACTAATCTTCCATACCATGACCTTGGAGATATATTACCACACAACGTAATCTTTGATTTTCATACCTTATCTTCAGTCAAGGGACGTTATCCTAAACATCCATGTAGACTTCATCATTTAAATTTCCGATAAGAAAATATTTTTGACATCAAGGTTTTTTAAAGGCCACTCAAGTTTTGCTATGAGAAAAGGTACGACTGTAATGAAATTCATCTTTTCTATAGGTGCTAAAGTTGCCTGGTAACCACTTCCACATGTTTGGCTGAAACCTTTGACAACCAACCTTGCTCGTACCTCTCCATAGTCTCATCAGATTGTGCTTTACATAAATACCCACTTGCAATCAAAAGCTTTCTTGCCTCGTGGTAGGTCAACAAGCTCCTACGTAACAGTTTTATCAAGTGCTTTCATAATTGTAGATTCCATCGATCTTGGTTTGGGTAGTGAGTCCTGACAATCCTGAGGCATTGGTTCTACACGCAGGAAAGATAAAGTTGCATTTGAGGGGGTGAGAAAGATGGTAAGACACAAGGTTATATGCTGGGTTTTGAGTCCTAGTCCCCTTTTAAATTGAAATGAGAAGGTTGGAGCTATCAGTAACAGTAGTTGAGTGGAGAACTAGGTTAGTAGAACTTGGATCAAGATTATAAAAAATGCAGGAGGGTAGACCTCTAGCATATTTCAGCAAATCTTTAGGACCAAAAGGGCAAGGAATGTCCACTTATAAGAAGGTACTTATGGCCATGGTGTATGCTGTTAAAAAAAGTGTACCCCATAGAGGTCTAGCTACCATTTTCACATAAAGACTAACCGTCAATGCTTAATATATTTTTTGAATATAAAAGTAACCTCATTGTTGCAACAAAAATGGCCGAGTATATTCATGGGATTTGACCATACCATATCTTATAAGAATGTCAAAGAAAATGTTGTAGCAAATAGTTTATCAAGGATGTACAAAGATGATGGGAGGTGCACTCACCTTGTCAACTTATCATTAAGCCTTTCACTTAGGTGTGGATTCACCTTGTTAATTTGTCATTGACCAGTCGCTTGGACGCCTAGTCGTCACCTAGGCGATAAACATGAGTGTTACAATTTTCCCCACTTATATAAAGGTTTGACGTCCCTGTCAAGCCTGAATACATAGCCACACATTGCCTATAATCTTCGTCTCTCTAGTCATTGTGGGATAATACTAGTGCTTTTGTGTACCTCCGATACATCCTCTATCTATTGTGGGAAAATACTAGTTGTCTTCATGTCCCCAACTCTGGCAACCCGATCGAAATTTGGTGATAAATACTTTTATAACATTTGTTCAGCTTTTAAAGAAGATGAAGTTTGACAATATGAGATTTCTTTTTGTTTTGTCAATAGATGATTGCTACTTTAGGAAGGTTATGGGGCTTCTTGGAAACTCTCCTCTACATTAACGACTATTGCACCTCTTAAAGCTCTGGAAAAATCTTGAAATTTCTGTAAATATAAGCATTGAAGAAAGTTTATTTCAATGGAGGACTTGGTTGCAAAACACAAATTTACCCCTCCTTACTCCCCTTGTAAAAGAAAGAGATTTCAAGGGATACAAATGTATATCTCCAAGGTTGATGCGCTTTTGTTAATCAAAATAAAAAGATTATATCTAATATAGTTCACAATTAAAGTTTCTGAATAATACCAATAAAGAACAATTCGTTATATATTTTTTGGAGTATATATACATGTTTATTGTGTACTCATACTTATAATTTCTAATTTTAATACTGTAATAACATTTTACCATATGTACATGTGTACTCATTTTTCTTTGTTCCTGGCTATTAGGTTGATTTCAAGCCCTCCTGTTGCAGTGGTGTAGGGTGTCTAAATCTGTAACATAATATTTGAAGTGAACAAGTTGCTAATTATCTAAATGTGTGCTAAAGTTAAGAATCAGTAGAGATTTTCAAGGGATTTCATATTAATATTTTGAGCATCAACTATATACGTTAGCTGTTTATTAATCGTTCTTACTCCTACCAGGACTATAATCTTGTTGTATGACTTGAATAATTTCCATATACGACACGACACATAAACATCATAAATATTACTTTACCATTACTGCGAACCGTAACCTTAGAAATTAAATTGTCTATACCCTTGACTTTGTATAACATTACCAAACATCAAAGAAAACCCTATAAAACATAATGTTATTCTAATTAACCTAATGGAAATCTGCATGGCCTTTGAAAAGTGTCTGATCTGTACATTCTTTTAATCTAATGCTTTTCACATTACGGAGCATTATTCTCTGTTGAGTTAATATAACTGATTAAATGTATATGCTTGCTTGAAAAGTGGATTAACTCTTATGATTTTAGCGTTACCGTATCAATACAATGTGTAATTTTTGCGCTTTTGAGTGGATTTCAAGCATGCTTAACTTCCATTGCCTGTTCATGTTTCAAATTGAGGTGACAAAAAATGGCATATTCTTCATTATTGACCTAAACTTAATTTTACAGGTTATGGATATGGAACATGAACTTCATGCATTAAGGATTCAGCTAGTGGAGAAGTCCAAGCATTCACTTCAACTTCAGAAAGAGGTATTTATGCAATATTATTGGTCCCGAAACAGCATAAAACTGAATATAAATATAGAGATTTACCAAGCTAAAAAGCATTAGTATAACAGGAGCCTATGCATAAGCTAACAACTTACAAGGATGTAGGAACTCTGAACTCGTCACAAGCATCTAAACAGAAGTTCAAACAAACAAGGATAATTTAGCTTTTAACAGACAGATAAATGTATTGAACCAAGCACTGATTAGGGTCAGAATGTACCACCAACAATCATAGTTATAAATATCGTACGGTTCGGTACAGTAAATGAGGTTTTAACTGAAAAAATGGTACCAATATATATGTGTTCCATCCTACTCTAGATACTGGAGTTACCGGACAATGGACATTACCGGCCTATAAATATGATCAAAACTTACATACCGGCGGTAGAACAAAAGGAGATTGCCCTGAGTTCTAAAGCTTAATATCACTTGAGGACATATTTGTTTTCACGAATCATGGCTTTCTTTCCGTATACACAGATATCCTCTCTGTTGTTGGTTTACTGATTTTGGTTTTGGAGCGAGAAAATTGTCTATGTAGAGAGAGAGTAGAGAGCTGAAGACTGAACGATGATTGTGTGGCTCAAAGAGGCCCTCTTTGTCCCCTGTACAGCTGTATCCGTATTATTTTAATTTGGCAGCTATTGCAATTACTTTAATATATTGACATGTTTGTCCTTTTTCTTTAATTCTTCCTATTAAATTTCCCAACCCTTTTGATACTAATAGCTACCTAGCTACCCAAGTTTTAGTGAGTGTTTAATGGAAATGCCTTTGTGGTGAATGGAAACAATCACGGTTATATATGGAATTTAATTATGATTTGAATGTATTTAAATTTTAAAGTAATATAATACCATATATATTTTTAAAACTCGTATATTAAGTTGAATCTGAAACGGTATGCTGGTATGTGCATTAGTACATACCATTTTATTGGACAAAACCGCATGCCGGTACTGTATTTATAACTATGCCAACAATACAAAGACAAACCTGCACACAGTGAACACAGTAGGCCTAACATTCAGCAGCAGCACACCAGTGGTGACATCATTAGGCAGCTGATGAATGCATTTGGAAGCAAACAACATCAAAACACCAGGGACCGCAGCATATTAGCATTAAATGGACCTGTACAGCAAGATTGTTAAAAAAGTAGCATGTAAACAATGAGCATAAAAGGATACTGTTATTGTAACCAAACAATAACATCTATATATTACATCATCATTTTCGACATGAGCAACAATAAACTCAAAAACTGTACAGCTCCAGGACCAAACTTCGAAGCCCAACAATACCAGGTTCACATTCCTCATACTCATACCATCCTTTATTTATCAAGAAAGAAAGAAAAAAAAAGAACCAAAAAAGAAAAAAAAGCAACCACCAGGGTCACACTAGAATAATTTAGCATATAAACTGGGAATAAGTCTCAATATCACAACCATAATCCAGTATACACCTGACAATCAAACCTTAACCAAAACAAACTATGAAGCCCCAACTTAAGCAAAGAAGCTTTCCGTAGTAAGAACAATCTCTAGCAATACAAGAAGAATAGACTATAGGAACTTAAGTTTTAGACTGCCACTAAATTTAAATTAACATCAAAGATGTTCTGTGATGATGGTAAATAGTAAATAAATTATCTAGTATTCTATAGAAGAAATATCCATGTGATGGAATTTGTGTGTTAGTTATTATAAAGTAGTCTGATGTTAATATTTTGCTATTGTAACCGTTTGTAGTTCTATATATAGCTGAGGAAGAAAATGTATTGATATGTTTATGATGAATGAAAACTGAATTGGTAGGTTATGGTCATGTGGCTCGTTTTATAACTGTCTATTTCTTTTTCCTACATATTCTACTCTCATTTTCTGCTATGTTCCTACACTAATTCTTCCTTAATCTTCGCATTATTTTCTGCAACTATCTCACCCTAATTAGGACCATTGAATGATTGTTAACATGCTCATCCAGAATACTGAGCTTGAGAGACATGTTGTATTTCAAAATCTCAATATATTATATATAATCAAGTGACTTATAAATTTTCATCTTAGCCTCTTCGGTCAATCATGTATTGTAATAAATTTAACAGTTAAAAAATACCATAATATAAGTCCAATTCATTTCAGTTATTCTGATCACTAGTTCTTCCTTAAAATTATTATTGTTGAAGTAGCTTTTTAGGTAAATTTTGAAAGGGGTTTATTGATAACTAGATCCAGCTCAACAATTAGCAAATATGTTGGGTTACAAAATTAAACTAGTCACTATTTCAGGTAATTGTAGTACTGTCCGTTATGGAATATTTTTCAAGTACAAACAAGAAAAAGATGGCATTTGTTATCTCAAAATCAAAAGCATGATATTTTTTAGTACAAACATAATTTATATCGTAAGCATTTTTATTTAAATATTGCAGATAATCATTTCGCATATTTTTCTTTTCCGTTCATTGAATAAAAGAAAAATTCAAGCATGAAAGAAAGTGACTTTTGGCTCCTTTTCAAATTGGGATCAGGGTCTTGGTGTATCGATGGTGTATGGTCTGGGTATGCTTATGGTTAGACACCAAAGCATGTTTGAACGTGTTTTCTTGAGTAATGATCATTAGCAAATTCTTTGTAATGACCATACAATGATATGGCCATTAAAGTATTTTGGAGAACCACAATTGGTAATGACCAGAATAAGTACATTTAGATTTTAACCATATAAAAAAGTGCCCTATGATTTTATGGAGTTTTAAATAAGATGATTCTTTATACTCAATTATAAATTCTTTGTGTATCACAATTGTCAAGGCGTATGAAAAAGTCCCTCTTGTACAAAATGTTGATGCTGGCTCTAAAAAGTTTTGAAATTTACTTCTAGATATGTTTCTATGGATTTTTTTTTGTCATTTCAATGTGGCTTTTTGTGAATTTAAATAATTCCTTAGGCAGGTTATTTTGCGTTGAAAAAGGAAAGATATGACTAAATGAGTATGCTCATTCAGCATAAGCGTTAACATATTCTTTCCTCCTGTTTTTAGAAGAAAGAAGTGCTCAATAATTTGATTTTATTGTTGGCAGTAGGATGCTTCCTAACTTTATGGCATTAGGTTGCAAAGTTGAAGATAAGGCTCGGTCAATATTAAATTTTCTCTTAATTTCCTGTAATTTTTTTCAGTTGGCAACAAGCAAGAGGGCTGAGCAGAGCACACCGTACTTGTATGAACTAGATGGTGCTGAAGCTCTGGGTTCTTATTTGTGGATCCAACCTTGTTCTGACCAAGCTCTAGAATTGTCAGAATGTTCAATTCAATGGTATCGCCTAACATCTGAAGGTGGAAAAAGGGAGCTAATTTCAGGTAAAGGCATTTATTATTTTTTTTCTTTCATATGTTTCCTGTTTTTGAAGAAAGCTTGATTTTATGTTTCCAAGTGCTCAGTCATGTTACTATTAATGTCCTGTTTCTGAAATGTCGTTTTTATGCCCCCTACCTTCTTCAATTTTTGGGGACGGTTAATTGTGAGAATTCAACAACGCCATCACCCCCCAAAAGAAAATAAGTTGTCAAGGTGGGTTTGGCTCTTTGCCACTGGTGTAAACAGTTGAGAGCACTTGGTTACTGCCTTTCAATATATGCTAATTTCTGATGAAGTAGGTAATTGTTATTTGATTTTTTGTCTCAAGTGAGCTTGTAGAACTTACAATTATTCTTTTTAGCTCTATAAAGATTCACTATCTTTATTAAAAGAACTAAAGAACAAGAGTTCAGCATTAGGTACTACAAATTCAAGGATCTGATTCGGTGAGGCTCAAAGTTGAACTTCAGTAAGAGCCAGTTCATTATGTTGAACAAATTTTAGATCGCTAGAGAATTTCTATGTAACATCCAGTATCACGTGTCACTCAATAGTAAAATGGAGACCATTTCCTTCCTCTGCTGGGGAAAATGAAAAGAAAATCGCAGTTAGCAAAGCTAAAGTTAAAGATGACCACATCTATCATAATTCTATTCCCTTCTCCTCTCCTCCTTGGGAAGAAAAGATTAACAAATGGGAAATTAGATAATTTTTTTATATTTATTTATAATTTACTTTTTTTTTCTTTTTTTTTGTGTGCATATTTTCATGGAGAAATGGGGTTATGGGATTCAGGCAAAGAAACCATTTCAGGAATGGTTGTAGGATATCATACATGTGCGAGAAATTATGCTTTTACTTTCTGAGGCAGGAGTATTAAATTAAGTGGCATATGTCTTGCCATTTGAAAATTGAAATAGTTAACTTTTATAGGTTTTGGTTCTCGAAGTTGAATTCTTATAAAAAGAAAAGAAGAACCAATGATAATTCAAAGGTTCAGTTGTAATATACTAGAGGCTCAAATTTTATTGGCCAACTCAATGTTTTCTAAAGAAAAATACACAATGCAACATAATGAACTGCAGCAGTTTGATAGGAAAGGATGGCCTTTACAAGATTTACAACTTACAAGGCACTTGCACAAAAAAGTGTTTATATGTATGGTATTTCTAGATCTTACTTATATTTTACAAAGTACATTTGGTGAAAATGACGCAAATTAATATTGCAAGAGAGGTTCGAAGTAAGAATTTTGAGAACTGGTATAAAACTGAACAGAATGAAAACAATGGTATACTGTTGATATGACTTGCTGATATCATCAAGTTATTATCTCTGAGGTACGGTTTGAAGAGGAAAAAGTGCTTTGCTCTGAAATCAACAAGTCAACATTAATGTTTTAGCTTAAAGAGCAACAGTCCAGGTCGGCGGGAGAAGAAATCAGTTTTTTTATGACACAAAATTGGTGTCACTTAAAAAAATTATTATATGTACAATGGTTGCTTGCTTGATAGGATATTGAGAAAGTCTAGGGGTGAGATACATATAGGTGAATTATCTTTGAAGTGGAACCATTCGTGCAAAGGTCTAGGCAGAGAAAAGAAATGTAGTTGGATGATCTTGCCATGTGTAAGAAAAGCTAATAATTGCACTACTTGACAGTTGAGACTTGAGAGGATTTGATTTGTGTGTTTCTTGGTTTGACTCGAGTTTTCATTTATGGACGGACTGTTAGAACTTTGGCTTTAATAAAAATTACTACCCTGAACTACTTACCTTTTTTCAATTGTCCTTTCAATTTTAGTAATCAAGTGAATCAAACTTTTAATTTTTTCCACGTTCAATTGGACATGCCACGTCATAAATTGATGACATAGTTTGCTGATTAGGCCAAGCAATGCTTATGTGTAATTAGAAAAAATTATTTTAAATGATTTTTTCATATTTATAAAACATCCAAAGGTAAAAATATCATAAAATTTATTGGCCTAAATCTCACTTTCCAATTTCCATTCAAATATACTCTTTATGGAAAGCTTGGTTGCAAGCTAAAATAATGGCTAGTTCATCCAAGTCTAATCTCTATAACATGCTCCAACAAGTTTTGTGAGTCTTATGGAATTTAACAGAGAAATTCCAGAAAAATTGATGTGAAAATGGGGAAAGAATGAAAAAAAACTTTCATAAAGAATGAGAAATGAAGAAAATGACGAGGATCTCAAGTATTTGAAGCTTGTTTTCCCTATTAGCTACTTATAATGAAGGCAGTGTTTGTGCAAGTTGGAACAAGGAATTATTCAGAATTTAGGAGCAAAGGAAGGTAGCCATAGGAGCCATGTATCTTCATGGATTTCCAAAGTTTTGGTACGAGTTTTATGTATTTCACAAAGGGGAGATCTCATGACTCAACTTTGCAAGCGATTTCACATCAGATTTCCTAAGTTGGCTGTGAAGATGTGTTTGAGTAACTCTTGTTGCCTAAACAAACAAGTTGCCTAAATAATTTCTATGATGAGCTTGAGAAACTGAGGGGCTGGTCCTTTGCAAATTCCACAGATCAGTGAAGTGTTCTGTGTGTCCAATTTCACTAATACTAACAAAATGGTGAAGCTACTTGAGCTTACTACTTTGATTCAAGCATTCAAGCTAACTATTATTAGAATCCTGTATCTACGTGAAGTCATTATACATCAAGCTTCCTCTCCTCTATTCGGCACTAATCCCTTTCAAAGAGACCAACCAAACACTGCTAATATCAAATCAAGCCCACTGCTCATATACCCCAAAACCAACCCCAATCCTTCATATGAAACTCTGAAGACAAACATTGCAGCCTGAAGAGATGAGAGGAAATCCAATGGTCTTTACAACTATTATGATGAAAAGTATTCCATTGGGCATCAATTTATGAAGCCTAGAGCTTTATATGTCGGTAAGGAATACTCGAGAACAAGGGGAGAGTGATGCAGCTCCCACTTTTTATGAGGGACCAGCTGTTGCAAACAAGAAAGTGACGAAGTCTTAACATTGGCTGCTGCCCATATCTTGCAAGACAGCAAGGGCAACGAAATGTTAACCATGGCAGCATGGCTGGTCTTGTGGGGAAGCAAAACATCACCATGCTAGCGGATGAGGGAAAGAACACTTGGTTAATAAAGTATCAAGACATCAAAACTACTTGATTGCAAGACGCAGAAAATTGAAACAATTAAAGTTGACCTGGACCTATGGGGATCAAGTTATGAGTTCCTCTTGTTGTACTGATTTCAGTTGACAGATCTGGGAAAGAAACTTCAGCACTAGTACGTAGATTATTCCTTTGGAGATTTGGGATTCAATATGGGGCATCAATTGGTTAAAACAATTGGGGCCTTTGCTATTTGACTTCAACAGCTTGACCTATCAAGGAGATGAGGTGATAAGTTTACAAGGGGAGAACATGAAATGCCAGCCCAACACAACAGCAGGGCCTTCTTTTCACCATTTGACCATTGCTCAGCCCTTTTACAGTTCACAACTTATCGGAACCTATTAAGAAGGTAATGGCCAAAAGTGGGGAAGGAATACATTTGGAATTCATGCGACAATCATGAGGATGAAACTAGGGAAAGACTCTTAACAACCCCCCCCCCCCCCCCCCCCCCCCCCCCCCCCCCCTCCCTCCCCCGAAAAAAAAACAAAACAAAACAAAAATCCCTTACAACCACCACAAAGCCCCCCACAATCTATGATGAAGACGTAGCCTATGGTGGGAAGCAAGGTCATCTATTTCACTCTAAGTGCAACATGAGAAGGAAGAGTTCATCAGCCTAAGTCATTGTCCAACCAATGAGGGTGCCAGAGGAGATCAAGAGCTATGAGGAGCATACTAGCATGCAAGACCTTATCATGAAAATGACAATGATATAAACAGGGCCAAACGAATTTGCACTGGACAATGGATTGTAGATATGTTTGTGATATGGTAGTTCTAAATTCTTGGTGTTGGTTTGCAGTTGGAGGGGTGGTACAAAGGAAGGAAAACTTAGCTACAATGTTGTTGAGGGAGTTGCAGCGCAGAAGAGTCCTAGAAAGGTAATTCATGAGGACATTTAGGAGAAGGCAATGTAAGGCCAAGGACCATCTGGAAAACTAAATAAAAGTGTAGGGGCCTCTTTGTTAGTTAGGAGGCTTTTAGAAGTTGTATTCTCATGGTTAGTACTATTTTCTTTGTCCCCAAGTTAGGTGCATATTAGCTAAGTGGAGGTTAGTGGTGCAAGTTAGTATTGATCACTATCCTAGTACAAGTAGAGAAGCATCTATTCGGCGATCTTATCAATGAAATGAAATAGATAATGGCTTAGTCCATTCCATCTTTTGCTCTCTAACTTTCTCTCCAAGTTTATAATATTTTCATTCCTATATCCTCAATTATAACTATTGTTCATCATTGATTAAGCTTTGTATATCATTGTTCTCTTAACTACTCCAACGTTAACTACCTTTTATACTTATTAGCACCAAATCGTCATCATTTTATTTCTAAGCAGCCTGTTCTTCACTGTGTTGCCACTGAATTCTAGTGATTCATCAACTAACTAACATCCTAAGTTGGTTGAGATCTGTTAATTTTATTTGGAAATTATCAAGGACTAGGGATAGTCCTGACAGATTTTTGTTAAAGTGCAGAAGCACTTAAACATATTCAATTTAAGAAAGTTCATTTCTTTGCTTATTATTGTTAGTTAAAGCTGTGTCCATGGAAACTGTATTTTACTCAACTATTTGGGCACTAATTACTTCTGTACCTTTTTCTTCATATACCTTTTTAACTGGACCATTTTTCTTCCAAAGCAAAGGATTAATTTTTGAACTTATCTATTACTTTCAAAAGACTAGTTTCCTCTAAGTATCATTAACAGATTAATGTTATACATTATAGTAATCCTACAAATAACCATTTATTTATCTGTGCAACACGTCATTTCTATAATTACTTTTTATGGTTTTACTTTTTTACATTTGAAATTTGGGTTACAATAAGAAAATAAGCTTTATATCCTACATTTTAATTATTCCTACTTCTAAGCTTTTACTGGTTCTTTCAATTTATTTTCATAATATAGATTTTTTCACCAGTAATATCACTTGTCAATGGTTTCATATGTTTGTAACTATGTTCGTATATGCCTAAGTTCAATTATAAACTTAAACTGGTTTTAGTTGCAGTTATAAGAAAAGGTGAACTGAATTGGGTTCCTTCACGTGGTACTAATTTGATGACGAATTTAAAAATCGATATTGGTCTACAACTCCAAAGACGATCATTTTGATCTACACAAATAAAAGTCTGTCTATTACATATATCGACTGGCAAAACCTAAAGCTTCTGAAGCATCCTTTAGGATGCACATGCGTGTGTCCTTGTGTTTTTGAGAGAGAGAGAGAGTGTGTGTGTGAGGGAGAGGTAGAGAGAGAGAGAGACTTCAAAAAAGTTTAAAGGCGAAAATAAATATAAGAAGGCTTTGCATAGGTCTCTGAGCGTTTAGGGGATTGAAATAAAAAAAGGAAAGCAAAATGAAATTATTAAAAAAATTGGGAAATTTTCTAGCAATTCAAACACTTAATTTTAGCTTCATATTTGCTAACACACACACACACACAGATATATATATATATATATAGAAGTGAGGGACTTAGTACGTGCCAAGTTCTTAAAATTATTCTCATGAGATAATAAAATAACATAAACACCCTTTAATGGATGAGTTGTTTTTATGGACTTAGTATGTGCTAAGTGCCTAAGTCTCTTTTCAAGTTCCGACAAGTGCTTTGAAAAAGGAAAAAAAAAGGGAATATAGTGGGAGTATCAACAACTTATCATGTGATGGGTTTGTGTTTATTATCTTATGCCATACTTGTTCAAGTTAGGATTCCAGAATAGTATAACCATGGTTACCAAGGAAATTTTATTAAAATTTTGAATTTGTTATTTTTAATCATTTAATTTATTCAAATTAGAAGTTGAAATAGTCCTAGTTTTTGTAGATAGCGGTTGTAGTAGTTTCATAAAGGGCATGATGTATTTGATAGGAATGTTGGCGTATTGGGTGTTTTATAGTACCGACCATATATATGTAATCAATTCACTTGGAATGATGATCATATATTTTTATTAAACAAAGCTGAGACCATGGTTGTCAAATTGTGAACTGTATCATGTACCCAAAATTCCTATATTGTGTTTCATGTATTATATTGTGAATTGTATCAAACGATACAGAAACGAAATGAAAATAGTGGTAATATATATTTAAACATATGAAACACAATTTATTGAACAATCAAGCATATTAGTTTGACTATATATAAAAGTAGTCAACTAAATATTATTATAGCTTAAAAATAAATTTTAAAGTTAAATAGTAGCCAAAATACTCTAAATTAAATTATTAGATACTCCCTCCGACCCAGGATAAAAGTCTTTATTACTATTTTAGATAGTCTCAAGTTAAATGTCTACTTACCTTAAATAATCTAGTTTTTACAATAATTTACCTACGATATTCTTGGTATTAATTGTCATATTTATATTCTCTATGCATATTTTTGGAGTATCATTAGTCATGTGTAGAAAACTATGCAATTAAATGAGAATTTAAATATGAACTATTTTGTCATTTTATCCTCTTTCTTAATATGCGCAAAAGTCAACCAAAACTTTTATCCTGGAATGGTCCTGGAGGGAGTATTATTTTAGTAATGTTTATAGAGTTGCAACACTCCATAATATTGCGGGTGATATTTTTATTCCTAATGTTGAATTTGTATATTGCTACAAAGGCATGGAAGTGGGATGTGACATCTACCATTGAAGTCTTATAAGCAAACTCTAAGGACAAAGTTTGTTTTGAAGGAGGATGGAATGTTGTGCCCCTAAATTTTATTAGAATTTCTAATTTGTTGTTATTTTTAATTATGTAATTTTTTTTTATTATAAGTTGAAATAGTCCAAGTTTTTATAGAGCAGTGGTTGTAGTCCTAAACTTAGGGGGTGGAGCAGTGGGCATATCTTGGTAGGAATTTGATGTAGTGGGTCTTTTACCGTACTGACTAAAATTAATTCTCTTTAAGTGATGATTAGATATTTTATTATTCAATTTTCAAAACAAAGTTGAGACTTCATGAATGGAGGTTTGACTCCACTTGAAATGAATCATTGGAGGTATTCCTACCGCCCCCTCGAAGTGGGCTTTCTCTCTTAATTCTATTTTTATTTTCTGTTTTGAAAATGGGCACACACCGCTTATTGGGTACTATATCAAGATATGAGAACTAGATGCGCCTTATGCATTTTACCAGAGGTAGCGTTTCTCTACCCTATTTTGTTCCACGTACCCAAGCGATCAACATTCATGGTAACCATGTAATATACTTCAAAGGTTGATACTTCGAGTACTTAAATTTCCGCAGCAAAGTTGCAAGAGTTCTTATATTACAAATTTTTTCTTGTAGTTTTTGTTGCTTAGTTCAACATTATTAAATACTCAGAAATTCATTCATTTGTTCAACATAGGGTGTGACTATGATTGATCCTACTTGCACCCCTTGTTTGGTATATATATGAGGGTTATTAATGTTTGTTGCTTGACCATGTAGGAAATTGATAAGGGTAGTTTGTAAAATGTACTACTACCAAATCTCACAGTTGTTAGATAGGAGGTGGAAAGTTCTTTGCCCTCTTAACAGCTTGTTTTCCTTTGTCAGGTGCCACTAAACCTGTTTACGCTCCAGAGCCATTTGATGTTGGTAGAATTTTGCAAGCTGATGTAATATCAGATGGCCAGACATTAACACTGACAGCTACTGGTCCTGTTGATCCGGGTTGATCTACATCCTGGTCCTCCTGAATTTCTGACATAATTTTTGTGATTCAAATAAAAAACTTTTGCCATGTTTATATCCTTGTATATTAAAGATAATCTAGTAAATTATGTTACTATTATTCTGTTACAGTGCCTGTATTTGTGCCAGATTTTAAAATATATTGGACTTATACAGTTACCTTGAATAGCTGCAGGACTAGGAAATTATGTGGAAGCATTGGTGCTTAGGCATGATACCGAGTTCAATGTAAGCTACACTAAACATGAACAATGTGTATTTGTTAGTTGAAATGCATTGAATCCAGTTGGTATGATGAAATTGATATTAACTCCTAACATAGAAGTCATTTAACTGATTTAAAAAGTGAAGTTAATATCTGTATTCTTTATCTTATATGCTACTGGTCTCTTTTCCAAAAAAAATAAATTAGTTTCTATTGTTGAAGTGATGACATGGAGATCTAGCGACTCTTATGTTGGCTTTTGAGTTTTTCTTTTTTCCCCATATTTACCAAGTGCTGGCAAGTTTGCAAATAGTTTATGTCAAGAATGATATATATATATATATATATATATATATATATATGAGAATTGATCCATAACATGTATTTGCTATAGATCTTTATAGGGCATACACCATTCATGCCTTTTAAAATAAAAGTAACGGCTAAGATTTGAGACGTCCGCTATTATTAGTGGTGGACTGTAAAAAAAACACGTTATTAATAGTAGCGGACCCTAATTAAAATAAAGGTTTGATTTTATTAACTAGGGTTTAGGGTTTGTAAATTAGGATTTAATGTTTATTAACTAGAGTTAAGAGTTTATTAACCAGAGTTTAGAGTTTATTAACTCGGATTTAGGGTTTATTAACCAGAGGTTATTAAACCCTAAACTCAGTTAAACATGGAGTTAATAAACCATAAATTATGATTTATAAACCCTAAACTTTGATTAATAAACCATAAACCCTAGTTAGTCAAACCCTTAGTTAGCTTGTCTTTTTACAGTCCGCTACTAATAGTAGCAGACGCCAATTTTCAGTCTCAAATCCTAACCGTTACTTTTGTTTTAAAGGGTATAGATGGTGAATGCTCTATAAGGATCTATATCAAATACATGCTATGGATCAGTCTTGTATATATATATATATATGTATATATATAACTTGTTTTTTCTTTACGTAGTTTATTATGCTAATCATACATTGACAGTTAGATTTAGTGTATTGTAGGAGCTGATTACTTGTAATAAGTTTCTTTACCAAAATTAGAGCAGGCTAGATAACAGTTTTTATTAGGTGGAGACTCTAAAAAGAAAATTTCCATGGTTTAACTATGAAAGAACTGTACCTTATTTTGAATAAGAATACATGCCAAGCATTTTCCATAGGGGAGGACTTCACTCTGTATCTATGTGAATTT
The DNA here is from genome assembly GCA_947179155.2 of Hedera helix. NCBI lineage: Eukaryota > Viridiplantae > Streptophyta > Magnoliopsida > Apiales > Araliaceae > Hedera > Hedera helix. The sequence continues at coordinate 11,799,889 of OX359282.1, read as the reverse complement.
GAGTGCGCTGGTGTCATTTTGTGCAGAAGTAGGTCTTATCATGTCGGATAAATTATTCTCCATGTTTAAGTTCTTTTGCTTCCATTTCTTTGAGACCGAATGAGAGACTGGTTCTCTAAACCCCCGGAATTTTGGGTTTTAATATTTTAGTTCTTTGAAATTCCCAACTGTTCTGTCCTTGTAGTAGAATTCAGATTAGAGCTTGAATTTATCCTTCTTAACTACAACTACAGGTCCCATCTTACCGACCGGAACTCACAACTAGAACTCAAAGGCGAACTCTTCGCTTGGCTCACTTACTTTGTGAACCACCTTTATATTTTGAGTTGAAGATCGAGTTGTGTGGTGAGAAATCATTCATATTGACAGGGTAAGAGTGTAATTTTATTAGGTCTTGGATTGTTTGAATATGGAAAGAGGACATGGTTTTCGGATATGCACACAAGTAAAGGAGGTTAACCAAAAAGGGACACAAGAATATGTAGGATATACAAAAATGTACCCTACTATTTCCATTACATTATTAATATGATTTTTGCAAATAATTAGAAACTAAAAGATAATACAATTATTACTTATTTGAAGATATGCAGAGTTAGTTGTTCAAGAATTATTAATTAATAGAATTATTAACTTACCAGCAGTAAAGAAACTACATGTTTGGGACTGGGGTCAATTGACCCCACTGATAGTTTATTTATTTTTATTTTTTATAATTATACATGCCAAATTTGCTAACTTTTGAGTGTAATATATGACACTGAACCGACTGAAATTTGTAAGTTATCTAACATTGACCCCACTGATTACAACATCTGGGTTTGTCACTGCTTCTTGGTGTTAAGAATTAGCTTAATGGTGAATCAAACTATTCCCTAGCTATGTAATTAAGTACAGGTAGCATGTCTGCATCTAGAATCATTGTTTTTCTTTATTATATGTATATTCATGCCTTGCAGGTAGTTGTTGTCCAGATGAATGGCTTAGATCATCCATCAGAGTCTATCCATATACTTCATGTGGGAAAGATGAGAATTAAGCTTTGTAAAGGAAAGACAACAGTGGCTAAAGAATTCTATTCCACTTCAATGCAGGTATTAAAGTATAATGCCTTCGTACACACCTCCTCTTCCTTGTCCCCATGTTTTGTTTCTGTGGTAAACAGGGACGGACCCAAGGGGGTCTAGTAGGGGTCACCGCCCCTACTAGTTTGTTTCGTTCTTGTCTGTGAGGCCCCCCTAGATTTATACATTACTCAAATATCCCATAGGTTTTTACCCACACAAAGATGAATTTGCCCATTTTATGTAGGCTTGGTCCCCACTTTATTTAGTGATTTACAATCTTTTCGTAGTTTTATGTCACTGTGTTTAACATAAAATATTATTTATATAATTATCACTATATTATTTTAAATTTATGTTAATATTGTTAAAGGTAAAGGTTGGAAAGAGTACAATTACTTTTGTTGTGTAACCTCGATTAATGCAACCTCAGAGTTTTAAATTTTATTATTATATATAATGTATCGAAGTCCCCGCTAGGTACAAATCATGGGGCCCTAGTGGTAAATCTAATTAAAATATGGTTGAGGTAATAGAGAAGCTAAAACATGTTCAAAGACGATCTTTCTTACATTGATTTCTCAACCTTTCAGTTATGTGGTGTTAGAGGTGGTGGGAATGCCGCAGCCCAGGCCTTGTTTTGGCAAGTGAAGACAGGTCTTTCCTTTGTACTGGCATTTGAATCGGAGAGAGAAAGAAATGCAGCCATTATGCTGGCCAGAAGGTTTGCATACGACTGTAATGTAAGTTTCTCACTTTCAACTACTTGACACGAAGAAAAAAAATGTATTAGTGCGGCGTTTTCCTTGCACCTTATGTTGGTGGTACCACTAATAACTTGGGGGAGTGAGATTAAACCCATGACCTAATGGTTACTAGGGTTCGCCATTCACCCATCATACTGTTCCGTTGTCAATTTTGTTTAGGTACTACTAAATCCCCTCCAAAGCCATAGGATTGGCACCCCTCCCCCTTCCCCCTCCTAACACTATATCTCAACCCTATATCCCAACCCCCTAACATTTTTAAAGGTTCCTCTGAGCTATGCACGTGTCATTTGAACTATAACTTTAACGTCTTGCATATTTGCTTGAGATTTCAGATTGTGCTAGCTGGCCCAGAGGACAGAGCTGCTCCAGCAACTTAAGGTGCATGCTTGGCTTTTCATCCCAGTGTAATTATATGGATTATATCGTGTAGCTTGTATCAATATGTTGTAATAGTCGAGTATGGCTCCTTTTTATGTTGTTTTCCGTTTTCTTGCCTCGTTTGTTTAACTTCAAGGCATCCTTTTACTTGCCTCTTATCTGATTGTAACAAGTTTTGGCATGTACTTGTATCTAAATTAGTGTCTGGCAATAAGAAAGACGGCCATATTAGGGAGTGGGGATTGCTGATTGTTCCATCATTCAAGTTTTACGTTTTCAAAAATTGTTGTCAATGATAAACGGTTTTGTATTATTTCCTTAGAAATTGTAACATAAAATTTAAATGGGTTGAACTAATAGAGCAATACATTTAACTTATAAGTTTGGAAAATGATATATATCATGAATGTTTACGTCGATTTTTTGAGATTGTTATTTACGTGGATAAATATTAGTGATAATTATTTTGGGAGGTAACAAGTAGGGGTGAGCAAAAAATAAAAATTGGTCTCAAAATCACACAAAAAATTGATTAAAATGCACCAACAGTTTCGGATTATTTGTAAGTTTTAGGAAATTTGAAAAATTGCATTTGTGGTTTGGTTTCGATTTCTGCGGTCCACTGCATCGCACGGCCAAAACGACATTTTTGTTTCTTTTTTTAAATTGCATGGTGTTAATTATATTTTTTTTTCTATTTTTTTGTTAGCATAGCATTAACTTCTACAGTTGTCTATCGTATGACTATTAATTGTAGCTTTGGAAAATTTTAATTGTGAATTTTACTTAACTAATCAAGTTTTTTATTCTTTGATTGTCAGTGACATTTTTGCAATTACAGAGTTTTATTATAACGTGGATGAAGATGAATAAATTCAATAGTGATGGTCTTTTGTATAAGTAATACATTATTTACTTTTAAGTTATAAACAATTATTCGTCTAGTTTTATTTTATTTCTTCTTAAGGTAGTTGATGTGATAAAAAATAGTAACTGTAAGTGCACATCGTCAAATTGAAGAACGGGCAAGTGCAAGTCGTATCACATAGATTAAATTAATTTTAATGTTCCCTAAATTTATATTCCAAACAAATTAGAAATAAAAAAAATAGTGGAGATGATTAATTAACTAAATAATGCAAATTAAAAATTAATAACAAAAATTAATAATGAGAAGAACTACCTAAGAATTCGAATTCACTAAATACTAACATAATAATTAAATTCTTCTTTTCTTTAATTATTTTTTAATTATTTTTTCTTCCCTTAAAAATAGTGATTTATATAATTAATATGGGCAAGCATAGATTATGAAAATTTAAGAATTAATTATAACTCATCAAAACTTTATTGAGCAATCATGAAAAATTTATATCTTAACAATAACCTATCAAAATCTCGCAATTAATTTATAAACAAAACAAATTATGCACGAAGGTATAATTTGAATAACAATTAGACATTAATATCGAAACGAAAAGAAAATAATTAATATGCAATATTTAATTTCATCTTCATCCTAGATATTAGAAATTTAGCTAGCCATGGAATGAAAAACTAATACTAATAATAATAATAATTGCATGAAATAAAATAAAACTAATAGAACAATAATTAAAAAGATACTTTTATTAAACTAATAAAGAATGTTAATAATGAATGAAACAACTCCCTTTGACCATCCGTGCATCATATGAGAATTGAAACCAAATGAAAAATAAAATAAAATATGACACCCCATTTTCTATAAAATAAAACTCCTATTTATAAAGAAAATAATTGAACCCTAATCTAATTTAGAATAACTTAGACTATTCTTTCCTTATTGACTTCAACTTCTACATGGTAATCTTCCAGCTCTTTAATAGAGTCCAAATAAAAATTAACTTGAAAGCTTCTAGAACTCCTTTTCCAACTCAATTTCAATTATTTATATATTTCCTGCAAAACAAAATAAAATGTATTAATTAAATAAAATAAACATATAAAATAATAAAAATGAGAATATTAAAATGTATAATTATGTGTCTATCAGTAGCTATTTTAATATCTTCTATATACATTTGTCTGCCCTTGACAATTATGTAATTATTTTGTTGTCTGTATTCTTTTAGTCCTAATTTTTTGTATATGTTCAATTGGTTTTGAAATCGAAATTGTGTCAAATGAAACTGTATCGCACCAATTACAAATAGTTTAATGTGCGGTTTTAAATTTGTCAAATTGCACCTAAGCGATTTTATGTGCGGTTTGAGTTTCAAACTGTTGGTTTGCAAAAATATGGCATACATATAATCAAATTATATAAGCGCAATGGAAGCAAGAAATATCGGATTTTAAACTTTTTCTACAAACCAATAACCAGGATTTTTTTTATGTAACTATTATTAATTGAGGAATGATAAAAGATTTATACCTTTGTAGAACCAAGCTTCCACAAGTATAAGTTCAACTCCCTTTAATAATTCGCGTTCTACTTCAAATTCGCCGATTAGATCATACGGATCAATGTTAGTTCCCAAGTGTGAAGCCTCTGAAGGTGATCCACCAAAAGATTTATGAATTAAAGAAATGAATTTTGATTTCTCCAAATTATGGGTGGCTAGCCCTAATTTTCTCTCTCTAACTCCTTAGATATAGAGAATTATGAAGTACTCTCTCTATTCTTGTGAAAGAGTGTGTAACCTTAATCCATGATAAGACTCATCTTATTTATAGATATAGTCAACCCTCTTAAACTATTTAGGAATAGGGTTTTAATTTAATTCCCAATTCATTTAGGGACTAAATTAATTAATTACAATTTTTAAACCATTTAGGAATTTAATTATTTAATGACGAGAGTACTTCTTATTAATTAATTACTAAACCATTTAGTAACTTAATTAATTATTATAATTACAATTCTTAAACCATTTAGGAACTTAATTATTTATAATAATACTACTACTTATTAATTAATTCTTAAACCATTTAGGAACTAAATAATAATACTAGTAATAATAATAATAATAATAAGACTCATCTTATTAATGTATAATTAGTATTTCTAAAATATTAAACTATAAATATTAAGCTATTTAATTTATTCTATCACCATAGTATAAATTAAATATACTTAATTTATTATTACGATTATGCCATCAACTTCTAAAATAAATATTATTTTTTTGCGGTGTGACCCTTTAGGTTCTCTATATTAAACCAGTTGTATAATAAATAAATTAAAACAATTCTAACTCATTTATTACGAATTAACTCTTTAATTCAGAATAAATAATTATTCCACAATAAGAGTAAGCCCCCTTAGCGATTAATCGACATTTCAGATAATATAGATTTCAATATTTGATCGTAAAAGAACCTTTTAGCGAATAGTTACTATATAATTCAATCATTCTACCATATAATGTCCCAATCAAATATAAGATACGGAATTTCTGTCAAGTCTTATTTATTTGATCATATGCATTTTAATTCACAAATGCACAACTCTAGTTAATATAAAGTAGAAACTGCTTTCTAATTCCATTCAACCCTGGCCAGAAATTTTTGAGTTGTCACTTATTGAATCGCATAGGACATTCTCTCCATTTACTGAAAGTGGTAGATCATTTGTTGATCATTCGCCTATCTCCATGTGTACCTTATTATACCCAAGCATATCCTTTGATATACCAACAAACCTTAAGGAATATGTTAAAGTATAACTCAGTACACACAAGATACTATGATGATCTCAAGTCCAATGATCACTTGTACGACTATCACATAAGGAAATTCTATTGATAGACAAGTAAAACTCCATTAGGTGTTCATTCAACGAGTCACGTTCAGTGATCTTATTCTCTAATAAGCACCTACATACTTGCTTTAGTGTCTCTACACAAATGATTATAATATCAATCATCATCTTCGTAAGAGCAAGCATAATATGTATCAATCTATTTGGATCTACTAATCTCTTTTTTAGTGATCCAATGATTGAGAATAATTTTAGTTTTGATTTATCTTGAATTTAGATCTCATTAGCATGATCTTTATCACGGTTCTAAAAGCATTGCTTGAAAATTATGTGTTTATCCATTTAATTAATTTAGTTAATTAATCATGAATAAAAAAATGCTTTGATACTTTTATTAATAAACGAATAAGATTACAAAGTATATGCTTATCACATCAAATGTGATTGGCTTGAGGGCATACTATTTTCATAAACCGTACCATGCTCACCCCTAGTTAGGATGGGGAGGTAAGGTTGTAAAATGAATCAAACGATTCGGACATGATTTGTACTCGCTCACCCCTAGTTTGTATTTTGACTTGTAATACAACAACGTTCCTTTTCATCTTCTCTTTTCCTTCTCTCTATAATTTTATTATTCCAAAAAAGAGAAAAAAAAGAGTTGGGTGATTTAATTAAAACAAGCTTTATAACACGTACAAAGTAACGACTTATTAAGTAAGTTTTAAATATGACATTTTTGAACAACAATATTTATAATCTTAATATTTGTTTAATTTCAAATGAAGTTATAATAATATGTCATTTTAATCCACTGATTAGTAGATTAAAAAAGAATACATACCTCTTCATTCAATATGATAGTATTAGCATTGACAATGTTGTTGCTTTTGTATTTATTTTATTTCTAAATTCTAATGACTTTGACTGATAGATTTAACGTGTAGGTAGCCCTATTTATAACGAATTAGAGTAAGTTGAATGAGATAATTATTCTAATTAGGGTAATGAATCATGGAATCTAATACAAAATACTAAGGGTCGACAAATGTTTATCAATCATTAATTGATATATAAAGATTATTGCTCCATACTTAATTAGAGTAAGTAGTGTTATAAAAATTATAGCCTAGGTTCGATTAATCCCTACCGAGGCGCTAGGCGGTCCACTACTGTCTCGATTTGGCTACGTGTCTAGGTTCCTGCTTAGGCAGAATCACATCTACTTTGAATCTCTAAGTCCACCTAATGATTTCTAGATCACTGTTAGTAATGTGTGCTAAAAATTTACTTTTGAGTTGTTTGGTCAGTTTTTGGTAATACTAAAATTTACGACCTAGAAAGTGGAAAAAAACCCTTTTAAGCTACCGAGTCACCAAACTTAGATTGATGAGTTAATTTAGGACAAATTAAAATGACTGAGTATTTGTCCTGTTTTATTTTGGTATTGATTTAGGAGATGATAATATAGTAAATAAGTGGGTACTTTGGACATATTTCTTATTTGTTTTAAAATCTATATTTTTAAATTTGGATAAATAAAATTGAATGTAGGGAACACTATTTTATACTCTCCATGTGGAAAGAGAGATTTTTTTAAAATTGATATTTAGTGGCCCTATAAAATTGTATAAAGTGAGAAGTCTCTTTTTTATACCAGTATATCTTACTAACTGATATATTTCTTACTTAATGTATGTTCTCATGCTATCCGTTTAAGAGCGAAATATATATATATATAAGACTTTAGGCCATTTTATAAAAGGCGGAGGGAGTAGTTGTAATGACCCTTTTTCAACGTAGGGTTTAAAGTTAGATTTTCGTCTCTTTACCCATTATGATGATAAATAAATAAAAAGTAATTCAAAAAAAAAACGAAGAGATAATTAAAATATAAAAATAATATACTGTATAATTTTGCTTAATAATTCAAAAATTTTAAATTGTTTATTGAAGTTTTGACCATGTATTTTGACCAAGGATGCATAAGCACAATATCAAGTCCTCAAATAATGAACTAATCTTGGTGCCACCCCTTGTTACTCTTTTTGGTCTCCATCAACACATCCACACCCGCTTGCTTATTGAATTGATAGAATCCTTTTTCTTTAGTGGATCCTATTTGGAAAAATTGGAACAGAAAGTGTAGAGAAGGTTCTACATTGTGATTATGACATAAGGCCATGATACAGTGGAGAAGGATATAGGAATTAGGAACCAATTGGTTTAGGCTGTGACCAATGGTGTGCAAAAGCTCTCGTAGAAATTTAGTTAGAGTGAACTTAAGTCCACATAGAAGAAGGTGTCTTGACATGGAAATCCACTCTCTTTGGGGTTGCCAATATATCCTTTCCGCTTCAAAAGGACTCCCTAATGTCATAGCAATCGAGGATATATAATTTAGCTTTAAGAAGGTCTAAGTCCCCTTAAGGAATGGTGGAAAGTGTATTCGCACCCTATATATATTTCTCCAGTGTACTTAACACGATTGTGTGCCTCTATTTTCTTAGGCGTTCTGTTCCTCTTTACTATGGGAAGTTTGTAAGTTTGCCCTCGGGAATTTCAGTCACTGCCACTGTAACCTTTCCCTTAGCTGGAGAGGAAAGGGTTATGAGTAATGGTTCTAGAAAAGCTTGTAATGACATGAAAATTCTCAATATTGTAAATATGATTATAAATTAATGGAAAGTAAATTTTTAATGTGTGACAAGTGTTTTGGGAGAAGGCAATTAGGGACTATTTGATTGTGGAATAAAATTCAAGCCTAATGGAATAAATTTGGATAAAAAATGACTTGAATTGGTTAAGAAATAAACAAGTTATGACTTAATAGGAATTAATTCTCTAGGATTCTTGAATATTGACTAAGCTACCCTTAATAAGTTGAAGAATTACCATGGTATCTTTTTTGGTGAGAATTGTCATTTGTGCCATTGAAAGTCCATGTGAAATGTTTTAAATGGCCTTGACCATGTATGGTGTAGCTTAACTAGTGTATGGTTAAGTGTTGGCTAGATACATACAATTTATGTATGTATATGTTAAGCAAGTATAAGCCAAGTCACTTAGTTCATTCCATTCTAATTTTCAAGTTGCTAAGCAAGAGTATAGAGAGAAAAAGAGAAGAACTAGGGTTTGATTTAAGGACTCAAGAGATTACAAGAAGGTGTTCAAGAGAAGGAAGTCTAGCTATCAAAGTGGAGAATTCTTCTTTAGAAATGTTTATAGCAAGAAGAAAGAGAGCACAAAGAAGGTATAAATGTGTTCTTATCTTAAAGTCCTTCATTTATGTGTTTAAATTCAAAAATAAGAGAAGCCAAGCATGTATCTTTGACTATATGTGTAGATTATGTGACTTATGTGCTTCATGTTTGATATTTGATGAAACCCTAAGCTCAAAGTTGGTGCACTATTCATATATATATATTAAAAGCTAGAAAGCATGATTCATGGATGATCATGTGTTATGTGTTGCTAGAAATGATGAAATCCTAGTTGAAGGTGATGATCATGTTGAATACATGAGTAATTTCATGGTTGATAGCATACAAGATGCATGGAAGGCTGAAAAAGATGAGGAGTTGTGGAAAATTTCAATATTAGCCTATGATTTGCATGTAAACCAAATCATAATCTGTAAAGTGTTTTGGAAGGTGCATGTAGGAGTTACACAAGCATACAAAGTTGCTAAATGTGTTTATGGTAGTCTATATGATGCATGAGGTTCAAGATGTCGAGTGAGTTCAAGTTTGAAATTTGCTAAAAAAGATAAAATGCAACCAATGTGTGATTTTTGGCCAATTGGTGTAATTGAAGGTCAAACGACGCCAAACATCTAAGTTTGATGTAAATACACATGTTAGAATTGAATTGAAAGTCGTTGGGCGTCTATGGCGATAAATGTCCATTTTAAACGCTTTAAAACGTTCGCCGACGTCCAAAACGAAATCTTTGAAAAAATAAGGCCAAATTATAATTTTTAAATGTTTTGAAGGCCCATGTAAGTCAAATACATGTTATATGTGCTATATGAAGTGTTGTAATCAAGTTTTACAAAAAAGGGGTCAAAAATAACATGAATTTTTTAAAGAATTTTTTTTCAGAAAAACCAGTACTGCGTTGGGGCACAGTGCTCTATGAGGAAGCTCGCGGGGCAAATTCAGGGGGCACCGAGGCACAGTTTGGCAGAGAAGATCTCGCGGCTAGCGAGATCTTCAAGGTTAAACATCTCGTTGGGGCGAGATGTACTGTTCCAGCCAAGAAATTTTATTTTAAATCCAAAATGAAATGTTTTAATATTAAATGATAGAAACAAATGTAAGCCATAATTTGATAAAAATGATCGATGTGGTAGACGTTAAGGCATAAAGATCAATGTGTTATATGTTAAGGACTATGTAAAGCTAAATGGTAGCTCATATAGCAAGTTATGGCATGCATGTGTATGTAACTAATGCATGAACCAATATTATGGTCATGTAGGTTATAAACGGGATAGTATTTTACCAATTGAGGAAAAAGGAGATAAATGCAAGTTTTCTATCTGAACTCTTATTGCAGTTCTTTCAAAGCTATTCATTTTATGCATTCATGTGATTGTGTGGAGTTCATTCATTATTGAACTATTTTAAAAAGGTCAATGCTAATCTTGATTCCGGGTAGACACATATGATTACACATGTTGTATTCAATTGGTTATTGTTATGTACTCCAATCCACATTGTTATTCTATGATATGCTGTAACAGAACAACCCTGATAAAAGGGGAATAAAGGACAAAAAAAATATAATTTTTATGGCGTGGTTGTGTCGCTAGATGTTAATGTTGTGCACAATATAAAGTACGATGGACTGATTATCCAGAGTACACATCTAATTTGAACAACAGTCTTATGACTAACTCGGGCAATATCAATCTTTATGATTAGTATTGTTCTTAACGAGTTCTGGGTTTTGTGATCGTACAGCAAAGAAGTTTCATGTTTCCAGTTAATCATGTAAAATTATGCATATTTCTCATGTTCATATGTTGAACTGATATTGATCATCTTATTTCAAATGATTCAGCGTATTGATATTGATCAGCTTATTGAAAATGATCCATTTCATGGTTTATGACTCAGCTTATTGTAAATGCTTCAGTTTATTGTAAACGATTTATGATCATCTTAAATGAGTTTAATTCACCATTTCAAAATATCATGTCATCATTTGTTTATGTACTTGCTGAGCTATTTTATGTTCATTCTTGCTTTTAAACATGATATTTCAGCTAAACCTGAGCAGGTCGAGGGGTCAGGTATTAATAAAGGAAAAGGAAAAGCTAGTCAACAGTGAAGGCGTAGATAGAAAACAGTTGTATTGTAAATATTATCTTTTGTAATATGTCAGGTACAGATGTGTGTATGTATAAAGGTTTATAGAACTTGAGATTAGATATGTATGAATGTAAATTAAGTTTTAGTACTTTATTCTGATTGAATCAATGTGATGACAGGATAAAATAGTAACGTGAGCACCAAACACGTGGTTCAAAGGATCCGAATTTGGGGGCGTCAGAAAGCTAGCCGATAGAAAAATAATGAATAAAATTAAAGAAGGAAATGCAATCAGATGAGTACTTACTTGGTCTCTAAGGCTTTGTTTGTTTGCAAAAAATATATTTGAGATTGGACTATTTACCTTAATTCAATATTACTTTACATTTTAATCTTTTGATGAGGGATTATTAATCCCTTAATGTTAGACTATTAGTCCCATAAAGTCATTTAATAGCTTAAAATGAGATGGACTATTATTCTCAAATTTTTTATGGGATTATATAATCCCACATAAATAGCCTTAGGAATGATAAAAAAAAAAAAAATAGTCCATAAGACTATTAAACCCCCGTCATGGGATAAAATAATCCAAATAGTCAAAAATAGTGTTAAATTAATAAAAATAGTCCAATCTCAAGTATATTTTTTATAAACAAACATAGCCCAAGTGTTTTTAGAGATCAAGAAAGCCGCTAAGGCTAGAGAATTTGCTAATTGAAAGGCTAGTGTCTCCCCCTCTCTCTCTTTCTCAGTAGATGTTTGTTTAAATGAAAGTGCCAGAAAACTAGAAGAGTTACAAGTTCCCTCCTATTTATATCTCTAATTAACAAGAAATTATTCGGTACCCTAGGAGCAAATGAACAGTATGTTTCCTCCTCTAACATAACAGTGGGGTCCACAAGTTATGTGAGAGGAAAAAACATACTTTTCATTTGTTCATGGGACATTGAATAATTTTTTCTAATTAGCATATGCTTATCCCTTTCACATAATAGTGGAGTTCATAAGTGGTGGGGTTCTTGTGGATCCCACTGTTATGTGAGAGGGAGGGGGGGCATACTGTTTATTTGATCTTGAGACATTAAATATTTTTTCCTAATTGTTGTTTAATCTAACGGTTAGGAATTAATGGAGCATAGTTCCCCAAATGATAGGGGCGCAATGGGGCATATGATTGGACTTCTCTTGGCTTTGCTTATGAAAGTATTTGCGTCAGACCTCTTTAAATAATTTTGCCCTGACCCATTGCTAAATAATGTATTCCCATTACTTTCATAAGCCCATACTTAAGTGGGTGACTATCACAAGTGAAGCAACCCCTCTCATAAGTATGACTCGATCCGATAACTATTTTTGTATTCTCCTTCTCACGAGCACATCTTCAATCCTAATACCCTTTGGGGCTCCGAAACTAGTCTCCATTTTTATTTTACTCCTCCACCTAACTTTATTTATAGAAGTAGTAGTGGTTGAAATGTTGGGCTACGTATTTATAGTGCAAGTGGGCTGTAAATATTGGGTCTCACCCCAACAACCCACTTAGCCTTACACGACCCTGTTGGACTTTGAATATCAAATACAATTTCTACATGGTAAAACCTTTCTTATTAGGATCTCCTACTACACAATTCTTACTAGAAATTAGTATCTTATTGTGTCAATGTGACTATTATAAATATAAGATAAATTATAGAAGTACATACACAATGTTTGAGCATACTAAATACATTGTCACCTCCATTGTTAATTTACTTGAAACTTGTTTCTTATTTTCACAACGAGGTATTCCTCCGGTGGCCCAAACCGTCAAGTGTTTTTGATAGTGTTCTTTGTGCAGGTTCATGTCTAATCTAAGTCGATGGTTGAACATGCAAACATATTCGAGCGTTAATAATTTTCTTTCACATTCACGCGTTTCAACTAATAGTCAATAACTTCACCCTGTAATAGGGATAAGCATATTTATTAGAGTATTATGTATATACAGAATTCTGATATTTATTTTGTAAGGATTATAGAGTGTATTTGGAGTTTGAATTTAGTGCTTGAACTACTACCACTTGTATTCATAATTTCTCATATTGAATACTTTTGATTTGTCTTCGACTGTGAATTAGACATTATGCCAAATCACGTAAAAATTTCTTTTTTTCTGTGCGCGCGCCGTTTAATTACATTTTATTATCAAATATTTTTGTGATCATTTAGCTCCAACTATTACCGATCTATTCATTTAATAACAATAACAAAAGAAAATAGTAAAAAATAGAGTATTACCACAACCCAAAACAAAGTTTGTTCTAACCCTTGGTAAATCCCCGACAACAGTTTACACCCTATACAGTGTAATGTTTGAATTCACAATTGCAACTCTGAAAATTCTTAAACAATTTAGAAAGTACTACTTAGAGGTGCATAAAAGGCTTGAGGCCCGAGGCCTGGCCTGAAAAAGTCCTGCCCAAAGACCCCAAAGAGGCCCCATTTTTTAGCATTTGGCCTGGCCTGAAAAAAGGCCTGAGCCTGGCCTGTGGCCTTGAAAAGCCTGGCCTGTAGGCCTTCACCAAACCAACTTCTATACAAATTAAATCAGCCCAACCCAACTTCTTTACACATTTAACTTATGGTGTACGTAGCCCAACTTATGGTTTACACATTTAACTTCTATAATCTAGCCTAAAACATGTATCTAATGGTGGCATAGCACATATATAGTAATAAAAAGACTTCATCACTCACTTTTCTCTCTCATATCCCTTTTCCACTCAATTTTCTCTCTCATCTCACTTTTCCTTCACTGTGTGTTAGCCTCCATTCTCCAAAGTCCAACCCAATCACATCCTTTGTTATACATGCATACCCATAAGAACACTGATAATTGATTTAAGCAGAGAAGAGAAAGAGGGAAAATGGAGGCAAACTCGGGCAAAGGCTATCAAAAAATCAATGAGACCCAAATAATCGTATCGATTCATGGCTAAGAAAGCACCGTTTGATTTACACTGGAGCTACTAGACACCCTTTTATCCTTAGCATCTAAGACGGTATAGTTGACTCCTCCTCTTTCAAGACATGGCTGGTACAGTGTTCTCCCTCTTATTATTGTGTATTTATTGAGATTTAATTAGATTTTATTTATGTAAATTGATGTGGGTTTTTTGATTTTTTAATGTTCTTGTTTAAAGAGACCTCTTGTTTGATTATCTGGGGTTCTATATATGCTCTGTAGTTTGGAGATGGTGGTGATGATTGTGTATTTCTATATATTTACTGGTTGTGGCTGGAGATGGTGGTGATGATTGTAATAACCGCGAATATTACAAGTTTTGTAAATAAAATTTTCATGTTGTTATATGAATTTTAATTCAAAATGTGTTACGCGAATGAACTGTAACACAATATGTATATTGAGACTAATTTGGTAAATTGAACTATTGTATGAGTCATGGTTTTATATATTAAATAATTATATTTAATATATAATTTACATTGTCTGAAAATAATTTATGTAGTGAATAATTTATTCAAATTGATTATATAATGTTAATTATATAATTTAAATAAGCTAATTAAAATAATTAATAGATATTAATTATTTTAAATTATGTGATTCGTTGTATTAAAAGAGTTGACCTAATTAATTCTATAATGGTGACATGAGATTTTTTTTACAAAAGTTATATTATACAATTATACGTTTTGATTAATGTGTGAATTGGGTAATATAAAAATATATATACATATATATATATATATATATATTTCGTGTGTGAGTGTGTGCATATAGTATAAGCATGCATTTGTTCATATTATGAATGTTGATAATGTATAGGGGTGATATGTCTATATTGACTAAAATGAATACTATATTAGGCATATTTGTGTTATAATGCATGTAGTTAGTTAATTGTATGCTATATTCGCACTTATGTGCATTTGAGATATCGTTCGATTATTATACTTTTTGAGCTTATAGCTAGCTTTATTACTGCATGAGCTGAGATTTTAAATGAAAGTCTACGCCATATTGTTTCGGCTAGACAAGCTACGTACGTATGACTTTAAATTCATATATTCTTGAAAACTATCCAAACCAAATAGTTGGTGCAGACTCTATAAAAAAACTGAGATGAATAAACCCTCTTAGTAAGGGTAACTTTTATGTCGGGAAATTAACCTCGCGTGCTATGAATGAGTGTTATGCATAAACATATGGTACAATAGGCTGATCCCCTAAGTACTTGCAGTGAGTGTAACTTGTCTTTAATGATTAACACATTCTTGAGGTAGTCAGTGATTAACTGATAAATCCCTCTAGTAGTTTAAGGTCCTTAATGACCACTCAACATGAAAACTCAGAACTTAATTTCTGGCATTGAATCATTTGTAACCTAGCTTACTCTTATTGTTGAATATTGAATCATTTTGTATTCTAGTTCTTCTTACCAATGGGATATTGATTTATTCATATTACTTCACAATTATTGTTCAAATTGTGGAAGTAGGTTTACAGAGATTATTCTTGATTCATATATTATAGATAAATAATTTTTAAACCTTGCTGAGCAATATTGTTGCTCATACTTGCATAAATTAACTATTTACAGCTAAGCTCGAGACTCCGGAAAGATCAAGGAAGGACAAGGGTAAAGGAAGACCTACAGAGTAGCTAAATTTATAATTATTTTAGTTTACATTAACTTGTAAACCTTTTGAATACTATGTTTGAACTATTAAGGTTAGAAAACCTGGGATTGATGTAAAAATGTTAAGTTATTTTATAAATTATGATTTTTTGTATTAAGAATGGGTAGATAGAGTTAACATGTGGGTTGTATCATGAGCACCGGACTTGGGTTTGAGGTGACTCGAATTTGGGGGCATCACAAAGTATATCTTCACGCAGAAGGAGTTGAACATGCAACATAGGAGATGGTTGGAATTGATTAAAGAGTACGACTGCGAAATCGTATATCATCCAGGGAAGGCCGATGTTGTGACAGATGTACTAAGCAGAAAGGGAAGGGAAAAATTATCAATATTGACAACACAGGATGAGTTAGTAAGGAAAATGGCTAGAATGGAGTTGGAAGCGAAAGGTCCGAAGGAATCAAAAGAGAGGTTGTGTGCGATAGAAATTTTCCCAACTCTATTGGATAGAGTGAGAGAAGCTCAAGAGAAAGATGAAGAATGTGGTCGCATAAAGATTCATATAGTAGAGAATGAAGAAGTAAAATTTAAGTTGGATACTGATGGGATCCTGAGATTTGAAAAACGAGCATGGGTACCGTCAGTGCTAGAATTGCGTGAAGAGATTTTACAAGAAGCCCATAATTCGAGATACTTAATTCACCCCAGGAGTACAAAAATGTATCAAGATCTTTAACAGCTTTTTTGGTGGCCAAATATAAATAGGGAGGTTACGGAGTACATTGCTAGATGCCTAACTTGTAAGAGAGTAAAGGCTGAGCATCAGAGACCTAGTGGATTGTTACAACCCTTAGAAATACTAGAATAGAAGTGGGAGCGTAT
The DNA here is from genome assembly GCA_947179155.2 of Hedera helix. Lineage (NCBI taxonomy): Eukaryota > Viridiplantae > Streptophyta > Magnoliopsida > Apiales > Araliaceae > Hedera > Hedera helix. The sequence goes on along the minus strand of OX359282.1, from coordinate 11,783,082 downwards.
CACTATGGATTTCATGGTAGGACTTTCGACTACGCAGAAGGGTTACAACGCGATATGGGTAATAGTGGGTCAATTGACAAAATCAACACATTTCTTACCGATTAAGATTAGATTCAATTTGACTCAGTTAGCAAAGTTATATATCAAGGAAGTTATTTCAAGACATAGGGTGCCGGTATCGATTGTGTTAGATCGGGATCCGCGCTTCACGACAAATTTCTAGAGAAGTTTGTAAGAAAGAATGGGAACGCAGTTGAGGTTGAGTATGGCATATCATCCTCAAACTGACGGTCAGAGTGAAAGGACTATTTAGACCTTGGAAGATATGTTGCGTGCATGTGTTATGGACTTTAAGGAAAGTTGGGATGATCATTTGCCTTTGGTGGAATTTGCATACAATAACAGTTATCACGTAAGTATCGGCATGCCGCCTTACAAAGCATTGTATGGAAGGAAGTGCAAAACACCACTGTGTTGGGGCGAGGTAGGCGAGCGACAACTTTTGGGACCTGAATTAGTTCTACAAACAACAAAAATCGTTAAAGTGAGAAGAGCTAGACTAGTAGCTACACAGGACAAATGAAAGAAGTATGCTAACCTGCATAGGCAAAGTAGAGACTTTGTAGTAGGGAGTTACATATTCTTGAAAGTGTCTCCGTGGAAGGGAAAGATCAGATTCGGCAAGAAAGGTAAACTAAGCCCTAGGTTTATAGGTCCATTTGAAATCTTGAAAAGAATTAGAGAAGTGGCATATAAGGTAGCTTTACCTCATAATTGACCCATATTCACAATGTGTTTCACGTGTCGGTGTTGCAACCGTACAAACCCGGCTACAAACATGTGATCGCATATAAACTTATCCAAATCGAAAGAGACTTAACTTATGAAGAAATTCCTGTTCAGATAGTCAAAGAAAAGAACAACTATTGAGGAACAAAACAATATCTTCCGTGAAAGTAATATGGAGGAATCACATCGTGGAGGAAGCCACATGGGAACTTAAGGAGAAAATGATGAAAAGCTACCCCATCTTTTTAATTAATCTTAGTGTAGCAATTCCAAGTACATAATTTTTATAAGGGGGATAGAATGTAATATCCACGAATATTACAAGTTTTGTAAATAAAATTTTCATGTTGTTATATGAATTTTAATTTGAAAAGTGTTATGTGAATGAATTGTAATACAATATGTATATTGAGTCTAATTGGGTAAATTGAACTATTGTATGAGTCATAGTTTTATATATTAAATAATTATATTTAATATATAATTTTAATTGTCTGAAGATAATTTTTGTAGTGAATAATTTATTCAAATTGATTATATAATGTTAATTATATAATTTAAATAAGCTAATTAAAATAATTAATAAATATTAATTATTTTAAATTATGTGATTCATTTCTATTAAATTAGTTGACCCAATTAATTCTATAATGGTGAAATGAGAATTATTTTTTTTTACAAAAAGTTATAATGTACAATTATACGTTTTGATTAATGTGTGAATTGGGTAATATAAATATATATATATATATATATATATATATTTCATGTGTGAGTGTGTGCATATAGTATAGGCATGCATTTGTCCATATTATGAATGCTGATAATGTATAGGGGTGATATGTCTATATTGACTAAAATGAATATTATATTAAGCATATTGGTGTTATAATGCATGTAGTTAGTTATGTTCTAATAATGTTGAGAACTAATAGGTTGCATGTATGTGTTAAAGTGATAGCCAAACAAGACCTTAGGTGAGTGGTGAATGCTGGAGAGTTTTTTATATGTATATATTGCATGTAGTTATAAATAAATCCTGAAATTGGTTAGTGGCACCTTGCTAACTTGTTTGGTGAGTGGAGTGCACTTGGAGGCTGATTTAGATAGTGGAATTCTACAGATTTTGTAGACTTATTCAGTCCATTTCATACACCTAAACTCAGACAAAATGTCTAAGTCTTATAGCCCTACCCTAAGTTCTCTACAAATCTACTATACATTATACCAAATTTGAAGTGGTGTAATCTGAATTTGAGTTATAAACTAAGTTAGAGAAGGGTGTGAGATTTATATTCAGCTACAAGTAATCGGAATCAAGCTTAATCAAATCTTAGCTTCAAGATAAAGGGTATACACTCTTATCTCTATTGCATGTATAGAACTAGTTAGCTTAGTATATATTATTGGCTAGTTGGTTATTAAATTGTTACGATTTGTTGGTTGTGGAAGATTATATGCTTGGAAAATCAAATGGATTCGGTTGGTATAAGACTGGAATCAAGATTTGAGGGATTGATTTTATGTGTAAGTTTGTGAAATCTGAAAATTGTATGCATGCCTACTAACTGTTTGATAAAATGTTTCAATGAAGCCAATGTTGTCAAAACTTGAAAATTATGATTATGGTTAAGGAATTTTGTACATGCATGAGTATTTTGGGATTAATGGTTTTATGATTGGAAGAAGTTTTCAAAGCTTTAATCTTAATGAATGTTGTTCATGAATGTTTGGTCTACAAAATGCTTAGGATGTTAAGTCAATTAGACCTATATTGTGTATTGAAAACAGGAAACTTTGAAAACTCTGGTACAGTGGTATGGAGCGCTCCACTTCTGTGTTAAATTGGGCGCGGGGTGCGCCCGTCTCTCATTTTAAACTTTCTGCGTCGGTAGTGCGGGGCGCGCCAGTCATAGCTTAATCTTGGCGCGGGGCGCGCCATCCCGAGACTTTTGAAAAATATTAATTTATTTTAATAAAAAGGGTTTTGATATAAAATATAATTAAAGGTACAAATTAATCTAGTTTGGCATGGTTAGTCTAATTTGATTAATTTTTGAATTAGAACAAAAGTGAAGGTTAGTTTTAAATGAATTAATAATAACATTATGTGTTTAGTTGTTAACCATCAATATATATTACTTAGGCCACACGGTGGATAATACAGTTAAACAATTGCGTAAACAAACTTAATTGTTGAGTGACGATAACGAGGCAAGTTTTTCTTTCCTTATTTCAATATCGATATTTTAACAAGTATTTTAGCTACTTGTGATTATTTTCTACGAATCATGATGCGTTATAATTATTCGAATTCCATATTAGAGTGTGTCTTGGAAGTGTAATCAAGTATAAATTATTGTTGAACGCCTAAGCCATTTGTTTCGGCTAGACAATTATTGATGAATAGTATGAAATCTATATTTCTGATAAAAGCTATGCCAAATCAAATTGTGTTGGTGCGAATTCAAGTGATGACTATTGAATCATCTAACCCTATAAAAGGGGGAAAATTGTTGTTTATTATTTACCGTCAATGCAAATGCATTTCATATGATTGTGCACAATACATAAGGTACAAAAAGGCTGATCCCCTTTGAGTATATTATGGTTAAGGACTTATATAGTCTGGAGTTTGTTATGGTTATTCTTGTAAAAAAAATGATTTAAAGGTCTTGTGAACCTCAAAATAGTGTTGAATTCAAAGTCAAAGAAGAGTTTTGAGGGAAATTTATTTATATGGTTTTCACTATTATCGTTCAACTGTGGAAAGGTTTTCAAGAAGCTTAATTGCATTCAACTGTTTGTTCTATACCAATTTTACTTGCTGAGCATTTCTATTGCTCATTCTTGCTTATATAAATCTTTTCAGTGAAAGCGAAAAACCAAGTGGATCAATTTCTACCAAAGGGAAGGAAAAAGCTCAAGAATAGTTTGTCTCTATTAGATCTTTTGTTCTAAACGTTTAAGAAAACTTGTTTGTATATATTTTTGCTTTAAGTGATGTAATAGTAAAGGTTAGGTAACCTGGGATAGTATGTTGTATGTTTTGAACTAATATAAGTTAATGTATATCATTTTGTATGATGGGTAGTATAGATGTATGGATGTGTTGAACAGTGAGCACTGAACCAAAGGTTCAAGGGACCCGAATTTTGGGGCTTCACAATGACTGTTTACTGTGTAGGTTGGTTGAATCGGCCTGGTCTGGCCTTGCCGGCATACTTGCTCAGACCACCATCTTAGTCACTAAGCCTGACCTGGTCAACGGTTAAAACCTGGCAGGCCTAGATCAAGCCAGGTCAGACAGCCTGTTTGTGCACCACTAGTACTACTATACAATTTTTATTTATTTATTGAAATTAAAGTATCTTAAATTACTTTTAAAAAGTCAATATTAATATTATGTATAATAATAAAATAATGATAATAATAATAATAATAATAATGATAATGATGATGATGACCGAAATATTTGCTTATAGAGAAAGTATATTGTCATGTATATCATTTAAATTTTATATATATTAAAAATAGGAAAATGATTTATATGTCAACAAATTTAATGACGAAATTGAATTGCAACTAACGTGAAACTCCTAGTGATGAGATAGAATAAATTAGTTTTATATTTTTTTAATTCTCTCATATTCTATATGCCAACATATGATTCATTAACGACATAAATTTGTCGTTATATATAGAAAGAGTCTTAAAAATATATTAGAAGGGAAAAAAATGATCCGGTTAGTATGAAATTAACTTTATGGTAAGTTGGACAATAGACTAGTACAGTATTGACACGCAGTGAGAGAGAACACCCCCGACCTGCGTGTCAACACTGTATTGGTCCACTGTCCAACTTACTATAAAGTTAACTTTATGCTAACTGAATCTGGAAAAAAAAATTGCCGCTGTTTTATAGCTAATATTCACGATTCCAAGAATGAAATCCAGTAAATTATTGATTAAAAGAGTACAAGAAAAAAATAAGCCTTCACAGTGGGTTTTTTTCCCCATCCACAATGCTCAAGTATCCAACTAAATTCATTGACAACAATATACGATGGTATAAAGAGCCCAGTTCTTCACCAGTAGCTTATTTCTTAATGATTTCTCCATTAAAAGGCTTGGCTATTGAACCCGAGGCTGCAGTAGATTCTTCCTTATACTTGTACCATTTCGCGCAATAAAGATAGTTTCCAAAGTTAAGAGCATTAAGGATAGCTAGGAACCAGTAAAACAGATTCAAATTGTTGTGGTTTACTGACCATGTAACCAGCCCTGTTTACTCGGCGTAATTTTCTCAGTTACAGCGTTTATGATACTGACAAATGCCGAGCTCAAGAAGTAGCCGAATGACAATGAAATTAGTGCGAATGAAGTAGAGAGAGATCTAATTCCCGAGGGCGCGTCCTTGTAGAAGAACTCCATTAGACCCACCATTACAAAAATATCAGCGATCCCAAATACCCCGTATTGGAAAGCGAGCCAAGAGACTCATAAGCTTCGCTGGGTTTTTCAAAAATTGGTCCCTCCTCTTGACCTCAATTACTCCAGCTATACACATGGAAATAACGGAGAGAACGAGCCCGACTCCCACCCGCTGGAGCTGCGTGATTCCGTTCGGGTGGCCCGTGAATTTTCGGGCAAACGGGACCACTATGAACTCGTAGATGGGAACGAGGATGCACATGAAAAACAGGGGAATTACGGGGATCGAAGCTGTTGGAATTTTCCAATTACCGAGATGGGGATCGGTGAAGTAGTCTCGGAGTACTGAAAATGTCTGCAGTTGTGCTAAGCATGTGTTCATTATGATAGTACTGGCTATAATTGGTAACATTCTTGTGAGTATTTTCACTTCTTCCACTTGTGTCACGGTGCAAACTTTCCATGGCTTCGGCGTAATCCCTTTAGGAATAATTGCTGCTCTGTCTAGCACGCGAAATTGTTCCGTTAAAATTTTTTACGACACAGTTGTCTCTTTCTTTATCCTCAATCTCGTATAATTCATCTGGGTTTTCTGGTAACGGCTAGCTTCTATTTCGGGTCGCAATAGCAATCACTTGTGATATCTTAATAATGGGACTACTACCCAGGGGTTGGATGCAATATAGTAAGGCTTTCCAAGGGCAAGCACCACAAGACAAAGAAACGCGGTCACCAAACAGATGAAAAATCCCCAGTACCAATCTTTGTTCATGCTCACCCAAACGACGCCCGTGACTCCTATGACTGATCCGAATGTTATACTTGGCTGATACCAGCTGAAAAAACTGGCAAGGGATTTTGGTCCTTTGGGATCCTTAGGGTCAAACTGATTTGCACCAAGTGCTGGAAGGGATCCTTTAAGCCCACCTTCACCAAGTACTAACAGACACAAGGTGGCATAAAACATAAGAGCTTCCCCGCCTTTAATACATGATGGTTTGCCACAAGCATCAGGATGCAACTTATCGGAATATGCTTGGATTGTAAGCAATATTGTCAGCCCTGTTGGATTTTTCTATAAAAATTCTATTCAGACATTTATTTATTAATAAAAGTATATCATTCGTCATTCATTAAATAGTCATTTATTTTGTTTATATAAATCTCCAAATTTATATATACTATGATTTATGTATATAAATAAGTATTATACACAGAAGATATAAATCATATGTAATATATATAAATAACGATATAATATTTTATAACCTATGATAATTTGGAGATATTATCATGTAGGTTATAGTACTTTAATAGAAATGATTTATCTTAATCATGGAAGTTAGACTTCTAATTAAAGTACTAGTGAATTAACGGTGTGCATTAAACGAATCATGTGACAATATTTTATTTATAAAATATTTTCACATAAATAGTAATTTGTGAATGTTTCTTAATTTTGAAATAATAATGGACTTAATATTGTTATATATATTAATTTAATATTCCAACGAGTGAAATTATATTGTGTTAATTAATACATCGGAATGTTAATTAATATATTTAATTAATATCAGGAACATTATTACATTATTATTGTCAAAACATCTATAAGATTTTTCATAAGATAATTTATTATTGATCATAGAATCTTAGCCAAGTCTTTTAATATTTATTATTAAAATGATTGATTTAATTGTTAAATCAATTTATGATCAAATGAAGATAAATTATGGACTTATGAAATTAGTTTAAATATATTGAGATTATATTTAATTCTGAAATATTTATGTACATCCATAGAGAAAATATTTACAATTTATTAGTAAATGATTTATTTTAATTAATTCCTGGACTGAAGTGCAATTATAATTATTTAGTAGAATTAATTGTAATTAATATATTATTATTAGATAATGATATATAAATAAGTATTGGGGTCAGAATAGGAATCCCTTAGGATTCTCATCCTAGCCTAATATGAATAAATTTTATTAGAGAGATAATGATCAATAAAGATATAAATATATCATTGATTAGATACGTGAAAAAAATAATAGAGGTTGTTATTCCAAATCAGAGTAAAGACCAAAGAACGTATACTCTCTCTCTCTCTTCCTAAGAAAAACAAGTAAAAGTATTTTTCCAGAAAGGTGTTTCGGAGAACACATTTCAGATTCAGCATAAGGTCATTTGAAGGAAGATCTTGAGGATACTCGAAGATTCAAACGTACTAATCCAACCAAGCACTAGGTAACAATTCATATTATAGATACATGGTATACATATATATAATTGTTGTTTTGTATAAAACTATAAAGATAATCATGTTTTATTAAATTTTTAAAACTATTTTCAGAGAATTTTCCCAACAAGACCTTGTGTATAAAAAGTACATATGATTAATTAGTCAATGAGAGAAACACAGGCTTTTGAGAAGAGAAATCTATTGTGTGACAGTAACTTTGTAACACTATTTCATATTTGGTAATGTAACTTGAATTTGTTCATATATGTGAGATGGCGTAACGAGTAACTATCTCACATTGAATAAAATTTCCATCAAGAAAGATGTTACATTTTTTCGATGTAATATTCCTTTTGTTTTACAAAAATACTCATTTGCTAAAAAAAAAATCTCAAAAAAGTCTATGATAGCATAAAATGACAAAATATGTACAAATTTACTATCACAATTCTATTATCATGTCATTATAACTAAACAAAACTTTCAATTGCTTTAATATAAAAATGAGACAATTAAAATTGGTATAAATTTTGTAAATAGAAGGGGACTCTTTTGTTGGAATGCTAGGACTAGTTCATACCAGTAGTTCCAAGAATCCAAAGATTAAGCATGTATAGAGCCGGTTCAAGTAAGTGTCGGAGATGAAACCTCCCAAGATGGTGAGCAAGAAGGTTGAGCCAAGCAAATTTGTGAGAATGTTTGCAGAAATTGACACATCAAAGTTCCAAGCATCACTAGTAAAATTAGCTCTACCATCAAAATTGAAAAAAAAAATGCAATTACTTTTTTTAAAAAATCTAAATATAATTTCAAAGAATCACATCGAGTAGTAGTTATACTTACTTGTTTATATTTTGGTTGCAAGCCGCGGTTGATATAATTTGTGACACGTGGGTCATCGAAGAAATTGAAAGGAATCTCTTTTTGTATCACTAATTGAGCTTGATGTTTTTGTGTATCTTGATTTTTAAATTTAATTGTGACCATCGGTGTTGTCAATTTGAGTTTGATCAATTTCTTTTACAAGGACTCAGCTTAGACAATGTTGAATGTGCCCTCCTTAGTGTGAAATTACTTCTCGATTGCTAGAATTTTACTACAATGGTTGCACCTCGCTTTTTTAACATTATTTAAAAAAAATTGAATTATGTCCATTATTCGCTCACTCTTTAAAAGAAAGAGGAGTCAGAATTAGAACCGTTTCATCGGTTGACAAAGGAATTATGGCGGGGTTGAGATTAGTACTTGAAGATGTTATAATTTAAAATAAATAGAAATATAAAATTAGAATTGTAAGAATGAAATTGGAATAAAATTGAAATTTAAGTATGTTAGAATTGAAATTGGAAATAAAATTGGCCTAGTTAGTAAACTTAGTAAAGAGATAATGAATATTGGTAGTACGAAAGTGTAAGACTGATTTGTTAAAAAAATTAGAATGAAGTGTTAAGTATTTAGGAGTTGCAAAGAGTTGTTGATTTAATATGTTGAATCAAAATGCACTCAAAACTAGTAGTTATATAACTGTTCGGAGGGGTAAAATGATCCAAAAAATCAAAATTGTGGAATTCTAACGGCAGGCCTGAAATGATTGAAATTTAAGTCCAAAAAGACTGATTTTCAGGCCCAAAAGCAGTCCTAAAAGACCAGACACTGATCCAAACCCCTAGATCCAATCCGGTCCTAACCGGTCTTAGATCAAGCCGGACTTTTTTGAATTTTCTTCAAATCGATCCGGTTCAAAATTTCAACTTTCGGTTATTTTGTGCCCCTCTAGCCCTATTAGAGCAAGAATCTGGTTGCTAACATTACCCGGTCAGGGGCCAATCCAGCCGGCCCAGAATCCTAATTTAAAACCTGCTTAGGCTCCAATTAAATTTCGTCACCCAGGAATCAATTAACCATATGCAGCGGTTCGTATACTGTAATAGTCTATTGTATTTGCGCGAGCCCCTTTTCCGTCCCCCTTCGTTTCGATTCGAACTGGCAAGTAATTTTTTTTCTTCATTTCATTTAATAGTGTATTCGGCTTATTATGGGTATAATGTATTCTTTGATTTCAGAGAGTAAGGGTTCATGATTTCAATAATACAAAAAGGCATTCACAGTGCAATTTGAGAATAACTACAATTATTTTTCTCTATTTTAATTTTTAAATCAGAGGCATGGAAATTTGGGTTTTGGACCGGGGATTTGGAGCGCATCGATGCTATGTGTTGGGTACTTCATTAACATTTTTCTGGGGTATAGATTAGAGTATATGTATCTATTAAAATTTGTATAGCTTTGGTTGAAATTAAAATTTTCACTTTGTAATTATATATTTTTTGTATAGGAATTCTTGATAATCATATAAAATATTCTATGCTAATTTGTAGTGGAATATGTTGAAATATCTGGTTTTGTCAGTGATCATTTTACTTAGGGTTGATGTTTGAATGTGCTGCTTTTGGATTGAGGGGGGTGGGATGAAGGAATGAAATAAAAAATAGTGTATTTGATGATCATTTTGGAGTTTAAATCATTCTAATGGAATGAAAATTCATTCATTCCATGTTGGAGGTGATGGAATAAAATGAAATGGATATATGATAATTTTGCCATCATATTACACCACCCACCATCACCAACAACCAAACATACACTTGAAATTTTTTAAAATCATTCCATTCTCTCATGCATTCCATTCTTTCCTGCATTTCATTCATTCAATCCAAACACAACACACTATTTAGTCTTAATATCTACATGGGATTTTGCAATTATTTGTAGAAAATCAGAAGTATAATGTGAAGGAATCTTGTCGCTATTCTAATGATGTGAATTCTTGTTTTTCAGCGTTCAGGGTTTCAGCACTTAATTTACCAAAATAGAGAAGACTGATATCAGTTGGCTTTTAAGTGCTCATTGAGGTTATCACTCTCTCCATACTATAGTCTCTTTATGCCATGGTTAGGAGATTTTTAGTATCTTTTTGATCCATCATCTTTTCGGTTAGATCTGTAGGCTTCTTTCATGTATAATATATGTTCTCAATTTGACTTTGTGGAAGTTTTTCTCATGAATGTAGAAATTGTTCTTATTTAGTTCACTTGCATAGAATTGATTTTCCGCTCATGTTTGTGGGAGTAAATACCTTATAACAATTTTTTCTATCAATTAATTTACTCTGAAATCTATAATGCACTTCAAAGTCTAGTTTGGCGATCTGTTTTTGAAGATTGTACAAGATGAAATTACTTTAATGAAACAGTTACTTTTAGATTGAAGAAATATTATCCCCTTTTTTGGCTGTAGAGGATGGCTATATTTTAGATTTATGGCTTTCTTCTTCTTCTTCTTTGTATTTTTGGAAATTAGTGCGCCTGGGGTGTTGTGCAATCTTAAAGTGCTGACAAAGTTAAAGGGAAAGTTTTATGGGCAGCAGTGAGATGGCTATGCTATATGGTGCTGAATGTTGGGTTAATTAAGGGTTGTTTGATAAAATTAAATGAGAAAAACTGAATAATTAACATACCTGAGTGAGGTAAATGAAATATAGAGACTGTTTGATAACTAAACCCTTAATAATCGCAGCTGTTTGATATTGATTTTTTACTGAAAAATCTGAATGATTGTATTTTAATAATTTTACCCTCAATTATTTTGAGCAATTTTTTTTGATAAGTACATATACAGTCTTATTGAAACATGACTAAATGAACTTTTGTTATTTTTTTATATTTTATTTTGAGTTAGTTGATAGCAATGAACAAAATTCTGAAAATTAGGAATTACTCATTAGAAGTTGCAATGTTACTTATGCATACATGGATTGTATTATTTCTATATTATGGAATGAAATGACTTCACATCAAAAGATAACCATAGATCCCAACGAATGTGAAACAATTCCCTATACCATCACCATCATCTAAAATAACTCCATTTTCAAGTGCACTTGTTTTGCTCTGTCAATCTCACTATGACAAACCATAGAGTCCTAATTTGTCAGTTGTCTGTAAGCCTTGATTTTCTATTAATGGAAGGGAAATACGTATAACACTGGTGTAAGGAGATAAGAGAGAGGAAGGAGGAAAAATTTAACCTGTAACCGGAGAAAAAGAGAGTTGAACGGGAGCTGGCTTGAAGGAGGTGTGAGGACAAATCAATCATTATATTTGCATCACAGTTCACAAGTTCCTTTATTATCAGGGGCATTTAAGTAAAAATAAATTTAGTTGGGCATCTGATTGAATAAGTTAGAAAATTCTTACTTTTTTCACTAAGATTCATTAAGATTAATTAAGATCATCATTGTCTCAGACAAATGTTCTGAATGACTCATCAAGTCAGATCTTGGGTTATCCAGACCCATTCAGAGCTCATCAAACAACTCCTAAGATGCAACATGACGATAAGATGGGACAGAGATGAGAATGTTAAGGTGGATGTGTGGTTGTGGAAGGAAATGAGGATATTTGAAGAAAATTGGGGTATGACTAATTAAAGAGAAAATGAGAGAACATAGATTGAGATGGTTTGGTGTAGGTCTATAGATGCTCCAATGAGATTAAGATTAGGAGTTTGTTATCAAGAGGATGATATAAGGAGGGGGAGGAGTAGACTGAAAATTACTTGGGGAAAAGTAGTGTAAAAAGATTTGTAAGAGTGGAAGTTAACTTGGGACTTGGTCTGTAATAAGGATAATGACTGGCGGAATGCAATTTGCATATTGGAGGCCGAGTAGGGTGTTCCACTATTTAGTTTGTTTTATATCTTTCTCTTTTCCCTTTCTCTCTCCTTCTTTTTCCTTCTCTTTTTTATACTAAATATGTATGTTTTTATAATTGTTTATAGTTTTTTCATTAAATTTTTGGAATTTTATTTATGTGTTTTTGTTAATATTTTAAATTTAATTATATTTTACTTTCTTTCTCTTTATTTATTCGTTTATTTATTTTTCTACCTTTGCAATTCTGTATGGGATTCATTCCCAGCCTATCCAATTAGTTTTGGATTAAAGGCGATGTTTGAGTGGAGTTCAGTATCATCATTCAAATGTTGTCTAAATCAATTATGTTAGTGTGGTTTTGTTCTCATCATCACTATGCGAAAGGTTAAAATTGGCCATCTTATTATTTTTATTTAGCTGACTGCCTATGAGAGAAAAAAATGAAACGGTTAACCTGTGCTTAGGTAGAAGCTTTAGGGACGGGCAGGCTTAAACCTAGCCCTGGGGAAAAGGTTGGCTTTAGTGACATTTTCATTTATGAGAAAAATCAAGTAGTTAAAATCATTTTTGTGTAAAGATTTTGTACCCCCACATCAACTAGAGTATGGGCCTTAGTATTGTTTTACCTGTTTCATTCTCTTTCCACCTTCATTTTTTTAATATTCGACCTACTTAGATCCATGTATTCATCTTTTTTATGTGATGTTCAAGTAACATATTTCCTTGTATTTAGAGAATGATGGTTGATTTACGGCGCTATTACTAATTTTAAGTTATTGTAATTTCGTAAGCCCTAATCCATACAATTGACACTATATGGTTCAAAGTACCGACCTTTACGTTGAAATATCGGCGTATTGGATAGGTATTGGCCGGTGTCGAACTGTAACCTTGACCCAGCTCATAAAATTAGGAATTATTCATATAAAGGATAATTTTCGGCAAAAATTTTGCTACTCTGCGTAACGTAACGTAACAGTTTTGAACCAAATAAAGGAGAATTAGGGAGAAATCATGCATATAAAAGGGAGAAATGCCACCAATTTTTTTTTACCCCAAAAAATCGAACATGCTACAAGCTATGAAAGGGTGACGACGAAAGAGAATAAACCTTTCTCAATAAGTTATACTTTAATTGTACTTATATAGTATCTAGTTAAGTATAACTTAAAAAATTGAAAAAATATTGTACTTAAAATATACTTAGGTAAGTTAAATTGTACTGAAATTATACATATATAGCACCTAGTAAATTATAACTTTAAAAAAATTAAAAAATATAGTTAATAAATAATTAGTGAAGTTAAATTGTACTTAAATTATAATTAAATTGCACCTATGAAGGACCTAATTAAGCAAAACTTGAAAAAAATTATAACAAAATTGCACTTAAAATATAAAGTTAAATTGTACTTAAATTATATTGAACATATTTGGTCTACAAAACATGCGTGCTCAACTATTTGAGCTAAGACAACATCAATATCAACTTTATTCAAGCTTAAAATTTAGTAAACATATTTATGAGATATCAGTTTTATCATTTGGACAATGCTATATGCACTATATAGTGATTTTTGTGAACTTAATTGATCTATCTTGTTGTTTTTATTATTTGGAATTTTTTTTCATAATTTTTCTTTTAATTTTTTTTGAACTCCTAACTTGCCAATGGTGTGTGTCATCCGAGATCAATACCAAAATTCATATCAAGTCAAAAAATGACCTTCCGAAACATGGGCTGCGACGACGACTTTGAGCAAATATTAGATTTATTTTTTAACTTCTTCAAATTTTGCCTCAAGCACATTGTTTTCTATTGTGCTTTATGACTCATAAGTTCATTTTTATGGGTCTTAACATGCTCATAAGTTCATTTTTATGGGTAACATGCTTATGTTTGTTGTTAATTCTCATACCGGTGGTCATAATGTCCTTACTCGTTACCATAGTTGTTGTAATGACTACTATATGTCTATGATAGTGATTGGGGTCGCATCAAATGAGAAGAATTCAATTCAATTCCAATTGAACTGGGTCATAACTTAGCAAATGCACGCAAGTATACGCTATCTACTTGCAATATAGTGGCAAATAGAGTATCGTTCTCATAGAGAATTAATTAATAATAATTACCAATTATTAAAACTTAACCAAATTAATTTTATTTGAACAACTGAATTAAAACTATAAATTACAAACTAATTAAATTAATAACTAAACTATTCCAAAAGACGAGGATTAAAATCAGATTAGAAGTCTTAATCTTACAATATCCCCCAATACTTCATTCAAATCTCCTTTCTTTTTAAATACATATGGTCACGATGAATTGTTAACCGAGAATTTGTCAGTATTTATAAGTCTCATTCGATGGTCATATTTACATATCCCTTCTAAATCCATCACTATGTGAAATAGAATCAGAAAGGAACATCCTAACTACATAAATCACTATATTCCTATGTGAATTAAATTAAACAAGGATTCTTTAAGCTTAGATTCTCCAATTTGTTACACATGATATATACGTATATGTCTTTCGTATACACAAATTATATATTTCATCCCATGCAGAATAACACAAACACATGTCATCATATTCAGGTCTAAACCTATAATCCATCCGTCGAGTTCATATAGATTACCAAACTAATTACTTGACCATTAGTAATTAAACATTAAAGCACAAAATATAATGAACCAATTCATATAGTGTCAATCAAAAATGAAGAAATTCAATTTAAACTATACATTGGGTTCAATTGCAATCTTAATTACAATTTTTTAGCTCATATCTGAAAATGAAAATATCATCATAAAATTAAATATCATCCTCAAATTACAAAAAAAAAAAATGAAAAGAGTTTAGAGAGAAAAATCTGATTTTGAAGCTCAATCTCCACTTTACTCTTCAATCCTGGCCATCTTCCTTGAATTCTTCCTTCAGATCTGAATAATCCTTGCTTCAATCTACGTTATTCTACTCCTATCTACCTTATTACGGCTCTCTTACTATGTATTTATAGGTTTCATAACCAATCCCTAGCATATGTGGAAACCCAATCCAATTTGAAGTCAACATGCTTGCAAAGTCGCGACTCAGATGAAGCACTCGCGTAGCCTGCCCCGACCACCAGCGCTGCGGCGCCTTAATTTGAACTAGGAGAGACATCCAAATGGCCACGATCTTATGATATATTGGGGGTTCAAAGTCCAGGTCTATTTTTGGCAGTTGAGGCTGGCCTTGCGATAGGCTGTAAGATAAAATATATTCCATCAGAAACTGATAGAGGAATATAGAAATGGTTGCACATTTTGAACATCCTTAGAAATTTGGTTTCCAATATAGAAGTGGATACACAATGAATTCAGGCTTTATATGTAAAGTTTTACAGACTGGGAAATTTTATCTATTTCCCTCCATGGATACTGACAAGTTTAGAAATTTGGTATTCTGAGGAAATTATATGAAATTTGTCCAGCGTTGTACATCATTTCCTGTGAGTTCATAGTGCATAGACTTGGGACCTTTATTTTCTTTCAGGATTAAATACCTAGTTTCTAAATTCTTCTGTTTTGTTCTGTGCCAATCTTAAATCTTCTCTGAGATCAAAAATCACTTTTATTTTTAATAGAAATGAAAGGACTTCTGTGCTTTATTTTTTAAAGGTCACAAATTGTCACACCATGGAATTTCCTTGATAACCTAAACAGTATTTACTTTTCTGATGTTCTTAGGATTTTAAGAAGAATAGATATGAACTTAAAATTTAACTCTGATATACATTGCAAAAACTGTTCCAAATGCGCCTGTAGCACTAGCACTTCCTGCATGTTTTAGTTAGAGACAGTGGGGCCTTGCTTGGATTTTCTTTAAGCCTGCTTCTGCTCATTATACACAAATACTAATTTATTTGCAAATTTTTTTTACGTATATCATAACTCAGGATTTTACAGTCTTCATTATCAGATTAATATTATACTTCCTCCTAAGCAAAAGTTCCTTTTGTGCTTCCTTTGTTTTATTTTATTTTTCTTTGTTATTTGTTCTTTAGATTGGCATGACCTACTGGGGAGATATTAGTAATGGCATAACTTTTAACTTCTGTTATATGTCAATTATTAGGCAAAGTTGTATTTACAGAATATTTTACAATTAATATTTTACTGTGCATTTGGACAATTAAATTCAGGCTTACCTCTAGCTTTCTAAAGATTGTATTAAACCCCTTTTATTTCCTTGAATTTCTTTCTATTCTCACACTAGGACTGTTCATACTTCAGGAATCAGGAGAAGAACATGGCAACTCACCTCACGCAGCGGCCGCTGATCATCCAGGATGAAAATTTAGGCATCCACCACAAAAGTATGATTCTATGTTTATTCCGTCTCTTTATAGAAGCTCTAATTTGAGAATACGTTATCTGCATAAACATCTTATGAGAGTGAAAAACTGACTGGTAGGAAACAATTCTTATTTGTGGGTGGCATGCACTCATTAGTGGATAGTCAACCAGCTACAGTGTTCCTGACATTTATCCTGAATCAAATGGAGCAACCTCCTGGCATTCATAAAATTTTCCCAAATTATGTGCTCTCTCCCTGACAAAGTCCTTATTAAATGGGTTATTGTTCTTCTGCAGAAAATGGGATTGGTGGAACTACAAAGAGCTCAAAGCCAGCCAGCAAAAAAGGAACAGAGTTTGGAGGCCGTAAAGCACTAAATGATATAACGAATAAATCATCCCTTCATCATGATGTGTCAACCAAGAAAAAGAATGCAGCAAAAGAGGACTTCAACATTGCAGGGGAGAAGTTTCTGCATGATCATAACAAGTGCATTGAGGCAAAACAAAAGGCAATGGAACCTTCTTTCTGGGACACGGTTCTTCCAGGACATGGTAAATTATTTATACAGATTTACACGTATGATGTCCTTTTCTGGTTAATGTTAATTTTTTAGGGAAAGGATGCCATGTCACTCAAATGCATAAATATGAGGAAGGGCTAGGTCAGTGAATGTCTATGCTCATCAGGCTACAAATTATGAAAATTTTCAAGTTAGAGACTAAAATTTTACTCAATTATATTGATGATGATATTCAATTGAGAAGATCAACCATTCCACTACCTTTCAGTTATATTTAATATTATTTATTGCACCAATTATAACCACCATCCTCTCAAGTGAATACAATTTTGCAACTCGTAGACCTTTATGGTATGCAAGTAATTTATAGGTCATTGATCTGGGTGAGGGATCTTACATTATTGATCTACCAACAATTCATTTTGGTTTGACTTAATTATTTAAGATTGTGCTTATTGTTTTGATACCATATGATGGGTGCTTGATGACATCGTTTGTCGGCTTGTTATTTCGAATGAGATATTTTTGATGTGAAAGAACAGAGAAAAAGAGGGATCTCTCATGTGGGGAGGTAGGATAAGCTAAATGGTGAGAGAATAGTTGCTCTGCTTGTTCAAATTGTATCTTTGTTCTTAGACTTAGATCTAGATACATGTTTGCAACCTGTGTTGGTCAAGCCGGGACAGAAAAATTGGGTAATGGTTGTGTCAAAAACCTCCCCTATGCTTCGGCTTTCTGGGGAGAGGACGTCTTAGAATGACTATTTTGCTCCACATAGATCCTTTGAAGGCCGAAAGAGAGCGAACAAAGCAGGAAAAATGACTTATAGCATGGAAAAGTGACCCCTAGAGTTCTACCATCCTAGGTTTTGTCGCTGTAGGTTTCACCCTTCCCGATCTCGACTAAAGCTCTTTTATGCCAAAAAAAAAGAAGAAATGAACAACCGGATCAAGAAACCGGAAGCGATAGGATCGCCTAGGATTCAATCTTCTCCTGAGGGCTCAACCACTCTAGGGCCCAAATTTCTCTTTTATGCTCATTCACAAGTTTCTATTTTGAGATTTCAGAGACTCGATTTATGACCGACGAAGCATAGCGATTCAATATTGAAGAGGCCTCTCTAGGATCCATGGTGAAAGGCTTAGAGAGGCACCTTCCTGTGGGACTTGGTAGAGGGAATTGGCTTGGTGGGATAGAAGAATGAGGGATTGCTTCACAAAGCAACTTGAAGAGAGGGCAGCTTATTTGACCAAGCAACTTAAACTTACATGCCTAGCACATTACCCAGTCATGCACGTCTCACATGGCTACTTATTAAGGCACATCACTCTGTTAGTGCCCCTCTAATTTCTAGGGAGGGGACTTTTTGGATCTGTGCTCTCTCCCACACTCACTAAAGGATCTTAAGGAGTTCTGCCACAAATTTACCTAAATGTTGCGTGCACATTCTTCTCCCCTCTTCAAACCCTCGATCAAGACTCAGTACTCTTCAAGGATTTATCTCCTCAGCTAAACACTAACCCTAATTTTGAAAGTGCGAATGTCTCATGTACAAGAAGATTAAAAGTTAAAATATGAGTGACTGATTATAATTTTATTATATAAAACTCCTTAAGGGTGTCTTCACCAATTAAATTCAGGAGATCAAAGAATTTTGGGTAAAATTATCACATATAGTTGCTGTGAACCAAAAAAACTTCTTATTTCACAATCTCGCACAGTTACCTAAAATTGTTTGATAGTTTAAATTTTAACAAGTTCTAACATTGTTTGAGACTTCATAAAAAAGATTCTCAAACATTACCGTCATGAAATACTCCCACCTATAAAAATAAGGGTTAACTGTATATTGAACCCTGAAGTATACACCGTTTTACATTTCGTATCTCAAGATTTGAAAGCTCCTATCCCGCTACCCAAAGCACTGTTAAGTAATCATTACGGACCCTATTTAGATTTCTAGCTAGAGAAGTGACCGGAACTACCACGTGTTCTAGTTGAGGGAGTGTAAGTGTGGTTTGACTATATATTTATACATTTGACTGTATAAAATTAATTTAAAATTAATTTTATATTAATCTTATACATATAAAATACTCATCATCTTCAAATATCCAAAATTATTTTAAAACTTTTTTTTTCTTTTTCATCCTCCCCATCTTCATCATCTTCCCCATCTACCATGGAACTCATAAAAAATTTTAAAATTCAAAATACCCAAATCACTCATCATCTTTCTTTGTAACCATTCATGAAATTCGAAAATCTCAAATCAGAAACCCCAATCCGTTCATCATCTTCAAAATTTTACCCTATCCCAAAACTCATAAATCCAAACAAACAATATGCAAAACATAATATTCTAATCAAATTAGATGTATCAAATTCCCCATATGCAACCAAACTCTCAAACCTGTAAATCAAATATTTAAACCCATATTTACAACAATTGGGGAAGAAATCTCAAACTCATCTCACTTCCTCTCTAAATCACAAATCTTAAACTCACTTCGCTCTCTCTCTAAAACACATAGAACATGAAGATGGGTCTTTTGTTTATTTTCTTGAGCTTGGGAAGAAGGATGGTGGTGGAATCACCAGATCCGGCAATCCAATTGAATCTCTAGCCAAGAGTGACTAGTCCTTAGATTCAATATGAGAGAGAGAAAGAGCTATCTTTGATGTGGATGGGTTGCTCTTAATTTTAATTTGGATTTTGTGTTTATTTATGAATGTAGATTGTTGTTATTATTTATATTGTTATTTTATTTTGACTAATCATTGTGGTTAATTATTGTATTTGAGCTAATTAGTTGGAGTAATTATTTTATTTAAAAAAAAATTAGTTAGTTAATTATTTTATTTAGGATAATTAATTTAGTTAAGTATTTTATTTGACTTAATTATGTTATATGGTTAGTTAGAAATTAATTAAGGGGTTTGAATTTAATTTGTGAGTTTGAGTTTAATTTTAGTATTAATAACAGTGCTTACAAATTTAAGTGTTAATAATGTGGTTACTTTTTAAATTTAAGCGTTAATAATGTGATTATTTTATTTTGCTTAATTAGTGAAGTTAATTACTTTATTTTGATTAGTTAGTGGAGTTAATTATTTAATTTTTCTTAATCAATGGGTTAATTTTTTACTTGAGATAATTGGGTTAATCAATTCAGTAAATTATTTGGGTTAGATATGTATGCATTTATGCAAATTTAAAACACCAAATACGAGTCAAATACGGTATTCATACGGTTAATTATATTTAAATACGAAATTATGACATGTGGCCATTTTCCGGCAAAAAATGGTCGAAAATCTGAATGGGGTCCATCATGGTTACTTAATGGTATTTTGGGTAGCGAGATGGGAGCTTTTAAACCTCGGGGTACGAAGTGTAAAGCGGTGTATATTTTAGGGTTCAATATAGTTAACCCTAAAAATAAACAAAAAGAAATTAATGTAAAATTCAATATGTCGATTTCATGGACTCCTTAGAGTGTACCTGTAGATCTGTTGGTGAATTTTGGAGTTAACTAGTTTGTACATATATTAAATTACTAGGAAAGTTCCTGTTGATATGTCAACTTCTTTAAATGAAAGTTTGAGATATTTATTATATATAATATAAAAGAAATTTTTCTCAAACTTTTCTACTATTTTAGCATAATTTCCTAAGACTTTTGTTCATTAAAGTTTGTCTACCTGCACGCGCACATGCGCACACAGAGAGAGACATATAGCTTGAAAAGTTAAAACTCACACTCACCCATGTGCAGATTCTGTATCATCTATCGACTTTTCAGACTCTCGAACAGCCAAGGTATGCATATTTTTCCATCCTCCCCCTTTTCAAGCTAAAGTTAGATCTGTTATAAAGGCAAAATGTTCCAGAAAATATGTCTCTGAAGTCATTGTAGCTTATCAATTTTCTTAATTTTCTGTGCTTCAGAGTGATCCAGCTAGCCTCTGCTGCTACCCAGAACCAGTAGAGTTACCCATGTCGGAGTTCTATGAATGGTTACAGCCTTTATCGCAATGGGACTGCCCCCCATCTTTTCCAATAGACTGGGAGTCTCTGCCTTCCTCTCCGTTTGGATGGGATTTGGAGCCAGTTGAGTTTGTGCTGAAGGAAGAAATCGATTGTTAAAATGCAACTTCCTTGCTTGTTCACAAAATATTGCATCTGAATACCATCAAGTAAACAATCTCAATCTGTGTAGTTTTTCATTTTTATTTTTAATATTATATTTATTAGAGACTTCTACTATTATTTGGGCTTTTACTTATTTTCTTTCATTTAGCTGCAACAAGAAAACACTGCTTTAGTTATCCTATAATTTTTGTACAACCCTGTGTACGAATCTAATAAGAAATTTGACTTGGTTAATCTAGACATAAATCAGATGCGATAATATGTTTGGTTGTTTACTGTACTACTTGTTATGATGTTGGGTGCCAGGCGAGCTAGTTTGGGATTGTGGACCCAAGTGAGGAATATCGAAGTATGATCCTCATGTTTAAGAGCTTTGTTTAATGTTTTCCATTATGTCTGTCTCACTTTTAAGAGCTTCGTTTCAAGGTGTTCCATTAGTTTAAGGTTTCCATCCTGATTGAACTTCATACCATTTGTTAGCGGAGCAATCAAACACGTCAAGAGTTCGAGTCACAGAAGGGGTACTTGTGAGTCTGTCCTTGGGAAAAGAACTTAGTCTGTGCATTTGACATTGTTATGAACTCGTGTGACCTAGCATCTGATAAGGGACCTAGGCTAGGTCCATTGGAGATATGAGGCCCAAGATCGAAAACTAGATATAACATGTTTAATTGTTTACTCTAGTCCTTTGCATTTTATCATTGAAGTAGTATTATTTATATGCAATAATAATAATATCATATCTATGCAGAACTTACAAACAATGACATGCTCACTTGTAAGCCAAGTATTATTAAAAACATTGTGTTCTTTATATTTTTATGTCAAGATACCATTGCCACTGAATATTGCTTGCAACATTCTGCCAAAAAAGACTGCCAAATCTTTTTTGTAGGGAACGTTTGAAACTCAGAATTCGAGGGAAAAGCAAACAAAAGCTAAATGAAATGAAATCTAAAAATTTATTGGAACCATATTAACCTGACCCTACATTTTACATTGTTATTGAATTAGAATATTCAGAAATTGGCTTAATTCGAATCGCATTTTGGAGGTGGTGTAACTATTAGTTTTTGTTTTGTTGTATAGCTTTTCGCCTGCCTTAGTTTATTTATTTTTTGTAGCTTTGTAATTTATTTTTCGAATCGCATTTTGGAGGTGGTGTAACTATTAGTTTTTGTTTTGTTGTATAGCTTTTCGCCTGCCTTAGTTTATTTATTTTTTGTAGCTTTGTAATTTTTGTAATTTATTTTTCTAAAATTTACGTTATGATTATTATTTCTATTTTATATATTTTTTTATCACAGTATTTTGCTTTTATATTCTATTTATCTTTCTACCTTTCCACTATCATATATGTGATTCATTTGTAGTCTACTTGAACTAGTTTGGGAGCAATTGATTTGAATTGATTATAGATGATTAGATTTATATGCATTAAGATAATTTATCTGATCTTTATATTTATTTTTGCTTTCATTTTCCTGTCGTATCCTCTGCATTTTCCGGGTTCCAAATATCGTAACCAAGTGTAGTGGTGGAACTTTATGATAATTTATTGCATACTAATTTTACTAGTAACTGCAAATCACTATCAAACTTGTAGCCTGTGACTAAAACTATAGTATTATTTACATGTGCACCAACAAAAACAAGAAAGGGGAGCAATGGACTATGAAATTGCTCCAAGGCAGGTTTGAGTTTCTTCTTTTCCTATTCGGCACTTGAAAAGAGGAAAATCGCGGAACGAGTTTCAACATTTTCTTCCCATAGCCAGTTTTAACTTTCAAGTTCTTTTAACACATTTTAGGGTTTGTTTACTTCTTTTATTCTCAAAATTCGGTTTAAATTTTTCATGATGTTCTAGATAAAAGGCTGGGTGTTCTTTTAATTTCTCATGTTTGTTTGTAAGGATTATAATCCTGAGATTATAATCCATGAGAGTATAATGCCATGATTATTAATCCTATAATTAAATAATTTTAATCGCATGTTTGTTTTTTATGATATTATTCCTGGGATAATTTAAAATAATCACATGTTATGTTTTTTTTCTTCAAGATTACTTACAGGATTGGATAAAAAAATATTTGTTGAGCTATTATATACTTACCAATAATAACATATTTTAAACTTGTTTATACATCAAAAAATGACGAACAATTAATTATAAACTTTTAAATATTGTTGAAATAAATTAGTGAGTTCAGAGTGTTTCACTATATTTTTCCTACGTGAAATATTTCATAATCAAATTATCATAAGTTAGCACATAAATTAATAAATAAATAATAAAAAATACATGATATGTGAAATTTAGTTTAATTAACAAGTCTTTTAATAAATTAGAAATCAATGAACTAAATTTTGTAGGTTTTGACAATTGTTACAAAACTTTGGTGTTTGTTGACACATTAAATGCTCATCAAGAAAAAGTGTGATGAATATACTTATTTCTTCTAAATGAGAAGTTTAATTTAATTAATTTATTTAATATACAAAAAAAAAAATGTGTAGAAACCATAAGAAGTGATGATGATGATGATGATGATGATGATGATTATTATTATTATTATTATTACACACACACACACACACATGACCAAAATTAAAATTAGAAGAACGATTAGGATTAACTCTGATATTCCGAACCCTAATAAGAATCGTTTTGTAATATTTTGGAATATCAATATATGAAATTTCATTTACTGACTTGATATTATATGTTGTTATATTTAAACAATAATTTAGGTCAAATAAATTTTTTTGCTGAAAAACGTCGTGCTTACACTGACAAAATGATTTGTCGTGCTTCCAAGATTGACCTACTTAATAATTTGGATTAAATAATAAATAAAACCTAATTACAAAACTCTAAACCTACTTATGCTATTCTAAAACTTAATTATGAAATTTCTAATCTAGTTAGTAAATCCTAACTTTAATTAGGGTTTTCATAAGCTTAAATTAGCAACAATTGTTCAGTCAATGGCAACCAAATGATTGTTGCATGCAATGACACGTGGCAGCCCCACAATACACCAGGGCAATGACCAACTTCTTGTTAGGTGTCGAGCAAAGAGAGAATCAAGCATGACAAACCCTAGAAAAACCTAAATTAGCTCTCATATCAATACCAGCCTCCCACACTTCAAATCCACGAGTTCTTCACTTCATATACTTCCAAACCATGTTTACATATCAACCAAAACAAATTCTAAGTAGCTCCATAAGATCATATTGAAAGAATTGTTCAAAAAGGTAAAACCTTGAATTCCTTATGTAGATCTTTGAACCTTTAGTTAAAAGTTATGTTATAATATTTAGGAATATATGAAATTATGTTATTAAGTGATCTGGGTTGATAAAACATGTTTTCATAATTTCTAAATCTATAAAATGATGAATTTTAGCTCTTTGTCCAGATGGCCTAGAAATAGTCTGACAAGGCACTTTGTTGCCATACAAACCCTATCTTAGATTGTTAGTTTGATCGATTTAAATCCATGTACTTGTACTCTGCCATGTAGTGAAGACCTAGAAACAAGAATCACCTTAATGAAATTAATATACAAAAAGTTATGCATGCTGGAAAGTCCCTGCTCTATCACAGATTTTGGGAATCCCAAAATCTGGGCTGCCCAAAAATGAAGAAGAGCCTGACAGACTAGTTTGACTTGAGTAAAAATTATAATTGTGATGTTTATTGATTTATTCAAGGCATCTCGATGTAGTCTTCCATGTTTAATACACCTAAGTTCAATTTTTATGTTAAAATAATCAATAACCTGAAAGTTGTTTTAAGCTAAAGGTGCCTCCCAGACCATGACCAAATGTTTTTGAAAAATAAAGAACATTCAAACCTATAGCGATGGACTAGCGATAGTCTCATTTCGGTTCTTCAGCATATAGTGTAGCTATAACCTTAGTGACAACCTCCTTCTGGTATTCAAGAGCAGTAGATTTTAGCGACAGACTTGATTGTGACTATAGTCTACAGCAACAGACAAGCCCAGAAAACTTAAACACAATCTTTAGCGACAGACTTGTTCAACCTTTATTTTACACTATCTAGTGTGACGTTTCCAGCGACATACATAGTTTTTAAACAACATATTTAATTAAAATTAATTACAACATGATTTAAACCCTCTTTAGCGATATATTAGTGACAGTTTTAGTAAAAAGACCTTTAGCGACGGACATAGTATTTAAATTGATTTTTAAAGCCTTTAATAAATAGAATTAGCAATGAATAAAATATTTAAACTAACTTTTAGACTTTTAAATATAATCTTAGATGATAAACAATTATTTAAATTATCTTTTAATTTTTTAAATATAATTTTAGCGACGATTAAACTATACTAACAAACTAAATTATAAAAAGTATAACAAAAAAATACAATTGTACCTTATCAATTACATTACATTTATGTTTTTACATATTCTAAATCAATATTATTGATACAAGTAAATATATTTAGGCTACGAATTAAACCCGACCAACGTAGTCAACACTGTACCACACATAGGCAAGTCTTCAAACCAATTTTCGAAATCTTTTAAATACTTTGTACAGATTCTTCTATCATTGGTACATTCTATTTTTTCAAGTAATTCTTGAGTTTGTTTTATTGAACAAAGGTTATAATTCTTCAGTACAATTGTACATACAATGTGTGTAATATTTCAGATATTTAACAAGGCCTTTAAATAAGATCTTAAATGATGAAATAAATGTTGAAATTAAAACCTAGATTCAGAGAAGTAAAATGTATAGAAATTGAATAAATATTTTACCATAATATTTGTGTTAAGATTTGAATGTGAGTAAATGTGAGTTTTTAAATTTTAAAACCTAACATTTTATTAATATTCATACTTGGAGGTATATTAAGAGTAAGATAATATAATACCTTTAAAACTCGATAAATTATTTGACAAAAGAGAATTATATAAGTTTAACTGATTAACATAAATGTCATGATCAATGGTAATGTGACAAGCACAATGAGAAAAAATAGCAAGTCTAATTGAATTATAAAATTAATCCAAAGAAATTATTGAATTAAATTCAAAATGAATTAAACTAGTAGTCCAGAGTGGCATGTAAATAAGCCTAAGTGTGAATTGTGACGACCCTAAATCCGAGTTCCATAACCTCGGGCTTGGTTCTCACTGTTCAATACATTACTAGGAATTAAATACATACATTGCATTTAAACTTCGCGGAATAATACATATTGGTTCTGTAACGCCCCCAAAATCCCCGCGCTTTCCACGCGGCGGACCTTGTGCGTTAACTTCATACCTCTATCGACTTAACCAATGATCCCATAATCATATTGGTTGAATTAGTCTTATTTTAGACTATACATTAAAAATTTCTCTTAACTTTGTCCCTGGATCTTAACTTAATCTCAGTCTCATAAGTATACAAGTATCAACTTGTATTTCATCCGTATAAATGGATAAAACCATATATAACAGTTTAATTTTAACCTTAGGATTTAAATATTCTATATACGTCCACTTGTAACGGTCTCATTCGTACTACAAGTATCAATATACAAAGATATCTCTTCATATCAATAATCCTATTTATATGGTATTCAGAATAGTAATAACGAGTTATACCTGGGTCCGAGGAACCTTAACGATGGATTTGACCAGTCAACATCGCTTAGTTCTGTCTCAGATGTACAACACTCACAAGTTATTTACCGATCCTCATCCAGATAAATAGATCATTATCAACATTGTTTTAATATTTAACAATTCTACATTATATCAAATTTAAAGACATAACAACATTCTGATGATAATAATTTATATCATTCATTCAATATTCGGTTACATGTTTGTTTGTTCGTATTACAACAGTCATTATGACTTATACAAATACAAGTAATAAACATGAAAACCTAATCTACGCTTCATCTTTACGTTCAAGATCTTCTTAACGTTCATCTTTAATCTGCAAATAAGGTTTTATTTGCAAGAATGAGCACGACGGCTCAGCAAATCTAACATATTATCACATACACAGTTTATGCTTTCATATAAACTTTAACATGCTTTGACTGAACATACATCTCAGTTAATAATCATATTAATTTATGCTTTAACAATAAACATATTTTATACATACTCATATGCATCATCAAATATCAATTAACATTTAACAGTTAATCAATAACTAACACTTAATTATTTAATCACATAAGATCTTCATTCATGTACTTTCACATATAAACTATCACATAATAACATGAACAATCTTAGAACATACTAATAACACATAAAAGTTTAGAACTTGCCTCAAATTGAAACTAGGGTTTTCCGGCGGAGCGTTAAACCCTACACAGTCATTTAGTGCATAAGCGGTTAGATTCATCGTATTATATAACTTCATAAGTCTTATATTAACTTATTTAAACTATTTCAATAGGTGGAATTATTTGGAAAATTGGCTAACTCAAAAACTCATTTTTAAGCCAAATTTTCGGATTTGGGCAGATTGTTGGACTGCCAGACCCCGGCTCAGTTAAACGGCCATAACTTCTTCGTTTTAAAACATTTTTTAGTCGTTCAAAATTCCACGCGTTCGTAACTTCCGTCTCTACAACTTTCATTCAGAAAAAAGTTCGAGATTCCTGACAGATTTGTACAGATTTCGGCCTAAAGGTGACTGCTCTAAAACTGATTCATATTTCTGACCTCTTTTATAGTAACAGCCATAACTTTGTCGTACGAAAACATTTTGAAGTGATTCTTGAGTCTAAATTGCTTAGAATTTCATGATCTACAACTTTCATTTAGGTTTCTAAGGCATATTAAGACTTTAAAATTTCGGATTTTAGCAAAAATATTCTGCGAGTATATTAAGCTTAACTTTCTTTGATCCGATTGGTAAAACATGATACCTCAAGCATTAATTTGCTAAGATAACATGTTCTAACACTCCGTATCACTTCATAACATAAAAATAACAAAATCATAAACCTACTTATATAAGATTTTATGACTTTTTTCTCAAGAACACGAAGAACGAATCGAAGAACACGAAGAACAAAGTTTCATCGTTCTTCGTTTCGACTACTAAAACTTGATGCCACAAGCATTATTTAGCAAGGCCATCATGTTTCATCATCCCATAACACTAAATTACCAAATCATAAACCTACTTATGTAGAAATTATGACTTTTGCTCAAGAACACACGAAGAACACGAAGAACGAAAAATCGTACATGGTAACGACTTATGTTCTTGAGCTTTTGGATTTCATACTTGAAATAATTTGAGCATTATAACTGCTTACATATGTGATTATAACACTTTATAATTGACAAAATTTGGTCATTATAACGACGTGTTTACTTAATTATAACAATTTATAATAATACTCCAGAACATACGAAGAACACGGAGAACGGATAAACCGTACATGAATACGACGTATGTTCTTGAACTTTAAACTATGAAATGAAATTTGACATAACAACGACTTGCTCAAGTCATAAGGAACACGCAGAACGAAAAATCGTACATGGCTACGACTTATGTTCTTGAGCCTCATCGATAAAAATAAACATTACAATAACTAAGAATCGTACCTTTTATTATTGCAAGCTTTAACTATTTCTTTGCAATCGATTCTTGTCTCACAAGAACTCTCTCTATATTTGCTCTTTAGCTTTCAAAAATGGTAAAGAACTAATGAACTTAAGCCTTCTATTTATAGGAAAACCAAGGGTCGGGGTAGTTTGGTCATTAGTTTAAAAGCCAAGGGCATTTTAGTCATTTCGCACATTATTTAATTAATAAAACTAGAATAATATCTAGATATTTTCCAAGCCAAGCTTCTAGAAGCTTCCCGAGCTGTTTTGTCATTATTTCTTCCGATTTCGGTATATCGGATAAATCGCGTGCGATTAATTTAAAATATTTCGCATTAGTAATATAAGTTTTAATTACTTATACGTATTTTATTAATAAAATACATCATACAGTATTAATATGATGTCTCGTCTGACCCTCGAAGTTTTCCTTGAATTAATCTCGGATAATCTTCCGTGTATTTTTCTCAAATATACCTACCGGGCGACATGATTGATAAATTTCTTTCATTCTGGACACTAATTATGATGGAATAATATAATTAGGTATTAATCTGATAAATTTGTTTATTCAAATTTAATGTTAACCTATCTCATGATCCGTTTGATAAAAACAATACGGATGAATTAGCAGTTAATTATATAACAGTCTGATTCCAACTAAATGGTTAACTTATACTGATTTAAAATTTTGATATTACTGAGTTTTGTTCCGAATGAACACTTTTCTGTAAAGTGAAAAGTCCAAAAGACTTGACACGTTTTTCGGTGAATAGTGTTTTTGACGACCATTTCTCAGAAAATGGTTAGAAGACAAAAAAGTCAAAAATAATATTTATTTTTGTCTTTTCCCTATTTCGTCTTATTCCCGACACACTTTTCGAGAAAATCTTTTATTGCTTATTACGCACCGGTGTTGCATACAAACACTGTATCCATCAACGGTTTGATCAAAAACGGAAAGCGTTTTCGTTTAAAGAGCGATTTACGTTTTATTTATGGAAAAATATCAGTGGCTCCCTGGTATCTATTCCCCGTATAAATGCTATATCGTGAAATAGAAAAAGTCCAAACGTTGAAAAGAACGTTCAAAAAGACGACAAACGTTTTCTCGTAAATTGTGTCTTTTTCGTCTTTGTCGTCTTTTTCCCAAGAAAATTTTATTGATTCCCTGGCATCTAAACCTCATATTATCACTATGTCGTGAAATACAAGAAGTCCTACAAATGAAAGAAACGATCAAACGAATGAAAAACGTTTCTTCGTGAATAGTGCTTTTTACACGTTTTTCGAGAAAAACTTTTACTGACTATTACGTGTTTTTAAAGCGTGGGAAGGTTGAATCTTGAAACAGAATGTCAATTTAACCTTCACATTTTGCTCAAGGGCCTAGGTTATTTTCTAGGGTTTAGGTTTTAACTCTTTTTCCAATTTAGGTTTTTGCCCTAAATTGACTTCTGATTTTTAATAAGTGTTAAGG
Source organism: Hedera helix (assembly GCA_947179155.2). NCBI lineage: Eukaryota > Viridiplantae > Streptophyta > Magnoliopsida > Apiales > Araliaceae > Hedera > Hedera helix. The sequence continues at coordinate 11,752,764 of OX359282.1, read as the reverse complement.
TTAACTACTCAAACCAAAACACAAAATCCTACACATAGATAATTCACATATCGCATTTAAAAGATCCATTCAAGCTTTACTAATCACATAACACATAGTTTAGGTTAAAGAATTTAACCTCTTAGTTGTATACGATCGTAGTTTCGAGTCGTATATATTCTTTAAGATAGCTCAAGGTATGCTTGAGCAATCAATCTTAGGTTTTGAATTGACAACCTTGCTTAGATCTTGTTAGATCACTTTTGAAATATTTTGGGATATTACATTCAACCCAACTTACAGGAATTTCGTCCTCGAAATTAACTTTACAATTCACTTTAGTCATTTAATATCATATTTATAAGTGCTATAAATATTCAGGATATTACATTCTCTCCTTCTTATCAGAATTTCGTCCTCGAAATTATAATATAATCATCTCCAATTTACTCTTCATTATGAATTTTCTAAATTCATCTTTTACTCACATTAAACCTCCAATACTTTGATTAGGTCTAAACAATGTTCACTTATCTCTACACATTTCCTTTCATAACTCTAGGTTTTAAACCTCTTTTCATACTCGACATTCAGTCTCATTCTTCCTTTATCTTAGATTCTTCTCACTTATACAGCGGTCAATCAAGACCTTTACCTTATTCAAAAACTATGAATACTATATAACCCATAATTTTTAAATCATCATCCGGACTGGAAAACCATATCTTGTGTAGCAATCAATTAAGATTGAGAACACTTCATACTTTGTGTAGCAATCAATTAAGATTGAGAACACCATACATTGTGTAACAATCAATTAAGATCGAGAACACACATACGTTGTACTTTAGGTGATCAGCCTGTCGTACCATATAAGACACGGTTTATTGCGTCTATCGAATTCCTACGTCCGTTCTTTTTTTTCATAACCAAAGGTGTCTAGCCGAAACAATTGGCATTGACTCATATTTAAACCATTCAAACTTTTTGAAAAGCAATTTTATGACTGTATACCGCACCTTGCAAAGTGCGTTGATAACTCATCATGTATCATCTTCACACCAGGTTAAATGGGGTGTTGATGAATAAATCATTTTTATTCTTCACATTAAATCCGTCTAGCCAAAACAATTAGCATAGACATATGAATAACATAGCTAGTGAGGAACTAACAAAATTTTCCAGTTCAACTAGTGAACCACTCTTTTCAAAGGCACACAAGTGCGAATATAACCATGAATATCTAGCATAGCTAGAAGATTTTTGAAATACCCTCAATCCTCTATCTTTTCCATTATTCTCTAACCATAACACAAGTTTTGCAAATATATAGTAATATAGTAAACTGATTGGTTGTATTAAACCAAGTACAAACAAATATATTAGTTGCCCTTCTCATCAACACGGAATTGAAATGTCTCAGCGCACATTGGTACTGATCAATATCGCACTGAATAGACAAATCGTAGCCACGTCTCACAAGTCGGTTCGACTAACATATCATAGCCCAAGTCCATAACAAGGTTCGTTCGCTCAGTAACTAACATACAAATATTTTTTAAAACTATAGTTATGACGTAACAACTACTAACTAGTCAATATACATATGAGAAAAGAATCACCTTCTCAAAATATATACAAAGAAGAGTTGACACAAGATTTTAATTTACTTATCAGTATAGCAAACTGAGTTATTCCTCCACCCAAGAACTAATGAATCAGTTCCCCGTCTCATCAACACTATCCTCAAATGATTTCATTCAGTGTGTAACCCGCTTTGAGAACACTGACCATGAATCATCCATACCAACAGTGTAGTTAGATCGGTTCTATGAAGCATATTAAACTCTTTCCCATACAAGAGAGTCGTTCTACTCAGTTTTACTAATATGAGTTTTCAATTGAAATCCCTAATCGTTCTATAACTATTTTAGTCACTTTCTTTTCTTAATTCATTCTTTCATCATTTACATTCCTTATGAGTTTACTCATCTCTTTTCTTAGGTATAATTACACAACATACCATACACACCATTTCATTTTTATGAAACAGTTTCACACAAAAACTAATAAGATTATTTTATCTTATTGCTTGCTTTGAGAACTCTTTATGAGTCTATTTAACTTCAGATATTCTCGTAAAGAGTTTATCTTTATTCATTATATTTCTTTCACATAATAATTTTTATGTATTAAGATTTAGTAAGATTTATGCATATCTTTTAATTATATACGGACTCTTCACAAGTCCATTTCTTTTTAATCCATCAGATTATACTCCAAGGTACTTGTTACTTCAAAACTATAATCCACTGCTCTGATACCAACTGTAACGCCCCCAAAATCCCCGCGCTTTCCACGCGGCGGACCTTGTGCGTTAACTTCGTACCTCTATCGACTTAACCAATGATCTCATAATCATATTGGTTGAATTAGTCTTATTTTAGACTATACATTAAAAATTTCTCTTAACTTTGTCCCTGGATCTTAACTTAATCTCAGTCTCATAAGTATACAAGTATCAACTTGTATTTCATCCGTATAAATGGATAAAACCATATATAACAGTTTAATTTTAACCTTAGGATTTAAATATTCTATATACGTCCACTTGTAACGGTCTCATTCGTACTACAAGTATCAATATACAAAGATATCTCTTCATATCAATAATCCTATTTATATGGTATTCAGAATAGTAATAACGAGTTATACCTGGGTCCGAGGAACCTTAACGATGGATTTGACCAGTCAACATCGCTTAGTTCTGTCTCAGATGTACAGCACTCACAAGTTATTTACCGATCCTCATCCAGATAAATAGATCATTATCAACATTGTTTTAATATTTAACAATTCTACATTATATCAAATTTAAAGACATAACAACATTCTGATGATAATAATTTATATCATTCATTCAATATTCGGTTACATGTTTGTTTGTTCGTATTACAACAGTCATTATGACTTATACAAATACAAGTAATAAACATGAAAACCTAATCTACGCTTCATCTTTACGTTCAAGATCTTCTTAACGTTCATCTTTAATCTGCAAATAAGGTTTTATTTGCAAGAATGAGCACGACGGCTCAGCAAATCTAACATATTATCACATACACAGTTTATGCTTTCATATAAACTTTAACATGCTTTGACTGAACATACATCTCAGTTAATAATCATATTAATTTATGCTTTAACAATAAACATATTTTATACATACTCATATGCATCATCAAATATCAATTAACATTTAACAGTTAATCAATAACTAACACTTAATTATTTAATCACATAAGATCTTCATTCATGTACTTTCACATATAAACTATCACATAATAACATGAACAATCTTAGAACATACTAATAACACATAAAAGTTTAGAACTTGCCTCAAATTGAAACTAGGGTTTTCCGGCGGAGCGTTAAACCCTACACAGTCATTTAGTGCATAAGCGGTTAGATTCATCGTATTATATAACTTCATAAGTCTTATATTAACTTATTTAAACTATTTCAATAGGTGGAATTATTTGGAAAATTGGCTAACTCAAAAACTCATTTTTAAGCCAAATTTTCGGATTTGGGCAGATTGTTGGACTGCCAGACCCCGGCTCAGTTAAACGGCCATAACTTCTTCGTTTTAAAACATTTTTTAGTCGTTCAAAATTCCACGCGTTCGTAACTTCCGTCTCTACAACTTTCATTCAGAAAAAAGTTCGAGATTCCTGACAGATTTGTACAGATTTCGGCCTAAAGGTGACTGCTCTAAAACTGATTCATATTTCTGACCTCTTTTATAGTAACAGCCATAACTTTGTCGTACGAAAACATTTTGAAGTGATTCTTGAGTCTAAATTGCTTAGAATTTCATGATCTACAACTTTGATTTAGGTTTCTAAGGCATATTAAGACTTTAAAATTTCGGATTTTAGCAAAAATATTCTGCGAGTATATTAAGCTTAACTTTCTTTGATCCGATTGGTAAAACATGATACCTCAAGCATTAATTTGCTAAGATAACATGTTCTAACACTCCGTATCACTTCATAACATAAAAATAACAAAATCATAAACCTACTTATATAAGATTTTATGACTTTTTTCTCAAGAACACGAAGAACGAATCGAAGAACACGAAGAACAAAGTTTCATCGTTCTTCGTTTCGACTACTAAAACTTGATGCCACAAGCATTATTTAGCAAGGCCATCATGTTTCATCATCCCATAACACTAAATTACCAAATCATAAACCTACTTATGTAGAAATTATGACTTTTGCTCAAGAACACACGAAGAACACGAAGAACGAAAAATCGTACATGGTAACGACTTATGTTCTTGAGCTTTTGGATTTCATACTTGAAATAATTTGAGCATTATAACTGCTTACATATGTGATTATAACACTTTATAATTGACAAAATTTGGTCATTATAACGACGTGTTTACTTAATTATAACAATTTATAATAATACTCCAGAACATACGAAGAACACGGAGAACGGATAAACCGTACATGAATACGACGTATGTTCTTGAACTTTAAACTATGAAATGAAATTTGACATAACAACGACTTGCTCAAGTCATAAGGAACACGCAGAACGAAAAATCGTACATGGCTACGACTTATGTTCTTGAGCCTCATCGATAAAAATAAACATTACAATAACTAAGAATCGTACCTTTTATTATTGCAAGCTTTAACTATTTCTTTGCAATCGATTCTTGTCTCACAAGAACTCTCTCTATATTTGCTCTTTAGCTTTCAAAAATGGTAAAGAACTAATGAACTTAAGCCTTCTATTTATAGGAAAACCAAGGGTCGGGGTAGTTTGGTCATTAGTTTAAAAGCCAAGGGCATTTTAGTCATTTCGCACATTATTTAATTAATAAAACTAGAATAATATCTAGATATTTTCCAAGTCAAGCTTCTAGAAGCTTCCCGAGCTATTTTGTCATTATTTCTTCCGATTTCGGTATATCGGATAAATCGCGTGCGATTAATTTAAAATATTTCGCATTAGTAATATAAGTTTTAATTACTTATACGTATTTTATTAATAAAATACATCATACAGTATTAATATGATGTCTCGTCTGACCCTCGAAGTTTTCCTTGAATTAATCTCGGATAATCTTCCGTGTATTTTTCTCAAATATACCTACCGGGCGACATGATTGATAAATTTCTTTCATTCTGGACACTAATTATGATGGAATAATATAATTAGGTATTAATCTGATAAATTTGTTTATTCAAATTTAATGTTAACCTATCTCATGATCCGTTTGATAAAAACAATACGGATGAATTAGCAGTTAATTATATAACAGTCTGATTCCAACTAAATGGTTAACTTATACTGATTTAAAATTTTGATATTACTGAGTTTTGTTCCGAATGAACACTTTTCTGTAAAGTGAAAAGTCCAAAAGACTTGACACGTTTTTCGGTGAATAGTGTTTTTGACGACCATTTCTCAGAAAATGGTTAGAAGACAAAAAAGTCAAAAATAATATTTATTTTTGTCTTTTCCCTATTTCGTCTTATTCCCGACACACTTTTCGAGAAAATCTTTTATTGCTTATTACGCACCGGTGTTGCATACGAACACTGTATCCATCAACGGTTTGATCAAAAACGGAAAGCGTTTTCGTTTAAAGAGCGATTTACGTTTTATTTATGGAAAAATATCAGTGGCTCCCTGGTATCTATTCCCCGTATAAATGCTATATCGTGAAATAGAAAAAGTCCAAACGTTGAAAAGAACGTTCAAAAAGACGACAAACGTTTTCTCGTAAATTGTGTCTTTTTCGTCTTTGTCGTCTTTTTCCCAAGAAAATTTTATTGATTCCCTGGCATCTAAACCTCATATTATCACTATGTCGTGAAATACAAGAAGTCCTACAAATGAAAGAAACGATCAAACGAATGAAAAACGTTTCTTCGTGAATAGTGCTTTTTACACGTTTTTCGAGAAAAACTTTTACTGACTATTACGTGTTTTTAAAGCGTGGGAAGGTTGAATCTTGAAACAGAATGTCAATTTAACCTTCACATTTTGCTCAAGGGCCTAGGTTATTTTCTAGGGTTTAGGTTTTAACTCTTTTTCCAATTTAGGTTTTTGCCCTAAATTGACTTCTGATTTTTAATAAGTGTTAAGGTTAACTACTCAAACCAAAACACAAAATCCTACACATAGATAATTCACATATCGCATTTAAAAGATCCATTCAAGCTTTACTAATCACATAACACATAGTTTAGGTTAAAGAATTTAACCTCTTAGTTGTATACGATCGTAGTTTCGAGTCGTATATATTCTTTAAGATAGCTCAAGGTATGCTTGAGCAATCAATCTTAGGTTTTGAATTGACAACCTTGCTTAGATCTTGTTAGATCACTTTTGAAATATTTTGGGATATTACAGGTTCCTTACAAAAAGGTTACAATACCAGGGTCTATTAACCATAACATAAACAGTTATTATCATAAGGAATAACAAAAGATTTACCAACAGTAAATACATATTTAAACATCTAATTAACATGCATAATTTAACTTAAGCTCTGGATTTCCCTTTTCCCTTGTCCTTCTTGGAGTATTCGGGTCTAGCTGAAAATGGTTCATGATATAGCAAGGATGAGCAACCAGTTTGCTTAGCAAGTTAAGAACAATCATAGAGATTTAATATATCATGAATGAATGGAAAATAACATCAATGGTTTCAACAATGGATAAAATAATTGTGAAATGAACAAGACTCAAATTTCATTGAACAAGAACATTCAAATCTTAAATGCTGAGTGGTCACCAAGGACCCTGAACTAACGAGGGTATAATAGAGTTTCCTCTGACCCTTTGAGTAGTTTAGTTTTCATGGAGATCAGTCTATTTAACCCGCTGTATATGCATTACATTTAGTCATCTGACGCCAAGGTCGGTTTTCCGACATAAAATATCCTAATTTAGGGTTGTTCAATTCTCAGACTTAATATAAGGAATCCGCACCCAGCAAGGGTTTGTGATAAGTTTTTAAAAGTATTCAAGTTATTGAATTTATAAACGCAATGTCTAGCTAAACTATTAGTTTTAGACATTTTTATTACAGTTCATGAATCAAGAACTATTAAGTTTCAAATGCACTAAGTGCGATTTTATAAACAATATGGATGTGAGATAATTTTAAATAATTAAACCACTTCAAGTTTTGACAATAAATACAAGTATATAAATTTGTTCAACAGTAATTGAGTAGGGTTAGAGAACTTGCCTTGTTTGCGACGTACTGCTAACTAATTCAACTAATTCCCTTTGAATAGACCTAATAATTTAATCACGTTGATCTTTAAATTAGTATCATATACATTTAGGTATGATGACCTTTATAATTCTTATGAACCATATAATTAATTATGGGTATTTAAACACTTAGAAAATATTATCACTACTTGATAATATTTCATACACAATGAACCTTTATTAACTATTTAATATAGTTCATACCCTGATCTAATATTATTAACAATTTAATAATATTTTATTAGTCTTGTAATATTATTATTCACTAAATAATATTTTATTAATCAATTAATATTATTAATCACTAAATAATATTTTATTAACCTTATAATATTATTAATCATTTAATAATATTTTATTCATCTTATAATATTATTAATCATTTAATAATATTATTATTCATTTAATAATATTTTAATTATAATTTAATATTATTAACTATTTAATAATATTTTAATCCTTATCTAATATTATTAACCATTTAATAATATTTTATTAATTATCCAATATTATTAATCATTTAATAATATTTTAATCAAAATCTAATATTATTAACTATTTAATAATATTTTATTAATTATCTAATATTATTAATCATTTAATAATATTTTAATCAAAAGCTAATATTATTAACTATTTAATAATATTTTATTAATTATCTAATATTATTAATCATTTAATAATATTTTAATCATTAGCTAATATTATTAATTATTTAATAATATTTTATTAGTTATCTAATATTATTAATCATTTAATAATATTTTATTTCTTTATTAATATTATTAATCATTTTAATAATATTTTATTTATTTAATATTATTATCTCTTTAATAATAATATTTTATTCACTTCATAATATTATTATACATTTAATAATACATTAAAAATTTTCTAATATTCTTATATTAATAATAATATTTTATTAATTTATTTATATTATTACACATTTAATAATATTTAACTCTTTTTACCTATTAAATTAATTATATTTTATTTTAAAAATATATTTATTAAGTCAAAAAATACTAAAATAATTTTTAGAACATTTTTCATTTTCTGACTCTAACCAGACCCGACCCGACCCGATCCGGTTTTTATTTTTTTCAGGTAACAGTGCACTGCGTCGCGACGCAGTGATTAACACTGCAACATGGCGCTGTACTGCAGAATCAACTTCCAATTTTTGATTTCATGACAGTTTGGACTACGTTGATTCAAACCTTGATTAAATAAAATCTACACATCCAAATAACACCAAATTAGTGTTGATGTGTTCTTAACTTCTTCTTTTACAATATTTCATGGTTCGACTGTCTTTTTGAAAATGTTTTACACGAAATTTACGGATTGAACCGTCTAGGGTTTAAAAATGACATCTTTTGCAGTAAAAGCTATAACTTCTTCATTATTCAATATTTTTGAAAGCTTCAAGTTGGGTTTTCTTTAAAACTCATAGATATAGCTTTCTAGCCATAAAAATTCAATTTCCAACTTGTACATTTCAAAATACAACACTAAACCTAACAAGCATCGTTAGGGTTTTACCGGTAAAATGTGTTATGAACATTTCTACAAATTTTATGCGTTACACAACTACCAAATCATGGTATAAACACATCATACTATGAATATACATATATTACATAGTTAAATACATCTAGACCATCAAAACGAGTTTTGATCGGTTAAAAATAGATTTTAACCATTCAAAATCATTCTAGACTAAAAAAATAAAAGAAAGATAAGTTTAGAGCACTTTTAAACCTTTGAAATTTGTTTGCTCTCCTTCTCCTCCTACCAAAGTATGTAGTGAAGTTTGAAGACATTCACAAGGACCTTCTCTAGCTTTTTCACTCATACTCTCAAGTATACTCTCACTTTTCTCTCCAAAGCTCTCTAGTTTCTCTCTTGAATTCTCTAGCAAATGAACCAACAAGCTTGGCTCAAGTGTGGAGTGTCTTATTTATAGCCAATTGCTAATGCTTCATTAACATCTCTTAATTCACCAACATAGTTAAATTAAGGCTTAAGTTGGATTACTATTTATTGGATTGACTAGGTGAATGACAAGTTGAGTGACATGAGTTGGTGAACCACTTTGATCTAGTGTGTAAAGGAAGCAATATGAAAAATCAAACAACACCTTGTGGGTCCAACAAGTGGCCGCCCAAATGGCCCTTTTTTGATTTATTTTTACTACATTTAATGTGCATATATATATATATATATATATATATATATATACATGTGTTCAATTGTTAACTAATTTTGACTTCCTATTGGGCTCCATATTGGACTCTAGGATTATTTATATTGGGCTCATCCATTGAATTGGTTTGGGCTCAATTTAATTAACACATTGGGCTATCATTTAAATAACTATGCAACCTTTAATTAAATTAAACGTTGGACTTGTTTAATAAATTACATAGACTAGTAATTAAATTAATTACATGAGCTACTAGGTTAATATCTTTGACCTAGTTTAACACTCATTTGGATTTAAAATATAATCCTATTAAATTTGCTTTAATTAATTATACACCTTGCTTTAATTCTTTAAATAAATATACACATACATAAGTACATCTATTTAATTATCTAATGCACAATTAATTAGTATCAAAATTTTAAATTCATTGCTAATTATATATTAATTATAATTACAATGTCTAATGGAATTCATGGTCATTACATTCTCCCTCCCTTATAAGAATTCCGTTCCCGGAATTACACATTTGAACTACTCAAAAAGATACGGATAGTTAGTCCTCATTTTTTTTTCTAGTTCCCACGTAGCTTCCTCAGTGTTGTGGTTCCTCCAAAGGAATTTGACAGAATGTATAACCTTATTTCGCAATTTCTGCTCCTTCCTATCTAATATATGACAGGAACTTCTTCATATGATAAGTCTTTCTCAACTTGTATTGGCTCATAGGATATGACATGTTTGTAATTAGGCTTGTATGGCTGCAACACTGACACGTGAAATACATTGTGAATATGTTCCAGTTAAGGAAGTAGGGCTACCTCGTACGCCACTTCACCCACTTTCTTCAATATTTCGAACGGTCCTATGAACCTTGGACTCAGTTTTCCTTTCTTTCCAAATTTGATCTTTCCTTTCCAGGGATATACTTTCATGAATACAAAACTTTCCACTTCGAAATCTCGTTTATGTCGATGTAGATCCGCGTATTTCTTCTAACGGTCTTGAGCTGCTACTAGCCGAGCTCTTATTACTTTGATAATTTTCATAGTTTATTGAACCAATTTCGACCCAAACAGTCGGCGTTCTCCTACCTCATCCCAACATAGAGGTGTTCTGCATTTTCTTCCGTATAATGCTTCGTAAGGCGGCATGCCTATGCTCGCATGATAACTTTTGTTATATGCAAACTCAAATAGTGGTAGATGGTTTCCCCAATTGCCCTTGAAATCCATCATGTAGGCCCTGAGCATATCTTCCAATGTCTGAATTGTTCTCTCACTTTGCCCATAGGTCTGCGGATGATATGCTGTACTCATTCTCAACTGTGTCCCCAAAATTTTTACGTGCAGAGCGCAGATCTCTGTCTGACAAAATCGATACCGGCACCTCATGTCTCAAAACTATCTCCTTGATGTATAGTTTAGCCAACTGATCCAAACTGAACTTAATCTTGATCGACAAAAAGTGCCCTGACTTTGTTAGTCGATCCACAATCACCCATATTGCGTCATATCCCTTTTGTGTTGCTGGAAGTCCTACCACAAAATCCATTGTGATATGCTCCCATTTTCACTCAGAAATTTCTAACGGCTGTAACAATCCACTTGGTCTCTGATGTTGGGCATTTACCCTTTGACAAGTTAGGCATCGGTTGACACATTCTGCAACCTCCCTTTTTAAATTAGGCCACCAAAAATGCTGATGTAAATCTTGATACATTTTTGTACTCCCCGGATGTGTCGAGTATCTCGTACTGTGGGCCTCTTGCAAAATCTCCTCTCGTAGTTCAGGCACTAGAGGTACCCAAACACGATTTTCAAATCTCAGCAATCCTATGCTATCAATTTTAAACATGACCTCTTCCCCATCGGTCATTCTCTTTCAGATTCTGTCACATTCCTCATCTTTGTCTTGAGCTTCTTTCACCCTATCTAACAAGGTTGAGCTCGCCTCCACTTCCATTGACTCGTTTGGATTTCTCACCTCCAACTCCATTCGAGCCATCTCTTGAACCAATTGTTCCTGATATGTCAATATGAACAATTTCTCCCTGCTCTTTCTACTTAGAGCATCTGCTACTACATTGGCCTTGGATGGTATAAAATTTTGCAATCGTAGTCTTTGATCAATTCTAACCATCTTCGTTGCCTCATATTCAACTCCTTCTGTGTGAAGATATACTTCAGACTCTTAAGGTCTATGAATATCTCACATTTCTCTCCATACAAATAATGCCTCCAAATTTTAAGGGCAAACACTACCGCTGCCAACTCCAAGTCTTGGGTAGGGTAACCCTTCTCATAATACTTTAATTGTCTGAACGCATACACAATAACTTTGCCGTTTTGCATAAGCATACAGCCAAGTCCCTTGTGCGATGCATCACTGTAGACCATAAAACCTCCTGTATCGTCCGATAAAGTCAATACAGGTGCTTCACTAAGTCTTTTCTTTAACTTCTGAAAACTTTCCTCACACTTCTCCGTCCATACATAGTTTACCGTCTTCCTCGTTAAGTTAGTCAACAATGTTGCTATCTTTGAAAAGTCTTAAATGAATCTCCAATAGTAACCCGCTAACCCTAAGAAACTTCTTACCTCCGTCGGCGTCCTTGGTTGTTCCCAATTCATCACCGCTTCAACCTTTGCTGGATCAACTGAAGCTCCTTATTTGTCGATAACATGCCCTAAAAATTGAACTCTCTCCAACCAGAATTCACACTTCGAAAATTTTGCATATAACTACTCCTTTCGTAAAATCTCCAATACCTATCTTAAATGTTTGACATGTTCCTCCTTCGTCTTGGAATACACCAAAATATCGTCAATGAACACGACTACAAATTTATCCAAGTATTGCTTGAATATTCTGTTCATCATGTCCATAAATATAGCTGGCGCATTTGTTAGTCCAAATGACATCACCAGAAACTCATAATGCCCATATCAAGTTCTGAATGCCGTCTTTGGTACATCCTCCTTCCTGACTTTCAACTGATGATAACTAGTCCTTAAGTCAATCTTTGAAAAGTACTTCGCCCCTTTCAATTGATCAAAAAGATCGTCAATTCGTGGCAACGGGTACTTGTTCTTAATTGTTACCTTATTCAGCTCTCTATAATCCATACACAGTCTCATCGATCCATCCTTCTTCTTTACGAACAACACAGGTGCTCCCTATAGAGAAATACTTGGCTGAATGTACTTATTATCCAACAACTCCTGCAATTGCACCATTAACTCCTTCATTTCTACCGAAGCTATCCTATATGGTGCCTTCGATATCGGTGCTGTCCTCGGTACTAAATCAATCACAAATTCTATCTCCCTGTTCGGCGGTAAACCTGACAGTACATCTGGAAAAAATCCATGAACTCCTTAACTACTGGTATTTGCTCCATCTCGGGACTCACCATTTGTGTATCCACCACCTGAGCCAAATACCCAACACAACCTTTCTTTAATAATTTCTTGGCCTGCATCATCGTCAGACAAGAAAATTGTCTTGACGACTTGCTGCCATAAAATACGACCTTAGACTTGTTTGATGTCTTAAGGTGTATGCATTTCTTCTGACAATCAATTATCGCCCCATGGTTAAACAACCAATCCATCCCAAGTGTTACATCAAATTCCCCCAAACGTATCAGAATTAGATTCACATTCAACTTCTGACCCTTGATTTCAGCACAACAATTTCTATATATGTACTCTACAGGAATCACTTCTTTATTAGCAACTTTTATGTTCATTGAGTTTTCTAGTTTTTCTCTAGGCAATTCTAACTTTCTAGCGAAATCATCAGACACAAATGAACAGGTAGCACCCGAATCAAACAATACATATGCATTTATATTATTGATCGGAATAATACCTGACACCACGTCTTTTGACTCCACGACATCTTGCACTGTCATATTGAAAGTCCGTGCTGTCGGCTTGTTCTGTGGACCGGTCCCCCGATAGCCAATTTGCTGTTATTGCCCTTGTAGCTGCTACCCCCATCATTCTTCCTCTTAGGACAATCCTTTATCATGTGGTCAGAAGCTCCACAGGAAAAATATCTTGCTTTCTTTGGGAATGGACAATTTGGAAATATGTCCCACTTGACCGCAGTTGTAGCACGTATTCTTGCCTTTCTTGCATTATTCGAAATGATTCTTTCCACATATATTGCATGCCGTCTTCTTCTGAACATTTCCTTGTTGATTTCCCGAGCTCCTGTCGTTGCTGTTGTCCTATTTGCGCTTGTTGTTGTTATTGTTATTACCTCCACTGTTACTGTTCTTGCTTCCCCCTTCATTTCTCTTCTTATTCCTTTCTTGATTATACTTGGTTAACGCATCACTTCCTCCTTCCGCAATGATTGACTTCTCCAGCAAAGTTGAGAACGAGTCAATCTGCAGTACTGCTACCTTGTTGAATATCTAAGGTCTCAATCCATTTTCAAGCCTTCTGGCCTTGCGTTCCTCCGTGTCCACACGTCCACCTGATGTGGAGTGAACTTGGCCAACTCATTGAATTTTGCCGCATACTCGGGTACCGACATGTTTTCTTGCTCCAGTTCTAGAAATTTCACCTCCACCCTACTTTTCATACTCTTCGAAAAATAAGTCTCATCGAATATTTCCTTGAATCGTGTCCAAGACACCACCCCTTCTCCAGCCCTATTTTGATTAGCTTCCCACCAGCAATTTGCTTCTCCTTTTATCATATAGGTAGCAAAAATCGTCTTTTACTCCTCAGCTACTCTCGAAATAACGAACACTTTCTCTATTTCCTTTACCCATGACTGGGCTTCTATAGGGTTTGCCGTTCCCCTAAACTCTGGCGGTCCCACAGCTTTAAAGTCATTGAAATTCACCAACTGCTTTGATGGTGGTGGCGGATTTGCTACTACTGGTTGTCGGTTTTGCATTACCTCAGCTAGCATGTCGACGAAGTTTTGCATCGGGTCTACGTTGTGTCCCCCCTCATCGTTGTTAACTGATTCTTCTACCCCCTGGTTCCTTGGTGGTTGTTTACGTGGCGACATTTTCTGTTATAAACAAAAATTTACATTATTATGCTTGTTTCATCTCTTTGTTTTGTATCTTAGGCAATGTTTAGCTAAAACATAATTAATTATCTCAACACGCATATAAACATAAACTTGACTGCATTTATATTCATATGTTAAAACAGTAGTGCATAACACTTTACATCGTAAACATACTGCTATAAATGCTTCTATCCCGGAGAAGCTACAAAAGATGGGATTCAACATATCCTACAACTTCCTAGAGTTGGGATTTACTGACATATTAACCCTCCAAACAAACAAAAGTTGGGTTCTACTGCATCTAATTACATATATCATTAGAAAATAACTAATACTACTGACTGCGCATCCCCCTACGGATCACATCATCATACTCCTCATCCCCGATGGCCATCACCACATTCTTGTTGATGGTGTGCATAGACTAGCCCTCCTCAGCTGGGTTGTAGTGCACCCTGCTCCAAAATCTACCATATGAAGATCGATAGACGTAGTTGAGCCTATCTGTCCTCACCCGCTTCTCACGAACCTCCTCCTCCAGTTCTATCATCTGACCATGTGCGGCATCCCGTTGCATCTCCATCTCCATCCTGTCCTCTATCGCCTCCTGCCAGTGAGCACGGATGGCGGCCTTCTCTGCCTGAACCTGCTGGACCTTCAGCTCAGCCTCGGCTAACCTAGCCTCGGTCACTGCCAACTTGGCTTGCAGCTCTACGTCCTGATCTACTAGCTGATGAGTTAGCACCCCAAAGTGCTCCACTGAATTCTCGTACCCCTGTACCTGATCCTCCAGTTCTACAATCCTCTCATTCAGCTCTGTGTTCTCGCCAGAGAACTGATAAGCTGCATCCTTATACTGATCCTCCATATGCTGGTGGGTCAGATTCTGCTATTCTAAATGCTGAACTCTTGCCTCCAACTCCTCATTCCTAGTAGTCAATCCCTCGATGATATCATTGACAGTAGTGCCCATGCTATCAGCTGACTCATCCTCCTCAGACTCATCAGACTCTGCCTCATCCTCACTGTAAGACCTCATCATACCGCCCCAGACGGGCTCCTCGCGATCTACCTCCTCGGGATCTGACTTAGGCTCCTCAATAGGTGCAGCCACCAGCGGCTGAGCGGTATCCATATGGATATCAATGTAATCCTCCTCAGCAATGTGACTCAACTGTCCGTTCTCTGCCATCCTATATCATAAAAATAACACATGTCAGTAAAATAATAAAATTTATTCATTGATGAAATGAAATGATATTTTATAATGTACATCTCGGCTCGATGGATTTTCTCAATCCATCTCCAAAAATACACAACATGATGAACCTCCTCGATTCATCTCCTAACGCACTCGATATGAGTTTAATACTAAGGTTATAACTTAGGTTTCATAAATCCTAACGTTTTTAACCTACAACTCTGATACCAACCTGTGACGACCCCAAACTCGGGTTCCATAACCTCGGGTTTGGTTCTCACTATTCAATACATTACTAGGAATTAAATACATACATTGCATTTAAACTTCGCGGAATAATACATATTGGTTCCTTACAAAAAGGTTACAATACCAGGGTCTATTAACCATAACATAAACAGTTCCTATCATAAAGAATTATAAAAGATTTACCAACAGTAAATACATATTTAAACATCTAATTAACATGCATAATTTAACTTAAGCTCTGGATTTCCCTTTTCCCTTGTCCTTCTTGGAGCATTCGGGTCTAGCTGAAAATGGTTCATGATATAGCAAGGATGAACAACTAGTTTGCTCAACAAGTTAAGAACAATCATAGAGATTTAATATATCATGAATGAATGGGAAATAACATCAATGGTTTCAACAATGGATAAAACAATTGTGAAATGAACAAGACTCAAATTTCATTGAACAAGAACATTCGAATCTTAAATGCTGAGTGGTCACCAAGGACCCTGAACTAACGAGGGTATAATAGAGTTTCCTCTGACCCTTTGAGTAGTTTTGTTTTCAAGGGGATCAACCTATTCAACCCGCTGTATATGCATTACATTTAGTCATCTGGCGCCAAGGTCGGTTTCCCGACATAAAATCCCCTAATTTAGGATTGTTCAATTCTCAGACTTAATATAAGGACTCCGCACCCAGCAAGGGTTTGGGATAAGCTTTTAAAAGTATTCAATTTATTGAATTTATAAACGCAATGTCTAGCTGAACTATTAGTTTTAGACATTTTTATTACAGTTCATGAATCAAGAACTATTAAGCTTCAAATGCACTAAGTGCGATTTTATAAACAATATGGATGTGGGATAATTTTAAATAATTAAACCACTTCAAGTTTTGACAATAAATACAAGTATAGAAACTTGTTCAACAATAATTGAGTAGGGTTAGA
The DNA here is from genome assembly GCA_947179155.2 of Hedera helix. NCBI lineage: Eukaryota > Viridiplantae > Streptophyta > Magnoliopsida > Apiales > Araliaceae > Hedera > Hedera helix. Next base: position 11,735,830 of record OX359282.1, on the reverse strand, counting down.
GAACTTGCTTATTTGCGACGTACTGCTAACCAATTCAACTAATTCCATTTGAATAGACCTAACAATTTAATCACGTTGATCTTTAAATTAGTATCTTATACACATAGGTATGATGACTTTTATAACTCTTACGAACCACATAATTAATTATGGGTATTTAAACACTTAGGAAATATTATCACTACTTGATAATATTTCATACACAATGTACCTATATTAGCTATTTAATATAGTTCATACCCTGATATAATATTATTAATAATTTAATAATATTTTATTAGTCTTGTTATATTATTATTCATTAAATAATATTTTATTAATCAATTAATATTATTAATCATTTAATAATATTTTATTCATTTTATAATATTATTATTCATTTAATAATATTTTAATTATAATTTAATATTATTAACTATATAATATTATTTTAATCCTTATCTAATATTATTAACCATGTAATAATATTTTATTAATTATCCAATATTATTAATTATTTAATAATATTTTAATCAAAAGCTAATATTATTAACTATTTAATAATATTTTATTAATTATCTAATATTATTAATTATTTAATAATATTTTAATCAAAAGCTAATATTATTAACTATTTAATAATATTTTAATCATTAGCTAATATTATTAATTATTTAATAATATTTTATTAGTTATCTAATATTATTAATCATTTAATAATATTTTATTTCTTTATTAATATTATTAATCATTTTAGTAATATTTTATTTATTAACTAATATTATTAATCATTTTAATAATATTTTATTTATTTCATATTATTATCTCTTTAATAATAATATTTTATTCACTTTATAATATTATTATACATTTAATAATATTTTAATGATTTTCTAATATTATTATATTAATAATAATATTTTATTAATTTATTTATATTAGTACACATTTAATAATATTTTACTCTTTTTACCTATTAAATCAATTATATTTTATTTTAAAAATATATTTATTAAGTCCAAAAATACTAAAATAATTTTTGAAACATTTTTTATTTTCTGACCCGAACCAGACCCGACCCGGTTCGGTTTTTATTTTTTTCTGGTAACAGTGCACTGCGTCGCGTCTAGACATGCACATTCGGTCCGGGACCTGGGGCTTGGCCCTGGTCCGGCCTAGACCCGGCCTGGTCAAAGCCTGGACCGGGCCAGGCCAAACTACCAGACCCTTCACAGACCATGTTTTTGACTCTCCAATCCGGCCTGGCCCGACCCGCTTAAAAGCCTGACCTGGCCTGGCCCGAACCGGCCCAGCCTGCAGCAACAACTGGACCAACCCCAACGCATAATTCTTTATTGATCAAAATGTTAACATTTGAAACCACCCATACCAAGATCACATGTCTTCATAATTAGTAATTGGTTCTTTACTTTTTTTCTATTTATTATATACTTAGTTTCATTTTCTTTACCTTTCGATGTGGGACAAATTTGTTGAACTTTAAATTAGACTTGTTGAGTTGCTGCTCTTCAAAATGTGCCAACGAATTCGTTGAACTTTAAATTAGACTTGTTGCTCTTCAAAATGTACCAACAAAACATGCACCAAGCAACCAATGAGTCTACAATACTAATTAGCACACATAATTTCTCTTTCTGTTTATTATATACTTAGTTTTATTTCCTTAACCTTTCGATGTGGGACAAATTTTTTTAACTTCAAATTAAACTTTTTCTTTACCCATACATATTGTATTTCTACGCCTCTCTATTACTCTCATCTGGGATGTATTTAGATGATAGATTTTGAAATGCTTTTAGTAGAAAATCCTTGATATCATATCGATCAGGTGAGGACAAGGGATGTGACTCATCTCCATCTAGCTTAGTCTCACTCATGTTTTCCTTGCTAAACATACTAAATTTCTCAGACCTTCTATTTTGGTGGCTCTCATCTCAATGCTTGTCAAAAAGTAAAATTTTATTACTTTAAACATAAAGTTTCATCTTTTGCCTTTACTGCCTTACTTGCACATCTTTTGTAACATAACTTATTTCTCGTTCTTCAGGACTTAAGGTAGTACATTTTCCAATGCTTTTATGCTAGTGCCAGTGATGCACACCAAGTTTTTAGGACTTCCAATGCCCACTATTTCTGCTGCCATCACTACTTATAGTTTCGCCTTTTGCTGACCATAAAATCGTTTCACCATGCTGCTTAGAGTGCCAACCTCTTGCTAAAAGGCGGGGCCAAACAGCTTCCTAAAAGAGATCACTAGATCGAGTTTTGCTTAGCCAGAAATCTCTAGTTAAAAACTTGATAATTTCACCTTTTGTTAGGGAGGAACATGCTTTGCCACTAGGTATCTCAGGACGAATGGGTAACATATGATAGGTTTTTGCGATCAATGGTGGTTCCAGTAAGATCTTGCTTCCTTTTACCAATGGCATAAACACCAATCACCATGCTTAAATTGTAAAGCTGCACAACAAGTGGTGGTGTACTGGTGTCCACTGTCCCGTACCAAAGAAATAAATAGCTACTGTAATAGTAAATAGTGTATGTCTTTTAGTCCCACATCAAACTAGCGGAAAATTCACAATACCACTACTTTATAAATAAGGCAATGGGCATTGGCCAACATTCATGCTTATTATGGGTTATTATTTGCCTAAAGTTAGCCCAAGCTGTTTAGTGTGGGCTTTTATTTTATTTTCTGAACGAGCCCAAAGTTTTCTTAAAAAGTGGAGCCTGGCCTGACCTGATCTGCAAGCCTCATCGGGCCGTGTTTTTTAGAGTTAAATTTGGCCTGACCAGGTCTAGTAAGTTAAAAAGACAGGCCCGACCTGGCTAGGTCAATGGTCAAAGCCCGACAGGCCCAGGCCAGACCGGACTGGGCCAGCCTATTGTGCACTACTAGCCGCGGCGCATTGATTAACACTGCAACACAGCGCCCCGACGCTGTACTGCAGAATCAACTTCTAATTTTTGATTTCTTGACAGTTTGGACTACTTAGATTCAAACATTGATTAAATGAAATCTACACATCCAAATAACACCAAATCAGTGTTGATGTGTTCCTAACTTCTTGTTTTACAATATTCCAGGGTTCGATCGTCTTTTTGAAAACGTTTTACATGAAATTTACGGATCGAACCGTCTAGGGTTTAAAAACGATATCTTTTGCGGTAAAAGCTATAACTTCTTCGTTATTCAATATTTTTGAAAGCTTCAAGTTGGGTTTTCTTTAAAACTCATAGATCTAGCTTTCTAGCCATAAAAATCCAATTTTCAACTTGTACATTTCAACATACAACACTAAACCTAACATGCATCGTTAGGATTTTATTGGTAAAATGTGTTATGAACATTTTTATAAATTTTATGCATTACACAACTACCAAATCATGATATAAACACATCATACTATGAATATACATATATTACATAGTTAAATACATCTAGACTATCAAAACGAGTTTTGATCGGTTAAAAATAGATTTTAACCGTTCAAAATCATTCTAGACTACAAAAATGAAATAAAGATAAGTTTAGAGCACTTTTAAACCTTTGAGATTTGTTTTCTCTCCTTATCCTCCTACCAAAGTATATAGTGAAGCTTGAGGACATTCACAAGGACCTTCTCTAGCTTTTTCACTCACACTCTCAAGTATACTCTCACTTTTCTCTCTAAAGCTCTCTAGTTTCTCTCTTGAATTCTCTAGCAAATGAACCAACAAGCTTGGCTCAAGTGTGGAGTGTCTTATTTATAGACAATTGCTAATCCTTCATTAACATCTCTTAATTCACCAACATAGTTAAATTAAGGCTTAAGTTGAATTACTATTTATTGGATTGACTAGGTGAATGACAAGTTGAGTGACATGAGTTGGTGAACCACTTTGATCTAGTGTGTGAAGGAAGCAATATGAAAAATCAAGTAACCCCTTGTGGGTCCCACAAGTGGCCGGCCAAATGGCCCCTTTTTGGCCTATTTTTGATTTATTTTTACTACATTTAACGTGCATATATATATATGTGTGTGTGTGTGTGTGTGTGTGTGTGTGTGTGTGTGTGTGTGTGTGTGTGTGTTCAATTGTTGACTACTTTTGACTTCCTATTGGGCTCCATATTGGACTCTAGGATTATTTATATTGGGCTCATCCATTGAATTGGGTTGGGCTCAATTTAATTAACACATTGGGTAAGCATTTAAATAACTATGCTACCTTGAATTAAATTAAACATTGGGCTCGTTTAATAAATTACATGGACTAGTAATTAAATTAATTACATGGGCTACTAGGTTAATATCTTTGACCTAGTTTAACACTCATTTGGATTTAAAATATAATCAAATTAGATTTGCTTTAATTAATTATACACATTGCTTTAATTCTTTAAATAAATATACACATACATAAGTACATCTATTTAATTATCTAATGCACAATTAATTAGTACAAAAAATTTAAATTCATAGCTAATTATATATTAATTATAATTACAATGTCTAATGAAATTCGTGGTCATTACATAAATGACTTAAATGGACCAACTTGTAGCCTACTCAATTAATATAATTGAGTCCAAACACACTGAATGAAAGAGTCCAGATGAATAAATTGTTGGGAGTCATAAATGAATTGAATTAGTAGTCCAACTTGAAATAAATTATGAGCCCAAAGAAATGTCTAAGGCCAAATTGGTGTAGTTGGTATTAGTTGGTCCAACCTAAATTAATTATAGGCCTAATAAAAATGTAGAGAATTGATCATACATTAGTTAATCGGTGGGAGATAAATAATCATGAAGTGATTATTTGTGGAATTAAACTAAATGAGAGTCTAATTAGTTGATTAATTTAAATTAATGGACTAACTTAAGGAATTTAATATCAATAAATTGATAAGTTAGTAAACTAATAAATAATTCAATTAACTTTATAACTAGTGAGTCTAATTGAATTATGTGATTAAATAAATGTATTTACTAAATGAGCCCAATATGTTAAGTTTTATGTGAATTAATTAATAGTCCAAGTAAATAAATAAATTACTAGTGGACTAACCCAATTATTTAATTAAACAAGTCAAGTAATTAAATTAGTAATGAACTTGTTGACAATATTATGTGATTTGTGTAATTTAATTAAACTAGCCCAATGTTTGTTTTAATTTCTAAGTCATGCTAGTAACCCATTGATTTGATTAATTGAGCCAAAATGATATTAAATTAGTAGCCCAAACTAGAGTCCAAATGGTGCATTAAGTAAAAGTCAACTTCTTGGTCAATGTTACTACCAAATTAGAGAATAAAAATAAATCCAAATTGAGGGATAATGTAGGGAGTCCAATGGGACCCATGTAATCTCCTAAGTGGCTTAATTGATTGGTCATGAGTTGCTAGAAAATCTCCACGTAAGCTTAGATAAGGATTTGTAAGGATAAAATTGGTGATAGATGTATAGATATAAAAGTTGTAAGTATACTTGTTGAAAGGTGAAACTTAAATTAATAATACACATCTTTGACCACTAGAATACTTCATTTTTTCAAAAGTTGCAAGAGTTTAGAGAGAAGCTCTCTAGAGAAAAAGAGAAAAGTTGAGACAAAAAGAAAGTTAGAGAGAAAAGAGAGAAAACCAGGAGGGAATGCTAGATCTTGTAAGATGGAATGGTTAGATGATCTTGAAGTAAGGATTAATGTTGGAGGCCTCTTGATGGTGAAACTTCCTAGCTATGAAAGTGGATCATTCAAGTCTCTTCAAGTTTCTAGCCAAAAGGATCATCCACCAAAGGTTCAAAAGTGTTTTAAAAACTCTGGTTTATGCTTTTCTTTGATCTATATGTAATTTTTATGGTAAAAAATCATTTTCAAAGCTCTTGATACTTAAATTCATGCTAGACTAGTATCTCTAGGATTTAATGGGTTAAACATGAGTATTGATATGCATCTATGTTGGTAAGTTTGACAAAAAGCTTGAAAACAACTTTACCGAAAAACCTTAAAACGTAACAATCCGTTCCCAGATTTACTGTTCACGTTCCGTAAGTCATATTCATGATCCATAAATTTTAAGTGGTAGGACTATGAGATAAGAAGAGATTCCAATTGGAATGACTGAAAAATAATAAACGAGCTAGCCGTGGTGATTTTTCTCGTAAAACGGTCCTGCCGAAAAAAAAATAATCTGAAAACCTACTATCCAAAAAATTAAAAGGCCTATTTTCGCCACTTTTATTGCTCCAAAAATTCTGGCCAATTTATATGTGGTAGTATATGGTATAAAGCAACCACTGTAAAAATTTGAGCTCGATCCGACTTCGGATGAGTGAGTTATGATCCAACAATTTTCAAGTTTTAAAAGGGTATGACTCCTATAACTTGAAGCGTGTAACTCAGAAAATTATGAAACTTTTACTGGATGTATTATATTATGACAGGAAGCTACCATATAAATTTCAGAATTTCTAATAAAAACTCGATTTCTAATAATTACTGTCATTTTCAGACAGGAATGGACTATTTAAAAATAGTAAATAAAGTTGGAAAATTAAAATAAAATTATTTTGTGTATAGAATGAAATATACTAAAGATATCCAAGAGTTATAAAAATAATAAATCAATTAAGTATTTTTAATAAATACGAAGAACTTAAGAAAAAGGAGGATAAAAGAATAAAATAATTATATATTATTCAATTTTAATTAAATAATACATAAAGGTTATTATTTATTATTTAAATAATATTAAATAATAAATAAAGTAAATAAAAAGAATTTAATTAATTATTTATTATTTAAATGTTAGATATTAAATAAAGTAAAGGAGTATATGAAGTTAATAAAATAATTATTTATTATTTAATTAATATTAAATAATAAATAATGGTGAGTAGTTATCTAATTATTATTTAAAGGATATTAAAGAAAGATAAAGTTAATAAGGTAATTATTTATTATTTAATAAATAAGGATGATTCATTATTATTTAAAGGATATTAAATAATAATTAAAGGGAGATGAAGTGAATAAAATGATCATTTGTTATTTAATTAATATTAAATAATAAATGGGGATAATTAATTAAGAAGTTATTATTTAATGATATTCAATAATTATTAAAGGAATTGGGGATAATTAATTAATTAATTATTATTTAATTGATATTACATAATAATTAAAGAAAAATAAAGTTAAGGAAATAATTGTTTATGTAATGATAAGTAAACAAGTAAAGTTAATTAAATTAATTATTTATTTAATACTAAATAAATAAAAGGCAGAAATTAAATGAATAAGGAGGTGATTAAACAATTTGCATTTAATTGTTTAAGTCTTTAAATATTATTAAAGGAGTAAATTATTATTAAATATTTAATGATAATAGCAAGTGGTGTAATATTATTAAAGGATTAATGATATTGGTAATTGAGTGAATATTATTAATAGTTTAATAATGTTAGTAACCAATTAAGATGTTGTTCAATACTTAATAACGTTTGTAATTGAATGAGGTATTATTAATGTATAATAATATTGGTCGGTAATTAAAATATTATCCAAGGGTGATAATATTATTCTATAATTTATGAGTTAGTAAATAGGGAACTATGTGTTGTTAAGTCAATTTATTTGAGAATGATAAATGAATCCTGTAATGACCACGAATTTTATTAGTCATTGTAAATATACTTAATAAATATTTAGCAATGAATTTAAACTTTTTGTACTAATTAATTGTACTTTAGATAATTAAATAAATGTACTTGTGTATGCGTATATTTATTTAAATGATTAAAGCAAGGTGTATAATTAATTAAAGCAAATCTAATTGGATTATATTTTAAATCCAAATGAGTTGATAAACTAGGTCAAAGATATTAACCTAGTAGCCCATGTAATTAATTTAATTACTAGTCCATGTAATTAATTAAACAAGCCCAATGCTTGATTTAATTAAATGTAACCTAGAATATTTAATGTAAGCCCAATGTGTGATATAAATTGAGCCCAAACAATTTAATTGAATGAGCCCAATAGAATTTATTCCCAAGCCCCATGTGAAGTCCAATTAAGGTCAAAACTTTGGTCAATATATATATATATATATATATATATATATATATATATATATATATATATATAGATGTATATATGCACATTAAAACATTAAAAATAAATCAAAAATGGGTGATTAAATCCCATTTTTGCTGAGATTTTTGAGGGTCCCACTTGGATTGCTTGATTTCCATATTGCTTTTATTTTACTCAATGACAAGGTTAACCAACAACCCTAGTCAATCAACTAGTCAATCACCATGTCCATCCATCAAATAGTAATGGTAATTAGGCTTAATTTCACCAACATTGGTGAATTAATAAAGCTAATGAAGAATTACCATATGGCTATATATAGAACACTCCACACTCTTGCATTGGTTGGTTAGTTTATTTCAAGCATTCCTAGAGAGAAAAATTGAGAGCATTTGAGAGAGAAATAGAAGAAACACTAGTGAGCTTAAGGAAAAAGCTAGAGGAAAGTCTTGGTGAATGTCCACAAGCTTCACTACATACTTTGGTAGGAGGAGAAGGATAGCACACAAATCTCTAAGGTTTAAAAGTGCTCTAACTTCTCTTTATTTCATTTTTATGGTCTAGAACGATTTTGAACAGTTAAAATCTATTTTTAACCGATCAAAACTCGTTTTGATGGTCTAGAAGTGTTTATCTATGTAATATATGTATATTCATGGTATGAAGTGTTTATATCATGATTTGGTATGTGTATTTTGCATAAAAACATAAGAAATGTTCATATTGTATTTTTACCGGTAAAATCCTATGTAGCTATGTAATATATTTTGTGTCATTTCGAAATATACAAGTTAAATACTTGATTTATATGGCTAGAAAGTTTTATGTATGAGTTTATAAGAAAACCCAACTTGAAGCTTTCAAAAATATTGAAAAACAAAGAAGTTATGGCTTTTACCGCAAAGGATGTTGATTTTAAAACCCTAGGTTGCATTGTGAGCCATTTTGAGTCTAGTTACGTTTGGAATTTGGATTTGTGATCTGAAGAGAAATTGTAGAGGGGGAAATTATAATGAGGATGGACTCAAGAATCACCCCAAAATGTTTTAAAATGAAGAAGTTATGGCTGTCGGAGTGGCTGGAGGTTGGACAACCCATTTTAGGGTTTTTGATTTCTGCTTTGAAAGCCCCGGCGCCCAAAATAGCCTATGTTGAGCGCTGGGGCATTCAAAACAGTAGGTGAAAATTTTCTGGGTTGGTCCGGGTCGGGTTTTATTGGAAAATTTAAGTATAACTAAGTGTAAAATGAAGGTATTTGTGTATTGAACCAATATATGGAATTTATTTGTAATTAATGGGTAGAAAAATGTTTAAAATAAAGATTAATGTTAAAACCATTAAAAAGTTAACTATTGGTGTGGTTTAAAGATTTTTATTAAAATATTATTAAATAATTAATAATATTAGTATATGATTAAAAAGTTATTAAATGATGAATAACATTAACAATTGGTTAAAATATTATTAAATGGTTAATAATATTAGTAAGAGATTAAAATATTATTAAATGGGTAATAATATTAATAAGTCAATAAAATATTATTAAATAATTAATAATATTAATAATTAGATAAAATATTATTAAATGAATAATAATATTAGAAAAATAATAAAATATTATTAATACGTAATAATATTATATAATGAATAAAATATTATTAAATGATTAATAATATTAATAAAGTAATAAAATATTATTAAATAATTAATAATATTAGAAGATGAATAAAATATTATTAAAGGATTAATAATATTAGATAATTAATAAAATATTATTAAATAGTTAATAATATTAGATAAGGATTAAAATATTATTTAAAGATTAATAATATTAGATAATTAATAAAATATTATTAAATAGTTAATAATATTAGAAGATGAATAAAATATTATAAAATAACTAATAATATTATAAGTTTGTTAATATATTATTAAATGATTAATAATATAAGAAGATTAATAATGTATTATTAGATGATTGATAATACTATAAGACTAATAAAATATTATTAAATTATTAAGAATATTAGATAAGTGTCTGGACTATATTAAATAATTAATATAGGTTCTTTGTGTTCGGAATATTATCAAGTAGTGATAATATTTCCTAAGTGATTGTATACCCGTAATTATATAATTATGTGGTTCGTAAGAGTTATAAATGTCATTATACTAATGTGTATATGATACTAATTTAAGATCAAACTGATTTAATTGTTAGGTCCGTTCAAGGATTATTAAATTAAGTTGGTTAGCCGTAGACGACGCACGAGGCAAGTTTTCTATATCTTAACTTGTATTTATTGCTGCAGTTATTCTTCAACCGTATTTACATTGAGCAATTCACTTATTGTTGAGCAAGTATCTACACTCGTAGTTACTTGACAGACCTTTGAGTGAATTAATTATCAAAAATTACTTCACATCGTTATTGATTATTGTATTCGCACATAGTGCTTTTGCAATTGTTTAAGAACGTCTAAGCTAATTGTTTCGGCTAGACAAATGCATGTTTAAATTCATTTAATTGAATATTATAAAAGCTTATCCAAACCATTGGCTTGTGCGGATTCTTACAGTAAGACTGAGAAAGAACAACCCTAGTTAAAGGGGATTTTTTTATTTGTCGGGAAACCGAATGCGCACAAGAAATCTAGATGTTATGCATATACATAGGACATGAGAGGACTGATCCCCTCAAGTGTCCCATTATTTTTAACAAGGAGTCAGACATTGTATGTCTGTTTTACCTTAGTAGCAGTTCACGGTCATTAAAGACCACTCAGCAGTAAAGAGTCAATACATTCTTTTATTGAACATTGATTCTTGATATCTTTCACAATTGTTATTGTTGAAAACCTTGAAATTATTTCCCTTCATCATGATATATCGTATGATTGTTGTTATAAACTTGCTGAGCCATTTAGTTGCTCATTCTTGCTATATCATGACTATATTTTAGCCAATCCCGAAAGCTCTAAATCGGACAAAGGCAAGGGGAAAGCGAATGCTTAATTTTAGTAGTTGCATGCTAGTTTAAATTACTGTTATGTAATTACTGTTGTAAATCTTTTGTATTTTCCCTTAAGATATATAATGATTTAGATTAAGGTTAATAGACCTTGGGAAGTGTAGCCTTTTGTTAAGGAACCTTTTGTATTATTCCGCAAAGTTTGAATACAATTTATGTATTTCATTGTTGTTAAGTATTGTACAGTGAGAACCAAACCCGAGGTTAAAGAACCCGGATTTGGGGTCATCACAAATCCCTATGCACATTACTAATTGAAAGATAATCATATTAGGTCTGTCAAAGGAGGTAAATTGAATTGTGTAGGCGTAAGCGAGGAAACAATTCAAGCAAATTTTTCAATACTATGTGATGCTTTTATAAACTTGTTGTTATATGTATAAATTGTTATGTATGCACTTATTGTATGTACTAATTGATTTTAAATATGCCTTGATACAGTCATATGATGTGAATAACTGATATACAATTGATGCTATAAGTTGAACTGTGTTATATGTTTTATGTAATTTGAAAAAATCGATATGCGTTGTATGCATGAAGTAATTGGATAAATGCCAAGCATGAGCAACACGATGCATATGTTAAATGCGAAGCATGAAGTATGACTTAAATGTGCGCTACATGTTATGTGAAAACTATTAGACTTACTGAGCCGTCGTGCTCACTTTTACTATAATCAACCATTTTCAGCAAAGTGTGAGGAATTTGAAGATCCCGGTAAACGTAAAGGAAATTGTAATATCCTGAATATTTATAGCACTTATAAATATGATATTAAATAAGTAAAGTGAATTGTAAAGTTAATTTCGAGGATGAAATTCCTGTAAGTTGGGTTGAATGTAAAATCCCAAATATTTCAAAAGTGATCTAACAAGATCAAAGCAAGGTTGTCAATTCAAAACCTAAGATCGATTGCTCAAGCATACCTTGAGCTATCTTAAAGAATATATACGACTTGAAACTACGATCGTATACAACTAAGAGGTTAAAATCTTTAACCTAAACTATGTGTTATGTGATTAGTAAAGCTTGAATTGAGCTTTTAAATTTGCTATGTCAATTATTTATGTTCATGATTTTGTGTTTTGGTTTGAGTAGTTAACCTTAACAATTATTAAAAAATCAGAAGTCAATTTAAGGCAAAAACCTAAATTAGAAGAAGAGTTAAAACCTAAACCCTAAACCCTAGGGTCTAAACCCTAGAAAATAACCTAGGCCCTTGAGCAAAATGTGAAGGTCAAATTGACATTATGTTTCAAGATTTAACCTTCCCACGATTTGAAAATACGTAGCAGTCAGTAAAAGTTTTTTTTCTCGAAAAATGTGATAAAAGCACTATTCACTAAGAAACATTTTTCATTCGTTTGATCGTTTCTTTCATCTGTAGGACTTCTTGTATTTCACGATATAGTGTTAATATGAGGTTTAGATGTCAGGGAACCAATAAATTTCTTGGAGAAAAAGATGCAAAATACACGATTTACGAGAAAACGTTTGTCGTCTTTTTGAACGTTCTTTTCAACGTTTGGATTTTTTCCATTTCACGATATAGCATTTATACGGGGAATAGATACCAGAGAGCCACTGATATTTTTCCCAAATTAAAATGTAAAACGCTCTTCAAACGAAAATGTTTTCTATTTTTGATCAAACCGTTGATGGATACAGTGATTGTATGCAACACCGGTGCGTAATAAATAATAAAAGATTTTCTCGAAAAGTGTGTTGGGAATAAGACAAAATAGGGAAAAGACAAAAATAAATATTATTTTTGACTTGTTGATCGTTTAAGCATATTCTGAGAAATGGTAGTCAAAAACACTATTCACCAAAAAACGTGCCAAGTCTGTTGAACTTCCGACTTTACAAAATAGTGTTTATTCGGAACAAAACTCTGTAATATCAGACTTTTAAATCAGTTGAGGTCAATTTAACCAGAAGACTTAGAAATGAACTAGAATTAGTTAAGGATGAACTAATTTCGGTTGAGATGTAACTGAGTTAGATGTAACTGGGTTAGGAACCTAACTAGGAACTAAACCTAGTTACAAACTAACTAAGCTTATGAAATAGTTAAACCTAATCTAGTTGATATAAAACTAAGTTAGATGACATTTAGTTGAAATGAAACTAGGTTATGTTAAACCTAGTTGGAATCGAATTAGGTTAGGGTAATTAGATTACCATTTAACCTAATTATCAATTAATTAAACTAAATCTAAATAGGATTAAGTTTAATTAAACTAAAGATTAACCTAAATTACAAGTTAATCTAATCGGTGAATTAATAACCTAATCGAATAATCAAATTCCTAGGTTTATTGCTAAATTAATCCTAACTAAGCTAGATTATCAAAAGGACTAATCTAACCTTGATCAAGCTTGGTAAATGACCATGACTACCCCTCAATTAAATGGTTAATTCACCAACCAAACAAGCCCTAGAACTATTCCTTTGGTAGGCTAATTGGTGGACCAATCAAAAGCTAACATGTATGGATTTGTGATGTCATTAAACATGATGATTACTAGCATTTAATGGCTTTAAATGGGCTGAATGGTCGTTCATTACAAGTGGTAAAGGGTGATGAATTTCAACTTAGCTTAGCTTGGAAGTTTGGTAACAATGACCTTTATACCCTAGCTTTCCATGACCTATAAATAACAAGCATTGTGCACTTATTTTCTCATTCATTTTTCAAAGCAAAAATGTTTGTATCAAAGCTATACTCATATATGAGAGAGAGTTCTAGTGAGTTTTAATCAAAGGAAGTGCAAATAAATAGTTAAAACTTGCACTTCGAGAGGTAAATCATTAGTTGTTTTTATGTTCGATTAATTTTCGTAGTTTAAAAGCTCAAGAACGTGAGTCATAGCCATGTACGATTGTCGTTCTCCGTGTTCTTCACCTGTTCTTGAGCCTTTCTTCATTTTACAATAGTTATAATGTCGAATTTCAATTCGTAGTTTAATGCTCAATGAACATACGTCGTAGCCATGTACGATTATCGTTCTCCGTGTTCTTCGTATGTTCTTGAGTATTTTTTATAATTCAATTTACAAGCCGTTATAATGACCAAATTTTGTCAATTATAAAATGTTATAATCACTTATCTAAGCAGTTATAATTCTCACATTATTTCAAGTACGAAAACCAAAAACTCAAGAACATAGTCGTTACCATGTACGGTTTATCCGTTCTTTGTGTTATTCGTGTGTTCTTGAGCAAAAATCATGAATTTTTCTATGAGAAGGTTTGTAATTTGTTAGTTTTTATGTTATAAAGTGATATTGAGTCTTACCACATGATTTCTTATTGAGTTAAAGCAAGCAGTACCATGTTTCACATGGTTAACCCTAAAAATATTGATCAAAGTTACTGACCTTTCTGCTAAAATTACAAAATTTTAATGTCAGAATCTGCCTTAGCAACCTAAATAAAAGTTTTAGATCGTGAAATTCTAAACAATTTAGACTCAATAATTACTTTAAAATATTTCCGGATGACAAAGTTATGGCAGTTACCGGAAAGGACGTCAAAGCTGAAAATTTTAAGGGGCATTCGGGTGGAAGCACGAAATTTTGATTTTTTGAGTTAGCCAATTTTCCAAATGATTCCGCCAATGGAAATAGTCTAGTTTAGTGATAAAAACACGTTTAAAGAAGGAAAATTTGATGAACTAACGTTCGGGTACACGTAACCCTTTATATAGGCGCTTTAAACGATTACCGGAGAACCCTAATTATGCAAAAAGACAAGTCTTCTAATTCTTGCTATGTGTTACTTTTGTAATAATGTTAAAATGATAAATGAAATATGAAATTTCATGTTGCTATGTGATAGATGTTATGTGAAGCCTTTAAATGATGTTTAAAAGCCTTCTAACTGTTATGTTTTATGTTTACGAGTTATGAACATGATTTATACACTTTGTATGTCAATGTGATATAAATTGTTAGAATGTGAGTTATATGTGATATTAAATGGAGAATTATGTTCAGTTAATGCATGTTAAAGTTTATATGAAAGCATAAACTACGTATGTGCTGTATGTTAGACTTGCTGAGCCGTCGTACTCATTCTTGCGAATGAAACCTTATTTGCAGATTAAAGATGAACATTAAGAAGATCATGAACGTAAAGATGAAGCATAAATTAGGTTTTCATGTTTATTACTTGTATTTGTATAAGTCATAATGACTGTTGTAATACGAACAAACAAACATGTAACCGAATATTGAATGAATGATATAAATTATTATCATCAAAATGTTGTTATGTCTTTATTTTGATATAACGTAGAATTGTTAAGACTTAACATAGTATTGATAATGATCTATTTATCTAGATGAGGATCGGTAAATAACTTGTGAGTGTTGTACATCCGAGACAGGACTAAGCGATGTTGACTGGTCAAATCCATCGTTAAGTTTCCTCGGACCCAGGTATAACTCGTTATTACTACTCTGAATACCATATAAGTAGGATTATTGATGTGAAGAGATATCACTATAAACAAATATGTTTCAAATGAGGGTTTTAACTAGTTGGGTAATGTTCTTTATGGAAAGAGAATTTTGCACCGGACAAAGATACAACCATTTGTCACAGATACAGATGCAAACATTTATCACGGGTGAAGATACAAAGATTCACCGCGAGATTCTCTGTTCCTAAGAGCCGTCCTAATGATTTAATACCGTGAATGTTGGAACATGTAAAGTTATAGAATATTTAAATCTTAAGGTTAAAATTAGACCGTTATATATGGTTTTATCCATTTATACGGATGAAATACAAGTTGATACTTGTATACTTATTAGACTGAGATCAAGTTAAGATCCAGGGACAAAGTTAAGAGAAAATTTTAATGTATAGTCTAAAATAAGACTAATTCAACCATTATGATTATGGGATCATTGGTTAAGTCGATAGACGTATGAAATTAACGCACAAGGTCCGCCGTATGTAATAGTGCAGGAATTTTGGGGGCGTTACAGAAATTATTGAAGTTATAATTGCTATAAAACCTTATTGTTAGAACTTTTTAAATCTTTTGATGTAACATGTTGGAATAATTATAAATTTGTATTATTCTTGAGTTAAGGCCTTGTAATAGTAGTGAAAGGCAGTTGTATATTAAAGCGAGTGCTAATACTTGTGAACTCGTTTAGATTAAAGAAGTCTGTAAGTAGACTAAATGTTTATTGTTAAAGTGTGAACGTTTGTATACTCACAAGGACTGTAATAAACTAGGTCATGCTATAAATGATCTGAGTTTGTAAGATAAATGTAAAGATTGTGATTCTGAGGCAAAGTTTAAGTAAATGTTATAAAATTTTTAATTTATTGAATTGATATTATACCAAAGTATGAACTTTTTTTTTTGTCAAAACCAAATTGTTTTGGGATGACATCTATACTGAAACAAATAACTCCCTATATGGGATCATTGGAGGTAGTAATAAATTAATCTATGTGCGAACAGGTGCCATTATGATGATATGCGTACTCCTAGGATATTGGATAGGTTGATCCCCTATGATATATATGAATAAATGGTTTTTAAGCCGTTTACGACTGACAGAAACTATAATAAGTGTGTGGTTTGACAGACAAACCTCAGTATAAATTGAAAAGCTATTAAACTACTATTCTTTCAACTCAAATACAATATATGTACGCTTTATTCATTGATTTGACTTTCTGAGCATGTTGTAGCTCATCCTTGCAAATAAATTTCATTTGCAACTTTAAACGATAATCCTGGAACTTCTGGAACGAACAATGGAAATAAGCTGTGTTAACTTAGTGTTACGTTTATTGTTTGTATATATTTAAGTCTTGTAAGACTTTGTTGTAATAATAACACGAAACTGGGAATGATGTAATTGAATTAAATAAAATTATAATATATTATCATCTTTTGTTATATCAACTGTGTTGTACTATGATCTTTAAATTTATTTAGAATGTTTGTACTGGTTTAGTACAGTGTCAATAAGAACTATACATCTGAGTGAGTGTTAAGTGATTGAAGGAGTTTTGTAAGAACTGAGGGTTGCTCCTTTGATTCTAAGAACAAATTTATTACTTAACACTGTGAATTTTAGATAAATAGGAACTATTGGCATAAAAGGGATATTGATGAGACATAAATCTATACATCCAAGTGAGGGTATCCAAACACATTAATTTTTCTGACGAGAAAGACTATATGTGATGGGATACTGTGAACCTTGGATAGATTGAATTTATACATTATGAAATATTTATAGATAATCAGTTAGATGTGAGAACCAAATATGCTATAAGAGATTTAGAGATTTGGGGGCGTCACATTAACTATTTTACTTGTCCACCAAAATTTAAAGTCCAGAACTATCCATCTTCATTCAAACTTCAAAGTATAGAATATGGTCAATCATTAACTGAAAAGTAAAACAAATGTTTTGGATAGTTATTAAATCTAAGCGTTGTTTTGATATAAAATTTAGAACTAAAATTAAATGGTGTGCCGACATGACTTGAATTTGTCCAGCCAACTTTATTGTCACATATTGCTTCTTCATCTCAATTGGCAAGCTTAGGAAAATGTCAACATCAACCACGTTGCTCACTATCTTTGCTGCAACCATTATCTTCTCTTCGTCGGTGAAAGTGCCAATGTTATCAATGATACCATATACATCTCTATGCGATTTGGCCAAGTCCTTGTCATAGCCAATCCTTTGGGTCATAAGTCCAAGGTGATAAGTAGTGGTGTTGATCAAACCATTAAGACTATCATGCATTGTTTTCATAGTTTTGAGGAGTATATCTTGGCACTTAAGCTTTTTGTTCCTTCTATCAGTTAGATTAGAATCACCCGTAGAGCATGAAAATTGAGCACTCTCAGCTTCCTCTTTATCTAATTCATCCACTACGTCAGCAAGAGCTTCAACATGTTCTCCTGTAGCTCTATACATGCCAAAAAATTGTTGCTAGTCCTCATACCACGTCAATGGCTTGTTCCATTGCTGCAAATATTGGAACAAAAATCCCATCAATTTCATACAGATTTTTAATCACCAAAAAAATGGAAAGCAAAAAAAATAGAAAACAGTTTATGCAAAAATATTTCTCACTTTAGGCGTCTGGTTTACTCATGATCAAATTTACATGACAGTGAAGACACATACCTGCTAGTGAATGCATTAGTCATTTAATCAAGGACATTAAGCTAAGTGGCTGGTAGTGTGTACATGTTATATTACAAGTCAATTCCTTTAGATTCCTCCCGTATTAAGTTTAGCGCAATCTGGCCATTTTCTTTCTAATGGAGCCCATGAAACTATGAAATCTTCATAAAAATCAGAATCAACTTTATTGTTTTTTCTTTTCAGCTTTTATATTTGAATGTAACTAATTCAACAACACGATCCCACTCCATTAAATTTTCTAAACATGACCCCACTCCATAAAATCAGATTTTCTCGTAAATGATATTATTTTTCCTCCATAATAAGAGTTCCAATTGTATGTTACAAAAGTATAAAGAATCTACCATAGCCATTTCTCCAGTTTTGCCACACAACCATTTATAAATTGGCCATTGTCTTGCTTGAAGCCCTCTGCAATGATGTGGTAGAAATAATCTACAAGTGCTTTCTCTTCAATAATTGTCCAACTCTTTCTATTCCTTACGTCTCCCGAGTGTTTTTGACTTGAAGACGATAACTCCATGGCTAAATAATTATAGAAGATAATAGTTACATTCACAATTTTATTAACAAAGCTTAACATAACCAAAGAGTAACCTGAATATAAGAGGAATAGTTTAAATAGTTTAAATCAAGATTACAAATTGAGATTATGGAGTAGGTAATTCTCTAAGCTAAAAAAAGATGTGTTGATGTTAATCATGCGTGTGACAAAATTTTGAGCTAATTCTTCAACAAGCTAGACCTTTAATTATGAGCTAAATCACGTTGCCTATTTGTTTAGAATGATCAAGTACTTTAATTATGGATTAGTTAGAAATTTTGAGCCAATTCTTCAACAAGCTAGACGTTTAATTTGGGTTAGTGGCACAAAGAGAACTAACTGTAAACACTGGTGTTGGCGTGAGCCTTGAAGTATGTTATGTGGGTTGTAGTACTTGAATCAGTTATTAAATACTACTAAATACCTTGTCCAAAATTGAGAGTCCTTGTTTTTGTTTTTTCCCATTATTTAACGATTATCTGGGACATACTTGGACATATTATTACTTTACTAGGTTCTAATATACATTTCTCACTATATTTATTTATTTGCTTTTCATCTACTTATTTTTGTGGCTTCATATGTTGGGCATAAAAAAACATATTCATTTCCAAAATACATAAAGATCTAATAAACCTTTAACAAGTGTAAAAAGCAATTTTCAACAAAATGAACAAGAAGTTTGAATAAGAATTAATGTTATTCCAAAATAGTACTGTTTTTGGATCACACTAACTAAACTTGAGAATCGTCGAAAGAAAGAAGAATTAAACTATTCCTCCCACCCTAAACAAACCAAATTTAGCATCATAAATCAAGTCTAGCCAGGGCACTACAGTTTAGAGCACAATTCTCAAAGATATACAAACATTTCCTCCAATGCTCCAAACAAGGAACAAAGGATGCTCAAGAGGAAAATACTCCGCAAGAAGTTCATCGTGCTAGTATTTAAACTTAAGACTAGTTGTAGCCATACGACTAACATATGGCCTTTCAAGTCTTGTCACTCTTGGATGTTTGAAAGCACACTTTTGGAATTTTAATTGATAAAACAGATCCAATAATTATCTATAGTTTGTGCTGAGAATGGTACAATGGCCCACACAAATTCCAAACGTCAAACTTTAAAGAAGACAATACTGAAAATCAATACCCAAAATTTCTGATGCTCAATTGTAATCACAAGGATTGTTGTCCCGATAAAAAAAGGTAAATCAAAACAGTAACACATAAACAAGCCAACGTATACAGCAGGAATAGACCTCAACATCAGTTTGTTGGAAGTAGATGAACAGGAAATACCCAATTATAAGGCCAATCGTGAGTCCCGACAAAACACCACCGATTCTCAATAACTAGATTAGAGTAAATTATCCACAAATTCAAATCTCAAACCCAAAATTCAAACCATAAACATCACCAAAACACGATCCAATAAAAAAAAAAATACAGACAAAATGATAGGAAATAGAAGTTGCATAGAAAAATAAACTTGCAGAGAAAGAAAATTAACATAAAAATAACAATTCATTCATTCGATAAATCTAGGATATTAAAACTGAGCTAAACTACACGACACCGTTCTTACACAAGACTGCTACTACTTAACTAAACCAAGCGACACCGTTTCAATAACTACTCCATACTACCATTTGAGCTAAACGACATCGTTCGAATAATGGCTAATCCCAACTAACTTCTTGGAATTATTCTTTAGTCCCTCCTCCATGACAATTCCCCCTTTCTTGAGAAACTCCTTGTCCCCAAGGATTAAATTATGGAAAGCTCTTGCTGAGCTGACTCCACTCCTCCCAGGTAGCATCTTCTGGAATGCTATTAGACCAGTGTATGAGGACCATGGTAATGGGTCTGTGCCCCCTTTTTATCTGTCTTCTGTCCAAAATAGCCATTGGAGTAGGCCTAATTTCTCCTTCCTCAATCACCTGTGGCAACAAAGTTTGAACCACCTGTTTTTCTCCTATCTTCTTTTTTAATTGTGACACATGAAAAACATCATGAATTTTAGATGTAGGAGGCAATTTAAGTTGATAAGCCACATTTCCTATTTTCTTGATCACCGGATAGGGGCCATAGTATTTTGTAGATAACGTGAAATTCTTCTTAGCTCTTATGGATGCTTGTCTGTAGGGGCTGCAGCTTTAAGAGCACCCCATCCCCTACTTCAAATTTCCTCTCAGTTCCCTTTTTGTCTGCATAGACCTTCATCACTATAGGATTCTTTACCGTGTCTATCTGATGGTAGTTCAGGATAGGAGGATTTATTCTATATAAAGCTTTGTAGGGAGTCATCCCAATAGCAGTATGGAAACTGGTATTATACCACCATTCAGCTAATGACAACCACTTTTTCCATTGTGTGGGTTTGTTTCTAGTCATGGATCTCAATTACATTTCAATACATTGGTTGACTCTTTTTGTCTGCCCATCTGTTTGGGGGTGGTAAGCTATGCTAAGCTTGATTTGAGTTCCCATAATGCTGAATAATTCCTTCCAGAAGTGGCTGACAAATTTTTGATCCCTATATGAGATGATGGCTTTAGGAGGCCCATATAATTTGAGCACATAATCCAACAGTAATTGAGCCACCTGAGATGCTGAATATGGATGTGATAGGGCCATTAAATGACAACTCTTAGTGAGCTTATCAGCTGTAACCAAGATGGTATCCCTTCCCTCTTATTTAGGTAGCCCTTCTACAAAATCTATAGAAATTACTGTTAGAGTTCATGCCTTAGAGGACAATTATTTGATGTAATTGCTTAACATTTTTTTGATATTATAATTAATTGAATAAATGAATTATTATGATTTTATTTACTGCGTTATATAAATGTTAGCATAATAAAAGTCCTTAGAATAGTGATACAAATTATATAGCTTCAAGTACGTGACTTGAACATGAGATCATATAATTACAATTAGTATCATTGCGCTTAAATGTCCCTAGTCGAGTATCATTGTTAATGGGACAACAACGATGCATTGAGACTAGTATGTGGATTGACTAATGACCAAATCTCATTGGTCATAAATATATGAGACATGGAGTCAATGCATAGGTACACGTTAGAGAACAATGTACTGGACAAACCCACCATAAGAATTTTACGTGGAGCATTATGCAAAGTGTTATAAGAAATTCTCATAGTGACAATGATGTAATGATCCTTCGACCTGAAATCACTATATTATTACACGAGAATTTATGTACTTTGATATCATCAAAGGTCACCTTTAATAGGGTGGACAATAAAGGTGATTATTGGGTACATCATGAATCGTATAAGGAATATGAGTGATCTAGATGAAATTTAACCCTCCTATATAATAGGGGTGATATCCATAGGCCTCTTGATTGAGTAGGACTATGAAATGCATGACCATGCTTAAATAGTGATTTGTTTCATATAGTCTACTCATTGATCAAGAAAACTCAGATTAAATTATGAAGAGTATGACACATTTCATGCCTCAAGTTTAATCTAGGATGTTAGGATTAAAATGATTAAATTACATTGAAACATTGGTCACGAAAAGGTTGCATCGAATCACCGATCTTATTATTATTTGAGTAGCAGTCATGCATTACTAGATGCCGCTCACTGTTTATAATTTTATAATATGATTTTAAAATTATTGCCAACGTAATAATAACCTATAGGGTCAAACACTAAGAACGTAATTAAAAGAGAATTAATTTAAATTGTAAAGATTTAAATATGTCAATATGATTGATAGTATTTAAATTGTGAATTTAAATTAATAGGATAATTTATATATATGTATATTAATTAAGTCAGACTTAATTAAGATATAATATATATATATATATATATATATATATATAAATTCAGATTTTATTTATTTTTAGGTTTTGGTTAATTCTTTTTGACTGCTATATATATATATATGATATATCAGCAGAGAAAGTCACGTAAGAAAACAAAACAAAACCCTAGTCGCTTTTAAAAAGAGATTAGAGAGAAAAATATTCAGAAAATCCAGATTTTGGTAGCTAGTATTGCAGCTCCCATTTGTTGCAGATCGTGTAACGATTCGCGGAGCGTTTGTGTTGATATCGTAGAGTCACAGTTCCGTTGGATTGCGTTGAAGATTCGAAGCGTTCCAAAATTCTCCATCGTCTCCATTCAAGCTCGAATAAACGGTAAAATAAATCTAAACCTCTGATTTAATATGTTTTTGCATGAATCCTTTTTAGGGTTTCGGAAATCGATATGAAAATTTTAAATTCCGCTGCTTTTACGATATGAAATCCCTACAATTACCTCCCAAGCTTGACTGGGAATGGGAATAGGTTGCAGCAGTCCTGGGGATAACACATGTTTTGATTTGTTTCTTTGACACGCATCACATTTCCTCATATAATCAATCAAGTCTTTCTTGAGAGATGGCCAAAAGAATATGGCTTCAGCTCTTTTGATAGAGGCATTAATCCTAGAATGTCCTCCTTCTTAGCTGCTATGAATAGAGTCCATCAATTTCATTCTAAGTCCTCATCCACTTACCATATAAATCTTACCATTGTACTTTAAAATTCCATCCTACAGGTTGTAACTGGGAACACTCATAGGATCAATGGTTAACTGAGCTAGGATTTGTTGCACTTCCAGGTATTTTTCCAAACTGCTCTCTATTTCCTCCTTCCAACTGGGACTAATTTCAGTGACAGTGGTGCTTCTAAGTTCTGATTCATATTGCCTAGACAAGGTATCTGCAACCAGATTATCCTTTCCCTTCTTATATAATATGGTGTAATCAAACCCCAACATTTTAGAGATCCATTTATGTTGAACCAAGGTTTTGAGCTTTTGTTCCATAAAATATTTCAAGGTTTCATGATTTGTTTTGATGATGAATTTATGTCCTATCAAGTAGGTTCTCCACTTTTGTATAGCCATAATCCCTGCCAGCAGTTCCTTCTCATATGTAGAGAGTCCTAGGTGTTTGTTTGATAAGGCCTTATCGAAAAAAGCCAAAGGTCTCCCCTCTTGCATCAATACAGTCCCAATTCTTGACTGACAATCATAAATTTCTACTACAAATGGTTTATTGAAGTTGGAAGAGCTAGGACTGCAGTATAGGCCAAGACTTCCTTCAATTGGCAGAAAGCTGCTTCAGCTTCTTTGTTCCACTGGAATGCTCCCTTTTTGAGCAAATTAGTCAGAGGTTTAGAAATCAAACCATAATTCTGTAAAAATCTTATGTAGTATCCTGTAAGGCCTAGAAATCCTCTCCATGATTTCAATGTATGTGGAACTGGCCAGAGTTTCATAGCTTCTACCTTTTTTCTCATCAGCAACCACCCTTTCTTCTGTGATTATGTGTCCCAGATATTCCACCCTATCCTGGAAGAATGCACATTTGCTATTTTTTTTACAAATAACTGATGCTTCCTCAAGGTAGGTAGTTAGCACTTGTCTGAGATATGTGTGGTGATCTTCCTAGGATTGGCTATAGACTACGATATCATCGAAGAAGACAAGTACATATTTCCTTAAGTATGGAGAAAAAACTTCATTCATTATACATTGGAATGTGGCTGGGGCATTGGTCAAGCCAAAAGGCATTACCATAAATACAGTGACCCAAGTGTGTCTTAAAGGCAGTCTTATGGATGTCCTCATCTTTAACTCTTATTTGGTGATACCCACTCCTGAGATCCAGTTTGGTATATACCTTGCTTCCCTTTAGCTCATCTAATAGCTCCTCTATTACAGGAATTGGAAACTTATTTTTTACTGTAATGCTATTTTGAGCCCTATAATCCACGCAAAATCTCCATGTGTTATCCTTTTTTTTTGACTAGCAATACAGGAGAAATATATGGGGATGTGCTGTGTCTGATTATGCCATTGTCTAACATTTCTCTAATTAATCTCTTAATTTCAGTTTTTTGTATATAGGGATACATCTAAGGATTGACATTTACTAGTTGGCATCCTAGAACAATAGGTATGTGGTGGTCTTGCTTCCTTGTGGGAGGAAGTCCTTGAGGTTCTTTAAAGACATCTTGGAATTCTGTTAGTAGTGCTTCCACATCTGCAGAATGTCCTTGGTCCTAGAAGTTTGTATTCTCCACTGTTGTCAGCTAGGCTAAAAAGTAGGTTTCATTTTTGGGGTTCCAATGAAACTTATCCTGCACTTGTACTTCATAAAATTTAGCAGACTCTTCATTGTTTCTGAATGTCACGTTTCTTCCTTGCCATTGTATGGTTATTCTCCTAGCTTCAAAGTCAAACAATATTGGGCTGACAATTTTCATCCACTGTATCCCTAGCACAACATCATATCCCCCTAATGGTATAATGTACATGGAAGTTTGAAACATTCCTGGCTTCATTGTCCAAACAAACTTTGAAATAGCCTTTTCACATCTAATAGTTCCCCCATTAGCTACATTTATTGTCATTGGACTACATGGTTCTGTCTGCAGTTAGTATTTCTTAACTAGTGCTTTTGACATAAAATTATATGTTGATCCACTATTAAGTAGCATATTGATAGATTGATTTTTAATATATCCCCTCAGTTTGATAGTGTGAACTCACTGGGTTCTAGAAATAACATGGAATAAAACCCTACAAGATTCTTCTAGCTGCAGTTTCTCTTCCCCCTCTTCTTGGACTATTATTGCTACTTCAGTGGTTGTTTCATCCATCTGTTGGGATATCTCTTCTTCTTCCCCAGTAATCATTAGGTAGATTTGTTTACTCTTGTATATGTGCCCTAATGTGTACACTTCATCACAATAGTAACAAAGGCCATTGTCCCTTCTTTCTTCCATCAGAGCTGCATTCAGCTTCTTAATGGGATAACTCTTGGTTTTTTCTCCCATTTTATTACCTATGTTTTGGTCCCCTAGCTGTAGGTGCTGAAGGTTTATAAGGACTGTATATGTTGCTGTGCCCCCCCCCCCCCCCCCCCCCCCCCTTATGAACTCCCTGGTGCCTTTTATCTAAAGATTCCAAATATAGTTCCTGCCCTTTAGCCTGACTGATGGCATCCCTGAAGGTCAAGGGTTTGAATACATATAGAGCATTGACAATTTCCTCCTTAAGGCCATTGAGAAAGCTCTCTATGAAATACTCCTCAGTATAATTCCTATTCTGGGTTAGCATGTAGGTTTTAAGTTCCTCAAATCTCTTTACATAATCATCAACCTTTCCCTTCTGGATTAGCTTATTAAACTTCCCTGTCAAATTCTCATGCCTTCCTGCTGCAAACCTGTTACAAATGTGTATTATAAACTCATTGCTGGTCGAAATCGAAATTGTTTATTTATATAAATTCCGATCTCGAATTCATTTGAATGAATAGCGTGCAAGCATACACGGTCAACAAGTAATAAAGTGAAAGTAAAAGTCGATTCCACGAGGAATTAATTATAACGAGTTCCAAACACCAATTGCATCTAAGTCAATTTTAGTTCAAATGTTTAATTGAATAAAGGAAGTGAAATGTAAATATACATAACACAAATTAACAATTAAACTAGAAAGCATTAAAAGATAGGTGAATCTAAGAATGTAATTTCCCCCAATAAGTCATTTTCATCTCCTAACTCTCATCTCAATCATACGATCACGACGAATGGCTAACCGAGAATACAAAAGTACTTATAGGCATCTTCCGATAGCCACATAAACATATCTCACCCAAACTTATCCCATTCGACAGAATTCAGACAAGAGCGACCCAAGAAAGATAATTCTCTATATTTCTATGAGAACTAACACAAGTAGGGTTTTTAAGCACAGATTCTCACAAGGCTACACGCGGCACACAGGTATATGTCTATCCTACGCACAACTATGCATTCAATCCTAAGACCAAATAACATACACGTGTTAACATATTCAGGCCTAAACTCATAATCCATCTTCCGATTTCATACAAGTTACCAAAGTGATTACAAAGCCAAACAATTAACAATAATCACAAAACATGACAACCCATTCATATGGCCGTAACCAACGAATGGTCAACCAAGAACACTACAGTACTTATACGTCTCTGTCGATAGCAATACAAGCATACCCAAGTCTAAATAATCCACAATATTTCTATGAGAATTAACATTAAACAAGGGGTTCAAGCACAAGTTCTTAACTGGTTACACATGGCATACAGGTATATTCTTATCCAATATGCAAATCATGCATCCCAACTATGTAGAATGACACAATCACATGTTATCACATTTAGGTCAACACACTACAATCCATTTGTCAATTTCATGTAGGCAACCAAACTAATCATTAAGCCAATCAATCAATACATGAAAAACAAAATATGCTAATCCAATCCATGGTGCAAATCAAGAAAGAGAAATTCAATTCCAACAACTATTTGGTTTTCAAAACACTTAGATTCCAATGAGAGAAAACTAGCAAATATTCATTACAAATCTCATAAGATTCAACAATAAAATGTAATACAAAGAATAATAAGAGTCTAAAAGATTAAAGTGATGTCACCCAAGCTTCAATCTCTAGATCTCATCATCCATGGCTTCCATCCATAGCTTTCTTGGCTTTCCCTTCATCTTCTTCATTGCTTTATTCCAAAAATAGGACGATTTAGGATCAAAAATCAAAGGAACGATGGTTTCCCACTGTGGAAAATCACCGTCCTTCTTCTTCTCTGTCACCCAAATCGCCTGCTCTCAGCCTCCGGAGAAAAGGAAATGAGATCTCCTTTCTTTCTTACGATTTTCCTTCCTTTTCTATCCTTTCTGCCGACAACAGTAGCTGGAAATCGCACCAGGCGCCTAGGCGCTTCTTCTTCTTTGTATTTTGGCGCCTAGGTGCTTAAGAGATTGGGCACCTAGGCGCGCTACTCCTTTACAATTTGGGCACCTAGGCACTTAGGGGCTTGGGAGCCTAGGCGCCGGTTCCTTTGTAACTTTGGGCGCTTAGGCGCTTAGGGTTCTGCCACAATTTTCTGGGTTGACCTTCTTCAGTGTTTTGGGCATATCTTCTTCATACGAACTCCGATTGAGGTGATTCAAGATGTTATGGAAAGAAGACTCGTAGACCTACAACTTTTATGTTTTACAAAATTGAATATTCGAAAAGGATAAAGGCCAAAATTGGGCGTGAATTGGCTGGCTGCTACGTAAACCGAGCGCAAAAAATGCGAACCGGGCAATTCCAAGCGTTGATCCACCAAGCCCTTATTATAATTCCTACAAAATGAAACAAAAATACACCATATTATACAATAACATAAAAACACATATAAAATCACATAAAACACTTAAAGATTTACAAATTATCAAGCTTAAATGTATTCAATTCGTAGGTATAACAACCATTCATCACTCATCCTAAAGTACCCAAGTATTCTCTTCTTGGAAGGACTGATACCAAGTATCAGCTTCACCTTCTAAGTATATGGCAACATACAGAACCTTAGACCTGGGGTCCAATAATGGATTCAATTGGAAAAACTTTTCATATTTTTTGATCCATCCTCTAGGGTTATTGTGAGAGTTTGATTGTGAAGTAATGGGCGAGAATGGTCCAGTTACAGGTGTAGGAACAATGGAAATGTGATCCAGTTCAGAATTTACCTCGATTTGTCGAGATCTACTAAAAAGAGTGTCCAACACCACTGATAACTTCTTTGACAACTCATCATTAGATGTTTGCAACTTCTGATGTCACTGGAGACTTGATCGATCTGTTCCTTTATTTTCTCTAAGCCTTTCTCCATCAAGGCCTGAAGATGGTCCAGTCGATTCTCCATCGTCTTTAATATTTTTCATGTTTCTGTAGGCTAATTTTGGTGGTGGGATCTGCTATGGTAACTGGCCCAAGAGAGGCTATGATACCACTTTGACAGGAAATAGAAGTTGTAGAGAAAAATAAAGTAGCAGAGAAAGAAAATTAACATAAAATTAACAATTCATTCATTCGATAAATCAGCTCATACATCACATGCTGCTTTATAAATTGCCTAACTAATTCTGTTTGTAACTGACCCAATCATATTAAGACATATATCCCTTCTCAACGTAAACAACGCCATCCCAACAAGGATATTAAAACTGAGCTGAACTACATGACACCGTTCTTACACAAGACTGCTACTATGTAACTAAACCAAGCGACATCATTTCAATAACTACTCCATAATACCATTTGAGATAAACGACACTGTCCGAATAATGGCTAATCCCAACTTACTTCCTGGAATTATTCTTTAGTTCCTCCTCCATTTCACAAAAAATATGATTTGAATTACCTCTATAAAAATTGATGATAACTGTTTTCCTGTCTGTACAAATCCGTCCTTGAATGTAGAATTAAAGTATGAGAAATTTAAAATTGATCATAGTTGAAAAAACACCTAAAAATAGAGTGAGAGAGAGGAGATTTACCTTGAATTTGTTAAGAGAGAGAAGTGGAGAGAGACCAAAGCTGCAGTCCGAAAATGATTTGCGCACTGGCTTAGGCTTGATATAATAGGATAGTATTATCATTTTAGAAAAAGGTTTAGGGTAATTTTGTTAAGAAATTTTTAATCTCGGATGATAGGGATTACAATACCATGATGAATATGAGATTAAATAATCCCCTATCTTAAGTTATTTTATAATCCTTGGATTAATAGCCCCAATTTCAAATTTGAAAATAAACAACACACTTGGGCTATGTTTGTTTGCTAAAAATATACTTGAGATTGGACTATTTGTATTAATTTAACACTATTTCAAACTATTTTATCCCATGATAAAGGATTAATAATCCTTTAAATAGTTATATGGAATTTTTTTTTTTATCATTCCTAAAGCTATTTATGAGGGATTCTGTAATCTCATGAAAAATATGAGATTAATAGTCCCCTTCTTTTAAGTTATTAAATGATTTTATGATACTAATAGTTGATAAGTAGGTTTTATACCTACTATTTCGATACCAACTTGCTTTAACTTTCGCTTGTTCTCATTAGTTTTTATTACTATTCATGATTTTAAGTCTCTTTTGTAGGTTTCATGCTCCATAGCTCATTTTTGGCCTTTTCAATCTACATGTGGACAAACGGGCTTGTGTTGGACTAGAACCTGTGTGCGGGGGGGGGGGGGGGGGGGGGGGGAGAAGTACAATATTTCAGGACAAAATTGGTACGATGTGGGTGTAATATGCACGAAGATCGGATGCAGCAGAAAACGGTGCACAGGTTCCAAGACTGGTGCACGGTGCAGCTGCGCCCCAATCCTGCATAAAAACTGCGCAGCTGCGCAGTTCCTCTGCTTGCTGTCTGCCTGCCGTAAGGTGCAGCTGCACCCCATCTCAGTACAAAAACGGCGCAGCTGTGCCGGTCCTTCGCACCAAAATCCTGAAAATGACTTTTTTTAAACGGGCCAATCAAAAACTCCTTGCTACAGTGATTGGAAATGAAGCGCCTAAGGCTTTATATAACAGAAGTATCAGTCTAAGTGCAAGATATAGAGAATAGGTAGGTCATAAGGAAGAGGAAAGAGCTCATTGTTCATTTTCATTCTTTGTTTTCTTTGTTCTCTCTTGTTCCTTGTGATTTATCTAGAGTAGTTAAGCTTAGGGTTGGACTTTGGAAGTTTGAAGCATTGTGTCAACATTGGAACTCCGGATTTGAAGAAGAGAAACCGAGCTTTGCATTTCTTAACCTTTGTTTTCTCTTTCTTTTCATTTATAGCTTCAATGTATGAACATTTGTGGATGATGGTTGTTATTTCTATTATGAACTAACTTCTCTTATGGGATTATAATGAAACCTAGGGTTTAGTTCAATTTGTTATGCTTCCTTGTTGTGGCTAAATGATTATGTATGGATTGTCTAATGTGGTTTATTTTAATTGTTTAATTGCTTGATCACCAATTACCATGTTAACTCACACGGAATCGAGATGGGGAGTGTGAGTTTAGAACCGACCATGTTAGCTTGTGTTCATGATTTCACATGACGTTGGATTGAATGATTAGTGCTAAGGATAAACATATACCAAAGAACCACACGTAGTCTTTTGAAAACTTGTGCTTAAACCCGTTTTTCTCTAGGTCACATAGACATATAGTGATTTAATTAACTTGGGTGTTCTTTCCCGTTCTGTTGCCCT
Source organism: Hedera helix (assembly GCA_947179155.2). Taxonomy (NCBI): domain Eukaryota; kingdom Viridiplantae; phylum Streptophyta; class Magnoliopsida; order Apiales; family Araliaceae; genus Hedera; species Hedera helix. Next base: position 11,704,828 of record OX359282.1, on the reverse strand, counting down.
TTGGGTCGGATCTGGGTTGGATATGGGTATGATGCAACGAGAGTTAGTCATGCTTTAGTTTTGTGTTTTCGACTAACAATCCGAAATAATCAGTTAGGTTTAACAGGAAGTATCACAATTGAATGACGCCCTAGGTGAAGTTATAATCCCATGCCTCCTTTGTCTGCTTAAATCGTTTGTTATTTAGTTGTCTTTAATTTTCACAACTTAGATTTAATTCACAATTCCTTGATTTACTTGACCACTGTTTAAAGAAATCGAAATAGTTATAAAACTGCTGCTTGATAGTTTAACAACGATTCATAGTCCTCGTGGGAACGATACTTTACTTATTCTATATTACTTGTTGACGACGTGCACTTGCGTGTAAGTGTCGATTTGTCATACATACGGTTTGACACCCAACAAGTTTTTGGCGCCGTTGCCGGGGACTTTGAGTAGTTTTTATTACTTTCATCGTCAGTTTAAATTAGATTGGTTTAGTTAAACAATCTTTTCGTACCTCATTTCTTTTTATCTATTTCTTTGGTTTCAGGTACTTGTGACTTGTGCATGCTAACTCGATCAAAGAAACGTAAGTTGTTGGCTCGCAACGACAACATTAATACACGAGTTCAACAAGTGATTGAGGTTAGCTCTGATAGTCAAGAGGGAATTAAACAACCAAAAATCATGGCGGGAGAACAAGAGGCACCCAAGCCATTAAGAGATTATGCAACACCGCGAATAAATGAATTGCAAGCAAGTATCACAAGGCCGGCAATCACGACTCTCTCCTTTGAAATTAAACCGAGTACCATTCAAATGGTAAAAAATTCAGTACAGTTTGGGGGAATGGCTAATGATGATCTGAATGATCACTTGCTGAGTTTTTTGGAGATTTGTGATACGTTCAAATTCAATGGAGTAACGGATGATGCAGTGAGACTTAGACTCTTCCCATTTACACTGAGAGATAAAGCAAAGAGTTGGCTTCACTCATTACCTCCGGGGTCAATTACTACATGGGAAGATTTGGCGCAGAAATTTTTGAAGAAATTCTTTCCTCCTACAAAGACCAATAAAATGAGAAACGACATTTCTATGTTTACGCAACAACATGGAGAGTCATTATATGAAGCATGAGAGAGATTTAAAGAGTTGCTAAAAAGATGCCCATATCATGCACTACCCCAATGGATGCAGATGAACACCTTTTACAGTGGTTTGAGTGGTAACACTCGGACTAGCATTGACGCAGCATCATGAAGGGAATTTATGGAAAAGAATTTTGATGAGGCATACGAGCTGCTTGAAACTATGGCTGCCAACAATTATCAATGGCCTACTTCTAGGCTAAATCAACCAAAAGTGGCCGGGGTTATAGAAGTAGATGCTATCACAGCCTTAGCAACTCAATTATCAGTAATGTCCAAGAAGATTGATGCTACTGCGGATAATAAAGTGCAGCAGGTGGCTTATGTTTGTGAGCTATGTGCAGGGGAACATCCTACAGAGCAATGTGCTATCAACTCGGAAGCAGTACAGTTTGTCAGTAGCTACCAGAGACAACTGAATCAGTATCAGAATACTTATAACTCTGGAGCTAGGAATCACCCAAACTCGTCGTGGAGCAATAATCAGAACCATCAACAAGCTCCAGGACCACATTATCCGCTGGGATTTCAAAGTCACCAACATGTAGCACAACCGTCCCAACCAGAGAGAAAGACAGATTTAGAAGAGTTAATGCTGAAATACATGGCTAACACTGATGTGTTGATAAAGAGTCAGTCTGCAGCCATCAAAAATTTAGAGAACCAAGTGGGCCAAATGGCCAATTTGCTGGCAAACAGACCTTAAGGATCTCTTCCAAGCAATACAGAAGAAAACCCACGAAGAGAGGGAAAGGAGCACTGCAAAGCTGTCATAACTAGAAGCGGAAAACAGTTTTTGCCAACTGGTGCGAATGAGCCGGAAGTACAAAGGGAAACAGAGCAGTTGCACCCTGCCTCAGACTTAGTTGGTGCAGAAAGTTCTAAGGAAAAAGGGGAAGGTGTTGTGGAGACGGAATCAAGAAATAAGGACCAACCAAAAAAGCCTCTGGTTACTCACACATGAGTCTATCCCCCAGTACCTTTTCCACAAAGGCTTCAAAAACAGAAAATGGACAAGCAGTTCACTAAGTTCCTTGAAATTTTCAAAAACCTGCAAATAAACATACCGTTTGCAGAAGCTTTAGAACAGATGCCGAGCTATGCTAAGTTCATAAAAGGAATTCTGTCCCGAAAGAAGAGATTGGAAGACTTTGAGACTGTGGCTCTAACTGAGGAATGTAGTGCGATCTTACAAAGAAAACTACCTCCTAAATTGAAAGATCCCGGTAGTTTCACCATTCCATACGAGATAGGGAGTGTGTTTTTCAACAGATGCTTATGTGACTTAGGAGCAAGCATTAACCTCATGCCATTGTCAATTTACACACAATTGGGACTTCCTGCACCAAAGCCTACAAACATATCCCTACTGCTCGCAGATAGATCTATTACATATCCAAGAGGGATTGTGGAGGACATTCTGGTTAAAGTTGACAAGTTCATATTCCCCGCGGACTTCATTATCCTAGACTATGAAGAGGACAAGGATATTCCCATCATTTTGGGGAGACCATTTTTAGCCACGGGGAGAACTCTCATCGATGTACAAAAGGGAGAATTAACAATGAGGGTCCAGGACCAAAGAATAACTTTCAATGTGTTCCAGGCAATGAAGTTCCCTATCGATGAAGAAGAATGCTTCCGAATGGATGTGGTAGAAAGGGTGGTGGAAGATGAGTTTCTTAAAATTGCGAGTAAGGATCCAATGGAAACTACCTTGGTGAAGGATAGTGACAGTGACAATGATGAGTCGGGGATGGATGACTGTCTCCAAGAGCTGGAGGCACTATCACAGGTGAACACATACAAGATACCTGTCGAGCTGTTAGAAAATGCAGAAGAACCTCCAGATCGTTTGAAACCATCCTTGGAGGTACCTCCTACTCTTGAGCTTAAACCGCTCCCATCACATCTCAGGTATGCTTATTTAGGTGAATCAAATACTTTGCCTGTGATTATTGCATCTGCACTAACTCCTTTACAGGAAAGTAAGCTGATAAGAATCTTGAGAGAATTCAAGGAAGCTATCGGATGGACAATCGCCGACATCAAGGGCATTAGTCCGTCCTTCTGTATGCACAAGATTCTAATGGAAGAGGACAGCAAGCCGACTGTGGAGCATCAGAGAAGGCTCAAACCCATTATGAAAGAGGTTGTTAAGAAGGAGATTCTGAAATTACTAGATGCTGGGATCATTTATCCATTTATCCTATCTCCGACAGTGCATGGGTGAGCCTCGTCCAATGTGTGCCCAAGAAAGGAGGGATGACAGTCATGAAAAATGAGCATAATGAGTTGATACCAACAAGGACAGTGACTGGTTGGAGGGTTTGTATGGATTACAGAAAGATAAACAAAGCAACAAGAAAATATCACTTTCCATTGCCGTTTATTGACCAAATGTTGGACAGACTGGAGGGTCACGAGTACTATTGTCTCCTGGATGGCTACTCGGGGTATAATCAGATAGCCATTGCACTTGAGGACCAGGAAAAGACAACCTTCACTTGCCCCCACGGGACGTTTGCGTTCAGACGAATGTCCTTTGGGCTTTGCAATGCACCAGCAACATTTCAAATGTAATATCCCAGATATTTCCAAGATTTTAAATAATATCTTAATTGATTTTATTAAAGGTTCAGGTTTAAAACCTAGAATTTGAGAAGTAAGATGTGTAGAAAATGGGTAAACATTTTTTTTTAACATAATTTATTTGTTAGAAATTAAATGTGGGAATATTGTAATGATGCATGTAGAGAATTTATTAAGGAAATAAATTCAATTGAGAAGTGAAGGTGAATATATATATATATAGTTGAGTTTGTTAGTAAAAAAAGATGATGTGTGAAGTAAATTAAATACTCAATAAAACTAATAAATTAATTAGTTTAAGTATGGATTAAAAAGAAAAGTCATGTAATATAATTAATTAAATTAATTATATGAGTCATGAATTAAAGCTAAGATTAACAAGTAGAGAAGTGGAATATTGTCTAGAATGACAATATTAAGAAGATAATTAATTAAGTAATTAACTTAATTATTTAGTTGTTATATAGAGTCCATTAATGGATTTAATACAAGCCCAACATGGGAATACTTGCATGAAGGTGGGTAATTAAATAATAACCCAAATGTTAAGTTATGATATAGTCCAAGAGGTAATTAATATAAGTCCAATTAAATAATATTGGAAAGTATGGTATATAATGGTGTGGAAGTTCAATTAAATTAATTACCAAACCCAAGTTATATATGATATGTGAGTTGTGTTGGGTAGCCCAAGTAATTAAATAAGAGAGCCCAATACAAAGTAATCCATGTAGCCCAAACACATTAAAGTCAAATGATGGTCAATGTATTGGGAGAATATTTTTCAAGTATTGATTGAGTGTAGAGAATTAACTAATGTAGGGTTAATTGAATAACCCTAGTTGGTAGACAAGATAGAGAATTAACCAAACATTAGTTAATTAATAGAGGAAAGAATGTAGTGTTGAGAATTAACTATGAGTGACTTAATTATGTAACCCAATGTGGTAGGATAATTAAAAGTAAGTCTAATTAGATTATATTATAAGTCCAATTGATGTATTAAACTAAGTTAAATTAATTAACCTAGTAGTCCATATAATTTAATTTGAACATTGATTTATGTAATAATTAACCAAGCTCAATGCTTGTTTTAATTAAAGGTAACATAGAGTATTTAATATTAGTCCAATGTAGTAAATAAATTGAGCCCAAACAAATTTAATTGGAGGAGCCCAATATAATAAATCCTAGAGTCCAATGTGGAGCCAAAATGGTAGTCAAAGTGGTGGTCAATATATATACATTGGTGTGTATATATATGGATACTTATATAATGATATAGGATATAAAAATAAAACTAAATTGGTGTAATAAAATGCAAAATCACAAATTGGGGGGGGGGGGGGGGGCACATGAAAATGTTGAGTGTGGCTTCATGTGGCTTATTTTACACTCCAAACGTTGCTTACAAGCAACCTTGATAGGAGTCATTCATCCTTGTCAATCACCTTGTCCATCCAAGCTATAGTAAGCATGAGTTTAAGCCTTAAATGCCCAAGTGTTGGTTGATTAGTAGGAGTTGATGGAGATTAAGGAAGTACTATAAATATAGTGCTTCACCAATTCATTGTGTTGGTTAGCCATTTGTCTAGAATTTCTAGAGAGAAAAGAGAGAGCTCTTTGAGAGAAAAGCAAGCAAACTTTGTGAGATTGATGATCCACCAAGGACAAGTGCTAGAGAAGAGAAAAGAGGAAGTCACAAGCTTGGCTCATATCAAGAGGAAGAAGATCATCCATGTCTAAGAGGTTAAAAAATACTCTAAACCTTTTTAATTTCAGTTTTGTTGTTTAAATAAGTTTTAAACGGTTAAAATATATTTTTAACCCATCAAAACTCATTTTGTTATTCTAGAAGTTTTTAGCTATGTAATATACGTATATTCATAGTTTGATGGGTTTATAACATGATTTGGTATGGGTGGTGTACATATAAATTGAAGAAAACGCTATATAAAGCTTTATCGGTAAAATCCTAAGTAGCTATGAGCTATATTTTGTGTCATTTAGAATTGTACAAGTTAAATACTTGATTTATATGGCTAGAAAGTTTTATGAGTGAGTTATAAAGCCAACACAACTTGAATCTCACAAAAAGATGAAAAAACAAAGAAGTTATGTTTTTTTTATCACAAATGATGTTGATTTTAAAACCCTAGGTTGCATTGTGAGCCATTTTTAGCCTAGTTACGTTCGGAATTTGGATTTATGATATAACGAGAAATTGTAGAGGAGGAAATTCTGATGAGAATGGACTCAAGAATCACCCCAAAATATTTTAAAATGAAGAAGTTATGGCTGTCGGAGCGTCGGAGGGTCGAATAGTCAAACAGTTGACTTTCAGACAAAATGGCTGACGCAGCCGCGTCAGGATTGACGCAGCTGCATCAGAACAATCTGCTAAGCAGATTTTTGGTGCTCTGGGTCGGGTCGGGTCGGTCCGGGTCAAGTTTTCTTTGAAAAATTAAGTTGAAATAAGTGTAAAATGAATGTGTTTGATTATTAAACCAATATATATGAAATCCATTAATGATTAATTGGTAACTAAATGTTTAAAATAAAGACTAAAGTTAACACAATTAAAAAGTTAACTATTGGTATTATTTAATGTGTATTTAAAATATTATTAAATGATTAATAATATTGGTATATGATTAAAAAGTTATTAAATGATGAATAACATTAGTAAATGATTAAAATATTATTAAATGATAAATAATATTAGTAAGAGATTATAATATTATTAAATAGTTAATAATATTAATAAGTGATTAAAATATTATTAAATTGTTAATAATATTAATAAATGATTAAAATATTATTAAATGATAAATAATATTAGTAAGAGATTATAATATTATTAAATGGTTAATAATATTAATAAGTGATTAAAATATTATTAAATAGATGATAATATTAAGAAGTGATTAAAATATTATTAAATAGTTAATAATATTAATAAGTGATTAAAATATTATTAAATTATTAATAATATTAATAAATGATTAAAATATTATTAAATGGTTGATAATATTAATATGGGATTAAAATATTATTAAACGGTTGATAATATTAAGAAGTGATTAAAATATTATTAAATGAACAATAATATTAATAAGTGATTAAAATATTATTAAATGGTTAATAATATTAATAAGTGATTAAAATATTATTAAATTGTTAATAATATTAATAAGTGATTAAAATATTATTAAATTATTAATAATATTAGTAAATGATTAAAATATAATTAAAGGGTGAATAATATTAATAAGAGATTAAAATATTATTAAATGATTAATAATATTTGAATGTAGTTATATATTATCAAAGGTAGATAATATTTTGAGATATTTGGTACGTTATTAAATGTCCAAATCATTAAGTTATGTAAAAGAAGAAAGTTAAATTGAATTAAATCAATATAATTAGTCATTTGTGATTAATTTACGCAGCTTATTAAAAGTAAGTCGTACGAAGAACGTGTAGTGAAGGTGTAAGTTGGTCAAGTGTACCGACGTGTCCAAACTAGGTTTGGGCTAGGGTTTTTGTCCAGAACTTAAAAGTTCATTTGTCGGACAACTAAAGAATTAATAATTTGAAGTTAAGGTCTTAAGTTAAGACTAATTAATAGTCCTGGTAGCTAATGATTATGTCAATTTGTTATATAAATTGTAGGTTGAGCAAATGACGCAAATAGGCGTAAATGGTAGAAGCTACCAGGCAAGTTTTTCAGAACTTGCTCCTATGTGCTTTAACATGCTATAATGTGATGTTAAATTATTAACATGAAAATATATTGATGGTAAATGTGATATGTGAAAGATGCATGTCTACATGTAAAATATGTGTAAGTATGAAGCATGAAATGCTAGATGTTATATGTGATGCATGAGCAGTATGACATAAACTGAAATGCATGAAAAACATGACATAAGTATAAATGGCAGTGAATGTATTATATGTGAAACATGAAATGTGTTATGTATAACTGTTAAACTTGCTGAGCCGTCGTGCTCACTCTTGCTTAAAACAAATATTTTCAGATAGTGCAAGTTAGTTGAAGTTCTCGATAAAGATCAAGGAACAGGAAAACATATTATTTTCACTAAAGATCTAAATGTCTATTGTAGATATCAGTCCGAATTGGACAAGTAAATGATTGTGTAGTATAATACTTAGTTGGTATATTATATGAGTGTTAAATACTCAATTTGATTGTAATAGAATGTCGTATCATGTATGATATTGAGACATACTAGGAATGTATAAAGATTTCGATTCTGGAATAGAAAGAGATGTTGTAAAATTGTAAATAAATGATTATTTAGCAATTATAATATTGTTGTAATTCATGAACAATAAGGAAAAGGTAGTACTAGTATTGAACCGGATCCGAGGTTAAAGTAACCCGGATTTGGGGTCGTCACATCAAAGGTGCATGATGGCCATCTTTTCTGGCATGGTGGAGCATAATGTGGAAGTCTTCATGGACGATTTTTCTGTATTTGGGGATTCCTTTGAGTTGTGTCTAGAGAATTTGATTCTGGTATTGAAACGCTGTATAGAGACGAATCTGATTCTAAACTGGGAAAAATGCCATTTCATGGTACAGGAAGGAATTTTCCTTGGGCACAAAGTCTCAAGAAAAGGATTGGAGGTTGACAAGGCGAAGCTGGAGATAATTGAGAAATTTTCACCACCTACAACTGTTAAAGGGGTGCGTAGTTTTTTTAGGTCATGCGGGCTTTTACAGACGATTTATCAAGGATTTCTCCAAAATCTCCAAGCCTTTATGCAGCCTACTAGAAAAGGAGGTTCAATTCAAATTTGACGAAGACTGTTTAAAGGCCTTTGAGCTTTTGAAGACAAAACTAACATCGGCACCCGTAATTGTAGTACCGGATTGGTCTGTACCATTTGAATTGATGTGCGATGCTAGCGATTATGCAGTTGGGGTAGTGTTGGGTCAGCGCAAGGAAAAGATCTTTCATGCTATCTATTATGCCGGCAAGACCTTAACAGATGCTCAACTAAACTACACCACCACCGAGAAAGAACTATTAGCGGTTGTATACGCTTTCGACAAATTTAGGTCATATCTCGTTGGAACAAAAGTTGTGGTTTATACGGATCATGCGGCTATTAGATATCTGATTTTCAAGAAAGATGCAAAGCCTAGACTTATCAGATGGATTCTTCTTCTCCAAGAGTTTGATCTGGAAATTCGAGACAAGAAGGGTTCAGAAAATCAAGTGGCAGATCATCTTTCTAGATTAGAAAATCCGGAGCAGGATAGGAAGGACGAGGTGGATATAAATGAGTATTTTCCCTATGAACAACTCTTCACTGTGACCTCAAAGATTCCTTGGTACGCTGACTTTGTCAATTATATAGTAAGTAATGTTCTCCCACCAGAGTTAACTCGCCAGCAAAAGAAGAAGTTTTTCCATGAAGTGAAGAGTTACCTGTGGGATGAACCTTTCTTGTTCAGACAGTGTGCGGATCAGATAATTCGCAGATGCATCCCTCACAGTGAGACGTCCAGTATACTGCATGCATGCCATTCTTCTCTCTATGGAGGTCATTATGGGACGGAACGAACCGCATCTAAAGTACTTCAAGTAGGGTTCTATTGGCCGACTGTATTCAAAGATGCCCACCAGTTTGTAAAAAACTGTGATCGATGTCAACTAGTGGGTAACATTTCCAGACGAAATGAAATGCCATTAAATTCAATTATGGAAGTAGAGATCTTTGATGTTTGGGGAATCGACTTCATGGGCCCATTTCCATCATCGTCTGGCAATCTGTATATTCTCTTGGCAGTTGATTACGTCTCAAAATAGGTAGAAGTCAGTGCTCTACCATCCAACGATGCCAGAGTCGTCCTGAAATTCCTTCAAAGGAACATCTTGACTAGATTTGGCACTCCTCGAGCAATCATCAGTGATGGAGGGAGCCATTTCTGTAACAGACTCTTCACAGCATTATTAGCCAAATATGGAGTAAAGCACAGAGTAGCCACAGCCTACCACCCCCAATCAAGTGGCCAAGCGGAAGTATCTAATCGGGATGTGAAGAGAATTCTAGAAAAGATGGTAAATCCGTCAAGGAAGGATTGGTCAATGAAACTTGACAATGCATTATGGGCATACAAGACAGCCTATAAGACTCCCATTGGCATGTCGCCTTTCCAGATGGTTTATGGTAAGGCATGTCATCTCCTAGTGGAATTAGAGCATAAGGCTTACTAGGCCATCAAGAAGTTGAATTTCGATCTCTCAGTCGCAGGAGAGCAGCGACTGCTCCAACTTAATGAGTTAGATGAATTTCGACTGCGAGCTTATGAGAATATGAAATTCTACAAGGAGAAAGTGAAACGATGGCATGATTAGAAAATTATCGAAAGGAAGTTCGAGCCGGGACAAGCAGTATTGTTATTCAATTCCAGGCTTCGATTTTTCCCGGGCAAAGTCAAGTCTCGATGGTCAGGACCATTCACAATCAAAACTGTCTATCCTCATGGCACCATCGAAATTGTGGGAAAAGAGCATGGACAACCCTTCAAGGTTAATGGGCAGCGTCTGAAACATTATTGGGGAGGTGACTTTGATCGCCAACAGTCCTCAATTGCCCTCGAGGAGACAGAATGAACCGAAGAACAGTCGAGCTACGACTATAACTAAAGCGCTTGTTGGGAGGCACCCCACTTTTTGTCTAAATCTCCACTTGATTAATTTTTGAATTATGATATTGTTAAGCTTAATGTTTGAAATACTCTTGGAGATTTGAATTTTGTTTTTGTGATTTCTTTCAGGAGGAGTAGAGCTGAATTAGCATGCTGGATCACAGAAAAAGAAAGCTCTCAGTTTTGGGCTGACTGGCAGACGGCGCAGCTGCGCCAGTTTTACACTACCAAGAGGCGCAGCTGCGCAGGGTAGCAGTGCAGAATTTTGAAGCCAGGGGACAGCGCAGCTGCGCCGTTTTCCCTTGCATTTGCGGCGCAGCTGCGCTTCACGCCAGTCTCAGTTTTTGAGTTATGTTTTAAAACCCGACCGATGGACTTCCTTCCCCACTTTAAATCATTTCATTCCCTAGCCCCTTCCACAACAGAGCACGAGAGCTATCAAAGAATATCAAACCCTATTTTCCCTTGCCCATTTCCTATCACACTTCTGCCCAATCAATTCAATCCATAGAATCCTCATTGCACACCATTGTCTCTCTCCTAGTCGAGCAAATAATCAGATTATGGGTTGTGTGAAGCAAGTCTGGGGGTTCTTCAAGGTTGAGAACTGTGTTTTACAGAGAAACTACATCTAGCCCTAGCATTTTCAAAATGCCGAAGTGCATTCGTACCCCATCTTCTTCGTCGGCTAGTAGTGATGTGGGAGGAGAAGGTGATGACAGAAACACGCTAGATGTATCCAGGTTTGTCAACCTTTCTGCACAACATTACTATTGGGACGTCATGATTACGAAGTCGTTTGTGTTAGAAAGGGGCCTCAAGCCCAGTTCTGCGGATGGAGGGCTACTACGGCAGATTAGGAGTCGTGGATTGGTATTGCTTGTGGAAACGCCCATAGCGGCACCGATGTCAATTGTGAGGGAGTTCTATGCTAATGCCCGAGAGACTCAGAATGGGATTTCATATGTGCGGGGCAAGCAAGTAGACTACTCCCCTCGAGCCATAAACGAACTGTTCAGGATGCCGGCCCTGACCGATGAGGCAATTATGTGGACGCAAGAACTGCGATTCCAAATTAACTTAGACACCCTGATGGAGGAGATGTGCAGGCCCGGTGCGGAATGGAAGACTAGGCCTGGCACGGATCAAAAGGTGCATTTTCCTCAGACGACTTTGAGCAGGTATGCCAAGGCTTGGTACAGTTTCATATGCGGAAGCATATTGCCCACTACCCACCATCAGGACGTGACTAAAGAAAGGGCGGTGATTTTGTATGGCATTTGCAAAGGTCAAAGTATGGATGTAGGATACATCATCCATCACTCCATGCTTAAGTTCATGAGGGCCAGTACTTTGGGTGGAATCCCGCATGCCTCCATTATTACACATTTATGTCGAGAAGCACAGGTGGAGTGGCGCGAGGAGACCTCTCAGTTGCCTATGAGGGATATTGATCATACCGCCATTGAGAAGCTCACGGTCTGGAAGGGTATGAGATCGCATCCAAGGGGTCTCGGTTTTATTAGGGAATAGGTTCCTGAGGAGTAGGATGTGGCTGCTGATGAGCCACAGGCCGGAGGGCTTCCTCCTGATTTTGAAGCTAGGCATGACAGAGAAATGCGTCGCTTGCAGAGGCGCATGGACGCTATGCACTCGGACTTCAGATCATATACTGCCGACTTTTCAGCGGCATTGACTAGTGCATTCTCTCAGCTAGGCGCGGACGCACAGTTCCCGACCTTCGGGCAGGGAGGCTTGTACCCACCGCCAGATACGCCACCCGAGGCGTAGGGGAGTTTTCTCTTTCACCCTTATCACCAATGAGGACATTGTGACATTTAAGTTTGGGGGTTTTGGGTGCATGCCATGTTTTGTTATGTCATATTTATTATTCTATTTTGCTTGTCATTTAAATTAAGTTCATGTTTAGTTGCATTTCATTTAGTTTAATTTGTTAAAAAAATAAAATAAAAAAATAAAAAAATAAAAAAATTGCATCATATTTATTTCTCGTACTGCGTTTAGATTAATTGCATCTTATTGCATGAATCCTAACGTCTTGTTCGGTCGAAGTCATATTGGCCTATGATGATACTCGGTTTTGCTTGATCATGTAACGGGGTTGAAAATCGAGTCATAGTAATAGTGTCATGTTGATTTATGAATCCTAACTTGTTTGACTCTGATATAACCTGATAGCACTTTATGTGTAATTGTTTTGTTTGGTGTAATCTAAATATGTGCATAATTGTCTTCTGGTGAATTTTTTTTGTTAAAACAATAGAGATTTGGTGAATGGGTTGTGTCGGCTATGTCAACATTGGAACTCCGAATTTGAAGAATAGAAACCGAGCTTTGCATTTCTTAACCTTTGTTTTCTCTTTCTTTTCATTTGTATCTTCAATGTATGATCATTTGTGGATGATGGTTGTTATTTCTATTATGAACTAACTTCTCTTATGGGATTATAATGAAACCTAGGGTTTAGTTCAATTTGTTATGCTTCCTTGTTGTGGCTAAATGATTATGTATGGATTGTCTAATGTGGTTTATTTTAATTGTTTAATTGCTTGATCACCAATTACCATGTTAACTCACACGGAATCGAGATGGGGAGTGTGAGTTTAGAACCGACTATGTTAGCTTGTGTTCATGATTTCATATGACGTTGGATTGCATGATTAGTGCTAAGGATAGACATATACCAAAGCACCACACGTAGTCTTTTAAAAACTTGTGCTTAAACCCATTTTTCTCTAGGTCACATAGAAATATAGTGATTTAATTAACTTGGGTGTTCTTTCCCGTTCTGTTGCCCTTTGGGTTGGATCTGGGTTGGATATGGGTATGATGCAACGAGAGTTGGTCATGCTTTAGTTTCGTGTTTTCGACTAACAATCCGAAATAATCAGTTAGGTTTAACATGAAGTATCACAGTTGAATGATGCCCTAGGTGAAGTTATAATCCCATGCCTCCTTTGTCTGCTTAAATCGTTTGTCATTTAGTTGTCTTTAATTTTCACAACTTAGATTTAATTCACAATTCCTTGATTTACTTGACCACTGTTTAAAGAAACCGAAATAGTTATAAAACTGTTGCTTGATAGTTTAACAACGATTCATAGTCCTCGTGAGAACGATACTTTACTTATTCTACATTACTTGTTGACCACATGCACTTGCGTGTAAGTGTTGATTTGTCATATGTACGGTTTGACACCCAACAATAGTCCAACGTTAAGGGACTAATAATTTCTCGTCAAAAAATTAAATAGTGCAAAATAGTATTAAATTAAGACAAATAGTCTAATCTCAAGTATGTTTTTTGCAAATAAACATAACATTGGGATTAATAATCCTAGCCCAAGTGTAACCTTGCAAACAAATATGGTCTTAGTATTTTGTTTCCTTCTGTTTAGGGTGGTTGTTTTCTTGCATATGAACATTTTTTTTAAACAACTCTTAAAATAGGGGAATTTTAGTTCAATGCCGATCCCTTTGCTCTATTTACATCCTTTCCTTCTAAAAAAAAAGTCTCATTTGCAAAATTTATAAACATTAAATGTTATTTTTGTTCAACTGGCTTATGATCCTGTGCGAAGTATGGATTTTTTTATAAAATTATTGTATTGTTTATATTTTCGGTATTGTACTATACTAATATATTAACTATAATAATAATTGATTAATATTGTGTACGAAAATTCTTATATTAAAAAGTTATTTTTTTCTAGAATATATTATTTAACTAATAAAAATTTAATAATAAAAATTTATCTATTCATATAATATAAATAATATTATTTGATCATTCATTTGTTTAAATATTCAAATATTCATCTACTTATGTAATGGTAACTTATAATTAAATTCAAACAGTTATACTTATATAATTTAATAATAAAAAATTATTAATATAATTGATAATAATATGAATTTTAAAGAGCATTAACTAAATTAAAAATTATATGAAAATAATAGATAATGGTAAGCACATAATTATGATAATAAGAATATATATAGAAAAAAATTGAATAAACAATGAAAAAAATACTTGAGTGAACTTATTTTTTCCAGAAAAAAATGATCTTTTATTTTATTTTATTTTCAATATACGTTGTAGTCCTTTCTTAAATTTTAACTAAAAAAAAAAATTCTTTTGATTTCTTACGAATTTTAGATACGACTTAAATTTATTATGGTTGAAATAAAAATTGTTGATAGATTACTTACACTGAAATAGCTTAAAACTTTTGATGTTACACTGTTGAGATACAAAAGATGAATAATCTCCACGACTTCCTTGGCATTTAAATTACTGTATCATGTAACCTGTATCATTCACCAATAATAAAAAAAGACACAATTATTGAATTACAATTTTAGAAGAACTGTGCGAAATAATTATCAAACAAATCATCATATACCCAAAATTTTGATGATTAAATATTCATAATTGATAAGTAATTTTGATGATTGGATGTTTAAGATTAATAAGTACTGTGTAAGAAGCTATGACAGTGGCTCGATTAAAGTTTTTTCTATTTTAACGGTAATATAAGACATACATACAAATTATATATATATATATATATAGGTCGTATCCACAACAAACATTTGTCGGAAGTATCGTTCTAGCAACTAAAACAGGGGATAATTTGTTTATTAAATTGTATGCCGCTAGAGCCTCTAGCGGTATAAGCCAAATTGTTGCCGCTTGAGCTTTTAGCGACAGTATGCTGCCAACAAACGTTTGTTATGGATGCCTTATATATATATATATCTTGCACAGTTATTACACTGTCCAATTGGAGATCTAACTGTGCAAAAGGGGGGGAAAAAACAACGTCGTTAGCCCAACTGCTACAAAGAGTAGCGCTAAGCCATTTTTTTTTCCAGATCTCCCTCTCTTTCGCCGCCGCTTCCCCTACCTTACTGTCGCCATCATACTTTCAAGTCTACCAAGTTACAGAAGAAAATTAAAATGCTCGAATTTAATCAATCTAAAGAGCAACTCAATTATTGTTTATTGTAAATAAACGCAAAATATCAAAAATGGAAAGTAAAATTGTAATTATACAAGCTGAAGAGCTCTAAAAAGGTTTTCTTACGTAGCGATGCATAAAAAAGCAATCACTATTTCTTTTTAGAACGGATAGAACAAATAAAAAATGTACTTTACTTTTTTGGACACTAGGAACAATGAAAAATAGAAATTAAATACTGATGTGATAAAATTATGTGCTACAAGTGCACAACGTCTATTGTAGAAATGACAAGTACAAGTTGAACCACAGAGACTAGATTAACTATAAAATCCTTAATTTATATTCCAAACAAATTAAAAATAAAAATGGTAGAGATAAATAATTAACTAAATAATACATATTAAAAATTAATAACGAAAACTGGTAATGAAAAAAAATTCCCTAGGAATCTGAATCCACTAAACAATAAATATAATACATAATTCAATATCTTTTATTTTTATAACTCAAATTAAGTCACAGATTTGGTGTACATAATTCGAAAAATAAATCAATTAAAGTCCAAAGAAAAAGTAATTATGATTTTGATCTCCCTTCCCTTTAATTTAATAATTTTATAATTAACTTGGGCAAGTTCTATGAAACTTTAAGGATTAACTATAACTCATCAAAACTTCTTCAAGTAAGCATGGATTATGAAAAACTCATATATTAACAATAATTTATCAAAACCTCTTCATTAATTTAAAATCACATAAGAATTATAAAATGAAGGTATTTCAATAACGAAACATGAAGGCGAAATCAATTAAAAATTAAAGCAAAAATAATAGAGGAGATATAAAATATTATCATTAATAATTATTTAATTTAATTTTCATCCTAAATCTAAAAAAATTTAGCTAAACATTAAAATAAATAAAATAACAAAAATAAAGAAAAACAAAAAAAAAACTCCCTTTTATTGAAGATCTTTCAACGAGCGTATAATGAAGAAATAATTTAATTCTACTCCTACTCATAACCTAAAACTAATAATAAAATAAATCTAATAAATAATTGATACATTATTCTCTCTTGATACTCCCTTATTTATAGCTAGCCATCAATTACTAGTGCTCTAAACTAGGTACAATTAATTTGGTCAATTTTTCTCCAATCATATAGATAACATCAAACTCTTTATCTCTACCTTCAAAGTATTCTTTTCTTACACATCTCTTTATTGGAGTCCAAATAAAAATCAACTAGAAAACTTCTAAAACTCCATTTTCAACTCAACTTTATTTATTTATTTATTTTTTGCAAAAATAATAATAATTAATTAAATAAAATATACATATAAAATAATAAAGATGAGAATATTAAAATGCATAATAACGTGTATATCAAACACCAATGTTAAACTAAATGGAATTCTGCTACAACAATAGCTAACTATTTATACTTCCAGTGAAAATGGCGAAGTACCACATTTCTAATAACTCTGATTGATTGATTCCGGGTATTTTAATTTTTGGATTGATTGATTCCATGATGGTAGAATTGGAAGTATGATGGCGACAACAAGGTAGGGGATGTGGCGAGGGAGAGGGAGACTAGATAAAATCATAATTTTGGCCTAATCACTACTAAGAATGGTGGTTAGTCAAAACGGTTTTGACTAGTCGCTACTCTTAGTAGCAAGAGTAGCGACTTGGCCTAAAAAAAGTGACGTCGTTGGCCTAGTTGCTGCTAAGGCCTAGTCGCTACCCTTAGCAGCGACTAGGCCAACGACGTCACTTTTTTCTGCTGTTGCATCGTTAGATCTCCATATGGACAGTTTAGGATCAGTTTGTTGGAATAATACTCATAGCAACCATTTACTATTGATCATTCCTCTCTCTCTATATATATATATATATATCTGTGTGTGTGTGTGCATAAAATTTGTTTAGGATTTATAATTTTATCAATTATTTATAAGTAGGTTTCTGGGAATTCCTTAAAATTTTGAGTTGAAAGACTATTAATAAATTTTAGGATTGAGAGACGATTTTATGCTATATATATATATATATGCTAACGCATGATTTTGTATGCCCGCCAAAAATCACAAAAACACGAACAACCTACACAAGTAGCAACCGTTAAACACCCCCAAAACTAGCGACGACTTGAGCCGTCCTAGGATGCTTCGGTATGAGAATAAGTACAGGCCAAATGTGTAAACAATGGAAGACAATTTAGCAGTAATAACAAGAGAATTCTGTAAGAATGAATGAATGTGTCTCGTGAATCCTGCTAATAACTATACATATAGTTTGCTGCATCACCCAGAGACCAATTAGGAACAGATGTCGTAATGTCCTAGAATTTTTAAACATTATCATTAATTAAATATATTATTTAATTTCCGATAAGTAGTTTTGTGTGATTATTTGATTATGCGACTAGGTGATTACGTGATTAATTTCCTGAGTGAATTAAAGGGAGTCACTAATGGTTTAATTAGTGAATAAAACCCTAAGGTTTTAATATCATGAGAAGAGATAAAGTATTTAATAATTAAATATTCAATTTTATTGAATATAGTAAGTAAATTAACTGTTATAAATTAATTAATATGAGTCTTAATTAATGAAGACAATGTGAAATATTAATAATAATATTTAATAGCCCAATTAGTAATTAATTACTAATTGACTAGCCCATTTAATTAATTAACTAAGCTCAATCATTTATTTGATCATGGACTTAGTAATTAATAGTGTGTCAAATTAAATGAGATATCATTGGGTCGAATTAAATAATCCAATGTTAAATTTAACGGACTTGACTAAATGTTAGTCCAAGTCATTTAATGTGACCCCAATGAATTTTAAATATGGTCCAATTATTAGCCCACTTGGTATTTAATTTATGTAGCTCATTTAATTATTAAAAACAATTAAGATGACAACTAATTTGGGATAAAATCCCCTTGTATTGCCCGCAATGAGAGAGAGAAATGGACTAAGATATTTTTCAAAGTTTCATTCAATCATTACCTAGTTTGTGTTGGATGTTGTGTACATTAGACTTGATAATTTAGACTCTTACATTGTCACATGAGTCACTCTAAGTAAGTCTAGACTTTTAGCTTCATGATGGGAGAGATGTGTAGATATATGTTTTATATCTATACATTTTGCTAGTATATTTCATAGGTTAGTCATTTCATTGAGAACTTTTACATTCCTAGAAAGTTTGAGAGAAAAACCTTGAAAAGCAATACACCTTGAGAGACAAAGAAAGAGAGAGGTTTGGTGGTGCTCAAGGGAGAAGAGAAGGAGTTCTTTGATGCCATCTAACTTCATAAATCACTTCGGAAAGCAAAGGAAATGAACATCCAAGAGCAAGAGGTATAAAACGTCTTAAAACCCTAATTTTGGAACCCCTTTTGTGCTTTATGTAATTTTTATGGAGGAAACTAATTTTTTGAGATCTTAATATCTAGATATATGCTAGACATGTGTATATAGGGTTTCATGTGGTTAGATCAAGCATTTATATGCATCTATGACAAAAAGATTGGCGAAAGTCTCCAAAATGATTTTTACCGATGAGCCAAAAATCGAACGTTTGATCATAACGTGTCATTTTGAAACCCACTAACCATTTGTGTGATTTTTTTGCTTGCATTGCTAGATATGTTAGTTAAGAGCAAAACCCCTTTGGAATCACTTAAAAATGTTTTAAAATGAGCAAGATTATGCATTTTTGAGAAAGAACACCTCACTATTTAGAGGCTGTGCATGAACAGTCCACTTTGAGCTAATATTCTGAAATCAAAACTTGTCCAAAAATGGTGTTTGAGCACAGAAAATTATAGTTCAAGAAGTCATGATTCCGTCAATACCTAGTAGAGCTCCATCGGAGTTATAGAACTCAAGTTATTGAGATTTTTTCCCAAAACCCCAAAGCTGAAAAAAATTAAAAAATGTCAAAAGTTCCAGCCCTTTTTTTTTTTTTTTTTTTCTGTGAACCGACCGGAACTTCCCGGCAACCGGTTCACCAGAATTAAGACCAGTTCCGGCGACGTGTCCTTGACGGAAGTTGCTTGATTTTTTGTGTACTATTTTATAAAAATGAGCTTGTATTTTTATCATGTCATTTGGTAATTTTCATAATTAAAATGTGATTAAACCATACTAATTAAACGAAAAATACTAAATTAATATTTTTAATTTCTGAAAAATCATAAAACTGTTCGTTACTTATTATTTAAGTAAAATTAAATAATAAGTAAGATTTAGTAAGAAATTCATTATTTTTAATTGTATCCAAAGTGTAAAAAGTATATTAATTAACTATTCATTAGTTAATAATTAGATAAAATTTCTAATAAATTATTATTAAATACTAAATATGTGATTAAAATATTTAATAATAATATCAAGAAGATAAAATAAATAAATTATTTATGTATTAGTTAATTGAGAATTAAATAATAAGTAAAGATAAGTAACTAACTAATTATTATTTAGCTAATATTAAATAATTATTAAAGAGAGATAAAATTTATAAATTATTTATTATTTAATAATATTAAATAATAAATAAAGATAATTGAGCAATTAATTATTATTTAATTATCATTAAATAATGATTAAATGTTATTTAAGTTAATGAATTAATTATTTATTATTTGATTGAAATTAAATAATAAATAAGAATAAATAAAATAATTATTATTTAACCTTAAATAATAATTAAAGTAAAATAAATAATTGATTAATTATTATTTAATTGACATTAAATAATAATTAAAGAGGATTAAAATTAGTAAACTATTTAATTTCTTTAAATTGAATAATAAGTAAGGATAATTATTTAATTAATTATTATTTAATTAATATTAAATAATTAAAGAAGATTAAAGTTAAAACAATAATTATTTATTATTTAATTATTATTAAATAATAAGTAAGTACAATTAGTTATTATTTAAATAATAACTAAAGATAATTAATTAATTACTATTTAATTAAGACTAAATAGTAATTAAATAGAGATAGAGTTAATAAAATAATTTGACTTTCAATTATGCATTAATTAAACAATTATAATAAATTGTTTAAGGGTTTAGTATATGGAATGATGTGAATTATGTGTTAGACCTAATTGATAGATAATTTCGCAGTGAACGTATAAACGTACAAGTATACGCAATACTAATTGATAGATCGACTTTATCAATGTTAGGTCTTTCAAAGCTAGTTAATTAAAGCTAGTTACTTGTAGCTGAGCAGAGAGACAAGTTTCCTAACCTTACTCAAATTTCTATTGAGCAAGTGCTTCGAAGTTAATTATTATTATTCAAATATGAGCTGAGTGGTTTCATAATTGTTGAATTATTCCACATTTATATGATCCTTAACATCCGCACTTTGGGCATTTGAATTTCTGTTTCATTATTGAACTGTGAAAGATTTAAAGTTCTTAAATTATGAACTGATTGAAAGAGACGTCTATGCCTTTTGTTCGGCTAGACAATTATTTATGAATATTTACAAGCTATCCAAACCATAGTGGTACAAATTCTCAGACTGAGCAGAACAACCCAGATTGGAGGAAATAACCTAAGTATCAAATACACGATACAAACAGAACTAAATGTTATGCATACACATAGGGTACAAGAGGCTAATCCCCTCAAGTATCGTTCTAAGAATATAACCTAAGGGGATAAGTCAAGTGATTGATTCCTCAGAGAAGAAGTTCATGGTCTATTTGACCTCTTGGTATTTAAATAATCAAACTGTCCTTTGTTGTTCAAGTTTTGATTATACTGTTGATGCATTATTTCAGAATCCTTTGAATCATTCAATTCTTATTCTACCATGACATATTTTATACATTGTTCATTAAAACTTGCTGAGCAAGCTAGTTGCTCATCCTTTCTATGTCATGATACTTACTGCAGCAAAACCTGAGAGCTCTAAGGGAGATAAAGGCAAGGGAAAGCTGAAGCCCTAAATGCAATTGAAATGTTAATTGCCTAAGTTAGGTTTATTTTGTGAACTATTATGATGTAACATGAACCCTATCATATTTGATTTGACTCGTGATGTATTTTTTTTGTTAAGGTTTCGAACATTTGGACTAGTAGTAAACCTTTTGTATAAACAACATATGTTTATTTTATTCCGTTTTAGTATATTATGTTGTTTGGAGGTAAATGATTGTATGATGACGCGAGCACCATGTTCGAGGTATTAGTATCTGAATTTGGGGGTGTCATAGATGTATTTTTCCAAATTACCTTGTAACTACCATTAATTATGGGTTGAGTCCTTTCCAAAACAAACTTCCTTATCTCTCCCTCAAAAGGAAACTCAATCCAATTATAACATGGACCTTGACTATTCCAAAATAAGCTATCACCAAATAAACTGGAGTGGGCCGACCAAGTCATGACCCAGTCGAATAAAAAATAACCAATACCAGATCCAGGCTAAAAATAAAATGGGTTGCACCATATCCAATCCCAAACAATTATATCCCAACATTTTCCCCCACTCTCCTATTTTTAAGAATTTAAAATAAGATAGTAACACCAAAAACATATCACTTAAATAAAGAATGTGATGAAATTTAAAGCCCACCTTAACTGCTAATTATAACTGACATATCACATCACCCACATGCACGCTACCAATGACTTACCGCCCTAGAGCTCCGCACCCATTATCAAAATCCCAAATTTTCAAACCAACCGGTCATTTCATCTTCTCCAAAAAGAAAAACCAATTCCGGTATCTTTCTTTGTCTTTCTCCACCTTGAAAAACTTCAATCCAGCACCCCAATTCCATCGTTTCCCAAGGTTCATTTATCTGCAAAAAAAACACCAAACCTTTTTCATAACCTTTAACATGATTTGGCTTAGCTTTAGGCATGATATATTATGTCATTCATCATCCCATTATACCTTAACACCCTTTACATTAACCATTATTATCAATTCTAGGATTTATATAACTTATTTATATCATCCCACATCAAAATATAGCTTTTTAGAAGCTTAAATTTTTTTCAAATGCAGAGCAATTTTGCCCCGGCACCATTAGAGCTCGCTGGTTGCGAAATCTCTTCAGCCATGAACAGTACATTGCGCCCCGACGCATTGTTTAGTACAAAACATTATGCCTAGGCGCAATGTTCAGAATCAGCATATTTGATTTTTGTACTATCTTTGTCCATTTTTAACTCCTTCATCTTACATCCAATGAAGCTCAAATTTGGACCATAGCTGGTCTTACTTGGCCCATTTGGATTCTTGAAACCATCGAAGCAATAGCCCTTAGGAGGACATTTCAACACTTCGAAAAATTTTCAACTTCAAAACTCATTTTTTTTCAACTTTGTGATTTTTGCCCAATTGCTTCCAAACTTCATTCCAACACTTGACATAATTTACTTGGGGTCATATATGACATGTTCAAACTTTTAAAAACATAAAACTTTGCACAAGGCGAGATTTGTCCGTTAAAATCCATTTCGAGTCGAAACGGTCGATTTTGATCATTCAAAACTCATTTTCATTCAAATTCTCATCCGTTGATTACCAAATCAACGTAGACACATGTAATAACATAAAACTAAGTCATTTAACTTCATTTCACTTTTAATTCTTCAAAATTGCCAAAAATCACCTCTTAGTTGCATTTTCATTAAATTTCACGAACTTTTCATTTCCAAAACTTATGTTATTCTTGGCCCCTTTTAGCAAGACTTGATTCCAACATGTCATTCAACACTTATAACACCTATTTATCTTTTACGGGCCTTCAAAACATTTCAAAATTTTCAAATGAATTCATTTCTCCAAAGTTTCCATTTTGGTTGTCGACGAACGTTTTAAAACGTTTAAAATCCACAATTGTCGCCATTGACACCAAATGACTTTCAAAACAACTCTAACACATGTATTAACATTAAACTTAGTTATTTGGCCTCATTTGACCTTCAATTACACACAATGGCCAAAATCACACATTGGTGGCATTTTGCTAACTTAACAAATTTTAAACTTAAACTCATCTTAAGTCCTTATACTCCATACACCATATAGGCTGCCATAAACACGTTTAACAGTTTTGTGCGATCACATAACTTCTATACGCACATTCTAATGCACTTTACAGATTACAATTTGGTTTACATAGAAAATATAGCCTAATATTGTGTATTTCGTTCACAACTCGTACTCTTCAACCTTTAATCAATCTTGAATGCTATCTAACATGAAATTAAGCATGCTTCTTACATGATCAACATTTTCAACTAGGTTTTCATTACTTCTAGCAACATATAACATATGATCATCCATTAAATCATGGTTTCTAGCCTTGAACACGAACTTAAATAACATATTACATTTATCCTCCAATCTTATGCTTAGGGTTTCATGAAATAATTCATATATACCACATAAACTCATATAAAACTTACACCTAGCCACACTTCCATGCATGGCTACTCTTAAACCATCCTTTAAACACATAAACATCAAACTTTAAGGTAATAACATGATTATACCTTCTTGGTTGTCCAACTTTTCACATAGATAACTTCCTCATGTCAAGTTCTTCCTCTTTTCTTCTTGCTACTTGATCATTTAAGGACCCTAGCTCCATGGTTTCCAAGCCTTTATCCTTGCTTCCATGGTTTCTTCTCATTTCTCTCTTAGAACTCTTGGCTAGCAACTTAGAATGCGAAAAATAACTAAGTTAATACATAAAACATATACATATAAGTGTTGTATAAATCTCCAACACTTAACTCACCATAGTTAAGCTTAACCATGCATGGTTAGGGGCATGCATGTCATTCCACATAACTAACTAAGGATATAATGGTCATCATATCCTTCTAGGATACCAAAGTCATTATTCACTTTGTCAAGGACATCATTGTCTTTAGCCACAAAATCTAGGAAATTTTAATTTCTTATATTAATAAATTGCTTATTTCCAAACCATTTCAAGCCATTTTTGATCCAAACTTGTTTCATTATACATAAATTCTATTCCTCATCAAATTAATCCATACTTGGCTTGTCCCAAAATACTTGTCACACTTTGAACATTAATTTTCATTAATTAATAATAAAAATTCACAATGAATGTCAATTCGCATAACATTTCATTCTTAATTTTTTACGAACCCTTTCGGTTCCCATTTAATCAATTTCACTTTCCGACATCTCAATACAATTGAATTACTCATTTGTCCATAAATCGCTTCCTCAAAAAGTGAACCTTGCTCGAATTACCAAAATCCATCGTCATTTATCCTTTTAAACTCATAATATCTTCTTCAAAATTTTACATCTCTTTACTTATCCACATCATGCAAATTCTCAGTCTACATATAATCTGTATTCCTTCTACTCATATTTGGGGGTATTACCTTTCATTTCTACACATCGTATAACTACAACCCTCATTTTAATCAATAATATCAATCTCTTCACAACTTTCCAAATATTTACACCTCATTTTGGTATCATTTCTTTAATCCCAATATATCGATTAAATTAAACTGTTCCTTCTTTTTTGTGTATACTTTGTCATACATTACCTTGCTATTTCTGTCACCCAATATCTCAGGGCCTATTAATTAAACTCGCTATAAATTTTCATAACTTAAAACATCAATTCACATACACGTCCTTATTTCCTTTATTTTCTAACTTTAACCATTCTTTCTTTATTACATCAAATACATTCATAAACATATATTCATCATATCACAAACTGACATAATCCAGTGTCTTACCATAATTCCTTTCAAATTGCCTTAATGTAGGCATTACAACAATCATTTATCTTAAATCCATTATATTAACATTTAACCATCATATTTTCATATCTATCATAATTTCATTAGCCGATTCATCACTAACGCACTTTATATAACTAGCTGATCCTTATACGTTTTATGGATCCTTATTTATGTCAAGAGCCTCGCTTTATCAATTCAACCACATAGGTCATTTCTATCATATTGATCACATAATAAATCACATTTAATTGCTCCTTAATATATTTTGTCATTCATAACTAGGTTTTATCTGCTAACCTTTACATAAATAACTAAAATTCTCATTTGGAAATTCTATAAAAATCCAGGATGTCACAGTTATTATACGTGTATAATACAGTGTAAGATACTTTTAGGAGTAAATTTTCCCGAATATACTTTAAAGGCCTAAGATGACTTGTAAGAATGATTATTGGAGGTTGAAATTACAATCTAAATTAAAGTTTATGCGATTAAGAATACGTGCTAAGGATTAATTGAAGCAAAAAAAATTCTCAAAAAATAAACGCAGAAAAACACTATTTACGCATAAAATGCCTTTTCTTTTTTTGAAAATTTACATTCACATATAACATTTAGATGAGGTGGCGATGAGTATTCTCTAATAAAATATTTTCCAAAAAAATAGTGAAAATCAGTATTCACGAATACAAAAAAAAACCTAATTAAACTAAATAGGCTTATGTGGCAATCCAAGTGAAGGATTTTGGACCAATCACATGGGAGGATGAAACTTTCCATAAATGAAAACTTTTCATAAAGGAAAAGTTTAAAGAAAGGGAAGGATGTCCATTTTACTCTTTGTTAGGGAGGAATAATGAAAAGTTTGCCCTTGGGAGAAATTTTATTAATTGGCCCAAACCTTAATTCATTAAAAGTTTAAGGCCAAATTGGTGGAAGGTTGGTAATTGGCCTAACCTAGTTTAACTAGGAATCCAATGAAAATGTAGAGAAGGGCAATTGTAGGAATTAGAACCAAGCCCAATGATTTATTAAATGAGTGGCCCAAACCCTAGAAAATTGATGGGTTAATTGGGGGGGGGTGTGTGTGTGTGTGTGTGTGTATATATATGCATTTAGGAATTAAAATAAATGGAAAATGAAGAATTTTGGGGCCATCTAGGGCCCCAATTTTGGTAGCTACATGGAGGCAAGTGGGGAAGCTTAAGGGTGGTGTAAGTTGGAGTTGATGGCTAGGAAAGGCTAGTTAGGTCACATGAGTTAGTCGAAATGTATAGATATAATATCTATATATATACATTCAACTAATGAATAACCAATGTTAGATGTTAGATGTTAGTGTTTGACCAAGGTAAGCTATGTCTTCGGGAGAGATGAAAACTAACCATACAAGAGTTAATTGTAGGAATATTAGATGTACAATATGTATGTAATATTTTTGCTAGATAGCAAGAGAAAGATACATAGTTAGTCATATGTGTTGGTAAAAAATTTTAAGTCTTAGAAACCTTGTGAGGAAGAGAAAAGAAGATGAAGATCAAGCCTTAAGGAGATCAATCATCCATCTAGCAAGACAGATCATTCAATATATCCAAGAAGAGAAGAAGTTCATGAGGTTTAAAAGTTTTTAATCCCTAAAACTCTAGTTCAACTTATGTTATTGTTAGATCTAGGTTGGTTGAGGGAAATTATTGTGTATATGATGGAACATGGTGGTTTCGATGATATAAGGAGGTATGGATGGTGGATTTGTTAGTAAAAATGCATTTGATAACATGTTTTTGCAAGAA
Source organism: Hedera helix (assembly GCA_947179155.2). NCBI lineage: Eukaryota > Viridiplantae > Streptophyta > Magnoliopsida > Apiales > Araliaceae > Hedera > Hedera helix. The sequence continues at coordinate 11,677,820 of OX359282.1, read as the reverse complement.
AAACTAAGAAACCTAAGATCTAAAAATGTTTTAATGAAAACCTAGTATCAATCTTGTGGTTTAAAAGAAATCACCTTTTTGGGTGGAGTATTTTGAAGATCTATGAATATTTGTCATAGATCTAAAGTTTTGATAAAGTTATGTGTTGTTAAATATGTGTTGGTCACATGTTTATGCCTAGGAAAGTTAAGAAAATCAAAGAATGGGTTTCAAAGTTAAAAATCCTAGATTTAATGTTATTTTCTAACAAAAGAACTTCCTATGTTTTGATCATTTGAATGATCTATTTAAGGTATTTTGTGTATCGTTGAGTTTCAATTCCAACCCGAGTGGAAGGATCGAAAAATATTGTAAAATGAATTTGTATAAATTTTTCTAGTAAACTATGTCTATTTTGAAACCTTGGTTTAATTAGACTACTATGTTAGTTGTTAAATGTTTTTAAAATGTAATTAAAGCTATGTATTACAATGTTACAATGTAATTAAGACTACTATTTTTGAAACCTTGGTTTAATTAGACTACTATGTTTTTAATTAGAAGTTATGTTATGTATTACAATGTTAGAGAGTCATAAAACATGATGGTCTAGCAAGATAATGCTTGTGGAATTAAGTTTGAAGCAATCGAATCAATGATTTATGAAACTAGTTTTTATTCTTTCTTTGTGAGTAATTTTAATCACACTTCGATCTAAAGAAAATTTGTAGAGTGGGAAATTTTAATGAAAATGGACTCAAGAATTACCCAAAACTATTTTGAAACGAAGAAGTTATGGATATTTTAGTAAAGGATGTAATGACCACGAATTTCATTAGTCATTGTAAATATACTTAATAAATATTTAGCAATGAATTTAAACTTTTTGTATTAATTAATTGTGCATTAGATAATTAAATAAATGTACTTATGTGCTTGTATATTTATTTAAAGGATTAAAGGAAAGTGTATAATTAATTAAAGCAAATCTAATTGGATTATATTTTTAATCCAAATAAGTTGATAAACTAGGTTAAAGATATTAACCTAGTAGCCCATGTAATTAATTTAATTACTAGTCCATGTAATTAATTAAACAAGCCCAATGCTTGATTTAATTAAATGTAACTTAGACTATTTAATATAAGCCCAATGTGTTATTTAAATTGAGCCCAAACAATTTAATTGAATGAGCCCAATAGAAGTTATTCCCAAGCCCAATGTGAAGTCCAATTAAGGTCAAACTTTGGTCAATATATATATATATATATATATATATATATATATATATATATAGATGTATATATGCACATTTTAACATTAAAAATAAAAGAAAAATGGCTTGGAAAATCCATTTTGCTGAATTTTTGGAGGGCCCCACTTGGATTGCTTGATTTCCATGTTGCTTCTAATTCACTCTATGACAAGGTTGGCCAACCACCCTAGTCAATCACCTAGTCAATCACCTAGTCATTCCATGCAATAGTAATTGTAATTAAGCACTAATTTTACCAACATGGGTGAATTAGCAAGCTAATGAGAAGTTAGTTGATGGCTATAAATAGAATGCTCCACACTTGGTCCAAGTTTGTTAGTCATTTGCTAGACATTTTCTAAAGAAAAGAGAGAGAGCTTTTGTGAGTTAAAAGAGAGATACACTTGTGTTTGTGTGAGGAAAAGCTAGAGGAAGCCTTGGTGTATGTCCACTAGCTACACAACTTACTTTGGTAGAATGAGAAGAAGAGCATCCAAGACCTCAAGATTTAAAAGTGCTCTCAACTTCATCTTATTTCATTTTTGTAGTCTCAAAAGCTTTTGATCGGTTAAAATCTATTTTTAACCGATCAAAACTCGTTTTGATGATCTAGAAGTATTTAACTATGCTATATATGTATATTCCTAGCTTGTTATGTTTATATCATGATTTGGTAGGTGTGGTGTACATATAAATTGAAGAAAACGCTATAGAAAGCTTTACCGGTAAAACCCTAAGTAGCTATGTACTATATTTTGTGTCATTTCAAAATGTACAAGTTAAATACTTGATTTATATGGCTAGAAAGTTTTATGAGTGAGTTATAAAGCCAACACAACTTGAATCTCACAAAAATATGGAATAACAAAGAAATTATGGCTTTTACCGCAAATGATGTTGATTTTAAAACCCTAGGTTGCCTTTAGAGCCATTTTGAGTCTACTTCCGTTTGGAATTTGGATTTATGATCTAAAGAGAAATTGTAGATCATGAAATTGTGATGAGAATAGACTCAAGAATCACCCCAAAATGTTTTCTTATAAAGAAGTTATGGCTGTCGGAGCGTCAGAGGGTCGAGCAGTCAAACAGTTGACTTTCAGACAAAACGGCTGACGCAGCCGCGTCAGGACTGACGCAGCCGCGTCAGAACAATCTGCTAAGCAGATTTTTGGTGCTCCGGGTCGGGTCGGGTCGGGTCGGTCCGGGTCGAGTTTTCTTTGAAAAATTAAGTTGAAATAGGTGTAAAATGAATATATTTGGGTATTAAACAAATTTATATGGAGTCTATTTGTAAATCAATGCTATCTAAATATTTAAATTAAATACTAAGGTTAACCCAATTTAAAAGTTAACTTTTGGTATTATTTAAAGAGTATTAAAATATTACTACATGGTTAATAATATTAATAAGTAATTAAATATTATGAAATGATTGATAATATTAGTAAGAGATTAAAATATTATTAAATGAGTAATAACATTAATAAGTCAATAAAATATTATTAAATAAATAATAATATTCGTAAATGAATAAAATATTATTTAATGATTAATAATATTAGATAATGAATAAAATATTATTAAATAATTAATAATATTAGATAATAAATAAAATATTACTAAATGATTAATAATATTAGATAATGATTTAAAATATTATTAGATGATTAATAATATTAATAAGATAATAAAATATTATTAAATGATTAATAATATTGGATATTAAATAAAATATTATTAAATAATTAATAATATTAGATAATGTTTAAAATATTATTAAATGGTTAATAATATTAATGAGGTAATAAAATATTATTAAATGATTAATAATATTAGATAATTAATAAAATATTATTAAATAATTAATAATATTAGATAATGATTTAAAATATTATTAAATAGTTAATAATATTAAATAATAAATAAAATATTATTAAAGGATTAATAATATTATGAGGTGAATAAAATATTATTAAATAATTAATAATATTATAAGGACAATAAAATGTTATTAATGGATTAATAATGTTATGTGATTGATAGAATATTATTAAAAGATTAATAATATTAGAAGACTAATAATATATTATTAAACGATTAATAATACTACAAGACTAATAAAATATTATTAAATTGTTAATAATATTATATAAGTGTATGAACTATATTAAATAATTAATATAGGTTCTTTGTGTTTGAAATATTATCAAGTAATTAATGATAATGTTTCCTATGTGATTATATACCCATATATAATTATGTGATTCGTAAGAGTTATAAAGGTCATTATACTAATGTGTATATGATACTAATTTAAGATCAAACTGATTTAATTGTTAGGTCCGTTCAAGGATTATTAAATCAAGTTGGTTAGCCGTAGACGACGCACGAGGCAAGTCTTCTACCCTTAACTTGTACTTATTGTTGCAATTATTATTCAACTTTAATTACTTTGAGCAATTCAATTATTGTTGAGCAAGTATCTACACTCGTAGATATTTGACAGACCTTTGAGTGAATTAATTATCGAAAATTACTTCACATCGTTATTGATTATTGTATTCACACATAGTGCTTTTGCAAACTGTTTAAGAACGTCTAAGCTAATTGTTTCGGCTAGACAAATGCATGTGAAATTCATTTAGTTGAATATTATAAAAGCTTATCCAAACCATTGGCTGGTGCGGATTCTTACAGTAAGACTGAGATAGAACAACCCTAGTTAAAGGGGATTTTTATTTGTCGGAGACCCGACAGCGCGCAAGAAAACTAAATGTGATGCATATACATATGACATGAGAGGACTGATCCCCTCAAGTGTCCCGTTATTTTAACAAGGAGTCAGACATTGTATGTCTGTTCTACCTTAGTAGCAGTTCATGGTCATTAAAGACCACTCAGCAGTAAAGAATCAATTACTTCTTTTATTGAACATTGATTCTTGTTATCTTTCACAATTGCTATTGTTGAAACCTTGAAGTTATTTCCCTTCATCATGATATATCGTATGATTGTTGTTTATAAACTTGCTGAGCCATTTAGTTGTTCATTCTTGCTATATCATGACTATATTTCAGCCATTCTCGAAAGCTCTAAATCGGACAAAGGCAAGGGGAAAGCGAATGTTTAGTTTTAGTAATTGCATGCTAGTTTATATTACTGTTATGTAATTACTGTTGTAAATCTTTTGTATTTCCCTTAAGATATGTAATGTTAAGATTAAGGTAATAGACCTTGGGAAGTGTAGCCTTTTGATTAAGGAACCTTTTGTATTATTCCGCGAAGTTTAATACAATATATGTATTTCATTGTTGTTATGCATTGTACAGTGAGAACCAAACCCGAGGTTAAAGAACCCGGATTTGGGGTCGTCACAGGAGGGTCATGCGGTCCAAACTGTAATATCCCAAATATTTCAAAAATGATATGACAAGATTTAATTAAGGTTGTCAATTCAAAACCTAAGAACGTTTGGGCATACCTTGAGCTATCTTAAAGACAAAGTAACTCGAAACTACGATCGTATACAACTAAGATGTTACAAAACTTTAACCTAATTTGTGTTATGTGAATAGTAAAGCTTGAATTGAGCTTTTAAATGTGCTATGTGAATTATCTATGTGTAGAATTTTGTGTTTTGGTTTTAGTAGTTAACATTAACACTTATTAAAAATCAGAAGTCAATTTAGGATATAAACCTAAATTGGAAAAAAAGTTAAACCCTAAACCCTAGGGTCTAAACCCTAGGAAATAACCTAGCCCTTCGAGCAAAACGTGAAGGTCAAATTGACATTTCGTTTCAAGATTCATCCTTCCCACTGTGACGACCCCAAATCCGGGTTCCTAGAACCTCAGATCCGGTTCAACACTGGTATTACATTTTTCTTATTGTTAATGAATTACAACAATATTATAATTGTTAAATAATCATTTATTTATAATTTTACAACATCTCTTTCTATTCCAGAATCGCAATCTTTATACATTCCTAGTCTGTCTTAATATCATACATGATGCGACATTCTATTACAATCAATTTGAATATTTAATACTCATATAACATAGCAACTAAGTCTTATGCTACACAATCATTTACCTGTCCAATTCAGACTGATATCTACAACAGACATTTAGATCTTTAGTGAAAGTAATATGCTTTCCTGTTCCTTCATCTTTATCGAGAACTTCAAATAATTAGCATTATCTGAAAATGTTAGTTTAGGCAAGAGTGAGCACGACGGCTCAGCAAGTTCAATAGCTACACATAACACATTACATGCTTCATATAAAATCTACAATTTATACTTACATCATGCTTTTCATGCACTTCAGTTTATGTTATACTGCTCATGCATCATATATAACATTTAACAGTTCACGCTTCATATTTATACATATTTTTCATGTAATCACACTTCATGCATATCACCATTATCATAAATGTCTTTCTATCAACAATTTAATATCACATCATAGCATGTCAAGGAACATAGGAGCAAGTTCTGAAAAACTTGCCTGGTTCGCTTCTACCAGTTACGCTTATTTGTGTCTTTCGTTCAACCTATAATTTATATAGAAAATTGACAAAATCATTAGATACAATGACTAATACTTATCCTTTATATAAGACTCTAACTTTAAATTATTAACTCTTAAGATGTCCGACAAACGAACCCTTAAGTTCCGGACAAAACCCTAGCCCAGCCCTAGTTGGACATGTCGGGTATGCTCATCCAACTTACACATTCACTACACGTTTATCGTATGACCTACTTTTATTAAGTTGTCTAAATTAGTCACAAATGGACTATTTGCATCGGTTTAATTTAATTAAATATTCTTCTTTTACATAACTTAATGATTCAGACATTTAATAATATACCAAATACTTCAAAATATTATCTACCTTTGATAACATACAACTAAATTCAAATATTATTAACCATTTAATAATATTTTAAATCTCTTACTAATATTATTATTCATTTAATAATATTTTAATCATTTATTAATATTATTAACCATTTAATAATAGTTTAATCACTTTTTAATATTATTAACCATTTAATAATATTTCAACTACTTATTAATATTATTAATCATTTAATAATATTTTAATCACTTATTAATATTACTAATCATTTAAAAATATTTTAATCACTTATTAATCATTTAATAATATTTTAATCACATATTAATATTATTAACCATTTAATAATATTTTAATCACTTTTAAATATTATTAACCATTTAATAATATTTTACTCATATATTAATATTATTAATTATTTAATAATATTTTAATCACATATTAATATTATTAACCATTTAATAATATTTTAATCACTTATTAATATTATTAACCATTTAATAATATTGTACTCACATATTAATATTATTAATTATTTAATAATATTTTGATCTCTTACTAATATTATTAATCATTTAATAATATTTTATTCATATTCTAATATTATTATTTATTTAATAATACTTTATTAATTATCTAATATTATTAATCGTTTGATAATATTTTATTCATATCCTAATATTATTATTCATTTAATAATATTTTATTGACTTTATATTATTATTATACATTTAATAATATTTTAATGATTTTTTAATATTATTATTTATTTAATAATATTTTATTAACTTTATTATACTATTAATTCAATAATAATATTTATTCACTTTTAATTATCAAATCAATTATCTACAATTTTAAAAATATATTTATTAAGTCCAAAAATACCAAAATGATTTTTGGATCATTTATCATTTTCTGACCCGAACCAGACCTGACCCGACTGTCCCGACCCGGTTTGGATTCGTTATTTTTTGGGGAATAGTGCACTGTACCGCGGCGCAGTGATTTACACTGCAACACGGCGCCCCAACGCTGTACTGCAGAATCAATTTTCAATTTTCTAATTTTGATAGTTTTGACACTTTTGATTCAAACCTTAATAAAATGAAATCTACACATCCAAATGACCCCAAATCAGTGTTGATGTGTTCCTAACTACTTATTTTACAACATTTCATGGTTCGATCATCTGTTTGAAAACGTTATACATGAAAAATTATGGATCGAACCACCTAGGGTTTAAAAATGACATCCTCTGCGGTAAAAGTTATAACTTCTTTGTTTTTTAATATTTTTGAAAGCTTCAACTTGAGTTTTCTTTAAAACTCATATATCTAACTTTCTAGCCATAGAAATCCATTTTAAACTTGTACATTTCAAACTACAACACTAAATAGCGCATAGCTATCTAGGCTTTTACCGGTAAATCGTTAAATGAACTTTTCTTCTAATTCTTTGCATACCACACATACAAATACATGTATTAACTATATCAAACTATGAATATACGTATAAATCATAGCTTTATACTTCTAGAGCATCAAAATAAGTTTTGATCGGTTAAAAATATATTTTAACCGTTTAAAACTTATTTAAACAACAAAAATGAACTTAAAAAGGTTTAGAGTACTTTTAAACCTCTTAGACATGGATGATATTCTTCCTCTTGATATGAACTTGCTAAGGACTCCTCCTTGACTATTCTCTAGCATTTTCCCTTGGATGAAATCTCCAACAATACTCTCCCTTCTCTCTAGAATTTCCTTCCTCTGTCTAAAAATTCCACCAAGCATAGAAATGACCAACATTGCTCATATGTTGGTGATTTCTATTTATAGAACTCTATGATCCTCCCAATTAAGCTACTAATCAACCAACACTAGTTAATTAGTGATTCTAAGCATGCTTACTATTTCTTTGAATGACAACTTGAATGACCTTCTTGATTGACATGTTGCTTGCAATTTAATTTGGAGATGAAGTGAAGCTACACATTGTGTACAAAATAATCAACATGAAAGCAAGTTTCCACCCCAAGTGGGGCCCCCTATTTGGCCGGCCATATGGCCTCTTTTGGCACCAATTTTCATTTATTTTTCTTCTTTATGTATCCTATATATATACACACATATATATAAGTGTTGACCAACTTTGACTTCCTATTTTGGCTCCACATTGGACTTAGGAATTTAATCTATTGGGCTCATCAATTAATTTTGTTTGGGCTCAATTTATTTACTACATTGGACTAATATTAAATACCCTATGTTACATTTAATTAAAACAAGCATTGGGCTTGATTAATTATTACATAGATCCATGTTTAAATTAAATTATATGGACTACTAGGTAAATTACTTTGACCTAGGTTAATACCTCATTTGGATTACAAATATAATCCAATTAGACTTGTTTTAAATCATTCTACCACCTTGGGTTACATAATTAACTCGTCCATAGTTAATTCTCAATACCACCTTTATTTACCTAGCAATTAACCAATGATTGGTTAATGCTATCTCTTGTCTACCAATTAGGGTTATTCAATTAACCCTCCACTAGTTAATTCTCTACACTCAATCGATACTTGAAATGTTTCTCCCAACACATTGTCCATCATTTGACTTTTAATGGTTTGGGCTACATAACTTACTTTTTATTGAGCTCTCTTATTTAATTACCCACTTCATGCAAATATTCCTATATTGGGCTTGTATTAAATCCATTAATGGACTCTATATAATAACTTAATAATTAAGTTAATTACTTCTTAATATTGTCATTCTTGGAAATATTCCACTTCTCTACTTATTTCTCATAACTTTAATTCATGACTTATATAATTAACTCAATTAATTATATTACATGACTTTCCTTTTTAATCCACAATTAAACTAATTAATTTATTAATTTTATTGAGTATTTAATTTACTTCGCACCTCATCTTGTTTGACTCACAAACTCAACTCTAGGTATATATATAAATATTAATATAATCACCTTCACTTCTCAATTGAATTTATTTTCTTAATAAATTCTCTACATGCATCATTAAAATATTTTCACATTTAATTTCTAACAAATAAATTATGTTAAAAAAAAAATGTTTACCAAATTTCTATACATCTTACTTCTCAAATTTTAGGTTTTAAACCTTAACCTTTAATTAAGTCAACTAAGATATTATTTAAAATCTTAGAAATATCTGGGATATTACGCGCACGCTTTGAAAACACAAAATTGTTAGTAAATTTTTTTCTCGAAAAACGCGTGAAAGCATTATTCATGAAAAAATACTTTTCATTCGTTTGACTATTTCTTTCATCTGTAGGACTTCTCGTATTTCACAACATAGTGTTAATATGTCAGGGAATCAATAATTTTTTTTGGGAAAAAGATAAAAAGTGCACGTTTTACGAGAATTTTTTTTCGACGTTTTGACTTTTTACATTTCACGAAATAGCGTTGATATGAAGTATAGATGTTATTTAGCCAATAAAAGTTTTACTTAAAAAAAGTGTAAAGCACTATTCATTCAGAAAACTTTTTTCTGAATTTAAAAAATTCACATTCTTGAATAGCGTTTTTATTGACAATAGATGCATTTTTACCAATAATTTTTTTACCCAAAATAATTTTGGAAGAATACTATTCACGTATACCGAACGAATACATAGCGAATACGAAAGGAATACGAAGAATAATAAAAGTATACTGCAATGTATAAATATGAGAATTATACGAAAGATTATACGAGATTAATATAAGATTAATACGAGGTATAGTACAAGTAGATTATGAATATTTTACGATGTATTATACGTAGAAAATACGTATAAATACTAATGTATTATACTATTTAATTAATTAGTTGAAATCAAACTAGGTTATGTGTAACTAAGTGTAACCAAATTAGGGAAAACTAGGACGATTACACTAACTGGAAAAGAACTAGCACGATTTGTTTGGAACTAAATCCAAGTAAAAATGAATCGACCAATCAGAAGAACGGTGATGCAAGCGATGATGCAAGCATTATGGTGCAAAGTGTAATAAGCCGGGGTAAAAATGCGATTAATGAAACTTGGTTTTTCTATAAATAGGAAGCTAAGCTATTCATTTTTCCCATCATTTTCAATAGCAAATTCAAGAGCAGAAATTCTCTCTATATGTATTCTACATAGTTATAATTCAAGGAAATTGCAAAGAAATTATTAAAGCTTGCAATAATAAAAAGGTACAATTCTTAATCGTTATTATGCTTAAATTTTTATTTTATCGATGAGGCTCAAGAACATAAGTCGTAGCCATGTACGATTTTTTGTTCTCTGTGTTCCTTATGACTTGAGCAAGTCGTTGTTATGTCTATTTCATTTTATAGTTAGAAATAAAAGCTCAAGAATGCATGTCTTAGCCATGCACGATTGTTGTTCTCCGTGTTCTTCACGTGTTCTTGAGCTTTTCTTCATTTTACAGTAGTTATAATGTCGAATTTCATTTCATAGTTTAAAGCTCAAGAACGTGCGTCGTAGCTATGTACGATTGTCGTTCTTCGTACGTTCTTGAGCAATTATTATAAATTGTTATAATTCAATTTACAAGCCGTCATAATGACCAAATTTTGTCAATTATAAAGTGTTATAATCATATATGTAAGAAGTTATAATGCTCAAATTATTTCAAGTATGAAATTTCAAAAGCTGAATAACATAAGTCGTTACCATGTACGATTTTTCGTTCTTCGTGTTCTTCGCGTGTTCTTGAGAAAAAGTTATAAATCGTACATAAGTAGGTTTATGATTTTGTCATTTTTATGTTATAAAGTGTTATGGAGTGTTAGAACATGTTATATTAGAAAATTAATGCTTGAGGTATCATATTTTACCAATCGGATCAAAGAAACATAAGTATAATATACTCGTAGACTGTTTTTGCTAAAATCCAAAACTTTAAAGTCCGAATCTACCTTAGCAACCTAAAGGAAAGTTGTAGATCATTTAATTCTAAGAAATTTGGACTAAATAATAACTTCAAAATATTTCCGTATGATAAAGTTATGACTATCGTAATAAAAGAGGTCAAAGTTGAATTTTTTTAAGGGCATTCAGATTTTAGGGCTTAACAATGAGTTTTTGAGTTAGCCAACTTTTCAATTAATTCCACCTATGTAAATAGTCTGGTTAATTTATTCTAAGACTTATTCAAAAGAAGATTTTGATAAACTAACATTCGGGGGCGCGTAACCCTTTTTGTAGGCGTTTAACGATTTCCCGGGAAACCCTAAAATAGTTTCAAGGCAAGTTCTAAACCTTTATGTATTATTTGTGCAAGTATTATATCTCTTGCTATGTGCTACTTATATAGTATTGTTATAATGATAAATGAGATGTGTAATGTCATGTTGATATGTGATAGATGTTATGTGAAGTCTTTAACTGATATTTGCAAACTTTTTAGCTGTTATGTGTTATGTTTACGAGTTATGAACATGATTTATATACTTTGTCTGTCAATATGATATGAATTATTGGAATGTGAGTTATATGTGATATTAAATGGAGAATTATGTTCAGTCAATGCATGTTAAAGTTTATATGAAAGCATAAACTGTGTATGTGTTATATATTAGACTTGTTGAGCCGTCGTACTTATTCTTGCAAATAAAACCTTATTTGCAGATTAAAGATGAACGTTAAGAAGATCATGAACGTAAAGATGAAGCGTAGATTAGGTTTTCATGTTTATTACTTGTATTTCTATAAGTCATAATGACTGTTGTAATATGAACAAATAAACATGTAACCGAATATTAAATGAATGATATACATTATTATCAAAAGAATATTGTTATGTCTTTATTTTGATATAACTTAGAAATGTTAAGACTTAACATAGTATTGATAATGATCTATTTATCTGGATGAGGATTGGTAAATAACTTGTGGGTGTTGTACATCCGAGACAAGACTAAGTGATGTTTATTGGTCAAATCCATCGTTAAGGTTCCTCGGACCTAGGTATAACTTGTTATTACTATTCTGAATGTTAAATAAGTAGGATTATTGATATGAAGAGATATCACTATAAACAAATGTGTTTCGAGCGAGGGTTTTAACTAGTTGGGTAATGTTCTGTACGGAAAGAAAATTTTGCACCGGACAAATATACAACCATTTGTCACGGATAAAGATGCAAATATTTATCACGGGTGAAGATACAAACATTCAACGTGAGATTCTCTGTTCCTAAGAGTCGTCCTTGTCGACGCCGGGATTTTCGTCGTTTCGTTTTTTAATAATTAAAAGCCCTTTCCAATTTTAGCCTTTAGATTAAGATGTGATTTTTTGAAAAGGGTCGGCTTAGTGTTGACGGGGTTTCGAAAGATCGATTTTATAATGAGCCAATTGACCAGAGCCGCCAGTTGGTATATTTGAAATGGATGTACCAACTCATCCGAATTTTGTTTTCGTAATCGCTGGCTCATATGTGACTTCGAGTTAATTGGTCCGCAAACCGAGATTCATAGAGTTCGGGGGCTTGCTTAAGCGAGGGGAAGGTGTTAGGCACCCCCCGACTTCCGTGAAACACGGTTACCGCAATCTTGATGTTTTCCTATCCTTTTAAATCCTAAAACATGTGTGTGTGTGTGTGTGTGTGTGCCTAAATGAATGTTTGTGGTGAATTTTCGCATAAAAGTTACTTCGATTTTATATTGCAAATGTGTTTTATCGAAAAAGTGTTTTAGACGTCTTTTGACCCAAACGACAAGGCCTCGTTTTTTACAATGAAGATTGATTTTAATTTTGAAACCGATGAGGGTTTTTTTTATCAGATGTCATTTTTAGAAAATAATAGTTTTTTAAACTTTTGTCAAATAGGAATCGAGACTATACATTGCCTTCTAACAGTAAATTCAAATAACATGAAGGCAACTTCTAGAACTCTTTAACCCTATGCACAAAGTTTAATGAAAACGTTTATTTATTTTTTACGAAAAAATCTTTTATGACATTTCAAAACCAAATGGAGCCTTTTTGTCAAATAAGGATCAAAGTTTCGCCAAAACTCTTAATTTTAAAACCTCGTGAATCTAATATCCTAAATTGATCATTTTTTAGAAAATATTCATCGTTTGCCTTAATTTGGAAAATCGTTTCTGTGTCGTAAATCAAAATAAGCATTCAAAACGTGTCGGGGCTATCCATGGGCATGTGAGCCATCCAGACAACCCCAAACACCCACAATCACATATCTTTATTATTACGGGGCCTTAACCCGACCTCGACTTTGTATCGCTTTAAGGCCCGAAATTACATATATACAACCATGGACCCTATTCAACGATTACATATCAAAATGTCCATCGTCGGGATTTGATCACGAGGATCTTCTCCCTAGGCTCACAGTTACCCCAAATCACTACACAATCATACCACAGACAATTTTTATAATACGAAACTTGCTACTACGTTACACGACTCAAATCACAAACCCCACATTATGAACGATCCGTTAACGCCATGAACTTGCATTATCACCGTATGGATGTCCTCGGGATATTAGGAGGAGATTATGTTCCAAAGGAACCCTCGCTAATGATCCCTAATCCACAGATCATCATTAATACAACAACAAACTATGCTAAACAACCCAAAACACAATATTATCACATTAATACAAACAAGAAAATATCAAAAGAAACACCCTTTTCACCTTGCAAAATGCCGATTAAAGCCTCTTATTTCACAAATCGGACAACGCCACAAGAACACTCGACTAATTAGCAAGGAAGATAAATATTTCACTCAAATCTAACCAAGAACAACACTCTTCTCTCTCTTCCCGCGAGCTCTCTCTCTCTTTAAAAACTCACTCTTTTTTTTCTTTCTTTTTTCTTCTCGGGTGGAAATGGCCGCTGTGTAGAGTTCAGCAGGCAGCCGCAGGGGCATTTGCGGCTGGCCGCAGATGCATCTGCGGCTGGGCTGCTAGTCGCCTGCGCCGAATCATCGGCTGCCGGGTTGTCTCCTCGAGTCGCGCACTGTCCCGTTTGTCGGTGGTCGCAGGTGCATCCGCGGTTGTCTGGCTTGCTTTTCTCGATTTCCGTGCCACGCGGTCTTAATTTGCCAATTTCTGCGGTATTATTTTGGAAGGCTGCTACTTGATATATAAACCGCTCTTTGTGCTTGGCTTCCGGGGGGCTGCCCCCTTCCACCCCCTTCCGGAGAGCGAGACCCCCGAACATCGTAAGCGAAGTGGCCATTAGTCGCCTTTTGTGATCAACTCAGGTTTTTCTGGATCAACTATTTGCCTTGCCTCAAGTGACCGGATGCTCGTTGTCCGTTGTGGCGGCTTTGACCGTAAATCGTTGGGGTGGCTTCGTGTTGGGGTCCACCCTCCTTTTTGCATGTCGGGTCAACTGACGATTTTTCCCTCCTGTCAGGGTTAGTACACAGGCGCAAAATTTGGGTGTCTACAGCTGCCCCTCTTTATCATTTTTGTGGAATGAAATATGAAATGGACATGATAAAGAAGTAGGCACCCGATGCATGAGAATGCCAATACATATTTAACGATGTCGCACATCCGTTAAGATGATGCGATGTCACATTCAATATGTTCATGTAGAGGTTATTTTCAAAGTTACGAATGAACACTACCCGGATCTCGTCCCCGACGGATCATTTTTTGAATTGGTCAGGTATCGTTTCTGATTGGTCGGTTTTGAATTGGTCATATATCGCTTCTGACTTGTCGTTTTTGAAATGGTCAGGTATCGTTTCTGACTGGTCATTTTTGAATTGGTCAGGTATCGTTTCTAACGGGTCGTTTTTGAATTGGTCAGGTATCGTTTCTGACTGGTCGTTTTTGAATTGGTCAGGTATCGTTTATGACGGGTTGTTTTTGAATTGGTCAGGTATCGTTTCTGACGGGTCATTTTTGAATTGGTCATGTATCGTTTCTGACGGTCGTTTTTGAATTGGTCAGGTATCGTTTCTGACGGGTCGTTTTTGAATTGGTCAGGTATCATTTCTGACTGGTCGTTTTGGAATTGGTCAGGTATCGTTTCTGACGGGTCGTTTTTGAATTGGTCATGTATTGTTTCTGACGGTCGTTTTTGAATTGGTCAAGTATCGTTTCTGACTGGTCGTTTTTGAATTGGTCAGGTATCGTTTCTGAGGGTCGTTTTTGAATTGGTCAGGTATCGTTTCTGACGGTCGTTTTTGAATTGGTCAGGTATCGCTTCTGACGGTCGTTTTTGAATTGGTCAGGTATCGTTTCTGACGGGTCGTTTTTTGAATTGGTCAGGTATCGTTTCTGACGGGTCGTTTTTGAATTGGTCAGGTATCGTTCCTGACGGGTCATTTTTTGAATGGGTCATCCAGTTCAAAAATCTTGTATTTAACATGGGACAAGTTACATGTTGACTCGGGGTACCAAAAAGGGAGGTAAAAGGGCACCGAGACCAGCCGCAAGTGCATCTGCGGCTGGGGTCGGATCCTATTTCAGATCGCGACCCCCACGATTTGTTTACTTTTTCACTTTTTCTTTCTCTCGTTTTCGGTTCTCCACGTCCCCACCCGACTTTTTCGTCTTTTGGACATCTTTTGGCAAAATCTGCTCTGATTAAATCAATCTACGCACTTTGGGTAACGTTTTAACTCCTTTTTCTTTGATTTTCGCTTTCGTTTGGCTACGTATTTACTTGTTTAAATGTTTTAATTTTAGCAATGCATGCCTATATGAGATATTTGTGTTGGACGTAGCATAGATAAACAATGGTTTTTGCAAACACGCTCTATTTACTTTGAAAAACCATGTTTTTAGTCATTTTATGCTCATGATGCATCATTTTCACTTGCATTTGGGATTTGTTGGTTGCCTAACTTGATTAAACAAGCCTGATCGTGCATGGGATGTCCATTTTACAAATGAAACTCTGCCGAAATTTCGGGAAATCTAGCGCACCCCTAGGGATTTATTTATGCACTTTCAATTCATAAACATGTCATGCTGCCCTATGATTTTTAGCAATATGCAATAAGATTTTTTTGAAAGATAACGAGCTAAGGATGTACCTCCTTTTTGTGATGCCGTTTCAGTCATGGATCCTGATGCTCCCAGTGGCTCCACAGTGCCCCGGGTGGCCGGTGTCCGTCGTCGTAGGGCGGCCACCTCATCTCCAGCTCCAGTCCTGACCCGTCATTCCCGTAGATTGGCGGAGTTCGTCCTTCGCCCGGATCGACCTGATGTTGGTAAGGATGCCCCAGCTGAGGCAGAGGCGGGTCCCTCGGGCACAACGGCTCCTCCCCCCACGCGTCAGACCTTACCAGGGGCCCGTGCCAGGATACCGGATCTGCTCGGTCCTGATCTCAGCAGTCACCCCTCAGCCTACCTTACGGCTAACGAGGTATATCCGTCGTTTAAGTAGTTCATTCAAGTCCGTACGGTTACCATGCCTGACTTTTGATGGCTGTCACAGGTTCCTGAGTTTACCCAGCCTCGGGGCAACTGGTTCAGCATCTACACTCTCTATCATGCGCTGCATTCCGACTACAGGGGTGTTGAGCGGAATCGGCACCTATAAAAAGCACGCGATTCCGAGTTCGTTTGAATGAACGCAACGCGCAAGTATACGCGGTCAACAAGTAATATAATGAAAGTAAGTTATCGATCCCACGAGGAGTTATGAATAATATATCCGAAGTAACTAATGTAAATCAACTTAGTTTTAATTAACGAAGAGGTTTTTGGGTTTTTGGTATGAAGAAATTTAATTAACAATTAATTAACTAATAACGACTGAAAATCAATAGGACACAAGCTAGGATTGCAATTTCCCCCAAAGTAAGCTCAATCATATAAATCTCTTGAATTACATGGACACAGTGAATAGCTAACCGAGAATTCATTATAGCGTTTATATGTCTCTTTCGACAACATATAAACATATCCTTTCTAAATCTGTCGATTCAAACAGGAACATCCAAGCAAAGTAATTCAATATATGTCTATGAGAATTAACAATAGCTAGGATTTCAAGCACAGATTCTCCCATTGGCTACACATGGCACAAAGGTATATGTCTATCCTTTATACAAATTATGCATTCAATCCTAAGAGCAAAAACATAACATATGTCATCATATCTTTGGCCATCCCACTATACTCCATTTGTCAATATCATATAGGGTACCAAATCAAATACTATGTCTAGCAATTAATACATGAATAACTAGATATGACAACCCATTCACAAATGTCAAACAATCATCCAAGAGAGATATAATCAATCAAAACCACACAATGGGTTCCATTACAATCCTAGAATGGAAATCTAGTTCATTACAAGGAAACTAAATCCCACCAACAAGATATTCATCAAAACTTAGAGAACAAAATCAAAGGAAAAGGAAGGAAAGAGAAAACCAAATGGGGATCCAATCTCCAAGCTCAATCCATCAATCCAAGCTCTCCAATCCTTGATTCAAGCCTTGCTCTTGTGGTTCCAAGCATGTTTCCAGCCGCCTCCCTCTCTCTCTTGAAGAGAAAATTAGAAGATCTCCCCCATTAGGGCTCCAAAAAATGACTTTAAAAGGCTGAAATCGCGATCTGGAACAGTGCACCGCCGCGGCGGTCAAAGTCAGCGCCGCGGCGGTCAAACGTTCTGTTAATTTCTGAGTTTGAACCACCGCTGCGGCGGTGGAAACCACCGCTGCGGCGCTAGTGCATTCTGCCCAGAAATGTTGGTTTTTGGACTGCTGCAGCCTCCCTTCATGTTTTGGGCATATCTTTTTCATACGAGCTCCGATTGAGGTGATTCAAGATGTTCTGGAAAGGAGACTCGTAGACCTACAACTTTCGTTCTTAACGAAATTGAAGATTCGGAAATGATCAAGGCCAAAATTGGACGTTTCATGGCTGCTGCGTAAACGGAGCGCAGAAAATGCGAACCGGGCAATTCCAAGCCTTGATTCACCAAGCCCTTATTATAATTCCTACAAAATAAGATAGAAACACATAAAAACAATATAACACCACATCCTATACAATGTGGTACAAAAACACATACTACTAAGCAAACCATTAACATATATAATACGAATAAATTACACAAAACGACATAGAATACATAAAATACATAAACATGATATAAAACACCATATTATACAATAACATAAAAACACATATAAAATCACATAAAACACTTAAAGATCCGCAAATTATCAAGCTTAAATGTATTCAATTCATAGGTATAAAACCCACTCATCAAATACCCCCAAACTTAAACATTTGCTTGTCCTCAAGTAAAACAAAGACCCACTAAATAAAGCAAAATAACTAAATAAATAGATCAAAAATAAAAAAAATTCTACTAGTTAAAAATCACAGGAAATTACTTGAAGAATCACAAATTATCAAAGTCAGGAGTACTCTAAGCATACATATAACATTACATAACCACAATAAATACCCCCAAACTTAAACATTTGCTTGTCCTCAAGCAAAACAATACCAACTATACAAACAAAAACAATAAACTTGAGCAAAGAGTTAATAAGACAACCAAATTTGGCCTAATGGATTATTTCAAGTTATAATTACAAGAAAATTTCAAAACATTGCAAAGTCTAGAATTTTAACTCACATATTAGGCATACTATACGAATGACCCCTGTGTGTGTGTGAACCATTTACAACAAACTAATCATCACCAAGAGGGGTTTTTGTAGACAAATTACCTTAACAAAGAAATCTAAAACTTAAAACAACATGCATAATACATCACTCTATACTAGTCCCAGCAGATAAGTTAACAAAAACTAAACTTGACATGCGCAATGTCTCGTTCCATTAGGCTCAAAGCTACCCATGTAACGAGCGTTTGACCAATGACTCCCAAACCAGTTGGCTTTAGGGCATTAGGTGTAAAAACACCCCTAATGGCCTATTAACTCGAGTAACAGAGGCCACAAAACTCAACTAGTCAAGTAATTTATTATATTTATTAATATTTTTCTTTTTCTTTTTCTTTTTCTATTTTTTTTTTTTTAAATTTTTAAATATGTGAGTGCGTTTTACGCTCCATCTCACGCTATAGACAAATCAAACATGAGAAATCGTTTCGAGTGATGCATATACGAGTTTTAAAGTAAAAGATTATCTCAATAAGCATGCAGTCAAATACACCGCCTCTAAGCAAATAATCAATTCATTAGAAATGGATATGTGCTCAAAGAAAAAGGGATCGCAAGTAATGTAAAAATCAATAGTAAGTCAAGCACACAGACGAAGCGACACTAATCAATTTTCTATGAGTTATAACTCAAATAATCATTTGCCTGATCCTCGATTATGGTTTAATTCAGATTAACTCAACGCTCAAGAGACTCAAACCTAAACTACAACGACTCAAAAACAAAAACACAAGAAAATAAAACAAAAACAAAAACAAACGAACATAAAACAAACAAAACAACATAAACCGACGAAAATAAAACAAAAATAACATATATAAATCCATTTTCGTAGGAAACACGGTTGCACTTAGCGCGTGCAACAAGCCGTTAAACCCCAAGGTTGCCCAAGAGGACGAGTTTTGTCTCGTGAGGGTTTGCAGAGAATATGCCCACAAAATTCAAAATACAAAAATTAACAAAAATCTTTTTAGCATTTTTTTTTTAATTAATTAATTAATTAATAAATTTTTTTTTTTTTTTTTTTTTTTCAATCATGCATACTTAATTAACAAATTAAACTATCATCCAACAAAAATTTACTATCATGCAATCCTAGTCCAGACAACAAGAAAAACATCAATGCAGAACAAGCATGCAATTACCCCCAAACTTAAACTCCACATTGTTTGCAATGTAAGCTATGAAAATACAAAATAGAGGAACTTCCCTGAACATGACTCAGGCATGGACCTCATCATCAGGAGAGTCAGGAGAATAGTCAGGAGCAACAGGCTTATCGGGAAAGCTTGTGAAATCGGCATTGAATTGCACCAATGAGCGAACTTGCAGAGTGACATAATCGATGTGCCTCGCTTGCCGTCTAGATGCTCTCTGCAAGCGCTTCAGTCATGCTTGGGTACAGACAACGCTCCGAAATTAATGCATTGTTGGCCACAACATCATAGTAGCGCTTCTAGGCCTCCTCGAAGAATAATACCCAAGCGATGACGGAAGGAATCCCACGGCAAACCCAAATATTTCTCTTTGAGGAATTATATCAAACACCTGGCGTGAGCTCAATTGCCACAATTTGGACATGACCTCTCCCAAACATGAATTAGCCACCCAAATTGAGGGTTTATCAATATTGCACAAAGCCCACAACAACTTCCCCAATCCACAGTCAAAACAACCACATAAAATGACACAATTGAGAAGAGAGAATAAATGGTGGTGTGATGACCACAAGTTGATGGCTGAAATTCCTTCAATTGAGCCCTGGAACGTTGGCGTGACTTGAATGCTTGAAGGAAATACACTTTGTTGCAGGAACCGGGGGATGGGGATGATTTAGAGTGATCAGAGAGCAGGGGCTTTGAGAGAAAGGGTTGCGTTCATGCTTCTAGGAAATAAACCCCGACTGGGGTTTATAAAAAGAAAAATTCTGAGTTTTTGAACTACCGCTGCGGCGGTAGCAGGGCACCGCTGCGGCGGTCAAACGTTCTGCTTGAAAAGTTGCACCTGTTGAAGGCTACCGCTGCGGCGGTAGCAGGGCACCGCTGCGGCGGTCAAAGCCCCTGCCAGAAAAAATTTCTCTGCTCAGTTTTTCCAAATTGATGCAATGCTATGATAGAACCTGAAAATGCAACATAGATTTATCAAAAACTAGATAACTAATCACAATTTTAACTCAAAAATATAGAAATTGCAATTAGTTATAAAGCTAATTTCTAAATATAATTATAATTATACTAATATACTATATCAAAAGTATTTAGCCCATCAAACTAAAGCAAAAATGACTAAATATAAACAATAATAACATGAAATAAATTAAACATTTGGGGTGCCTCCCAAACAGCGCTTGAGTTATAGTCCTCAACCGGACTACTCCCTGTTCAATCCGGATTACGCGCGAAGATTGTCACATCATGCCGTCTTTTAGTCATTTCCTTTTGTTCGTCGGCGTGTGTGTATGATTTAAGCCCTCCGAACTTGAATTTCGTCAGCTCCTCATCTTCTTCCGCGAATTCAATCCGGAAGCATTCCACAAAATTTTTAGAGGGATGCACGAACTGCACAAGAGGCACACTCGAGTCTTGCATCAAAATAGTAGACTCCTTTGCTTGATCATCACCATCCAATTTTTCTTTTTCCCCAATATGGATCCAAAAATTCCTAATCTCCACGTCATCTTCCATAACCGGATGCGAACACATCTCATCATCACCAACTTCAACGTGGAACTCCTCACCTCCTTCTAGTAAATCATCCCAACACTCCTCTTTACCCACTATTTCAAGGTTAGACTCTACGACGCAAGGTAAAGCATCTTGTGGGCTACAATTGATAGTGCTTGTGAGTTGTTCCACGTGCTTAGTAAGAATTTGAATTGATGAGTCTCGATTGCTCATTCTCATCTCAATTTTTTCTATGTAGTTGACAAAGAGCTCCTCCAACTTAGATTCATCCTCTTCTTGTGGTGGAGGTTGAGATGAGAACATATGTGTGTTCATCGCCATCTCGTCTTGCTCAATGGTTATGGTAAGGTTATCCTCCAATCTCAAATACTCTTCTTCTTGTTGTCTCTTTTCATTTTTCTCTATCAATGCGGCAAGAAGACTCTCCACATTAGAATATTGCTCTTGCGGTGGTGGAGGTTCATATGAGACTTCAGATTGGCTTGAAATCCATGGATCAAACGTTTGGGCATGATTGTTACTGCTCCATGAAGAGTCTGGATGATAATGTGATTCTTGATGATAATAGCTTGGGGAGTAATTGGACTCCTGCTGATTGCAAGCATTTTCAATAGGTTGACCCCCGAAAGGATCAACCGTACCTGTAAAAGTCTCAACTCGTGCAGCCATTAGTTCCATAAGTGCATCCATATCAAGCAAATGAAATAAAAATAATAAACAAAAAGAAAAATCGCCTAACTTAAAACTAAGAAGACAACAATTAATATTTACGAAATATTATTCAATAACTCCCCGGCAACGGCGCCAAAAACTTGTTGAGCGGAATCAGCACCTATAAAAAGCACGCGATTCCGAGTTCGTTTGAATGAACGCAACGCGCAAGTATACGCGGTCAACAAGTAATATAATGAAAGTAAGTTATCGATCCCACGAGGAGTTATGAATAATATATCCGAAGTAACTAATGTAAATCAACTTAGTTTTAATTAACGAAGAGGTTTTTGGGTTTTTGGTATGAAGAAATTTAATTAACAATTAATTAACTAATAACGACTGAAAATCAATAGGACACAAGCTAGGATTGCAATTTCCCCCAAAGTAAGCTCAATCATATAAATCTCTTGAATTACATGGACACAGTGAATAGCTAACCGAGAATTCATTATAGCGTTTATATGTCTCTTTCGACAACATATAAACATATCCTTTCTAAATCTGTCGATTCAAACAGGAACATCCAAGCAAAGTAATTCACTATATGTCTATGAGAATTAACAATAGCTAGGATTTCAAGCACAGATTCTCCCATTGGCTACACATGGCACAAAGGTATATGTCTATCCTTTATACAAATTATGCATTCAATCCTAAGAGCAAAAACATAACATATGTCATCATATCTTTGGCCATCCCACTATACTCCATTTGTCAATATCATATAGGGTACCAAATCAATTACTATGTCTAGCAATTAATACATGAATAACTAGATATGACAACCCATTCACAAATGTCAAACAATCATCCAAGAGAGATATAATCAATCAAAACCACACAATGGGTTCCATTACAATCCTAGAATGGAAATCTAGTTCATTACAAGGAAACTAAATCCCACCAACAAGATATTCATCAAAACTTAGAGAACAAAATCAAAGGAAAAGGAAGGAAAGAGAAAACCAAATGGGGATCCAATCTCCAAGCTCAATCCATCAATCCAAGCTCTCCAATCCTTGATTCAAGCCTTGCTCTTGTGGTTCCAACCATGTTTCCAGCCGCCTCCCTCTCTCTCTTGAAGAGAAAATTAGAAGATCTCCCCCATTAGGGCTCCAAAAAATGACTTTAAAAGGCTGAAATCGCGATCTGGAACAGTGCACCGCCGCGGCGGTCAAAGTCAGCGCCGCGGCGGTCAAACGTTCTGTTAATTTCTGAGTTTGAACCACCGCTGCGGCGGTGGAAACCACCGCTGCGGCGCTAGTGCATTCTGCCCAGAAATGTTAGTTTTTGGACTGCTGCAGCCTCCCTTCATGTTTTGGGCATATCTTTTTCATACGAGCTCCGATTGAGGTGATTCAAGATGTTCTGGAAAGGAGACTCGTAGACCTACAACTTTCGTTCTTAACAAAATTGAAGATTCGGAAATGATCAAGGCCAAAATTGGACGTTTCTTGGCTGCTGCGTAAACGGAGCGCAGAAAATGCGAACCGGGCAATTCCAAGCCTTGATTCACCAAGCCCTTATTATAATTCCTACAAAATAAGATAGAAACACATAAAAACAATATAACACCACATCCTATACAATGTGGTACAAAAACACATACTACTAAGCAAACCATTAACATATATAATACGAATAAATTACACAAAACGACATAGAATACATAAAATACATAAACATGATATAAAACACCATATTATACAATAACATAAAAACACATATAAAATCACATAAAACACTTAAAGATCCACAAATTATCAAGCTTAAATGTATTCAATTCATAGGTATAAAACCCACTCATCAAGGGGGATGGTAGATTCTTGGGGTTTTAGACATTTCTTCACTATCGCCCCTCGCCGGTGTCCGTGGGGCTATATGAGGGCCTTATCTGAGCGCTGGTTCCACCAGACACAGTCGCTTCGCCTTCTGGATTGTGAGCTGCTGCTGACCCCTCTAGACTGGCGTTATATCACCGGGGTGGAGTTCTCTTGACCCTGGGTCCCTCTAGAGTCGGACATCACCCCCGCAGCTGTTCGATCCTTATTGGTATACTATCCCCAAGACAAGGTCTTTAAGGCCCGTATCATTCGATCGGGAGCCTTGGCTGTAGATGTCATTGGAGGGGTCCTCTCCGAGCCATTCCCTGAGGACCGGTCTGCTCGTGACTTTCTGCTCCGACGTTTGTTTTTGACCATCATGAGGGGCTGTTTTCTGGGGAACAACTCCTCGACTATTCATTTCAGTATCGTCGGAGCCACCCGGGAGGTTGACCGGATCGGGGACTATGATTGGGGCTCCTTCACCTTCGCTTACTTCCTCCATGGTCTTCGTCTTCGCTCAGAGGGACAGACGGATGCCTGGCTCGGATTCTACCCCTTCCTGCTAGTAGGTCCCTTTTCACTGTATAGTCCTTGATTTGTTCCATTTCTTTGTCCCTTCCTGCTACTTACGGTTTTTCTGTTTTGTTTGACAGTTCTGGGCTTACGAGAGACTACCCTGCTTGCGGCCAGTCACTACCCTTGGTCCGGAGACTTATCCCAGGGGTCGTTGATGGCATCATAGTACTCTTGAGGAGACCCCCGTGTCAGATAACTTTGCTCACTGTCGGCTGCAGTTAGAGCTGATCTCGTCCGCGGATGTGATCTGGATTCCCTACACAGCAGATCATTTAGCGGCTGGCCTCGCCGGTGGTTATGCCGCGGATCTGGAGCTTGCCTTGTCCAGTCGTTGCATTCTATTTCTGACCTATGGTGGCTAGGAGCTGTATCTGAGGGAGCGCGCCATCAGATGTGTGTCTGGGGAGGCTCGTATCCCTTTCGCCCCTCCCTCACAGAGATTTTGGTTCGCGGATGCCCACCTCCCAGAGGCCCTGACGGCCGGGGAGGATGGATATATGTTGTCTGATGGTCCTCACACGAGCGAGAGCTTCAGTGCTTGGTGGACACCCCGCACCATCGGGCTTCAGACCCGGGCAAACTTCTTCCTCGGAGACCTGGTTCACGGGTCGGTGATGATAACGGATTGGATGGAGTGTGTCCGGGCCCCCACCCATTTGGACCAGATTGCTTCCCTCACTCGGCAGGTGGATCAGTTATCCCTTTTTGTTCGGAGCCTGGGCCGAGATCCAGAGGAGTATTATGTCGCAGGCTCGCATGGATTTGATTTTGGTGCGGGCTTCGGCCCATCGGATGCCCCAATCCCGCCTTATTCCTGTCCAGACCTGAACTTTGAGGATGAGGCTTCCATTCCCCGGGATTTGTCTGCAGATCAGTTCGAGGATGATGCCTTTATTGACGGCATAGATTTCATTGATTAGATTTTGATAGGCTAGGATCTCTGTATTTGGACCTGTTTTGTTTTATTTATCATCATTTTTCATTCGATGTATTATGTACAGAATTATCTTTATTTTATGCATAATCTTTCCTTTATGATGATCCATTTATTCCATTATAGCTTGTATGATGCATGATTTATTATATACGTGGATAAAGAAAAATTGACCCCTGTATAGCCTTTTGATACTGCTTTTACAGATGTCGTCCATAGACGTGGTTCGCGTGGGCCCTCGCGCCCCCTCAGGGATCATTGGTCAGTTCCGTTCGTGGCTGGATAGCTTGCTACCCTCCGACCGAATCATCGTAGAGGGTCTTTTAGGACACTCCTTCTCTCTTTTGTCATTCCAGGTGCCGCCGGGCTTTGTTGATGGCATTCTCAATTGTTGGATCCCGGACAGACAGGTTTTCAGGTTTGGGCTGGAGTATCTGACCCCCACTCTCGAGGAGTATGCTCGCTTTACCGGTTTGTCGGTGGATGGTTCCTGCGCACGGGTTACTTCAGGCCATATGCGCCGTCAGTTCCTGACTTTCACAGGCTTGAGGAGGACAGCTCTATTATCTGTGATTTCTTCGAGCCACCTTGTTCATCTACCCTTCTTGGTTGACAGGTTTGGCTCGGTGGACAACTTCTCTCGATTCTCCAGTGATTTTTCAGTGTCTGAGTAGCGCTGGGGCGCTTTGAGGGTGGATGTTTTGATGGCCTGTGTCATATCAGTTCTGTACATGCCGGCCGGGGATGATCTCCTGGACATGCGGGTTATTGTAGCAGTTCAGGCCCTTCAGGAGGATCATACTTTCCTTCCCATGATACTCGCCGAGACTTACCTATCGGCCTCGTATTGTCATTCCTTCTCTGGTCGCATATTCAAGGGAAGTTCTATTTTGTTGTATGTATGGTTCATGAGCCACCTCAGACCTATCGGGCAGTTTCGTCAGCATGGGTTTTGTTTCAGCCACAGCTTGGCCATGCAGTTCTCATTCCGTCCCCGGTGATGCACTGATACGGCTTCTTGGAGGGAGTTCTTATCGGCCATTGAGGAGGCCTTCCATTTTTTGATCTACTCGGGTTATTGCTCCTACCTGAGTTTCTTGACTAAT
The DNA here is from genome assembly GCA_947179155.2 of Hedera helix. Lineage (NCBI taxonomy): Eukaryota > Viridiplantae > Streptophyta > Magnoliopsida > Apiales > Araliaceae > Hedera > Hedera helix. Next base: position 11,651,178 of record OX359282.1, on the reverse strand, counting down.
GTGCCCCCTTTTGATTTCCTCCCTCTTCTTGGCTTGAGGGGAGTGACGACTTATCATCCCTTAGCTGTCATGGGGAAGTTTGACCAGATGCAGGATCTCCATCTTTTTGCGGGAGCAGCTGACTACCGATTTCCTATATCGACTCAGACGGAGAGGGAGATGCTGAGGGTATATGATCTTTGGTCACACAGGGTCTCGACCGAGTTTGGGGATAGTCATCCGGGTCAGACACCCGCTTATCTGCTATGGTTGCAAGGAGATCCTGAGATTGCCGACTTTGACCAGATTGAGGTATTGGATGGTTCTCGAGGACTTTTCCCAGATGAGACCAGTTCAGATGCGGTCATTCCTCTGGAGTTTTCAGGATTAGCGCCCAGATCTGGTATTGAGGAGATTTCTGCTTTGTTACATGTCCTTTTCCCTGATTTGGCGGATCGGACCGAGATTGAGAGGGATACCGCACACGCGGAGCGGGATACTGCTGTACTAGCCCGGGATGCCGCCCTCTCTGCCAGAGATAGTATCATAGAGCAGGCCAGAGTCATCATGGAGGCCCATTCTGCGACTGTTAACAGTGCTGCTGCTCTTTTGACTCGGATCGACATGATGGGACAGCAGATCGCGGTCGAGCCTGAGGTTTATGATGCCTCGACTATTCTGTCTATCCTGCTCCAGCTGGTTTCTGACCTGTAGACGATTTTATTCCCTGCACGGACTATGTCAGTTTCATCATTTTTATTTGAAAGACAGACTTGTAATCAAAATGTTTTGTATATATAGAGAAATATTTATGGTTTAGTCATTTCCCTTTTTGGTGCATCATCGCCCTTCATCAGATCCTCATTTTATCCAGCCGATTATGATTTTGATATATTGCCTTATTTCTTTCCTCAAGTCTTGATTGGGACTCCAAAGAATATTGTCGCGCGACCTTCTGATTTCATCAGAGTGAGTCTTGGATTCTGGCTTATTATATGGCTAGGTTTGGGTAAGATTTGGAGTGTATTTGTCAAAGTAGGTTTTCGAGGTTTTCTGGAAATGGGTTTTGGTATAGGGACAAGGTTTATTATTTTGTATAGAACGGACCGCGCCATGATGGCTGCCTACGTACTCCCACAAGTCAGGAGATCAGGTCCTACGTAGTTCGAGCTACAAAGGAGAAATTTTTTTTTTTTTTTTTTTTTAAAGCATAGAACCGTTTCACAGAGTTAAAATTCAGGGGCTACGGAAATAATTCGCCATCCATCTCTTGTAGGATGAGGGTCCCTCCAGATAGGACTTTCTTGATCACAGAGGGTCCTTCCCAATTTGGAGCGAATTTCCCTTTGGCTTCGTCTTGACATGGCATGACCCTCTTTAGCACTAAATCATTTTCCTTGAACTTTCGGGACCGAATCTTTTTGTCATACGATCGAGAGATGCGTTGCTGATACAACTGACCGTGTAATATAGTCACCACCCTTCTTTCATCTATTAAGGCTAACTGGTCGTACCGATTTTGTATCCAATCCTCCTCGTCAATTCGTGCATCGAGCAAAATTCGGAGGGATGCCATCTCCATTTCAACTGGCAAAACGGCCTCCATCCCATATACCAAGGCGTAAGGGGTTGCCCCTGTAGACATACGAACCGATGTTCGATATGCAAACAGCGTGAGGGGCAGCAAATCTGGCCATCCCCGATGATTGGCAGACATTCTCGCCATAATTCTCTTTATATTCTTATTTGCCGCCTCCACGGCCCCATTCATTTTGGGCCTATAAATGACGAAATTGAGATGCTTGATCTTGCATTGGGCGCATAACTCCTTCATAAGGGCATTGTTCAGATTCTTGGCATTGTCGTACACCAAGATTTTAGGCTGTCCGTATCGGCAAATGACATTATTCCGGATGAAACTGACTATGACCTCCTGCGTTACTTTGGGGAAAGAAGTTGCCTCTACCCACTTGGTGAAATAATCAATCATGACAAAAATGAACCGGTGGCCGTTGCTCGCTTTAGGCTCCACGGGTCCGATTACATCCATGCCCCACATGGAGAAAGGCCAAGGGGAAGTCATACAACGTAGTTCGTTAGGAGGCGCATGCATTACATTACCGTGTGATTGGCACTGGAAACATCGCTTGACATGATCGTCACAGTCAGCCTTAAGTGATAGCCAGTAGTGCCCCGTTCTCAGAATTTTCTTGGCCAACATCAGTCCACTCATATGCGGCCCACATACTCCACCGTGCACTTCGCCCATGATCTTCTGTGCTTGAGTCTCGTCTACACATCGCAACAATCCCAAGCCAACATCCCTCTTATACAGAGAATCTCCGCTTAAATAGAATTTCATTGCCATCCTTTGGATTCTCTGCCTTTCCGTTTGGTTCGCCTGGTCGGGGAGAGATCTATCCCTCAAGTATTTCTGAATATCGTGATACCAGGGCTGATTTGGCTGAACCACATCTTCTGATAACTCCGATATATATTCTTCGTAAGCGGGAGCATTTTGCACGGTTATTTCAATCGGTGGAGTGGCTTTGCTTTTGAGTACGTGGACTAACGAAGCCAGGGTGGCCAATGCACCGGCAAAGTCATTCCGCCCCCTAGGAATATGTCGGAAGGCTATATCTTCAAATTCTTGCATCAATCGGATTACACACCGGTGGTAGGAGAGTAACCGAAGCTCCTTAGTGCCATATACCCCCGTCGCCTGTCTGATTACCAACTCTGAATCTCCGAACACGGCTAATCTTTTCACTCCCATATTGTGGGCGAATCTCAGTCCCAAAATACATCCTTCGTATTCAGCCGTATTGTTTGAGTTACTGAACTGTAATTTGGTGAGAACAGGGTATTGCTCGCCCGTAATGGAGACCAGGACTGCTCCAGCTCCAGCCCCTTCAGCATTCACGGCACCGTCAAAATACATTTTTCAAAACTGCCCTTCGTCATCACACCTCGTTTGTTGGACCCACGATATATCTTCACCCGGCAGGGAAGTTTCTAAAGGCTCCATTCCCCCCGTCGGCATCTCTGATAATTTATCTGCAATTCCCTGCCTCTTCACGGCTTTTTGGGTGACATAGAGGATATCGAATTGCTGTAGGATTAACTTCCACCTTGACAACCGACAATTCAACATCGGCCTTTCAAATATATATTTCAAGGGATCGATTCGCGAGATCAAATAGGTAGTGTGTCCATGAAGGTAATGCTGTAACCTCATAGCAGCCCATGCCAAGGCGCAACATGTTCTCTCGATCAGTGTGTAACTCTGTTCACAGCTACTGAATCTCTTGCTGAGGTAATAAATGGCATGCTGCTTGCCGGATTCACTTTTCTGCCCCAGCATACAACCCATCGCCATATCGTTTACGGATATATACAGGAAAAGGGGAATCCCGTCCTTCGGAGGTACCAGCACTGGTGCTTCTGTTAATTGCTTCTTAATAGTCTGAAAGGCCTTTTGGCATTGACTGTTCCACTTTCGGGATGCATCTTTCCTTAACAGTTTAAAGATTGGTTCGCAGGTGGTTGTCAGATGGGATATGAACCGACTGATGAAGTTTATCCTCCCCAAGAATCCCCTTATCTCTTTCTCTGTACGAGGTGCTGGCATATCCACAATGGCTTTGATCTTAGCCGGATCCAGTTCGATGCCCCGATTGCTCACCAAGAATCCAAGGAGCTTACCTGACTGAACTCCGAAGGCACACTTTGCTGGATTGAGCTTCAAATTATACTTTCTGAGCCGCTCAAATAGCTTCTTGAGGTGAGTCACATGGTCAGATTCCGTCCTTGATTTCACAATAATGTCATCCACGTAAACCTCTATCTCCTTGTGCATCATGTCGTGGAATAAGGCCATCATTTCCCTCTGATAAGTGGCCCCTGCATTGGTGAGGCCGAAAGCAAGTCGTCTATAACAAAACGTGCCCCAAGGGGTGATGAAGGCAGTCTTTTCTCGGTCCTCTTCCACCACTATTATCTGGTGATATCCCACGAAACGATCGACAAATGAATACATTTCATACTGAGCCGTATTATCCACCAAGATGTGTATAAAAGGCACTGGCAAGTTATCCTTGATACTGGCTTTGTTCAGATCCCTATAGTCAACGCATACTCTCACCTTTCCTCCGGGCTTCGCCACAGGAACTATATTGGAAAACCATTCTGGGTAAGTGGACACCATGATGATCCCAGCCTTGAATTGCTTGACTATCTATTCCTTCACCTTTAAGCTCCACTCTGGTTTTAATTTTCTCAACTTCTGCTTAACTGGCCTGAAACCCTCCTTGATAGGCAATCGATGTACCACAATATCCGTGGACAAACCGATCATGTCTTCGTGTGACCAGGCAAACACATCCTCATATTGGCTCAATAACTCAGCCACTTCTGCTGCAATTGTTACCAAGTGCCCCTCAACGATGAATTTTATTTGCTGATGCAGGGTGTAGGGAACTGCCCCTGCCATATGAATCCAGGGCCTCCCTAGTAGCATGTTATAACTGGCAGTGATATCTAGCACCTGGAAGGAAATATCAAAAGTGTAAGGCCCGATCTCCACCGGTAGCTCAATCTCTCCCACCGTGTCCTTTCGAGACCCGTCGAACGCCCTCACCACCACTTGGCTGGCCCGCAGGCGCTTAGGGTTGATTTTCATCTTCTCCAGAGTACTATATGGGCAAATATTTAGGGCTGACCCACCATCAATCAATACTACGTTCATCACATACCCGGAGGAGATGACCGCAATGTGTAACAGCCTCCGGTGCCCCCTCCCTTCTTCGGGGATATCGTCGTCGGTGAATGAGATTACGTTGCTGTCCAACAGGTGGCCCACCAAGTGTCCGAATCTCTCTGTGCTAATTGACTTGGGGACATAAGCCTCTTCCAGGACTTTGCTTAATATTTGATGATGATCGGTTGATGCCAATACAAGATCTACTATTGATGTCAGGGGCGGTTGCACCTCCAGTGTTTTAACCACATTCGCCTTGCCGTGATTCATTTTCTCCCAAAACTCCAATGCTTTTTCCTCAGATATTTTCCCGTTTTCCCTTTTTGTGTTCTCAAAAACCCGCCTTGGTAAATACAATGGATTTCCCTTAGAGCTGACTGATGCACAACTGGCCTCCTCCTCGGTCTTCCCCCCGTAGTTCCATGGAACAGCCCTCAGACTGGTAATTGGCAATTGCGACCTGGCTGTTATAACGAGGGGTCTTGGGGCCGACAACTGGATAGGCTCCTTTTTGGTACTTCGAATTACCCCAACCAACTTGATAGGCTCATTTTGCGCGCCCTCCTGAGCATTGGTCATAGCAATTTCTCCTTCTATCTTCCTTATGTACATCGATTTCAAGGGACCTCCCGCCCCACTGATTTCCACTACGTTCACGCCTCCCCTATTTTGCTCGGGAAGAAGGTTGGCCTTTACGTTTGGGGGTTCCGGTTGTTCCACCATGATCTCCCCGCTGTCAATCAGGTTTTGGATTTTGTGTTTTAGCGACCAGCACTCCTGGGTGTAATGCCCCAGGGATGATCAGTGATAGGCGCATCTCTTGCTAGGGTCATATCTCTTGCCCTTCGGGTTCGATGGAGGTGCCAGCTCTGTAATATTCTTCTGGCTTACCAACATGGCCAGTATTTGTTCCAATGAATCCCCCAATGGGGTGAACTCCCTCTCTTGTGGCTTTTCGAATTTCCTGGGCCCCTCATACCTTTGATTGTTGAAATTTGATGGATGCGGGGCCTCATTTCTTTGCACGCGGACTGGGGGGCTGGTCATTGCTTTTCCAGATAGCCCTTGCAAAACCAGGGACACGTCCTCCTCTTTCCTCTTCTGGGGTCTCCGGGAAGAACTGCCATAGTTTCCACTCTGGATTTGCTCAGCAACAGCCTCGAGAGTTGTGAAGTCTCGAATTTTTCCTGATTTTAAACCCATCTCAGCCATCTCCCCATGTTTGATCATCTCCACAAAAGGCTTCCCTATCCCCGCTATCACCCTTTCATAGTAAGGGGCCTCTTGGATATCGATGAATGTCATAACCATTTCTGCCTCACTCATGGGTGGGTTTACTTGGGCCGCCATCCTCCTCCACCGTTGAGCGTACTCTCTGAAGGATTCATTGGTCTGCTTCTTGATTTTCGTCATCTGGTATCAGTCCGGGGCCATCTGGGATTGAAAGCTGTATTGCGTTAGGAAGGTGTGGTCCAGCTCTTCCCAATTGTGAATTGTAGCATTATCCAACCCCGCATACCATGTCCTAGCCTCCCCTGTCAGGCTTTTCTGGAACAGTTTCATTCTCAATGATTCGTCCTCAGCATATCCTCCTAACTCCCCGATGTATACTTTCAGATGCGTGTACGGATCCCCCGACCCGTTATACTTTTCAAATTCGGGGAGTTTGAACTTCTCGGGATATCTGGTTCCCGGAAAGATGCATAAATCGGAGTAGTTAACGCTGTCATACGACCCGATCCCCTTCATAGTTTTTATGACCTCTTCCATCTGCTTTATCTTTTTGCTGACACTGCTGGCAACCTCATCTTCTAGGATGATAATAATTTGCTTTAGCGGTTCAACCTTTGGAGTTTCTGGGGTCGGCCCGCTCCCTTGAGATGATGGGCCCGGCGGGTCCTCGAGTTGTGGTCCTGATTTTAGCTTAAAATGCTCTTTGAGCAACATGGTCAGCTCCGTCATTTGATTTCTTACAGCATCGAATTCTTCCCGAGATACGGGAGCCGGATTAGGATCTGGGTTCTCAGCCATTTCGACTGTTGACTCTCTGGCTTTCTTGGATCGGAGACGGGTTTGGGGCGCAATCCTGCAAATAAAACACGCCAAGGTTTAGTTCCGGGAAACGACACTGCCAGATGAATGCTAAAGCAAATATTTTTTGGCGTTTTTGGGTTTTGTAATCTTTTTCTGCAAAACAGGGTCAGTATTTATTTTAATCAAGGCATGACATTGTGCAGTTATGATGCTCTCCAAGCTGTCCCTGTACAACAGAGGTTAGTACTTTTATTTTGACATAGCGGGAGGTACAAAATATTTGACTAAGCATGATGTCATGTGCGGAAATCGTAAAAGGGTATGAAAAGACTTCCACGCGTTCGGGTTTATCTGAGGCTGACCTACCCTAAGTTACTCTCACGGGCTTTTTGGCATGAAGGTTCCCAGATCTTCGCAACATACTAGAAGGGAATAAATCCGATCTTTCAATTGGATTGGATCTGAGTGGATGCTTTTCCTGAGCCTTGCCGGGGAGCACCCATTTGAGTCCAGTAATCCACATCCGACGGGTTTGCCTCAGGAGGAGGAACTGTTCAACATTCATTCATCATACATTCATCGTACCTCACCGTATGCAAATGATGACAATAAAGTAAAGCATTCGTAAAGCAATCACAAAACTCGCATATTCATTCATACACGTACAAAAAGTAGATCAATCGCAAGTAACGCAACCACACACATTTTTTAGATTTTTCAAAGGATAGGAAAACATCAAGATTTTTAAACGCGGCTTAAGCCCTCTAACGGCCCCAGCAGAGTCGCCAGCTGTCGACACCGGGATTTTCGTCGTTTCGTTTTTTAATAATTAAAAGCCCTTTCCAATTTTAGCCTTTAGATTAAGATGTGATTTTTTGAAAAGGGTCGGCTTAGTGTCGACGGGGTTTCGAAAGATCGATTTTAGAATGAGCTAATTGACCAGAGCCGCCAATTGGTATATTTGAAATGGATGTACCAACTCATCCGAATTTTGTTTTCGTAATCGCTGGCTCATATGTGACTCCGAGTTAATTGGTCCGCAAATCGAGATTCATAGAGTTTGAGGGCTTGCTTAAGCGAGGGGAAGGTGTTAGGCACCCCCCGACTTCCGTGAAACACGGTTACCGCAATCTTGATGTTTTCCTATCCTTTTAAATCCTAAAACATGTGTGTGTGTGTGTGTGTGTGTGTGTGTGTGTGTGTGTGTGCCTAAATGAATGTTTGTGGTGAATTTTCGCATAAAAGTTACTTCGATTTTATATGGCAAATGTGTTTTATCGAAAAAGTGTTTTAGACATCTTTTGACCCAAATGACAAGGCCTCACTTTTTACAATGAAGATTGATTTTAATTTTGAAACCGATGAGGGTTTTTTTTTATCAGATGTCATTTTTAGAAAATAATAATTTTTTAAACTTTTGTCAAATAGGAATCGAGACTATACATTGTCTTCTAACAGTAAATTCAAATAACATGAAGGCAACTTCTAGAACTCTTTAACCCTATGCACAAAGTTTAATGAAAACGTTTATTTATTTTTTACGAAAAAATCTTTTATCACATTTCAAAACCAAATGGAGCCTTTTCGTCAAATAAAGATCAAAGTTTCGCCAAAACTCTTAATTTTAAAACCTCGCGAATCTAATATCCTAAATTGATCATTTTTTAGAAAATATTCATCGTTTGCCTTATTTTGGAAAATCGTTTCTGTGTCGTAAATCAAAATAAGCATTCAAAACGTGTCGGGGCTATCCATGGGCATGTGAGCCATCCAGACAACCCCAAACACCCACAATCACATATCTTTATTATTACGAGGCCTTAACCCGACCTCGACTTGGTATCGCTTTAAGGCCCGAAATTACATATATACAACCATGGACCCTATTCAACGATTACATATCAAAATGTCCATCGTCGGGATTTGATCACGAGGATCTTCTCCCTAGGCTCACAGTTACCCCAAATCACTACACAATCATACCACGGACAATTTTTATAATACGAAACTTGCTACTACGTTACACGACTCAAATCACAAACCCCACATTATGAACGATCCGTTAACGCCATGAACTTGCATTATCACCGTATGGATGTCCTCGGGCTATTAGGAGGAGATTATGTTCCAAAGGAACCCTCACTAATGATCCCTAATCCACGGATCATCATTAATACAACAACAAACTATGCTAAACAACCCAAAACACAAGATTATCACATTAATAAAAACAAGAAAATATCAAAAGAAACACCCTTTTCACCTTGCAAAATGCCGATTAAAGCCTCTTATTTCACAAATCGGACAACACCACAAGAACACTCGACTAATTAGCAAGGAAGATAAATATTTCACTCAAATCTAACCAAGAACAACACTCTTCTCTCTCTTCCCGCGAGCTCTCTCTCTCTAAAAACTCTCTCTTTTTTTTCTTTCTTTTTTCTTCTCGGGTGGAAATGGTCGCTGTATAGAGTTCAGCAGGCAGCCGCAGGTGCATCTGCGGCTGGTTGCAGGTGCATCTGCGGCTGGGCTGCTAGCCGTCTGCGCCGAATCCTCGGCTGCAGGGTTGTCTCCTTGAGCCACGCACTGTCCCGTTTGTCGGTGGCCGCAGGTGCATCCGCGGCTGTCCGGCTTGCTTTTCTCGATTTCCGTGCCACGTGGTCTTAATTCGCCAATTTCTGCGGTATTATTTTGGAAGGCTGCTACTTGATATATAAACCGCTCTTTGTGCTTGGCTTCCAGGGGGCGCTGCCCTCTTCCACCCCCTTCCGGGGAGCGAGACCCCCGAACATCGTAAGCGAAGTGGCCATTAGTCGCCTTTTATGATCAACTCAGGTTTTTTTGGATCAACTATTTGCCTTGCCTCAAGTGACCGGATGCTTGTTGTCCGTTGTGGCGGCTTTGACCGTAAATCGTTGGGGTGGCTTCGTGTTGGGGTCCACCCTCCTTTTCGCATGTCGGGTCAACTGACGATTTTGCCCTCCTATCAGGGTTAGTACACAAGCGCAAAATTTGGGTGTCTACAGTCCTAATGATTTAATGTTGTGTATATTGGAACATGTAAAGTTATAGAATATTTAAATCTTAAGGTCAAAATGGGATCGTTATATATGGTGTTATCCATTTATACGAATGAAATACAAGTTGATACTTGTATAAATAATGAGACTGCGATCAAGTTAAGATCCAGAGACAAAGTTAAGAGAAAATGTTAATGTATAGTCTAAAATAAGACTAATTCAACCAATATGATTATGGGGTCATTGGTTAAGTCGATAGATGTATGAAATTAACACACAAGGTCTGCCGCATAGCGAGTGCAGGGATTTTGGGGGCGTTACACAAACTGTCAAAAAGTTCTGCATACATGGCACGCCCCGCGCCATACCAACACATTTTATGTTGTTCAGGTCGGGCCAAGTCTGGTTGGGCTGGGTTGAATTAGGTCAGGTCGATTTTCCTTAGAAAAATAAGTTAATTTATGTATAAAATGAATACTTGAGTATATTAAACCAATGTATTGGGTCCATTATTCACAAATTGGTAGACCGAATTATAAATGTTGGTCATACGGAGAACGCAAAGTGTTGGCGTTAGCCAATTAAGCTAATTAGGCAAGATTTTCATTCCTTGTTGCTAATTGTGAATATGTTAATTTGCCATTATGTGGTAATGTATTATTAAACTGTTGATATGCAGTCGTTGAATGAAGTGATTGTTCTGTGTGAACCTTAATTGTCTGTAAAGGAATGTAAAATTTCTGTAAATTACATAGTATAAATAAATGTGATGTTTATGTAATAATGCAAAGCATGTATGAACTACAAACCATGTATGCAAATGTAGCGTATGTATAAACTGATAAGCATAAGAAATGTGAAACGTGTTATGTGATAATTGTTAGACTTACTGAGCCATTGTGCTCATTCTTGCAAATAATCTTAATTTACAGTAAAGGAAATGGAATGAAGATAGGTTAAGGAAAATATGTTATTATATCTTAGAATTTATATCATATTAACTTGTTGTAATGAGATTAATAAGCATGTTATTATTGTTTTCCTTATCTATAACTGAAGAAGTAAGTTGCAATAACTTTATAATGATATTATTAAATCAATAATATGGAAGACTGATTAATGAACAGAAACGAGTTATGTTGAGTTTTGTAATCAAACTCTATCGTCAGAAATAATTATTTATTTTGTTGTAACCCTTGTGGGATAAAGATATTGAGTAGAAATATCTGTAAAGATGTTGTAAAAATTAAATATGATGTAAAGTATGTAAAGCATTTTGCTATATTCGTTGAATGTTAATGTTTTAGGTACCGTGTATATACGTGGTTAAGATTTTATAGAAAGAAAATCTTAGTGTTAAATTGTGAGCTTTTGTATACTCATAAGTGATGTTTAGATTAAATCATAATGTTTTTATATTGAGTTTTAATAGTGATGTAAAGATTGTGATTCAGGAATAAACAAACGAAGGAAGTTGTAAAGTTTTAAGTAATCAAATTTTTAATAACTATATTATTGTGGTATGATATGGTTATTAATAATAAGGTTATACTTTAACGTACAAGGTCGGTTGTAGCAAGTACAAGGATTTTCGGGACATTACAATTGGTATCAGAGCTGATAGGTTATAATCTTAGGTAAGAGTACTTTATGCTATAATCATGGAAGAAGATGAAAGTAGTAGAGGAATAAACTCGAATAGAGTTTAAGTAAGGAGAAATGAACTTGGGAGAAAAATTCATAAGTAAAGAAAAAGTTAAAAAATTATATGAATAGATCCAAAGCAGGATCTCGAAGGAATGATAAGAGATGGTAATAGAATCTTTTGAAAAACAGGAAGAATGCTACCAAATCATAAATTGATATTTAGTATACGTTATAGAAGAACCCGTAATGAGTTATAAGAGATAAAGGGTGAATCAAGAAAATTCACTTTAAGCTAAGAAAAGGTTAGAGGTTGGTTGGGTTTCAATCGAGGACTCATGTGACATCCCGAATTTTTACAGGATTTTCAAATGAGGATTTTGATTAATTTATTAAAGGCTATAAGATAAAACCTGGTGGTGAATATTAGAAAGTGATAAAAGTGATTAAATATGAATCATTATTTAATCAATGTGATAGAAATGACATGTGTGGTTGAAATGGTACAGAAGCACTCTTAGTGTAAATGAGGGTCTATAGATAATATATGGATCAGTTAGCTATTTAAAGTCCAGTAGTGACGTAACAGCTAATGAAATTATTATAAATATGAATTTTGATGGTTAAATGTTAATATAATGGATTTTAGATGAATGATTGATTGAAATGTCCACAATAGGGTAATTTGAAAAGAATTATGGTAAGACACTATGTTGTGTCAGCAGGTAATAGATTGAATATGTGTAGATGTATATTTGAGCAGATAAAGAAAGAAGAAAAGTTAAGTTAGAAAGTAAAGAAAATGAAGAAAGCATATATGAATTGATGCTTTAGTTATTAATGTTAACAACGACCTTAATGAATTGGCCTGGAGAGGCGAGGATATGAGAATGACAAGTTGATGCGAGATAATATGTGCAGAAGGAAAGAACTGTTTAACTTAATCTGTTTATTGGGATTAAAGGAATCATAAGAATATTGATCTTTGAACTTTTGAAGTTATTAAGAAATTGATCTTGAATGATTGAAATAAGATAATCATGTATACGATGTGTAGATACAAAATATAATACCCTGAGAATGAGTATAAAGAATGTAATATGCAAGTAGGGTGCAAATTGGCATTACGTGTGTAACTAAATATGTGAATTGACATTAAAGTCATAATTACGATATTATAAATGAATAAGGTTACATGATAATAGATTTTGGTAATCTAATCGAGGTTCGCTTGTCGAGAAAGCGGTTTATGGAAAAGATGAGCAATTCGATTATATTGAGATATCGAAAAGTGAAATTGATTAAATGATGAACCAAAAAGGTTCGTAGAAAATTGAGAAGGTCAGATGTGCAATTTAGTAAAATGGTAAATTAATAATTAAGTAATGAAATCCAATTTTCAAAGTGTGACAAATGTTATGGGGACAAGTAAGTTATCAGGTATTTGATGAGGGAATAAAACTCAAGCATAATGAAACAAGTTTGGATCAAAATGGAGTTGAAACTAAGCAAGTATGATTTATTAGAGATTAAATTTTTTAGGTTTCTTGACAAAAGACCAAAATGCCCTTGAAAATTTAGGAAATGACAATTGTGTCTTAGAACGGTTTAATGACTAAAATGTCCTTGCTAGTTAAAGGAAAATGTTATAAATGTCCCTAACCAAGCATGAGTTAGGTTAACTAAGTTAAGTTAGTTGTTGGAGAATATATACAACACTTGTATGCATATATTCTCAAGTATAAAGCTATGTATTATTTCATTTCATAAATTCAAGTGTTGCTAAGTAGAGAGTATAAGAGAAAAGAGAAGAGGAAAGCCAGGGTTAGCTTGTTGAGCTTGAAGAATTGCTGAAAAATTGATCAAGTGAAGTAAAGGAAGCCATCAAAGTGAAGAATACACCCTTAACAAGCTTTATAACAAGGAAGAGGAAGAACTATAAGAAGGTATGTTTATGTTCAAGCCATGAAATGGGATATTTATGAGTTTATAAATGTTAGTTTAAGACTAACCATTCATGAATTAGTGGCTAGATATAAATTTGTATATGAGCTTAAGTGCTAAATGGTTGAGAAGTCATGAAACCCTAAGCTTAAGTTTGATTTTGTAAAGATGGTGCACTATTATGCATGTATTCAAGCTAGAAATCATGAATTAAGGAAGGTTATGTCTTTAATGTTGTTGGTTTTGATGAAAACCTAGATGAAGAGGATGAACATGTTTAAAGTATATGAAATTTCATGTTAAATTACATTGAAGATGCATTAAAGGTTCAAGAGTATGATTTGTTAAGAAAAGTTACAATATTAAGCTATACGTTATGTATAGACCAAATTATAATCTGTAAAGTGCATTAGAATGTGCATATAGAAGTGATATGGACTTATAAAGTCATTAATTGTGTATGTGATAGCCTATGTGGTGCATGGAGTTTAAGATGTCAAGTGGAGTTAAGTATTAGAATTTGAAAAGTTTACAAAATTATTAAAAATCCAACTTATAAGTGATTTTTGGCCATTTGGAGAAATTAAAAGTGAAATAAAGTCAAACGACCTAGTTTTATGTTATTACACGTGTTTAGGTTGATTTGATAATCACCGGATTGAAATTTAAATGAAATGACAATTCAAACGATCGAAATCAATCGTTTCGACTCAAAATGAATTTTTACGGACAAAACCCGCCTCGTGCAAAGTTTAACTGTTTTAAAGGTTTGAGCATGTCATATATGACATATATGAACTTTTTCAAGTGTTGGAATGAAGTTTAAAGCAAATGGCCAAAAATCACAAAGTTGGTAAAATTTGAGTTTTAAGTTGAAAACGAGTTTGAACGCCCTCCTATGGGCTATTGTTTCTATGATTCTGAGAAGCTAAATGAGGCAAGTAAATTTTTTATAAAATACTAGGTAGTAAGACCTAGTTCTGTTCCAAATTTGGAGTTAATTGGATGTGTAATGAGGGAGTTAAAAATCACCAAAGCAGTAGCAAAAATCAGAATTTCTAAAGGACTGCGCCGGGGCGCAGTGTACTGTTCATGGGCCAAGAGGATTTCGCGGCCAGTGAAGTTTGAAGCGGCCGAGGCAAAATGTTACTATAACAGAAAAAAAATTTAAGTGTCCAAAATGTGACGTTTTGATACAGAAAGATAAAGATGAGTTACGTAAACCCTAGATAGTTAAAGAATGACCAATATAGAGGGTGTCCAGGTATAATGAAATAATAAATGGCATAATGTAATATGCCTAAAGTTAAGACAAATCATGATATAAGTTATGAAAAATGTCGGTAACGAGTTAGGATGTATTATTAACCTACATAAGGTATAATACATCAAATGTGAAATGATTAAAGACGACTGGTCGTGTAATTATGAGATACGTTTGACAAGTTATATTAAGTTTTATGATCCCATACTGATATATAGGTACAATATTGACAGATAAGGTTCAGACTAAGAACCTGAGGCAAGAAAGGATAGAAATGTCAAGCGAGGCGATAAAGGTTAAGTGTAAATAAATGCAGATTATGCAAGTTTTTCAGACTTAATTGTAATGATTGTTCTATGTGAATTATATGATAGTAAAAGATGTGGAATGTGTCATATGTGCAACTATGTGATTTAACTGCTAAATGAAATATGTGACATTTAAGTATAGCAAGGTAAAGTAATGAATGCACGACGCATGAATATAAATTGTAAGCATGAAAGGTAATATCTGATTGACTTGTTGAGCCTTTGTGCTCACTCTTGCTATGAACTAACCTTTTTCAGGTAAAGTACGATAAGGCCGAATGTTCTAGTTAAGCTAAAGGTAAAGAGTGCTAAATGCATAGATGAGCGTGAAGACAATTTGTTATATGTATTGGTGTAATGTGCAAACAAGCCAGATAAATATAAACTTATAATGGTATATGTAATTAACGTCTAGGTTTTAATTATGAGTTTAGTCGTTAACAAGGGATGTATGATTTGTAAATTCACAATGATAGCAGTAAATGTAATTTATTTTGAGAAAGGTTGTAAAAGGATAAGGTAAAAGTATTATTGGTAGTCGAGTTTTATATGTAATAAACTCGTATGTATGGTACAGATGTATGTAAACAGAAACAAGGATGGAACGGGCGTAAGCAAGCAGAGTTATGTATGTTTAGTTAAATGTTAAAATTTATTCATATGTTATGCCAAGTTAAATCATAAATTATATATGATTCTGATAATTCTAATAGACTAGGTTACAACTAATAAATGTTTAACCTAAGTTCTAATGAATAGTACGTGAACGTTACAATCCTAAGACAAGTTATGATTGTAAAATAAATAAACAGATTTATAGACCGCATTATGGTCAAATATTAATTTTAAAGGTTAAATGTTATGTATTAACGCACGAAATCGTCGTTAAAATGTTTTATGATTATATAATATAATTTTAAGATTAATGATTATGTTATCCAGAAATGATTGGAAATGAATAAGGAAAGTTGGGATTTTCGGTGCGTTACAACTCATATTAGTGGTTAAGTTGAACAATTCCCTGTATGGGTAGGGACTTGTGCTTGGTTTAACAACCACTTAGCTTTCTATATTGATGAATCATTGAAATCTTGTGTACGCTATTCGATTATATATATGGAGAGAATGTGATTCTTTTCTAATACGTATATCTGATAGTCATTGTTGTGGGATGATTAGGCTATATACGAATTTTTAAATCTCACACTTATGGTAGGTTCATGACTCATAATCGTATGGTAAGTTTTTTGAGCCCATAGGTGTATGGACAATTCTTGAACTATATATTTCTATGACAAGTTCTTAAACTTATATTATTGTGGCCAATTTTTGAACTTATGATGTGTGGTAAGTTCAATGAATTGTTTATGCTATGTCATCATTGGTTAGAATGTGGGTCATAGAGTGAGATTAATAATTCTCATAGGTTGGCTAAAATTCCTAGGATAACGAATAAGCATTTCATTTTTCAAGTTATGCCGAAACAAGAAGCAATAACTCTCGTATCAAAGATTTATAACACGTTGTTTGTATAAAATAAATAAATCACATAAAAAGAAAGTAAACAAAGGTAAAGGATAGAAGACATGCCTTAAAGTACAATTAGGGTTTTTCGATAATCGTTTAAAGTGCCTATATAAAGGGTTACGCGTACCCGAATGTTAGTTCATCAAATTTTCCTTCTTTATAAGTGTTTTTATAACTAAACTAGACTATTTTCATTGGTGAAATTTTTAGAAAATTTGGCTTGCTCAAAATCATCATTTTTAGTGTTTGAACCCGAGGGCTACCTTAATTTTTTAACTTTGACCTCTTTTTTGGTAACTGATATATCTTTGTCATACGAAAATATTTTAAAGTAATTTTTGAGCCTAAATTATTTATAATTTCATGATATACAACTTTTATTTATATTGCAAAGGAAGATTCAGAATTTTAAGTTTTCTAAAAATGGTAAAAACAGACAGTATGCATGCTTTGCTCAACATTTTTAAGGTTAAGCATGTGAAACATGGTACCGCTAGCTTTAATTCCTTAAGATATCATGTTATAAGACTCAATAATATTTTATAATATAAAAATAATAAATCACAAACTTTCGCATAGAAATATTCATGAGTTTTGCTCAAGAACACACGAAGAATGCGGAGAACGAAAAATCGTACATGGCTATGACTTATGTTCATGAGCTTTTGAATTTCATACTTGAAATAATTTCATGTTAACGAAAAATCGTACATGGCTATAACTGCTTACATATGTGATTATGACACTTATATTTGAAATAATTTGGTCATTATAACGACTTGTATATTTGATTATAACAATTTATAATAATTGCTCAAAAACATACGAAGGACACGGGGAACAACAATCGTACATGGCTAAGACGTACGTTCTTTAGCTTTAAACTATGAAATGAAATTCGACGTTATAACTACTATAAAATGAATAAAGGTTTAATAACACGTGAAGAACATAGAGAATGACAATCGTACATGGCTATGACTCGCGTTCTTGAGCTTTTGAAAATTAAAGACAAAAGAAAAATCGAACATTATAAGTACTAGAGATTGTACCTTTTGAATTTGCAAGCTTTAACTACTTTTTTTGCAATTTCTAAGGTAGTAACTCACTAAAACTCCCTCTCAATATATGTATAGCTTTGATACTTGAATTTGTTCTTTGAAAATGAACGCTACAAATGATGAACATTGCTTGTTATTTGTAGGCAAACCAAAATTAGGGTATTAAGGTCTTTGTTACAAAACTTCCAAGCTAAGTAAAGATGAAGTGCATCTCCTTTTCTCCCTTGGAATGACCGGCCAAAATGGTTCATCAATGCCATTTAATGCTTGCAATTATAATGTTTTAATTACATCACAAAACTATACTTGTTAGCCTTTAATTGGTCCACCACTTAGCCCACCATAGGAATAGTATTAGGGCTTGTTTGGTTGGTTAATTAACTGATTATTAGAGGGATATTCATGGTCTTTTATCAAGCTTGGTTTAAGGTTAGTTTAGTTCTTTTGATAAGCTAGTTTAGTTCATGCTTAGGTTAATTAGCAATAAACCTAGGAACTTGATTGATCGATTAAGTTATTAATTCACTAATTAGTTTAACTTATAACTTCGGTTAATCTTTAGTTTAATTAACCCTAATCCTAGTTGAGTTTAGTTTAATTACATGATAGCTAGGTTCTTTTAATCATCTAATTAAGTTAATTAATTAATTAATTAATTCAATTAGTTTGTAACTAGATTTAGGTTTAGATTAGGTTTCCTAACCCATTTACATCTAACCTCGTTCATTTCTAAGTATTCCAGTTAAATTGATCTTTACTGATTAAAAGTCAGACATTACTGAGTTTTGCTCCGTATAAATACTATTCTGTGAAGTGAAAAGTCCAAAAGATGTTGCACGTTTTTTGGTGAATAGTGTTTTTGACTACTATTTCTTAGAAAATGGTTAGACGATCAAGAAGACAAAAAAATTATTTGTTGTCTTTTTCCTATTTTGTCCTATTCTCAACGTGGTTTTTGAGAAAAGCTTTTATCGGTTATAACATGTTTTCAAAGTGTGGTAAGGATGAATCTTAAAGCAGAATGTCAATTTGATGTATACGTTTCGCTCGAGGACCTAGGTTATTTTTCGGTTTAGGTTTTAACCTCTTTTCAGTTTTTTGAAAAGAAAAAAAATTATTCTCCTTTTTCGTTCTAAGGTTGGATACTTGAACCAAAATACAAAAATAAATAATAACGATGATTCTATAACACATATAAGATGTAATTCAATCTTTATTTATTCATATAAAGTCATATTGCAATTCTCTTGGAAGTTCGGAATATTACATTCACCCTTCCTTAAAAGAATTTCGTCCCTGAAATTAACTTATACAATTAAGAAAACAGTACTCATTCTCAATTGTGTACCTAGATGTTTTTGAAGACTTTTTCAAAAGTTCGATGTGAATCTTAGGTCTCGATCAGACACAATTGAAACTGGTACGCCGTGCCTAGAGATAACCTCCTTAATGTATAACTTTGTTAATCGATCCACAGTGAACTTAACCTTGATTGGTAAAAAGTGAACTAACTTGGTTAGTTATATCTAATTCTGGATCAAGCTAAGCAATGAAAATCCCAGCAGTAGTTTATTATAAGCCGAAGCAAGGTAAAGCATCATTTCAATCACTTAAGATTTTAAAACCCTTTTTGTACTTAAAGCTTTAAACTAATTTATGTTCATAGTTGATTTAATAATTATTGTGGGAGTTGTGTTCTTGTTAGGGATCAAGATGGATCCATGGAAGTATAAGGTGAAAGTAGTATACACAGAAGCCAATCACATTTGATGTGATGAAACATATACTTTGTAATCGTATTCGTTTATTAATAAAATAATTGATTTATTTAAAGGCATTTTATTTATCCACATTGTGCTGTTGAATTAATTGTGATAAACCCATAGTTTTGAGCAAGGCTTTTAGAATCATGATGATGATCATGCTAATAAGATCTAAATTCAAGATAACTCAAAACTAAAATTGTTCCTAATCATGGAATTACTAAAATGGGGATTAGTGAATCCGGATAGATTAGTACATACTGTGTTTTCTTTTATGAAAATGATGGTTGATCTCATAATCATTTGTGTAGAGACATTAAAGCAAGTATGTAAGTGCTTATTAAAAAATAAGTTCACTGAACGTGACTCACTAAAGGAATACCTAATAGAGTTTTACTTGTCTATCAATAGGAATTCCTAATGTGATAGTAGTACAAGTGATTATTGGACTTGAGATCATCAAAGTATCTTGTGTATGATGAGTTATGCTTTGACTTGTCCATTAAAACATTTATGTTATATCAAAGGGTATGCTTGGGTATAATAAGTTGTAGAAGGATACAGTTGAATGGTCAACAATTGTAAAAAGAGATAATGTCTTATGTGATACGATAAATGACAACTTAGTAGTCCTTAGTCAAGGCGGAATGAAATTAGAAAAGAGTTTCTAATTGTCATTATTTAGAATTGTGCATTTGAGAATAGAAATGCATATAATCAAATAAAATAAGACTTAATAGTAATTTCATGTCTTATATTTGATTGGGACATTGTACGGTAGAATGATTGAATTTTATGATAACTATTTGCTGAAAGGTTCTTTTATGATTAAATATTAAAATTTGTATTATCTGAAAAGTCATTGATCGCTAAAGGGCCTAACGCTTATTGTAAGAATAAATATTATTTATTAAATAAATTAAATAGTTTGATTTATTTATTTAAATAAGATTAGAATTATTCTAATTGATTTATTTTACAACCGATTTAATATGAAGAACCTAAAGGGTCACACCGCAAAAGAAAAAAATTTATTTAAGAAGTAAATGACAAAATCGTAATAATAAATTAAGTTTATTTAATTTATATTATAGATATATAATAAATTAAATAGTTAATATTTATTATTTAGTATTTTGGAAATACTAAATATAAATTAATAAGAGGAGTTTTATTATTATTATTATTACTATTATTATTATTTAGTTCAGAAATAATTTAGGAATTAATTAATAAGAGTACTCTAATATTAGTTCTAATAAGATTAGGAGTTTACTTAAAAATTATATTTCTAAAGGTGTTAGTGATGTTGATTATATCTATAAATAAAAGAAGTCTTATTATGGATTAAAGTTACATACACTTCTATAAGATTTGAGATAGTATTTACAAGTTCTCTAGATCTAAGAAATTAGAAGAGGGAGAAAATTAGGATTTGTCACCACCCACTTCTTGAATTCATATTATTCCTTGGTGTATCACCTCTAGAGGCCAAACACTTGGGTGGCTGACATTGATCAAGGAATCTAATCAGTGAAATTCAAGAAGAACGCGAAGGAATTGGAGTTGAACACGTACCTCTGGAAGCTAGTATATACAAGGGTATAATTTTCTATCTTCTTCTCGTTAGTTAACGATTGCACAGGCTTGGTTGTATAACTATGATGCAGTAATTGATTGCTAGAAGAAATGTGTGAACTTTTAGAATCCTGATAAGTTTAAGGTAGTGTTTTAGGGTAGCAAGTCGCCAAGGTAGTCTTGTTATCTGACGATGATGCAGGCCAAAAAGTTGTAAAGGAAAGAATGTGTTCAATATTAGGCTCATGTTGTCAATACTCAGAGAGTGGGGTCAGAAATGGGACAAATACTAATAGTTAATGAATATGGGGATATATTTCTAGATGATTTGTTAGTTCTTCCACCAGAAAGGGAGATCGAGTTTGTCATAGACCTAGTACTAGGAACGATGCCAGTTTCGAAGGAACATTAAAGAATGGCTCCAGTCGAATTGAAAAAGTTGATGGTGAACTACAAGAATTATTGGATAAAAAGTATATTCAACCAAGTGTGTCTCCGTGGGTTGGGGGGGGAGGGGGGCACCAGTGTTATTTGTAAAGAAGAAATACAGATCGCTAAGGCTTTGTATCGGCTACAGGGAGTTGAAGAAATTGACGATCAAGAATAAGTACCCGCTGCCCATGATCGATGATTTGTTTGATCAGTTAAGGGGAGCAAAGTACTTCTCGAAGAGAGATTAAGATCTGATTATCACCAGTTGAAGGTGAGACTTGAAGATGTACCTAAGACAACATTTAGGACTCGTTATGGTCATTATGAGTTCCCAGTGATGTCATTTGGTTTGACGAATGCGCCAACCGCATTTATGGATTTGATGAATAGGGTATTCAAACAGTACTTGGACAAGTTTGTAGGGGTGTTCATCGATGATATTCTGATTTATTCTAAGACTCAGGATGATCATGCTGAACATTAGAGGATGGTATTGGAGATGCTGATGAAAGAGAAGTTATATGCAAAAATTTTGAAGTGCGAATTTTGGATGGAAATGGTGCAATTTTTGGGGCATGTGATTGATCAAGATAGAATATCAGTAGGTCCAGCAAAAGTGGAAGCAATAATTAATTGGGAGAAGCCAAAGACATCAACTGATGTGCAAAGTTTTCTTTGACTAACAGGATATTATAGAAGATTCATCAAGGATTTTTCGAAGTTGTTAGGACCTTTGACAAATTTGATGAGAAAAACTATAAAGTTTGTTTAGAAGGAGAAATGTGAGGAGAGTTTTGTAGAACTCAAGAAAAGGTTGAGCGAGGCACTTGTGTTATCACTACCTCATAAGACGGGAGGTTTCGTGGTGTATAGCGACAGATCGCATAGGGGACCTGGTTGTGTTTTTATACAGCACAACAAGGTCATAGGGTACACATCAAAACAATTGAAAGACTATAAAAGGGGTTGTCCTACCCATGACATAGAGTTGGCAGCAGTGGTTTTTGCCTTAAAGATGTGGAGACATTACTTATATGGAGATAAATGTGAAATATACAAGGATCACAAAAGTCTAAAATATATTTTCATTCAGAAAGAACTAAACATGAGACAGAGGAGGTGGTTAGAATTAATCAAAGACTATGATTGTGAAATTCTATATCACCCGAGGAAGGCTAATGTGGTGGCCGACGCCTTAAGTAGGAAGGGTCGAAAAAAATTAGAAATGTTGACTGCTTAGGAAGAGCTAATCAGAGAAATTGAACGAATGGAAATAAAAGTAATGTATCCGATGGAGTCGGAGGAGAAATTGTTTATGGTAGAGGCTTGTCCAACATTATTGGATAGAGTAAAAGAAGCTCAAGTTCAAGATGAGGAATGTGGCAGAACAAAAGAACGTGTGTTTGGTGGACAAGAGACTAAGTTCAAATTAGATGATGATGGATTTCTAAGGTTTGAAGGAAGAGTATGGGTGTCGTTATTATCCGAATTGAAAGAAGAAATGTTTTACGAGGCACACAGTTTGAGATATTTGATTCATCCAGATAGTACGAAAATGAATCAAGATCTTCGTCAACATTTTTAATGGCCTAACATGAAGAAATACGTTAAAGAGTGTGTCAGTATATGCCTAACTTGTCAAACAATTAAGGCAGAACATCAAAGACTAATTGGTTTGTTACAGCCCATAGAGATTCCAGAACGTTAATGGGAAAACATTATAATGGATTTTGTGGTATGACTTTCAACTACTCAGAAAGGGTATGACGCGATATGGGTGATAGTGGATCGACTAACGAAGTCGGTAATTTGGATCAGTTAGCAAAGCGGTATGTGAAATAGATTGTACCTAGACACGGAGTCCCGATATCGATTATTTCAGATCGAGATGTGTAGTTCACATCAAAATTTTGGAAAAATTTACAAGAGCATATGGGAAAACAATTGAGGTTGAGTACAACACATCATCCTCAAATAGACGGTCAAAGTGAAAGGACAATTCAAACGTTAGAAGATATGCTGAGAGCATGCGTTATGGATTTTAAGGGTAATTGGGATTGTAACGCACCCGAAATTCCAACATTCCTTATTTAATAAAATTATGTCTGTCGACGCCAGGAAAAGTCGTTTCGTTTTTTAACATTAATTAAATCCCTTTCCAATTTTAGCTTTTGATTTAAGATGTGATTTTTTTGAAAAGGGTCGGCTTAAGTGTCGACGGGGTTTCGAAAGGTCAATTTTATAATGAGCCAATTGACCACAGTCGCCAGTTGGTATATTTGAAATGGATGTACCAACTCATCCGAATTTTGTTTTCGTAATCGCTGGTTCATATGTGACTCCGAATTAATTGGTCTGCGAACCGAGATTCATAGAGCTCGAGGGCTTGCTTAAGCGAGGGGAAGGTGTTAGGCACCCCAGACTTCCGTGAAAATACGGTTACCGCAATCTCGATATTTTCCTATCCTTTTAAAATCCTAAAAATGTGTGAGTGTCTGTGTGTGTGCGTGCGTGCCTAAATGAATGTTTGTGGTGAATTTTGCATAAAAGTTGCTTGGATTTTACATGGCAATTGTGTTTTGTCTGGAAAGCATTTTAGACGTCCTTTGACCCAAATGACAAGGCTTCATTTCATACCAAAGATTGATTTTAACTTTGAAAGCGATGACGGTTTTTTATTAGGTGTCGTTTTTAGAAAACAAGAGTTTTTAAACTTTTGTCAAATAGGAATCGAGACTATACATTGCCTTCTAACAATACATTTAAATAAAATGAAGGCAACTTCTAGGAGCTCTTTAACCCTATGCACCAAAGTTTAATGAAAACATTTGTCTATTTTTACGAAATCATATTTTATGACATTTCAAAACCACTTGAAGCCTTTTCGTCAAGCAGGAATCAAAGTTCGCCAAAACTCTTAACTTTACACCTCATGATTGTAATATCCTAATTTGATTACTTTTAGAAAAATCTTGGTCGTTTGCCTTATTTTGGGAAAAATCGTTTTTCGTGTCGTAAATCAAAACAAGCATTCAAAACGTGTCGGGGCTATCCATGGGCATGTAAGCCGTCTAAATAACCCCAAATGCCCACAATCACATGTTTTACTATTACGGGGCCTTAAACCCGATTACGGCTCGATATCGCTTTAAGGCCCGATATTACATATATACAACAATGGACCATTTGCAATGATTACATACACCAAAATTTGTCCATCATCGGGATTTGACCACGAGGATCTCCTCCCTAGGCTCACAATCACCCAAATCACTCCACAGCCATACCAAGGCAAGCTTATCAATACTAGACTTGTTACTACGTTACACAACTCAAAAATCACAAACCCAACACTACGAACTATTCATTACCACAATAAATTGTATATCACCGTACGGATGTCATCGGGACATTAGGTGGAAATTACGTTCCGACGGAACCCTCGCTAATAATCCCTAATCCACGGATCCTCAATAATATAACAACATACTACGTTAAACAACCCAAAACACAAGATTATAATAACAATACAAGCAAAAAAATATCAAAGAAAACACCCTTTTCACCTTACAATATACCGACAAAAGCTTTACATTTCACGATTCGAGCAAAACCACAAGAACGCCTAACTATTTGAGCAACAATCAACAATTTATCACCCAAATAATATCCACCCGAGCCCCTCTCTCTCTTCTCGCATTTTCTCTCTCTAAAAACTTAAAAAAATTTCTTCTTATGTTCTGCAGATCAAAAATAGCATTATATAGATGATTCAAGGAAGCCGCAGGTGCAACTGCAGCTGGCCGCAGGTGCAGCTGCGGCTGCCTGCGGTGGCCACCCGTGTCGAATCCTCGGCTACCGGGTTGTCTTCTCGAGCCGTGCAAATGTCACACTTGTCGGTGGCCGCAAGTGCACCTACGGCTGCCCAGCTTGCTTTTTTAGATTTTCGTGCCACACAGTCTTAAATCGTCAATTTCTGTTGTATTATTTTGGAAGGCTGTTACCTGATGTAAGCGTAGTGGCCATTTGTCGTTTTTTATGATCAAATCAGGTTCTTCGGGATCAGCTGTTTGCCTTGCCTCAAGTAACCTGATGCTCGTTGTTCGTTGTGGCGGCTTTGACCGTAAGTCGTTAGGGTGGCTTTGTGTTGGGGTCCACCTTCCTTTTCGCATATCGGGTCAAATGACGACTTTTGCCCTCCTGTCAAGATTAGTACACAAGTGCAAAATTGGGGTGTCTATAATGTCTGGATAACGTAATCATTAATCTTAAAATCATATTTTATAATCATAAAACATATAAACAACGATCTCGTGCGTTAAGACATAACTTGTCTCAGGATCGTAACGTTCACTTAATATTCATTAGAACTTAGGTCAAACATTTATTAATTGTGACCTAGTCTATTACAACTTTCAGAATCATATATAAAATTTTATGATTTACATAACTTGTAAATAAAATTTCGCCATGAACTATTCATACATGGCCATGTTTACATATACCTGTATACATACATCTGCATAATACCTGTACCTGGTTACATATCTCTGTACCATGTATAGGAGTTTATTACATATAAAACTCGATTACCAAATAATATCTTCGCCTTATTCCTTTACAACATTTTCCTGAATAATACATAAATGCACATTCATCTCTATGAATTTACAAATCATATATCCCTGATTACCATTGTAGATTTACATCTAACTATCTGAATGACCACATTACATAGATATACATAACAGATTTCTTTCATGGTTATCTATGCCTTCATCAATCTTTACTTTTAGCCGCACCGGAACCTCCGGCATTTTCGTACTTTTACATGAAATGTTAGTTCATGGCAAAAGTGAGCACATAGGCTCAGTAAGTCTATCAGATAACACCTTTCATGCTTACAGTTTATATTTATGTGTCATACATCATTTACTTTACCATGCCATGCTTAATGCCACACATTCCACTTAACAGTTACACGCATAGTTGCACGGAGTGCACATTTCAACTATCACATAGTTCACATAGATCAATTAGTACACTTAAGTCCAAAAAACTTGTCTGGTATGCTTTATATACTTAACCTTTACCGCCTTGCTTGAATTTTCTATCCTTTCTTTCCTCAGGTTGCTAGTCCGAACCTTATCTGCCAACATTGTACCTATATATCAGTATAGGATCATAAAACTTAATATAACTTGTCAAACTTATCTCATAATTACACGACCATTCGTCTATAATCGTTTCACATGTGATGTATTATACTTAATGTAGGTTAATAATACATCCTAACTCATTACCGACATTTTTCATAACTCATATCACGATTTGACTTAGCTTTAGACATATTACATTATGTCATTTATCATTTCATTATACTTTGACACCTTTTATATTGGTCATTCTTTATCTATCTAGGATTTAAATAACTTATCTTTATCATTTTGTATCAAAACGTCGCATTTTGGACACCATATAATTTTTTTTTTCTATGAACAGTACATCTCGCCCTGGACAAATGTTTAACACACAACATCTCACTGGCTGCAAGATGTCCTTAGCCAAACTTGGCCCCCAACGCCCCCTGAACTCGCCCCGGCCAACTTCTTCAGCAGCACTGAGCCCCGACACAGTATCTAGTTCAAATGACTGTGCCCCGGCGTAGTCCTGTTGTCTCAGATTCTGTGATTTTTGCTGCTGCTTTGCTGATTTTTAGCTCCTTCATCACACATCCAATTAACTCCAAATTTGGAACAGAACTAGGTCTTACTACCTAGTATTTTATAAAAAAATTTACTTGCCTCATTTGGATTCTCAAAATCATAGAAACAATAGCCCGTAAGAGGGCATTTCAAAACAATTTCAGACTTCGAAAAATTTTATAACTTTAAAACTCAATTTTTTTCAACTTTGTGATTTTTGGCCATAAGCTTCAAAACTTTGTTTCAACACTTGACATAGTTCAAATAGGTCGTATATGACATGTCTAAACTTTTAAAACCATAAAACTTCGCACGAGGCGATATTTGTCCGTAAAAATCCATTTCGAGTTGAAACGATCGATTTCGATCGTTCGAATCACCATTTCGTTCAAACTTCCGTCTGTTGATTACCAAATCAACCTAAACATGTGTAATAATATAAAACTAAGTCGTTTGACTTCATTTCACTTTTAATATCTCAAAATTGCCAAAAATCACCTATAAGTTGGATTTTTATTAGCTTTACAAACTTTTTCATGAAAACTTCATTTCAATTCTTATACTTCACTTAACCTCTTAAACTCCACACACCACATAGGCTACCACATACACATTTAATAACTTTATAAGTCCGTGTAACTTCTATATGCACATTCTAATGTACTTTACAGATTACAATTTGGTTTAATTACAAATCATAGCCTAATAATATTGAACTTTACTTTCACATATCATGCTTCTCAACTATTTGTGATTCTTTGAAGCTATCTAGTATAAAATTATCATGCTTCAAACATGTTCAACCTTTTTTGCTAGGTTTTCATCAAAATTTCCAACATATTACATATGATCAACCAACAAATCATGGGTTTTAGCTTGATTAAACACATGATTCTCCATAAATCATAATTTCTATACTTTTAAACATTATCATGCCATCTTTTACACACATATGTTCAACCTTATATATTAAGTTTTAACCATAAACTTCCAATTCTACCCCCCTTTTCTTACATAAATCATATCTTTAACCATAAATACATACTTTGACATACATAACTTAAAGTTTCAAGCTTAGAAAACTTTTATACCTTCTTGGATGACCAACTTTCTTATATAGAGAGCTTCCTCATGACAAGTTCTTCCTCTTTTCTTCTTGCTCCTTGATCATCCAACCATCCTCTCATCAAAACTCAAGCTTCCCTTCTTGGCTTCCATGGTTTTTCTCTCTCTCTTAGGGCTATTTCCAGCAAAATGGAAGAATAAAATGCGAAAACCTTGCTTGTTTTGGACAATTATATAAGACTTAACTAGGTGTGGTTAAGTTTAACGACCATGGTTAACCCATCCAATGGTAGTTTAGTCATTTCACATAATAGGTGAGGGGTACTTTTGACATTTCATCACTTAGGACATGACGGTCATTACTTAATTTATCAAGGGTATTTTGGTTATTTTACCTTTTAGGACACAATGGTCATTATGTTAGGGTTTCAACACAGTGAAAGCAGCGGAATTTTAAAACTATTACGAAACCCTAAGACAGGATCCAAGCGAAAACAGATTAATTCAGAGGTTTAGATTATTTTACCGACTATCCGAGATGAACAGGAGGCGATGGAATTCTGGAACGGCTTCGAATCTTCAACGCAATCCAGCGACTGCGTCTCTACGGTATCCACACGAACGCTCCGCTAATCGTCCCACGATCTGCAGCAAAAGGAACTGCGGTACTAGCCACCAAAATCAGGATTTCTAACCTATTTTTCTCTCTAGCCTCTTTCTGAAAGCGGCTAGGGTTTTAGTTTTTCCTTACGTGACTTTTAGACTACTGATATATCATATATATAGTAGTTAATAGGAATTAACTAAAACCTAAAATAAATAGAAAAATAAAATCCGAATTTATATATATTATATTTTAATTAAGTCTTACTTAATTAATATACATATATACAAATTATCCTATTAATTTAAATTCGTAATTTTTAAATACTATCAATCATATTGACATATTTAAAATACTTACAATTTAAATTAATTCCCTTTTAATTACGTTCTAAGTATGTGGCCCTATAGGTTATTATTATGTTGGCAATAATTTTAAAATCATATTATAAAATTATAAACAGTGAGCGGCATCTAGTAATTCATCACTGCTACCCAAATAATAATAAAATCGGTGATTCGATACAACCTTTTCGTGACCAATGTTTCAATGTAATTTAATCCTTTTAACCTTATATCCTAGATTAAACTCGAGGCATGGAATGTGCCATACTCTTCATAATTTAATCTGAGTTTTCTTGATCAATGAGTAGACTATATGAAACAAATCAATATTTGAGCATGGCCATGCATTTCATAGTCCTACTCAATCAAGAGGCCTATGGATATCACCCCTAATATATAGGAGGGTTAAATTCCATCTAGATCACTCATATTCCTTACACGATTCATGATGTACCCAATAATCACCTTTATTGTCCACCCTATTAAAGGTGACATTTGATGATATCAAAGTATACAAATTCTCGTGTAATAATATAGTGACTTCAGGTCGGAGGATCATTACATCATTGTCACTATAAGAATTTCTTATGACACTTTGCATAATGCTCCATGTAGAATTCTCATGGTGGGTCAGTCCAGTACATTATTCTCTAACATGTACCTATGCATTGACTCAAATATCTCATATATTTATGACCAATGAGATTTGGCCATCAGTCAATCCACATACTAGTCTCAATGCATCGTTGTTGTCCCATTAACAATGATACTCGACTAGGGACATTTAAGAGCAATGATACTAATTATAATTATATAATCTCATGTTCAAGTCACAAACTTAAAGCTATATAATTCGTATCATTATTCTAAGGGCTTTTATTATGTTAACATTTATATAACGCAGTAAATGAAATCATAATAAAATAATCCATTTATTCAATCAAATATAATATCAAAAATGTTAAGCAATTACATCAAATAATTAGCCTCTAGGGCATAAACTCTAACACATTAACCAAATTGTTTAGGGCATTTTGGACTTTTGCCAAATTTTCTAGAGAATTTAATCCATTTAATTCCTTAAAAATCATTTCTTGCTTATTTTCAATCCATTTCAAGTCCATTTTGATCCCATCTCATTTTATTAGGCTTGAATTTTATTCCTCATCAAATTAATCCATACTTGGCTTGTCCCATAACACTTGTCAGACTTTGAACATTGAATTTCACTAATAACTTATAACAATTCACAATAAATTGGCAATTTACATAATATTCATTCTCAATTGTATATGAACCCTTTTCGGTTCCACATTCAATAAAATTCAATTTTTTGACATCTCAAAATAGTCGAATTGCTCACTTTTACATAAACCACTTCATCGAGAAGCAAACCTTGACCGGATTACCAAAATCCATCTTTATTTAATCATATAAACTCATATATATAGTCATTATACGACTTTACGTTCCTTTCATCCGTTTACTTCACACATCTATGCTAATTTACACATACTTGCATACAACATTCTACCTACTCACTTTCGAGGGGTATTATCTTCTGTTTCTATACATTGTATAAATACACATCATTCCATCAATTACTATGAAATTATTAATCCACTTCAAACATTGAACTTCATAACCATTATCATTCAATCAATCCCTCATATACTAATTAGGTCAAATTGTTCCTTCTTTTCTGCACATTAAATCACACACTACTGTACCTTCTCGTAATTTAGCTATTAATTTCTATAACGAAAGCTTATTTCAAATATTCAACTTATAAAGAAAACTCATTCTCTTTAATCCATTTCATTACCATTTAATCATCATAAATCATATTGATCACAATTTTATTTTTCTGTTACGTTGCTAATACACTTCAATAAATAGCTGATCCTCGTACATTCTATAGACCCTTATTTACATCAAGAGTCATTCTATATCATTTCAACCACATAGGTCATTGCTATCACATTGATTAAATAATATATAATTTTAATCACATATTAATACATCATATACTTCTAATCCAGGTTTCAATCCTCTAACCTTTACTTAATTATCCATAATCCTCATTTAGAAATCCTATAAAAATTTGAGATGTCACAGGGATGATCATTTACCATACTTCTAATCCAGGTTTCAATCCTCTAACAGTTATCATGCGAGTAATAGTATGCTACCTTACGAGAGATTATATGGGAAGAAGTGCAGAACACCTCAGCTTTTACGACTGGTATTGTTCTTGATAAGGTCCACGGTTCGCTCGCGTAAAGTGAACACTGCCCGGATCGCTTTCTAGCCAAGTTGTACGGTGAAACACTCACAACACCGTAACCCAACGTCTAAATGGAGACGCGAACCTTGGTACAATTGCTCGTGCAAGAACTCAGTGTTGAATGGACACCAACGACACCTAAACCCGTTGTCTATAAAGAGACAAGAACCTCGGTACAATCGACGATTGATGCGGTAGAAGTCGCCACACACAATTATGTATTATTGTGTGATAAGACAAATTAAATATTAAGAATATTAAGAACAGTTTAGAAATTCTCAAAGAACCAAAAGATGAAGAATAAATTCTCTCAACCAAAATATATTGAATCATAATCCATTGTTTTGTTTACATAAACCCCTATTTATCGTATTTTAAAAAGAATACTAGAATCTCTAATTCTAATAATAAAAGGAAAATAAATTATATAAAACTCCTAATTAAAATATAAAATCAATATCCTAATTAATTAACAAATATGTTGTCAATTAAAATAAGAATGCGTCGCATTAATTCGACGTGCTTTAAGTATATAATCCTGCTATGCTTCGGATTGCTATTGCCAAATATTGTTAGCTTTAATTGCAATGAATCCCATGTCACGTAGACTACGTGCATTGATGAAATATTGTTAGCTTGAATTGCAAATGAGTTCCATGCCACGTAGACTACTTGCAATATTGATGAAATTGAAACCAATTTGCATTGATGAAATTGATTTGCCAAGATATGTTAGGCCCCATTCACAGTTTGAATTGCTATGTACGAATGTTGACTAGTAATTTCTTCTTAGCTTGTGCTTGCTTCCAACAAATGAACTATTTTTAAATCTTCATTCCGAGTTGAATAACTTGCAATTTGACTAGTCCATTCTTCATGAATTATTCCAACAAGCCCTTCCTTAAAACGTTTAGCCCGTGCTCGCGTAACCAGTCCAATAGGAACTTGAACTGGGTCTCTCCGAGCTTTGATTCCTTGATTCTCATCCAAGCCAAGCAAGCCCTCATCATTCATCTCCTCTTGAAAAGGATTTGCCCTCAAATCTTCGTCTGCATCAAACGGACTTAAATCAGAAACATTAAAGGTAGCACTAACACTGTACTCACCAGGTAAATCCAATTTGTATGCATTATCATTAATGCGCTCTAAAACTTGAAAAAGACCATCCCCTCGTGGATGCAACTTAGACCGCCTTTGAACCGAAAATCTTTCTTTTCGCAAATGTAACCACACCCATTCACCAGGCTCAAAGATTACTTGTTTTCGGCCCTTATTCGTATGCTTAGCATATTGTTTCGTCCGCCTTTCAATATTGAGCTTAGCTTTTTCATGTATCTGCTTAACAAAATCAGCCTTTTTCTTTCCGTTCATGTTAGTAAATTCAGACACAGGTAACGGTGATAAATACAATGGTGTTAAAGGATTAAAACCATACACAATTTCAAAAGGTGAGTAATTTGTAGCAGAATGAATAGATCTATTATAAGCAAACTCAACATGTGGTAAACATTATTCCCAATGCTTTATGTTCTTTTTAATTATTGCTCTTAACAAAGAAGACAAAGTTCTATTTACAACTTCCATTTGTCCATCAGTTTGTGGGTGACATGTAGTAGAAAACAACAATTTAGTACCCAACTTACACCACAAAGTTTTCCAAAAATAACTCAAGAACTTAGCATCTCTATCAGAAACAATTGTTTTAGGCATTCCATGTAGTCTAACAATTTCTCTAAAGAACAAATTAGCAACATTGGAAGCATCATCGGTTTTGTGACATGGAATAAAATGCGCCATTTTAGAAAATCGATCCACAATCACAAAAATAGAATCATCACCATTCTTAGATCTAGGTGAACCTAACACAAAATCCATAAAAATATCAACCCAAGGTTCACTAGAAATAGGCAATGGTGTATATAATCAATGGGGTTGAACACATGACTTAGCTTGACGACACGTAATACATCTATCACATGTTCTTTCTACATCACTTTTCATGTGTGGCTAATAAAAATGTTCTTGTAAAATAGATAAAGTCTTGTCCACACCAAAATGACCCATTAAACCTCCCCCATGAGACTCTTTAACAAGTAATTCACGTAAAGAACAAGCAGGTATGCATAACTTATATTCACGAAATAAGAATTTGTTATGTCTATAATACTTACCTACTGCATTCTTTTCACAAGATTTATACTCTTCACAAAAATCATGGCCATTAACATATAATTCCTTAATTTGTTCAAAACCAAGTAATTTAGCATCAAGAATATTTAATAACACATACCTTCTCAAAAGTGCATCTGTAACGACGTTTTCTTTACCTTGTTTATATTTGATGACATACGGAAATGTCTCAATAAATTCCATCCATCGTGCATGCCTCTTATTTAGCTTATGTTGACCCTTTAAATACTTCAATGATCCATGATCCGTATGAATCACGAACTCCCTAGGCCAAAGGTAGTGTTTCCATATCTACAATGCTCTAACCAATGCATACAATTCCTTGTCGTAAGTAAGATAGTTCAAAACTGCTCCACTTAACTTCTCGCTAAAATATGCAACTAGTTTCCCTTCTTGCATCAAAACTGCTCCAATGCCTAAACCTGAGGCATCACATTCGAGTTCAAACATCTTAGAAAAATTAGGTAAAACAAGTAAAGGTGCGTTAGTCAATTTAGATTTAATTAATGGAAACGCATTTTCTTGTTCACTTCCCCATTTAAATCCAACGCTCTTTTTTATGACTTCCGTAAGTGGTGTTGTGATCATGCTAATATCTCTTACAAACCACCGATAAAAACTTGCTAGCACGTGAAAACTCTGCACTTGGCTCACATTTGTCGGACTTGGCCATTCTTGGATTGCACGTATCTTCTCTTCATCAACTTGAATTCCCTTTGCACTAACAACAAAACCAAGAAACACAATTCTATCCGTGCAAAACGTGCATTTATTCATGTTAGCATATAATTTATCTTTCTTAAGAACATCTAGAACATATTTTAAATGATTAACATGATCTTCCAAGTTTTCTCTATAAACTAAAATATCATCGAAGTAAACAACAAATTTCCCAATGAAAGGACGTAAAACATGGTTCGTTAATCTCATGAAAGTGCTAGGCGCATTAGATAAACCAAAAGGTAAAACAAACCACTCATATAAACCATATTTTGTTTTAAAAGCAGTTTTCCACTCATGCTCTTTCATTCGAATTTGATGATATCCACTTTTTAAATCAATTTTAGAACATATGTAAGATCCATGTAATTCATCTAACATATCATCTAACCTAGGAATAGGATGTCGATACTTTACCATGATATTACTTACTGTACGACAATCAATGCACATACGCCATTTTCCATCCTTTTTAGGTACTAAAATCACTGGAACTGCACATGGACTCATACTTTCTTTCACAAATCCCTTCTCCATAAGCTCATCAACCTGCCTTTGTAGCTCTTTCATTTCCTCGAGATTGCTCCTATAAACCGGTCAATTTGGAATGGTTGCACTAGGAACAAAGTCAATTTGATGTTCGATTCCCCGAATTGGTGGTAACCCCTTAGGTAGATCCTCGGGAAATACATCGTCATATTCCTGCAAAAGAGATGCAACAACACTAGGCAAAGAAACATTAGTTACGTTAGTATTTAATGCCTCCTTGTACAAAAGTACAATCATTGGCTGCTTAGATAATAAAGCTCTCCTCACGTCACTTTCTTTTGCCACGTAATTTACTCTTTTCTCAATTTTTCTCTCACTCTATTTTATCTCAACTTTCTTTTTGTCATTCTTTTCTTTATCACTCTTTTCTTTTTCCTCACTCTCTTTTTTTGTATATAATCTTTTTGTAAATGCAATTGATCCTCATGTACTTGCTTTGGTGTCATAGGACAAAGCGTAACTGATCTTTTATTGTGAATAAATGAATATTGATTTATAAATCCATCATGTTTCGCACGCCTATCAAACTTCCATGGTCTTCCAAGTAATAGGTGCCCCCGCTTGCATTGGAACCACATCGCATTGCACCTCATCAAAATATCTCCCAATACTAAATGAAACCATTACTTGTTTTGTCACCTTCACTTCGCCACTATTGTTGAGCCATTGTAATCGGTACGGTTATGGATGTTTAGTTGAAGGTAGTCCTAATTTCTCCACCATGGTAGTACTCGCAACATTGGTACAACTTCCACCATCAATCACCACACAACAAATCTTCCCATTGACAAGACATCGGGTGTGAAAAAGATTTTCCCGGTGTTCTATACTATCTTCCTTCACTTGTGCACTAAGAACTCTCCTAGTAACCAATGCCGAACCCAACATAGCAAACTCCCTATCGTCCACTTCTTCCAATGGTGGCATAGAATCACCATCACTGCTTTCCTCCATCAGACTTTATCTCTCCATCATCACGTATGATCATCATTCTCCGATTTGGACATTGACTCGAGATATGACCCTTCCCTTGACATTTAAAACAAATAATGTCACAATTTTTATTTGAAGAAAAATCAATTTTACCTTGATTTCCTCGATTGGACAATTCTTGCTTCGGCTCACTCTTGGGCATGTTTATGATTGGCTTCTCCTCCCTTTTTGGTGTGTTAGACTTTCAAGATGAACTCACGATAGACATTGATCGTTGACCACCTCTCCTCTTGAGTTGCTTCTCAATCTTGACGACCATGTGTACCATGTCTTCCAATAGCACATAATGTTGTCGCTCCACCAGATCAGCAATCTCCCAATTCAAACCTGTTAGAAACCTCGCCATTGTCGCCTCACAGTCTTCTACAATATTTTCCCTAGCCATGATAACCTTCATCTCCTTGTAGTAGTCCTCCACACTTTTACTGCCTTGCTTGAGTGTTTGCAGACTTCTATAAAGTTCCCTATGGTAGTGGCTTGGAACAAATCGCTTCTTCATTACTCGCTTCATCTCCTCCCAAGTCTCAAGTTGTGGCTCCCCACATCTTTTCCTACTAGTCTTCAATTGATCCCACCAAGTAACAGCATAGTCCGTAAACTCCGTGGCTGCCAATTGAACCTTCTTACCCTCCGAATAATTATGGCAATCAAATACCCATTCCACCTTTTTTTCCCATTCAAGATAGGCCTTTGGATCGCTCCTTCCTTGGAAAGCTGGAATTTTTAACTTAATGCTTCCCAAATTATCGTCTAGCCGATTCCTATCTCCTCTATTCCTCCTATCTTCTCCATCACATCGATCTTCCCATTCTCGGTGATTTTGATTATCTCTTTGATCTCTATTATCATTCACCCTTTGAAAATATAGATCAAAGTCTTCCTCTTCACTATACTTCCCACCAACAGAGTCCTCGTCATCCTCTTTGATAATCTTTCGTCGAAAATTTTCCTTCTTGTTAGAACCCATAATTAGTTGGGACTGCTCTTTTTGAATGCTTTCTATCCTCTCAAATTTATCTTCAAATCGTTCCAACCTTCAAAGTATCTGTTGTAGTATTTCATCTGTACTTATATTAGAATATGCCTCATGATCCTTCGTCGACGAACTATCTCCAAACAACCCTTTATCCTTCATACCAGACATGATTGCTGCAAAACAAATGTTAGTATATAAAAATTTCCTCACCACTCCCTTACGTGTTTCGCTCAATTAATGGATCACTCGTGTATCACTCTATAGGCTTTT
Organism: Hedera helix; assembly: GCA_947179155.2. Lineage (NCBI taxonomy): Eukaryota > Viridiplantae > Streptophyta > Magnoliopsida > Apiales > Araliaceae > Hedera > Hedera helix. The sequence goes on along the minus strand of OX359282.1, from coordinate 11,614,162 downwards.
ACCCTCAATTAGTCTCACAACTCTTGCCTTTTACCACTCAAATATTCTCTCTTATCAGTTCTTTTTGAATTCACCAAACAAAAATCAAAGTTTCCTATCAATTCAATAAGAGTTTATCAAAACAATAAATAGCAAGATATGAGTTTTGAATTACCCATAATATTCACGGCTTGCCCTTCGAATGATACTTCAAAGCTTCTCTAATTTACAACTTAAAGCCTCTCGGATGGTTTAACAACTCACAGTTTTGAGACTTGAATGTGATTGGATTACACAGCCTTATCAACTCTCGGATTGGCCTTGATTATGCAACCTTGTAAGCTTTACGTCTACCTTTCTTGAACCTCCCAGATTTGACTTGAAATAATTTGGGATGTAAAATTTATTTTTATTTTTTTTAAAATAAGTTTGGACTCACGGATTGACTTTAAACCACACGGATTGACTTTGAATTCCAAGTAGCTTAGGACCTGTAACGACCCCGAAATTCGACAAACCTTATTACCTTAAATTTCATGTTTATTATACATTATTTCTTTAACGTCCAAATTTCGGTTCGTTAATAAATCTTTAATCATCTTAATTAATTCATTTATTGACATTATAGTCATCAATTACCAAATTTTCGGTATAAATTTTTTTTTCTTGATCATTGTAACAAAATATCTTGACATTTAAAACTTATCATCTCGATCTTAGTCTCTAGATCGCAACCTTTACTTTTCTTTTTGTATAAGTATCGTAAAAGTCCACATTCAAAATTTAATATTATTTATATCCATACAAATATTTTGTGTTTCATAATTCACAATTAAACATATAATATTCTCTATCGTAGCAACTACCTTGAACAATCACAGTTCACATTATAACTCTATTCATCCTATCCGGATCCAATTTATATGCACATACAACACATCAATGTAAACTTCACCAATTGAAATATGATATTAAAACTATAGCAATTACGTTTACAACCTTCTAGTATAATCCATCTTTAGCTCAATCTGATATTCCTGAAACTTATTTCTTTACCTGCAAAAGTTTATATTATGCAAGTAATGAGCACAACGGCTCAGCAAGTTCAATAGTTTACACCTTTCATGCTTCATGTATCACATAGTATAACATGCTCTGTGTGTGTCATATATCATATGTTGTGCTTCTATTAAAGCAATATATCTCATATATATTCATATCATTGCACAAAGTACACATTGTTGTCATATTATCCACAGATCACATAACACATAATTTATATGCATTTGAACAAGAATTAACATATCATAACAAATAAACAGTTAACATCAAAGTACTGAAGAACTTGCCTGGATTGTGAAATTAAATAATAAATACCCTTTCTATAATGCTTCTCGTACAACCTATGATCATAAAATAATTAATTAATAATTATTCATCTCTTCATGATATTAATTTACTTGATTAATATCATCTATAATGTAATAAACCCTACCCGACGATTTATTTTAGGGTACCAGGTCAATTAATAAATAATATGATTAATTATATTAACCTCATTCCTTAATATATTAATTTAACTTAATATAAAACACATTCAATGCGGACAACCCGGCTCGTCGGATAAAATTTAGTGTATTCGGTTGTCCGGATTCTCATTTAACCATTTTTCTAAACTGTAACTTTACTAGATTAATATTTAAAGTATTTAAATATTAATCTCCAATATTTAATATTTTTACAAAAATATTAAATTTAATGCCCAAATATCATTTTTATATTTTTAATAATTTTCTATAATTTTTAAACAATTTTTAAACATTTATTTAATTAAAAACTATTTTCTAGGGGCATTTTCGTAATTTCCGCAACTGTAGGGACAAAATCAGAATTTCCCGAAAAGCTCAGGGGCACACCGATCATTTGGCAAGGCTAGGGACACGTTCGGTATTTCCTTAAAAGGTCGGGGGCACGCTGGTAATTTCACCGCGTGCCGACCGCCGCGCATTGCACGCGGCCTCCCCCTTCGCCAGCCAAACGACGTTGTTTGGCCTGACGTCAGCAAAACTCAACTGTGAATGGCGTGGCTTCCCTTCCGCCCCCCAAAACGACGCCGTTTTGTCTTGGCGTGCAGAAAAAATAGCTATCGCACAATGCGCGGACAGCCCTGTAAAAAAAAATTCTTCTTCGTTCTGAAACAGTGCACCAACCCAAGCAAATAAACACCATTTTTGATCTCTTTTTCTACAACATAATTCCTCTAAAAATCATATAATCCATATATATACCTCCAAAAATTATTTATAATAATTATTCTAATTATTTACTAATTTTTCTCAAAATTATTTTATCATCCAAAATACTAAAATAAATTAAATAACCAAATTTATACCTTCCTTGAAGCTTAGAAACTTCCCTTGGAGACTTGTTCTACACCATGATGGATGGCACAAAATTTCCTCTTGGTGGAGATGGTGGTCATAAGTGGCGGTAATGGTGGTGTTCGGATGGAAGGAGAAAAGAGAGTGTTATGTTTCTCTTTTTCTTATTTCTTTTTCTTTTTGTTTCTTATGTCCTTCCTTTTTCTATTTCTTTTCCTTTTATATATCAAAGACACTTAATCATTTTTGATATCAAAGATAATTCCACCGCCTTCATGCACACTGACTTCGCCTTTTTCGGATAATTCACCTGCAAACTTAATTATTTTAATACATTACATAGTTATTGCATGTAATAAATATTTTATATAATAATATAAAATATTTATTTTAATTCACCAAAATTCATAATACGATTTATAAATAATATTTAGACTTCTTTTAGGTACTTTTCTTGACAAATTTTGTACACGCATAATAACATGCATATAGTTATATGAGGTAATTTATATCTCCAAAATTAATAAAATACTACATATAACTTATAAAAAATTATTTTTCATAATTTTTCACTTCGTTACTTGGACAACATGTTACATTAACATGTTCACATTTCTGAAATATTATCTCTCATAAAAGTCATAACAATTTCATTACACCATAATATAATTTTTAATAAATTAAAACATTTCTTTTCCCCATTTATTTCTCCATTTCTTTACTATTTACATTAACTTCCTTATATAAATTATATAATTTAATATTATATAATTTATTTAATTACATTCTCCTTTTTAAATAATTTCCATGTTACACAAAGTACAATTTATAAATTTTTCTTCCATCCTTATTTAATTTAATCCTCTTATATAATTTATATAATCATTCTTATATAATTTATATAATTATTTTTCCATTACTCTTTTACTTTGATTTCCTTATATAAATTATATACTTTATTAGTATATAATTTATAAAATTACCTCCTCCTCTTAAATAATTTCTAAACCTTCACCATAATTATTGATTAATCAATATAATCAATATTTTAAATTTTTACTAACTTCCTCATTCACTTTTATTTAACTTCCGGATTAATTCAACTATTAATTCCTTAATTTTCATAATCAATGGAATTTAAATTATAACAATTAAACAAGCACACACATATATATACAAATGTATATATATACATATCTAATTCATATTCCTCACATTACCATATAACCTCATTTAAATCATAATTTTTTTTGCACTTCCACAACAATTTAATTGTACAATTTATTGTACCTTCACATGAAATTTCTCTTATTCTTCATAAATTATTTTTAAACAATTTATTTACTTTTCAATTATGTTAATTCCACATAATTTATCACCACCTCCGTACCAATTTAATTTATCGATTAAATCCCATCACACCCTTTAAATCACATAAAATATATAATTCACCAATAATTTAAATAACCTAGATAATTTTGTTAATTAAATTCCTATTATTAAGGAATTCGAAAAATTCAGTTCCTCGCAGGACCTCTCGAATTAAAGTTTCACGGGTGGGACCTCCTTGAATACCTTAGATCAAATAAGATGATACCTTATACTTACTCAGAGAAAGCAACTTGAGGTGGCTCCAGAATATGCTTAGAATAAGGCCCCACGAATTTGCAATTATTAGAATCCTTTTTGGAATAAAACTGGAGCTTCACACTTTCTCACGGATTGGTTTTCGACCATAAAACTTAATGCAAACAATTGAAAACAAACTAATTTATAATTATTTTTTTTCTCTTTTTTTTTTAAAGTTTTTTATTTATAGTTTTTTTTTAATAACAAATAATCAAACTAGAATAATAAAAGTAAAGATAGATAACCCGCTAGATGAACGTAGCTCTGATGCCAACTGATAAGGTCCACGGTACGCTTGCGTAAAGTGAACGCTGCCCGGATCATTTTCTAGCCAAGTTGTACGGTGAAACACTCATAACACCGTAACTCAACGTCTAAATGGAGACACGAACCTTGGTACAATTGCTCGTGCAAGAACTCAGTGTTGAATGGACACCAACGACACCTAAACCCGTTGTTTTTAAAGAGACAAGAACCTCGGTACAATCGACGATTGATGCGGTAGAAGTCGCCACACACAATTATGTATTATTGTGTGATAAGACAAATTAAATATTAAGAATACTAAGAACAGTTTAGAAATTCTCAAAGAACCAAAAGATGAAAAATAAATTCTCTCAACCAAAATATATTGAATCATAATCCATTGTTTTGTTTACATAAACCCCTATTTATAGTATTTTAAAAATAATACTAGAATCCCTAATTCTAATAATAAAAGGAAAATAAATTATATAAAACTCCTAATTAAAATATAAAATCAATATCCTAATTAATTAACAAATATGTTGTCAATTAAAATAAGAATGCGTCGCGTTAATTCGACGTCCTTTAAGTATATAATCCTGCTATGCCTCGGATTGCTATTGCCAAATATTGTTAGCTTTAATTGCAATGAATCCTATGTCACGTAGACTACTTGCATTGATGAAATATTGTTAGCTTGAATTGCAAATGAGTCCCATGCCACGTAGACTACTTGCAATATTGATGAAATTGAAACCAACTTGCATTGATGAAATTGATTTGCCAAGATATGCTAGGCCTCACGCACAGTTTGAATTGTTATGTACGAATGTTGAGTAGTAATTTCTTCTTAGCTTGTGCTTGCTTGCAACAAATGAACTATTTTTAAATCTTCATTCCGAGGTGAATAACTTGCAATTTGACTAGTCCATTCTTCATGAATTATTCCAACAAGCCCTTCCTTAAAACGTTTAGCCCGTGCTCGCGTAACCGGTCCAATAGGAACTTGAACTGGGTCTCTCCAAGCTTTGATTTCTTGATTCTCATCCAAGCCAAGCATGCCCTCATCAATTCTAAATGAGTTATTGATATTGTGACCGTACATCAGGTAATGAGACTGATTCAAATCGATTATGACAGAGTTTTATGTTATGTTTTCAAGTTTCTCACAGTAGTGTTGAATTGTTAAAGCTAATTGAAAAAATTCTTTCATTATTTATGAGATACTATGTCATTACTGGTTTATATAGTTGTTGAGCTAGTTAAATGCTCATTCTTGGTTAAACATAATATTTCAACTAAGGCTAAATAGACAGAAGGCTCTGGAGTTGATAAAGGAAAAAAAAACGAGCAAGCAGTAGTGGTTTTGCTAATAGACTTTTGTTAACTTATCAATTTTGTAATATGTCTTGTATTTAGAAATCCTGTAAAAATCTGATATGTCACAGGGATGATCATTTACCATTAGTTGAATTTTCATATAACAACATTTATCATGCGAGTAATAGTATGCTACCTTACGAAAGATTATATGGGAGGAAGTGCAGAACACCTCAGTTTTTACGACTGGTATTGTTCTAAACGAGTTCTTGATATTGTGATCGTACATCAGGTAATAATACTGATTCAAATTGATTATGACAGAGTTTTATATTATGGTTTCAAGTTTCTTCACAGTAGTGTTGAATTGTTAAAGCTAATTGAAAAAATTCTTTCATTATTTATGAGATATTATGTCGTTACTGGTTTATATAGTTGTTGAGCTAGTTAAATGCTCATTCTTGGTTAAACATAATATTTCAACTAAGGCCAAACAGATAGAAGGTTCTGGAGTTGATAAAGGAAAAAAAAAAAAAAAAAACAAGCAGTAGTGGTCTAGCTAATAGACTTTTCTTAACTTATCAATTTTGTAATATGTCTTGTATTTAATGGTTTAAAATGTATAAAGTTCTATAAACCTGGGATAGTTATGTAATATTATAATTAAGTTTTTGTATTTTATAATGATTGGATGTGAATGAATGGTAGAATAGTATTGTGAACACTGAACCCGAGGTTCAAGGAACCCGAATTTGGGGGTGTCATATATCACATAAAATGTGATTGGCTTGAGGGCAAACTATTTTTAATCTCCCACTTGCACTAATGTCAATCGCTCTTTGGTATTCCCATACCATTATTCTCTAAGTGGTGACCATTCGAGATGCTTAGTTAATGCTTTAGTTATTGGATCTATAATGTTGTTATGAAAGTTTTCCATCTCTATGGTGTCATCTCCTTTTCAATAATTCCTCTAATCATATGAAAGTGCTACAACACATGTTTGAAATTCAGATGAGACCTAGGTTTTTTGGCGAATTAAATTCCTTTAATGCTGGGAGCCAAGCCAAGTTCTGTAATGATATTGTTCAACCAAATAATCTCCTTTGCAGCTTCACTTATAATTATATACTAAACTTTTGTCATTAAATTAGCAACTATTTGCTGCTTAGAATGTGACGACCCCAAATCTAGGTTCCTTTAACCTCAGATCCGATTCAACACTAGTACTACCTTTTCCTTATTGTTCATGAATTACAACAATATTATAATTGATAAATAATCATTTATTTACAATTTTACAACATCTCTTTCTATTCCAGAATCGCAATCTTTATACATTAGTATGTCTCAATATCATACATGATACGACATTCTATTATAATCAATTTAAGTATTTAACACTCATATCATATACCAACCAATTCTTATACTACACAATCATTTTATTTGTCCAATTCAGACTGATATCTACAATGGTCGTGCTAGACCTTCAGTGAATGTAATATGCATTCCTGTTTCTTAATCTTTAACAAAACATCGAATAACTTGCACTATCTGAAAATGTTGGTTTTAAGCAAGAGTGAGCACGACGGCTCAACAAGTTTAACAGCTACACAAACACCTTGCATGCTTTACATATTAAACATACTCTGCATTTTATACGTAAGTCATGCTTTTCATTTTATGAATGCTTCATACTTCTTATGCATCGCATATAATACACATCTAGCATATATCAAGTCATGCTTCTTATTCTGTACATATTTTGCATATAATCATATTTCATATGTTTCACATAACACAAATACCATTAATATATTCGTATATCAATAATTTAATAACATGTGGTTGCATAGAAATGCACATAGGAGCAAGTTCTGAAAAACTTGTGTGGTTCGCTTCTACTATTTACGCTTATTTTGTATCTTTTGTTCAACCTACAATTTATATATATAATTGACATAATTATTAGTTACAATGACTATTAATTAGTCTTTATATAAGAATCCAACTTCAAATTATCAACTCTTAAGATGTCCGACAAACGAACCCTTAAGTTCTAGACAAAAACCCTAGCCCAAATACAGTTCGAACATATCGGGTTCGCTTAACCAACTAACGTCTTCACTATACGTTCTCCGCACGACCCACTTTTTAATAAGTTGTCTAAATTAGTCATAAACAGACTATTCACATCAGTTTAATTCAATTAACTTTCTTCCTTTACATAACTTAATTATTTGGAAATTTAATAATGTACCAAACATCTCGAAATATAATCTACATTGATAATATATAACTACATTCAAATATTATTAACCATTTAATAATATTTTACTCACTTATTAATATTATTAATCATTTAATAATATTTTAATCTCTTACTAATATTATTAACCATTTAATAATATTTTAATCACTTATTAATATTATTAAATATAAATAATTTACTCATTTTGTAATATTTAAGATTTAAACAATTAACTGTAAATTATTTAATCACTTTCTTATTCCTTTAATTTTTTTCTTTTATTTATTTAATATTAATTAAATAAACAATTAATCTAATTAACCGTACTTGTTTATTTATCTTTGCATAAATAATTATTTACATAATCTTATTTCTCTTTAATTATTATTTAATATTATTTAAATAATAATCAATTAATTAATTATCCTCAAATTCTTTAATGATTATTTAAATAATACTCCCTTAATTAATTAACCCCGTTTAATATTCATTAAATAATAAATGATCATTTTATTCACTTCATCTCCTTTTAATTATTATTTAATATCCTTTAAATAATAATTAATTAACTAGTCATCCTTATTTATTAAAATAATAAATAATTATCTTATTAACTTCATCTTTCTTTAATTACTATTTAATATCCTTTAAATACTAATTAATTATCTAATCATCCTTATTTATTATTTAATATTAATTAAATAATAAATAATTTATTTATTAACTTTATATCCTCCTTTATTTATTATTTAATAATAAATAATTAGCTATTATATTTATTTACTTTAATTATTATTTACTATTAATTAAATAATAATTATTTATAATAATGGCTTTATTTAATTTATTTATTATTTATTATATAAATAATAAATAATTATTAAACTTGGGTCCCAAATTAATTATATTAATTTTTAAACATCTTTATTCAATTTTGACTTAAATGACCCGAACTGACCCTACCCGAATGGCCCGACCCGACCTAAAACGAAAAATGCACTGCCCATGAACAGTGACTAGGGCCCCGGCCTTAGTGTTGCAGAAACTTTTCTAAGTTTTGTCTGCTCGACCATCCGACGCTCCGACAGGCATAACTTATTCATTTTAAAATATTTTGAGGTGATTCTTTAGTCTATTCATGGTTTGATATGTTTAAATCATGTTTTGGTATGTGTGATATGCATAAAAATAGAAAAAATATTCATATTGAACTTTACCGATAAAATCCTGGGTAGCTATGTTCTATTTAATATTGTGGTTTGAAATGTACAAGTTGAAAAATTAATTTTTATGGCTAGAAAGTTACCTCTATGAGTTTTCAAGAAAACTCAACTTGAATCTTTCAAAAATATGGAAAAATAAAGAAGTTCTGGATTTTTTCCCCAAAATATGTTGATTTTAAAACCCTAGGTTGTCCTTGTGAGCAATTTTGAGTCTAGTTCCATTTGGAATTTGGATTGGTGATCTAAAGAGAAGTTGTAGAGTGGGAAATTTTGATGAGAATGGACTTAAGAATCACTCTAAAATATTTTAAAATGAAGAAGTTATGACAGTTTTAGTGACAGAGGTCCAGGCAGCCAAAACGAGCATCGCCAGCGCTCGGGCCTTTTGCTTTAAGTGCCGCCAGCTCTAGAATAAGCATAAGACCAGCGCCGTCAGCGCTGGTTCAGTTTTAAAAAGTCAAAATTTTGATATTTTAAAGTTTTATCAAGTCGGAACTCCAGGTTAACTTGTCGGTTAATGAAAAGTCTAAACGAAATACCGTTAGGGACTTAAAACCTAAGATAAACTTGTAAAATGAATGTGTTTAAATATAAATATTAGTGACTAAATGGTAGTAATTTAACGACCCCGAAATTCGACCAACTTTATTCCCTTAAATTTTGTATTTATTATACATTATCTTCATAACGTCCAAATTTTGGTCCGTTAATAAATCTTTAATCACTTCATTTAATCCATTAATTGACTCCACACTCACCAATTACCATAATTTTCGGTATAAATTTTTCTTTTCCTCAATTCAATTATTGTATTAAAATATTTGAACATTTAAAATTCTTATATCTAGATCCTAGTCCCTGGATTGCAACTTTTACTCTTTTTTTTCTATCGTCAGTATCGTAAAGCTCAATAAAGCTTAATATTCACAATTTAATATGGTTTATATCCGTACAATATTCTTTGTTTCATGATTCATAATCAGATATATCATAGTTTCTATTGTAACCATTATATTGAACTACTACAGTTCATACATTAATGATATTCATTCTATCCGGATCCAACATATATGTACGTACAAATCATTAATGTAAACTTTGCAATTTACCCACATTGAGTTATACTACTGAAAATATAACAATTATATTCACAACCTTCTAGGGTGATCCGTCTCTACTATAATCTGATATTCTTGACATTTATTTCTTTACCTGCAAAAGTTTATTTTAAGCAAGTAATGAGCACAACGGCTCAGCAAGTTCAACAGTTTACACCTTTCATGCTTCACGTAGCACATAGCTTAACATGTTTTGTGTGTGTCATACATCACGTGTTGTGCTTCTACTCAGGCATTATATCTCAAATATAATCATATTATTTCACAAAATACACATTGTTGTCACATTATTCATAGATCACATAACACATAAATTATATGCATTTGAACAAGAATTAACATATCATAACAAATAAACATTTAATTTCAAAGTACTGAAGAACTTGCCTGGATTTTGAAATTAATTAATACCTCTTCTATAATTCTTCTCGTACAACCTATGATCATACAATAACCAACTAATAATTATTTAACCTCTCATGATATTAATTTAGTTAATTAATATCATCTATAATGTAATTAACCCTACCCGACGATTTAATTTTAGGGTATCGGGTCAATTATTAATTAATATGATTAATTATATTAACATCATCCTTTATTATATTAATTTAACTTAATATAAACCACATTCAATGTGGACAACCCGGTTCATCGGATAAATTTTAGCATGGTTGGTTGTCCGGATTTTCATTTAATCATTTTCTAACTTTTAAACTTAATAGATTAATATTTAAAATATTTAAATATTAATCCCCAATATCTAATATTTTTACAAAAATATTAAATTTAATGCCCAAACATCATTTCTATATTTTTAGTATTTTTTTATAATTTTTAAACATTTATTTAATTAAAAATCACTTTCTGGGGGCATTTTGGTAATTTTCGAGGCTTTAGGGACATAACTGGAATATTTCGAAAAGTCCAGGGGCATAACCGTAATTTTTTAGGCCAAGGGACACGCTCGGTATAATCTGAAAAGCTCAGGGGCACGATCGTAATTTCCCCGTGTTGCCGTCGACCGCGCATGGCGCGCAGCCCCTCTCCGCCCACACCAAACGACGTCGTTTGGTCTGCTGGTTTTTTGTCGTCGCGCATTGCGCAGCTCCCCCCCTTCCGTTTTCCAAAACGACAACGTTTTGGCCCCGATTTTCGCAAAAAAATGGCTGTCGCGCAATGCGCGGACAACCCATAATTTTTTTTTTCCTTTTCTTCGCCAACAGTAGCCAACCCAAGGCAAAATAATACCATTTTGATCAAATTTTTTCGAACATCATTACACTAAACATGCTATAATTCATAGATATACTTCCATAAATTATTTAGAATAATTATTCTAATTATTTACTATTTTTCTACAAAATTATTTTAACATCATAAATTCCAAAATAAATCCAAATAAATAAATTTTTATACCTTCTAAAGCTTATAAACTCCATCCTTTGAAGCTTCTTATTCCCTTATTGACACCAAAGTATGTTTTAAGTGTGTTTTATGGTGGAGGTTGTGGTCGGGTGGAGGAAGAAATGGAGAGAGGATTTGTGGTTTTTTTTTTTTTTCCTTTTCTTTTCTTTCTTATTTCTTTTCTTTTATAGCTAAACACAATTAACCAATTTGGAGGCTAAGCAACAAGTCCATCGACCTTATCATGCAGCCGACTTTGTCTCTCGGTTGTTCCAAAAAGAAATCAAGCATGCAAATCTTAATTTTATACATTACGTAATTATTTCATGTAATAAATATTTTATATAATATATATAATATTTATTTTAATTCACTAAAAATCATAATTTAATTTATAAGTAATATTAATACCATTTTCAAGTATTTTACATGACAAATTTTGTACACGCATAATGACATGCATGTAATTATATGAGGTAATTTATGTAATATCACAGATATTTACAAGAACAGTAAATAAGATTTGACATAATTAAATAAAGGTTAAAGTTTAAAACCTAGAATTTGATAAGTAAGATGTGTAAAAAATTGGTATACATTTTTTTTAATATAATTTATTTGTTAGAAATTAAATGTGAGAATATTTTAATGATGCATGTAGAGAATTTATTAAAGAAATAAATTCAATTGAGAAGTGAAGGTGAATATACTAATATTTATATATATACCTAGAGTTGAGTTTGTTAGACAAACAAGAGGAATAATTAGCGAAGTTAATTATAAATGAATAATGTAAAGCATACGTTATTTATTAACTAAACTTATGAAAGTTAAACCTTGAATGGTAATTTAAGAGAACCCAAAAATAATAATTTAGGAAGGGATGAGCTAGGTATTTTGTGGGTAATAAATTAAGCCCAATCTGTAACGCCCCCGAAATTCGACCAATCTTATTACCTTAAATTTTAAATCTATTAAACATTATCTTCCTTACGTCCAAATTTCGGTTCGTTAATAAGTCTTTAATCTCCTTAATTGATCCATTAGCTGATTTCAAAATCATCAAGTACAAATTTTTCGGTATAAATTTTTCTTTTTCTCAATTCAATCATTGTATTAAAATATTTGGATATTTAAATTCTTACATCTTGATCCTAGTCCCTGGATCGCAACCTTTACTTATGTTTTTCTTTCTGTAACCCGTATCATAAAAATCCACATTCAACATTTAATGTCATTTATATTCATATAATATTCTTATGTCGTAATTCATAGTCAGACATATAATAGTCTCTATCATAATATTCATATTGAACAATTACAGTTCATAATTCAAACTATACTCGTCATATTCGGATCCAATTTATCTGTACATACAGCATATCAATATAACTTTGATAAATTATCCACCTTGAATCATAATACAAACATTTAATAATCACATTCACAACCTTTTAGGAAAATCTGTCTTTACATCATCTGATGTTTTTGAAATTTATTTCTTTCCTGTAAAAATGTATATTAAGCAAGTAATGAGCACAACGGCTCAGCAAGTTCAACAGTTATACTTCACGTAGCACATAGTTTAACATGCTCTGAGTGTGTCATGCATTACGTGTTGTGCTTCTACTTGAGCCATATATTTCATATATATATTCATATCGTTACACAAAGCACACATTGTGGTCATATTAATCACATATCACATAGCACATAATTTGTATGTAGTTAAAACCAGAATTACATATCATAACAGTTCAACATTTAACATAAAAGGGACTGAAGAACTTGTCTGGCGCCCCGTTATTTAAATTGTTAGCTCAAACCCTTAACTCGATCAACCTATTATCATAAAATAATCAAATAATAACTATTTATCTCTTTATGATATTAATTTACTTAATTAATATCATCTTTGGGCCAATTATTAATTTATATGGTTAATTATATTAACCTCGTTCCTAAATAAATTAATTTAACTTGATATTAAATACATTCCCTACGGACAACCTGGCTCACCGGATAAAATTTATCATTTTCGGTTGTCCAAAAATTTTATTTAATCATTTTCTAACTTGTAACCTTATTAGATTAATATTTAAACATTTAAATATTAATCCCCGATATTTAATATTTAATCAAAAATATTAAATTTATTGCCTAAATATTATTTCTATATTTTTAGTATTTTTCTATAATTTTTTATGCTTTTTAAATAATTTTTAAACATTTATTTCAATTAAAAACTAATTATGGGGGCATTTTGGTAATTTTTCGCGGGTTTAGGGACATAACCGGAATTTTTTGAAAAATCCAAGGGCATTTATGTAATTTCAGCGCGTCAAGGGACATAACCGGAATAAGCTGAAAAGGTCGGGGGCACAATTGTAATTCCGTCGCGTGTGTCGGCCGCGCATGGCGCGCGGCCTCCCCAACCCCGACGCTAAACGGCGTCGTTTCTCAGCCAGATTTTTGGGCTCCGCTCAATGCGCGGATTTCCTTTAGACGCAGCCCAAAAACGGCGTCGTTTCATCCTTGTCTCCGGCAAAATTTGGCTGCGCGCAATGCGCGACCCTCCTTCTCTCTTTTCCAGTTTTCCGCGCAACAGTAGGTTAATTTTTTTCTAAATTACTTCCATTTCCACCATTTTTGCTCCCAATTTCACAACATAAATATTCCAAAAATTACATAAACCATAGATATACATCCATAAATTATTTGAAATAATTTTCTTAATTAATTACTAAATTTTCTCAAAATTATTTTACTATCACAAATAATAAAATAAATCAATTAAATTCATTTTTTTTATACCTTCCAAGCTTAGTTTCTTCCTTTGATAGCCCCAAGATTTCTTCTTCTTCCTCTTGTAGCCATGGTGGTCATGGAGGTTCCGGTGGTAACTTGATGGTGGTGGTCGATTGGAAGAGAGTGAAGAGTTTGTTTGTTTTCTTTCTTTTTTCTTTTTATTTCCTTCATTAGCTTTCCTTTTATAATACTCCAAGTGCTTAAAAAAAATTTCCTCCACCGACTTAAACTAACCGGCTAAAGCTCTCTCGAACGTTCCAAACAGAAAACACGCATGCAAAAATAATTTTCTAATACCTTACGTAATTATATCATGTAATAAATATTTTATATAACAAATATAAAATATTTATTTAAATTTACTAAAAATCATAATATGATTTATTATTAATATTAATAACTCTTTTGGGTACTTTACTTGACAAATTTTGTACACGCATAATGACATGCATGTAATTAAATGAGGTAATTTATACCTCCAAAAATCATAAAATAATTCATTTAACATATAAAAATTATTTTTCATAATTTTTCACTCCGTTACTTGGACAACATGTTCCATTAATATGTTCACGTTTCTAAAATATTATCTTTCATAAAAGTCATAATAATTCCATTATACATAAATATAATTTTTAATAACTTAAAACATTTCTTTTTCTTATTTATTATTCAATTTCTTTAATATTTACAATAATTTCTTTATATATAAATTATATAATTTAATATTATATAATTTATATATTTACATTCTCCTTTCTTTAATAATTTCTTAAATTCCTCCATAATTATCAAGTAATCAATAATTTCACATTTATTAACTCTTCTCATTAGTTTAATCATCTTATACAAATTATATAATAATTCTTATATAATTTATATAATTATTTTTCCATTACTCTTTTACTTAAATTAAATTATATACTTTATTAGTATATAACTTATAAAATTCCTTCCTCCTCTTAAATAATTTCTAAACCTTCACCATAATTATTGATTAATTAAATAATCAATATTTCTAATTTTTACTAACTTCCACATTCACTTTTATTTAACTTTGGATTAATTTAATTATTAATCCCTTAATTCTCATAATTAATAAAATTTATAATTATCAATTAAACATGCACATTCACATTTCTCACATTTTCATATAATCTCATTTAAATATAATTTCTGCACTTTCACAATAATTTTTTAAATATTAACCATTTCATTAAAACTTCTCTTATTTTTCATAAATTGTTTTTAAACAATCTATTTATTCTTCAATTATTTTTATTCAATCACAATTTGTCATCATCTCTGTACGGATTTAATTTACCAATTAAATCCTTTTACATACCTTAAATCACATAAAATAATTATTTATTTAACAACCTTGATAATTTTATCTATTAAATTCTTATTTAATATTATTAAAGAAATCTTGAAAATTCGGATCCTCACATAACCTAGTAGCCATGCGTTAGAAATTAAATAAAAGTTGAAAAGATTATGACAAGTCAAATTAATATATATGGCAAGTCACATGAATATAGTAAACAAGTCTAAACATTTAATGATGGTAAGATGACTAAGTTGTTATATGGTAACTTAAATTGGGAATATAGTAAGTTACATTGAGAAATTGAATTGGCATTGTCTAATATGACAAACTACAAGAAATGGAATAGTTATGTGAATATAGTAAGCAATGTGGCAAACTATATTGTAAATTGTATTTGTGAATTAGTAGATTTGCTAGAAGTCAAAGTAATGATGAGAAATTGTACCATCATGACTGAAATTGGAGTGTAAAATAAAATTACTTGTAGCTTTTGTATTGCTTAAATTACACTCCATTAATTACTTGAAAGTTACCTAGTTGACTTATATATATAAATGTTTATATGTAAGTGTAATAGAAATAAAAATTAAATCAAAAGTAATGATAGGGGAAAATTATGAGTATAATAAGGTGGCCAAACAAGTATAATGTTAAGCCCAAAATAATGAGAAATAAGTTAGCTAATAAATTAAATTAGCAAGCTATGAAGAGAATTGAATTAAGAAGTTCGAAATAAATTTATGTGATTGGGTATTAGTGTTTTATAAATAAACTTAACTAGTAAAGCCTAAATGACTTTTAATATGTAAATCTAATTGGATGAATGAAATTGTAGTCTAATGTAGTAAACAATGCAGCAGGCTGAATTGCTAAACTGTATTGACCAATTAGTAGAATCTCTACAAGTCAAAGTCATCATGACCTTTCAACCACTTTTCACCAACTATGTTGACATTGTAGGATTGCTTGGAAGCTTTGTTTGCTTATTAAACACTCAATCATGACTTTGATAGTACTTTAATGTATTAAATATATTTATATATGTGTATATATATATATATATGTGTGTGTGTGTGTGTGTGTGTGTGTGTGTGTGTGTGTGTGTGTGTGTGTGTGTGTGTGTGTGTGTGTGTGTGACATTAAAAAAATAAATCAAAATTGGATAAATAGAGGTGATGATCGGTGGGCATGATGGAATTTCTTTGGAGACTTTTTATTTTTTTTATGTGTACTATATCTAGGACTTTCAAGCTACCCAATTTAAAATATATATTTACATGTAAATATATGAATATATATGTGAGTGAAGGAATAAAAAGTAAACCAAAAATGGGAAAATAAAGGGCATGACCAGAAATGAGAGGAAAGAAAATAAGTGGTTGGTGGTTTATGATTGCTTGTTTTGCACTCAAGTAGTTACATACAAATTAGCTTAATAGTTGGTCATGTATTAGTCGACACATGTATATAAATTAATTATATAACTATATGTGGAGGATATATATATATATTTTATATATTTGTACATCTAGAGGATTGAAGTAGCAATATGGGATAAGAAAAAGGTGGGTGACCCATTTGGGGAGATTTGCTAGCTTTGTGGTAGTGTATTTTACACTCAATATGTTCCTTGTAAGCAAGCTTGAAAGTTGTCACTCCTTGTAGTCAAATAATTAGTCATTTATTCCATAAATTGTGGATCTAGGATAGATTTACTAATATTGGTAAAATATGTAGACTTGCATATTGTGTATGTAATATTATTGGATGATATAACTCATCTATAAATAAAGAGGCTTAATGGATGAGCAAAGGTTGATCATTTATTTCTTATCTCAATATTAGAGAGAAGTGCTAGAGAGTTTTTTTTTATAGAAAAACTCTGTGATAAATAGAATGAGAGAGTTTCGGGTATGGTAGAAGAAGAAGAAGAAGAAGAAGGAGCAAGAGATCATTCATCAACCAAGTATAGTCATTAAAAAGGTTTAAAAGTTTTCTTTCCTTAAAACTTTAGTGTATTGTTAATTTAAAAGAAAACATTAGATCTAGATCTTATGTTTTCAAGTATTTGAAAGATTAATAAGTTATGTTATGTATTAAAGGGTTAGTAAGTCTTTTAGCATGATAAACTAGCCAAACAATGCATGTGGTGTTAAGATTTGGTCATAAAAGTAAGAAATTTTGAAGTTAGTTGCATTCTGTCCACCTCGAGCAAATTTATGTTCTGTTCGGGATGGATCTGGGTTGTTTGGTCTAAATATGATTTGTAGAGGAGTAAGTTATGAACGCGTGAGCGCTTGAATCGCTCAAAAATGTTAAGAAACGAAGAAGTTATGAATTTTATAGTGAGCTAGGGTCTGACTGCCAGTTTTTCTCGGGACAGTTTTTTTAACCTAGCTATTCTTTGAGGTGTGCAGCCTTGTGTGTATGGAATTAGGTTCTCAAACCTGAACAAAAGTTGTAGATATAGAAGTTATGAAGAGATAGCAAAAAGAATGAAATTAAAATTCCGTATAGATTATTTTATATGAATTTTACCGTGAAACAGGTCTGGACAAAAAGTAAACTGCCACTCACTGTTTTGAGCGGGCTGTTTTTGAACTTTTTGAGTTCGAGTAATTTGGGGTTTATGAAACCTAGGGGGATAATTAGACCAGGTTATAGATGGGTCACTGTCCAAAGATGAGCCAATTCCGAGTTGGTATGAAAGAGTTATGAATTAACTAAGATTTAAAATCGTTAACGTAAAAGTTAAAACAAATTGGAAGCTAGGGTCATAATTTAAGACTTGTAATGCGTCAAATTGTGACTAATATTAATATGTCAACCACATTATGATTGTAGGTTATTCGAGAAATGTAATGTTAGCATGTGCCGCATAAATTTATCAGGCAAGCTTTTCAGGACGCGTTGCATTATGTGCATGATTTATAAATTTGTTATTAAACTGTTATGTGCGCATATGTTATTATGTGCAATGACGTGTTAATGTGCCTATGTGCAATGAGGTGAAATGAACTGTTAATATGCAGTAGATGACTTATTATGATTGCTCTGTATTGAACTATATGACATGATAAATGACATGCATAAAAGCATGAAGCACAGATTTAATGCAAAGCATGATATGTATGAGATATGCATTTACTGCAAAGCATAAGATGCATAAAGCATGAAGCATGATGAAATGCGATTACGTGTTATGTGTAACTGTTAAACTTGTTGAGCCATCGTGCTCATCCTTGCTTTAAATTAACATTTTCAGCGAAGTAACTGAAGAAATTTCGGAAGACGCTAGATTATGGAAGATGGATATTGCAATGTTGTTAAAATGACATTCAATGTAATTATCTTGATATTTGAACTTGTCGTTGTTAAGATAGTTAAAGCTTGTAGCTATGATAATAAGTTTGTAAATGTTACGGATTATAAACGACCAAGTAAATAAGAATTTATTGCATGAATTTATGAAGTTGAATTGTGAGCAAGAATTACTCATTTTGTTGTAAAGAAAATGAATTAGGTTGTAAAATTTTTTGAGAAAATGAATAAAAGATATTCATTATGAAAACAAGTTGTATACTTTACATTTTATCAATGTAAACTTATATAAATGAAATACTTTAAGTAAATTAGCATATGTCAAGATTATGGTATGCTAAAATAATGAATTCAAGATGCTGAATTGGGAATGTAGGATGCTGAATTGGATATATGGTATGTTGAATTGGAAATTCAGCATGCTAAAATAGGAAAATAACTTGCTGTTTTGGTAAACAGTTTGCCGTTTTAGTAGTTCAGCTTGTTGTAATGGTTTTCCAACTTGCTGTTTTGGTAAACAGGTTGCTGTTTTAGTAGTTCAGTTTGTTGTAATGGTTTTCCAGCTTGCTGTTTTGATAATCTAGTTTGCTGAATCATGTATTTAGCTTACCAGATTATAAAGAATAACTTATAGAAGTAAATATTAAGTATTGAATCATAATGTATATGATCTAGAGTGGTAAAGGAGTATTGTAAAGATTGCGATTTTGGGAATAGAAAATTGTTGAAAGTTTTAATTGATTAAGTTTATCAATTAAATTATTGATAAATATAGTAGATGATAAGAATTGAGAATGTACTTAACGAACCAATTCAGTCTGAATTGGACAGGTAAATGATTGTGTAGTATAAGACTTAGTTGATATGTTATATGAGTGTTAAATACTCAATTTGATTGTAATAGAATGTCGTATCATGTATGATATTGAGACATACTAGGAATGTATAAAGATTTCGATTCTGGAATAGAAAGAGATGTTGTAAAATTATAAATAAATAATTATTTAGCAATTCTAATATTGTTGTAATTAATGAACAATAAGGAAAAGGTAGTACCTGTGATGAACCGAGTTCGAGGGACCCGGATTCGAGGTCGTCACAATTTATACCTCCAAAATTCATAAAATAATTCATATAACATATATAAATTATTTTTCATAATTTTTCATTTCATTACTTGGACAACATGTTTCACTAACATGTTCACGTTTCTAAAATATTATCTTCCATAAAAATCATAATAATTCCATTATACATAAACATAATTTTTAATAAATTAAAACATTCCTTTTTCTCCTTTATTCTCCATTTCTTTACTATTTTCATTAACTTTCTTTATATAAATTATATAATTTATTATTATATAATTTATATAGTTACATTCTCCTATTTAATAATTTCCAACATTCCCCCATAATTATTGATTAATTATATAATCAATAATTATACCTTTATTTACTCTCTCATTAATTTCATCCTCTCATATATAATCATTCTTATATAATTTATATAATTATTCTTCCATTAATATTTTACTTTAATTTTCTTATATAAATTATATACTTTATTAGTATATAATTTATAAAATCACTTTCTTCTCTTAAACAATTTCCAAACCTTCACCATAATTATATAATTAATATTTTTAATTTTACTAACCTCCTCATTCACTTTTATTTAACTTCCAGATTAATTTAATTATTAATCCCTTAATTTTCATAATCAATGGAATATATAATTTTCAATTTAACATGTCAATTAAACATACACACTTACCACACACACATACCTAATTCATACACACATACCTAATTCATATATCTCACATGACCACATAACATCATTTAAATATAATTTTTGTACCTCCACATTAATTTTATTGTATAATTCTATTGTACCATTACATGTAATTTCTCTTATTCTTAATAAATTATTTTAAAACAATTTATTTACTTTTCAATTATTTTAATTCAACACCAATTATCACCATCTCTGTACAGATTTAATTTAATAAATTAAATCCCATCACATACCTTAATTTAAATAACTTTGATAATTTTGTTAATTAAATTCTCATTTAATATTATTAAAATAATCCCGAGAATTTGGGTCCTCACAAGTTAAATGTATAAAATAAAGACTAAGGTTAACACTATTAAAAAGTTAACTATTTGTATGGTTTGAAGATTATTAAAATATTTTTAAAGGATTAAATATGTAAGCAACTAAAATGTTATGAAATGATTAATAACATTAGTATATGATTAAAAAGACTATTAAATAATTAATGACATTCGCAAATGATTAAAATATTATTAAATGATTAATAATAATAGTAAGAGATTAAAATATTATTAAATGGATAATAATATTAGAGAATTATTAAAATATTATTAAATAGATAATAATATGAAAAAAAATCAATTTAATAATATTAATAATGTAGTAAAATAATATTAAATGGTTAATAATATTAGATAATGAATAAAATATTATTAAATGATTAATAATATTAGAAATAGAATAAAATATTATTAAATAATTAATAATATTAAGAAATAGATAAAATATTATGAATAATAATATTAGAATATGAATAAAATATTATTAAATTATTAATAATATTAAAAAAAGAGTAAAATATTATTAAATGATTAATAATATTAAGGAAGTAATAAAATATTATTAAATAATTAATAATATTAAGAAATAAATAAAATGTTATTATATGATTAATAATATTAGTAAGTTAGTAGAATATTATTAAATGATTAATAATATTAATAAGAGAAGAAAATATTATTAAATGATTAATAATATTAACAAATGATTAAAATATTATTAAAGGATTAATAATATTATTTTGAGTGTAAAATATTATTAAATGGTTAATAATATTTATGAGTGATGGGAGATATTATTTAATAAATAATATTATTAGGAAATGTAAGACATTATTAATTATTAACGATGTTAGTATGTGATTGGGATGTTATTAAATGATCATACTATGAATAGAATATTATTAAAATGGTTAATAGTATTCGTAATCGTTGAAAATATTATTAAAAGATCAATAATTTTTATTTGAGGATA
Source organism: Hedera helix (assembly GCA_947179155.2). Lineage (NCBI taxonomy): Eukaryota > Viridiplantae > Streptophyta > Magnoliopsida > Apiales > Araliaceae > Hedera > Hedera helix. Next base: position 11,592,050 of record OX359282.1, on the reverse strand, counting down.
ATATATTATCAATAGTGATAATATTAGGAATTGATGGTTATGTTCTTAAAGAACACTTATGCGATTAAAATATTATCAAGGGTTGATAATATTATTAAGTGATTAAGGTTATGCTTAAGTGATAGATGATTTAAGTACTGTATAATACAGTTATATGTTATGCTGATTGGTAGATAAATATTGTAACGACCCCGAAATTCGACCAATTTTATTTTCTTAAATCTTGTATTTATTATACATTATCTTCGTAACGTCCAAATTTCGGTTCGTTAATAAATCATTAATCACCTTCCTTAATCCCTTGATTGATTTTATAAATCATCAATTACCAAATTTTTCGGTATAAATTTTTTCTTTTTTTTTTTCTTTTCTCAATCCAATCATTGTATTAAAATATTTGGATATATAAATTCCTTATATCTCGATCCTAGTCCCTGGATCGCAACCTTTACTTTATCTTTTCTTTCTGTTACAAATATCGTAAAGCTCAACATTTAAAGTTTAATATTGTATATATCCATACAACATCTTTCGTTTCATAAATCATAATTAAATCATTTAATAATTTTTATCGTAACATCTATCTAGTACAATCATAGTTCAAAATTTAACTTTACTTATCCTATCTGGATTCGACATATATGTACATATGAAAAATCATTATAAACTTAACACATGTATCCACGTTGAATGGAAAATATAACAAAACGTTTCCCACCTTCTAGACAATTCATCTCTAACAATTAATCCGATATTCTTGCAATTTATTTCTTTCCTGCAAAAATGTTTATTAAGCAAGTAATGAGCACAACGGCTCAGCAAGTTCAACAGTTTATGCTTCACATAACACATAGTTTAACATGCTCTGTGTGTGTCATACATTACGTGTTGTGCTTCTACTTGAACAATATATCTCATATATATATATTCATATCGTTGCACAAAGTACACATTGTGGTCATATTAATCACATATCACATAGCACATAATTTGTATGCATTTAAAACAAGAATTACATATCATAACAACCCAACATTTAACATAAAAGGACTGAAGAACTTGCCTGTATTGTGGCTTTAAATAATAAATACCCTTTTTATATTGCTCATCGTACAACCTATGATCATAAATAATCAAATAATAATTATTCATCTCTTTATGATATTAATCTACTTAATTAATATCATCTATAATATAATTAACCCTACCCATCGTTTTATTTTAGGGCACTGGTTCAATTGTTAACTAGTATGGTTAATTATTTTAACCTCATTTCTTAAAATATTAATTTAACTTAATCTCAAATACCTTCAATACGGACAATCCGGCTCATCGGATAAAATTTAGCATTTTTGGTTGTTCGAATTTTCATTTAACCCATATTCTTAATTTTTCCTTTATTAGATTAATATTTAAACATTTAAATATTAATCTCAAATATTTAATATTTTTACAAAAATATTAAATTTAATGCCCAAACATCATTTCTATATTTTTAGTATTTTACTATAATTTTTTATAATTTTTAAACAATTTTTAAACATTTATTTCAATTAAAAATAATTTCTGGGGGCATTTTGGTAATTTCTACGCCTTTAAGGACATATTCGGTATTTTTCGGAAAGCCCAAGGGCATTTCCGTAACTTCAGCAACGTTAGGGACACAACCGGAATTTTTCAGAAAGTCTAGGGGTATTTTCGTACTTTTCGCGGCCTTAGGGACACTTTCGGTATTTCTGGGAAAGTCCAGGGACAAAATCGTCATTTCACCCCTAAACCGCGGCCGCGCATGGCGCGAAACGTCTTCTTCCGGCTTTCTAGCAAACGGCGTCGTTTTGGCCACTGTAGAGATATCCGCACATTGCGCGGCCGACCAGACATTACGCTCAAAACAGCGCCGTTTTATGTTCGGCTTCCGGAAAAAAATGGCCGCCGCGCATTGCACAATATAAACGTACAATAGGCTGATCACCTAGAGTACCCATCCCCGGATATTATAATTGAAATGATTGTTAATATTCAAAACGAAATGACAGTCTTTTGTCTACAAGGTATTGTAAATACTCAAAACGAATGTTCATGGTCTTTTTGTGACCTTTCAGCATGAGAAACAGTATGTTAAATCAATTGAGAATGTTTACTCAAAGTTGCATGTCTTCACAATTATTGTATATTGTTGAAGTTCCAAAAGCTAATTCTTTTTCATTCATGATATATCCTTTATTTAAACTTGCTGAGCAAAGTAGTTACTCACCCTTGCTATATCATGAACTATTTTTCAGTTAAGCCGAGTGATCTAAGGAGTGCAACGACAAATGAAATGTGAACGAGTAGAAGTAATTTAGTTCTTACTTTCTATGTAAACTTTTTGTATTATAAGGTAATGATGATGTATTAAGGTTAGTGAAACCTGGGATTGAAGGTATATTTTGTAATGAAATTATGCATATTTTTGTGAGTTATTGAAGATTTAGTTTTCGAATGTTTGTTTAGTAATGAATAGTGAGCACCGAACCCAAGGTTCAAGGGACCTGGATTTGGGGGTGTCATATCTAATATTATTAATCATTTAATAAAATTTTATTTACTTACTAATATTATTAATATTTTAATAATATTTTATTTAATTAATAATATTAGTAATCATTTAATAATATTTTATTTAATTACTAATATTATTATTTATTAAATAACATTTTATTCATTGTCTAATATTATTAATCATTTAATAATATTTTATTTATTTACTAATATTATTAATCATTTAATAATATTTTATTCATTATCTAATATTATTAATCATTTAATAAAATTTTATTTACTTACTAATATTATTAATTATTTAATAATATTTTATTCATTTACTAATATTATTATTTATTTAATAAAATTTTATTCATTATATAATATTATTTATTATTTAATAATATTTTATTAATTATCTAATATTATTAATCATTTAATAATATTTTACTTACTTACTAATATTATTAATTATTTAATAATATTTTATTCAATTATTAATATTATTATTTATTAAATAATATTTTATTCATTATCTAATATTATTAATCATTTAATAATATATTATTTATTATCTAATATTATTAATTATTTAATAATATTTTATTTACTTACTGATATTAGTAATCATTTAATAATATTTTATTCATTATCTAATATTATTAATCATTTAATAAAAATTTATTTACTTACTAATATTATTAATATTTTAATAATATTTTATTTAATTAATAGTATTAGTAATCATTTAATAATATTTTATTTAATTACTAATATTATTATTTATTAAATAAAATTTTATTCATTATCTAATATTATTAATTATTTAATAATATTTTATTTATTTACTAGTATTATTTATCCTTTAATAATATTTTATTCATTATCTAATATTATTAATCGTTTAATAAAATTTTATTTACTTACTAATATTATTAATTATTTAATAATATTTTATTCATTTACTAATGTTATTATTTATTTAATAACATTTTATTCATTATATAATATTATTAATTATTTAATAATATTTTATTTATTATCTAATATTATTAATCATTTAATAATATTTTATTTACTTACTAATATTATTAATCATTTAATATTATTTTATTCATTTCATTGTATTATTATTATATTGTATTCCTTTTCTAATATTATTATTCTTTTAATAACATTTGATCCATTTAGTAATATTATTAATTCTTAACTAATATTTTAATTATTTAAATTTAGTCTAATAATACTATTATTAAATTTGCATTTTTTGGATCCATTTGGACTTAAAAGATTTGACCTGACCCGACCCGAATTAATTAATTAATTAATTAATTGAAAAATTCGGATTGGCACTGCAACGCTCGTTAGCAGAAACCAATTTTAAAGTTTTTTAGTTTTTTCAACTTGAGCTACTTTGATTCAATTGTCAATAAAACATGTTATACACATCCAAATAACACCAAATTTGATTTGTTAGCTTCATAAATTAATTTTCTTCAATATTTCATGGATCGATCGTATTTTTAAAAGCATTTTTGACATAAAAATCATGAGCGATCGACTAGGGTTTTCAAAACGACCTCATTTGGTACAAAAATCATAACTTGCTCATTTCACCACATTTTTCAGTAATTCACGTTGGGTTATTTTTATAACCTCTAGAGCTATTTTTCAAACCATATAACTCATAAAACTAGCATTCACAACTCATAACATAAACCAACAAACCACACATCTAGTTAGCATTTTTACCCGTAAACATGTTTATCCACCTCTTCACATACATACATGCTTATTGACGGTCGTTTTCAAGATTAATATTAGCGTGCAAGTATACACAACCCTTAAGTAGTATAAAGTATTTTTATGTCGATCCCACAGAGAGTTAGTACTAATATTTTCCAAATATTAAGCTTATATCAGACTATCCTTGATTAAACAATGATCGAAAATGGTGAATATGATTTCGATTAAATTAACAAAAGCAATAAGCGAAAACTAAAAATTCAATATAAGACAACCTAAAATCACAATATCCTCCAATGCGTCACTAAAATCTCCTAACCCTCCCTTTACTTAATAGATCACGTGAACGGCTAACTGAAATGTCTAAGCGCTCACAAACCTCTTCCGATCGTCTAATGAGAATCTCCTCACTAATTGAATCACTATATGTCTATGTGAAATAAATTAGCCAAAGAGTCATTAAGATTAATTTCTCACACAGGTTACACATGGTACATAGGTATATTCCTATCCTACATACAAATTATGCATTCAATCCTAAGATAAAATAGCATAACATATATTATCATATTTGGGTCCAAACCTATAATCTTTTTTCCAATTTCATATAGGTTACCACATCAATCATTTGCAATTAATTGTTACATGAAGCACATAATATGATAATCCATCCACAAGTGATCCACAATCATTAAAAGGAGATAAAGTTAATTAAAACTAAGCATTGGATTTCATCGTAACTTTAGAATAGAAGTTAGTTCATAGCAAATGAAATAAAAACCATTAACAAGGTATTTATCATTCTTAGATTACAAAAAAAGGAAGAAAGATTAAACCTCAATTTCTAGTTACTCCATTCTCTTTGTTGCTTTCCAGTCTTTGAGTATTTTCCTTGTTTTTGAGCTATCTTTTCTTCTTTAGCCACCTCTGTTCTATATTTTCTAAAAAGTGATCGTAGTGATTTAGGTTTCCCTCCTTTTTCGGTTATAATAGCAAAAAGCAGAGCTTTTCCACCTCTTAGGCGTTAGGAACCCAATTCTTGTAATAAACAAGTGCCTAAGCGCTTCATTGGGGCACCATAACTACGACAATGCCATTAAAGACTTAGAATTTCCTTTTTGCCCTTCTCTATAACTCCTGAGACATTTAAACATAAAAACCAATAAAAATATCCTAAAAACTTATAAAGACAACAAATAATTAATTCTAAGAGTACTCAATTCGTTGGTATAAATACCACTCATCACTTATATGGATACATAATACCTCAAATAGCCACATAACTCATAGATCTACATAACTACATGGATACTTAGCCATTTAGTTTTAAAAATATAGTTTCCTTCCATAAAATGAACATATATACAAGGAAAAACTACAAGACTAGGGTTAAAAACACTTTTAAACCTTCTTGTCGTGGTTGCTCTTCTTCTTTTTCTTCCAAAGTATGATACCAAGCTTGATGACATTCACTACCTCTTCTTGATCTACCTGAAACTCTCTTTAGCAATCTCTCTTTGTTCTTTAGTTTCAAGCTCACAAACATACTAACACTTAGTGTATTCTCTCAACACTCTCTAGAACTCTCCTCTTTTTTTTTTCCTTTTGGGTGAACTCTCAAAATGACTAACTCTTGCAAGCTTTGGTAGAGGTTCTTATTTATAGAACTTGGCTAAGTGAACTTAACTTCCTTAATCCACCCATACATAGTCAATTAAGGCACTAAACCTAGGAAAAGCAAGATCCACTTTTTAAGGAACCTAGCTTGCATTTGGAAGGGTTTTGCCATGTTATGTTTTTAAGAAGTAAACTTGGAACCTTGAGACCCTAGTGGGCCCCCGTTTGGCCGGCTAGCCCATTCCTTTCCCCCTATTTTTGATTTATTTTTAATGCCTAAATGATCATATATATACATATACATATACATATATGCACCAATACATGTAGCAATTGGGCCACAATTTGGATACTTATAATTAATTCATTTGGGTTCATTCCTTCTATTGATTGGCCTAAACAATTAAATCTCATTTGGGTTCCCAACCACACTCCAATTGGACTAACCTTACTAACTTGTAATGCTAGAAATTAATCAAGTGTTGGGCTAGGTTAATTTAAACACATGGACTAAAATATTAAATGTCACACTTGCTTTAATTAAATAATTCAATTAGACTTGCCTTATATAAAAATATTTAGGCTACCATAAATTGGTATAATTACAAACCCTAGCACACACAATGACTTGGGCTTGTTTAATTAATTCTTATATTCTTTATTTATTCTTACTTATTGCATTTAACAAATGAAAAATTATACATATAATTATCTACACCTTTACAAAAAATTTACTTTATTGATAATTATTTATTAATTATAATTATAATGTTATTTAAAATTCATGGTCATTAGAAGACTGCTTTTGCCACATGTATGATGAAGGGATAAGTGAACTATTGGTGGGATGCAGATCAGAGCAGAAAGAGAGAGGGAGTCGTGTCGTGGGAAAGATTCAAGGAATTATTTTTTGAGACCTACTTTCCTCATACCATGCAAGACATGATGGAGGTGCAGTTTCTGGAGCTAAAGTAAGAAAACATGGCAATACCTGAATACACGACCAAGTTCAATGAACTGGCAAGATTTTCTCCATACCAAGTGGATATTAAAGAGAGGAAAGCGAAGAGGTTTGAGCAGGAACTGAAGCCCTAGCTCTACAATAAGGTTTTAATGTTTTAAATTAGGACATTCACAACAATATTAGAGAAGGTGATAATCATATAAGGAGATAGTGAAGCATTGGCTAAGTTCAATCAAGAGAAGAAGAACAAGAGAAGTGAGGATGGCAACAAGGAAGGGAGTAGCGGGGGAAGCAACTCCAATAAAAGGAAATAGAAAAACAACAACAACAGTAATACTGGAGATAAACTGGGGGAAGCAAAGAAAAGGGGAAAAGCTTGTGGGAGTTGCGGAAAGCATCACCCGGGAAAATGTTTGAAAGGGAAAATATATATGTTATAACTGTGGGCAGGAGGGACATGTCTTTCTTAACTGCCCCATCCCGTAAAAGATGAAGGGATGTTTCGCGTGTAGATATACGGAGTACTAGATTCGGAATTGCCTAAAGAAAGGAAACGATGGATGAAGTGGAAACATAGGAACCAACAATATTAAACTGACAATTGGAGGACCAACTCAGTCGAATGGACCAACAGCTTGTACATTCAACATGATGGTGCATCGAGGGACATGATGTTAGGTAACATTCCAGTCAATAATATAAATGCTTGTATATTGTTTGATTCGGGTGCTACCTGGTATTTTATGTCTGATGAATTTGCTTAACAATTAAAACTTTCCCCGAGAAAAGTTAGAACGTTCCCTAATATAGAAGTTGCAAATAAAGCAGTAATTCCCGTAAGTCACATTCATATGAATTGTGGATGAAAATAAGGGGTCAGAAGTAGTCAGTCGACTTAATACCTATTTGATTAGGAGAGTTTGACGTGATACTAGGAATGTATTGGTGGTATAATAATGACGAAATGATAGATTCCCAGAAGAAGTGTGTAAACTTGAGAACTCCGAACAAATCAAAGGTATTATTTTATGGTAGTAAATCGCCGAGATAGTTTTGTTGTCTGACGATGATGTAGACCAAGGAGTTATTAAGAAGAATGATGGATAATTGAGGCTTTGTATCAAGTATCGAGAGTTGAAAAAGGTGATGACTAAGAATAAGTATCCGTTGCCCAGGATCGATGATCTTTTTGATCAACTAAAGGGAGCGAAGTACTTTTCGAAGATAGATTTGAGGACTGGTTAACACCAACCAAAGGTGAGACCTGAGGATGTACCTAAGACAACATTCAGGACTCATTATGGGCACGATGAGTTCCTGGTGATATCGTTTGGTTTGATAAATGCGCTAGTAGCATTCATGAATATGGTGAACAGAGTGTTCAAGCAATATTTGGATAAGTTCGTACTAATGTTCATAGATGATATTATGGTCTGCTCTAAGACGCAAGAGGATCATGCTGAACATTTGAGAATAGTATTGGAGGTACTAAGAAAGAAGAAGTTGCACACCAGATTTTCGAAGTGCGAATTTTGGTTAGAAAGAGTTCAATTTTTGGGACGCAATCGACAATGAGGGAATATCAGTAAATCCAACAAAGGTGGAAGTGGTAATTGTAATGTCCCAGATATTTATGAGACTATTAAATACGATCTTGAAAGACTAAATTGAAGGTTAAGAATTAAAACTTGATTTTAATAAAAACCTAAGAATAATACTTCTCAAGTATACATAAAAGACCTAAAACGACTCGTAGATACGATCGTATACGACAAAGAGGTTAAACTTTTAACCTAAAATATGTGTTATGTGATTAATAAAGATTGAATTGTGCTCCAACCTATGTGTTGTGTGATTTCTTATATGTATCATTAATTAATATATAAAAAAATGAAAAAATAATGCTGAAAAAACACTATTCACGAGAAAATGCTTTTTGTCATTTTGACTTTTTGTATTTCACGACATAGCATTTATACTGGGTATAGATATCTAGGAGCCAATAAAAAATTTCCCGAGAAAACGCGAAAATCATTATTCACGCGAAAACTGTGTTGCGTCTTTTTGATTTTACGCATTATGGAATAGCATTTATACGGAGTAGTTTTTCTCGTAAAAGTGTAGAAAACACTATTTACGAAAAAAATGCTTTGAGTCTTTTTGACTTTTCGTTTTACGAAATAGCATTTTTATAAGGTATAAATACCAGGGAACTAATAAAAAAATCTGGAAAAAAACGCAGAAAAATACTATTCACGTAAAAATCGCCTTTCATTTTTTAAAAATTTTGCATTCCTGAATAGCGTTAATACGAAGAATAAATATATTTTCACCAATAATTTTTTTTACCGAAAATAATTTTTAGAGATTACTATTTACGAATACGGGGCGAATATGGAATGAATACGGAAAGAATACGAAGAATGATACAAGTATAATATAAGGTATAATACAAAAATTATACGAAAGATTAATACGAGGTATAATACGAGTAGAATGCGAATATTATACGATGATTATACAAAAAAAATACGTATAAATATTAATGTATTATACTATTTAATTAATTAGTTGAAATCAAACTAGTATGTAACTAGTAATCTAACTAAAAAGAAATCAATTGTGAGGACCCGAATTTTCAGGATTACTTTAATAATATTAAATAAGAATTTAATTAACAAAATTATCAAAGTTGTTTAAATTATTCATGATTGATATATTTTATGTGATTTTAAGTGTGTTATGGGATTTAATTGGTAAATTAAATCTGTACAGAGATGGTAATACATTGTGTTGAATTAACATAATTGAAAAGTAAATAAATTGTTTAAAAATAATTTATGAAGAATAAGAGAAATTTCATGTAATTGTACAATTAAATTGTTAATATTTAAAATAGTTATGGAGGTGCATAAATTGTTATTTAAATGGTGTTACGTGATAATGTGAGGTATATGAAGTAGATATGTATATGTATATATATATGTGTGCATGTTCAATTGTTATATTGATAATTTTTTATTGATTATGGAGATAAAGGGATTAATAATTAAATTAATCCAAATTTTAAGGAAAAGCTAAAGAGGGAATTACTAAGAATTGAAATTTATTGATTATATGATTAATCAATAATTATGATGAAAGTTTAGAAGTTTTAAGAGGAGAAAGTAATTATATAATAATAAATTATGTGATTTATATTAGAAAATTGAAGTAAAATACAAGTATAAATTATATAAGAATAATTATATAATTTACATAAGAGGATTCAATTAATTGAGGATGGAAGAAAAATTATATAAATTGTACAATATGTTATAATATAGTTTACATAAAGTGTAATGAGTAATAAATAAAATAGAAAATAATGAGAGAGTTAATAAAGGTATAATTATTGATTATATAATTAATCGATAATTATGAAAAAAAAATGGAAATTATTTAAAAAGGAGAATGTAATTATATAAGTTATATAATAATAAATTATATAATTTATATAAGAAAGTTAAAGTAAATAATAAAGAAATAATAATTATATAAATTATACAAAAATGATTATATAATTTATATAAGAAGAGTACTTAATTAAGAAAGGAAATATAATTGTACAAATGGTGCAATATTTTATTATATGGTTTATATATAAAGTGTGTCAAATAGTAAAGAAATGAAAAATAAATGAGGAGAATGAATGTTTTAATTTATTAAATTATGTTTATTGTATGATGGAATTGTTATAAATTTTATGGGAAATAATATTTGAGAAACGTAAACATGTTGTCCATATAACGAAGTAAAAAAGTATGAAAATTAATTTTTATAAGTTGTATGTGTTATTTTATTAATTTTGGAGGTATAAAATACCCCATATAATTACATGCATGTCATTATGTGTGTACAAAAATTATCAAATAAAGTACCTTAAAAGGTATAAATATTATTTATAAATCATTTTATGAATTTTAGTGAATTAAAATAAATATTTTAAGGACATTACATAAATTAATTATTACACGAAATAACTACGTAATGCATTAATTTAGGGGATGTGCATTATTTTTACTAACTAAACTCCTAAGTCGGTGGACTTGGAGTAGCCTTTAAACATAATTTACACAATAAGGCTTACTTAATAATAATAATAATAATAATAATAATAATAATAATAATAATAATAATAATAATTGTGACGCCCCCAAATCCGGGTTCCTTGAACCACGGGTTTGGTGCTCACGTACTATTCTACCCTGTCATCTCATACATCCAATCTGAACAATATAATAATAATAATAACTTAATTTACATTCATCCATAACTAATCTCATGTTCTATGTACCTTTATACATACAACACATCATATCTTATATATTACAAAACATAATAATAATTACAACATTATCTAGCACTACATTTACTGCTGACTGAGTTTTCCTTTCCCCATATCTACACCCGATCTCTCGATCTTCTCTTGCTTAGCTGAAATATCATGAATGAAAGCAAGAGTGAGCTTAAAATAGCTCAGCAAGTAGATAAGCACAAAATATCATGATATTTCAGAATGATAAATGAAAACCATTTACTATGAAATTGAGATATACATATCAACGTTGGCTTATAACATTTTAGCATGTGAGGATGGAATTGTAACACAAGCGAACATGATTACCTGAGAACATGAGATTTCAATTGTTGTATGGTCACAAGATCAAGAACACGTTAAGAACAATATCAATCATCAAGACCGATACTGCCCATAGCAACTATAAAACGTTAAGAACAATATCAATCACAAAGACTGACATTGCCCAAGAAGTAATAATACCAAATTAGATGCGTACTCTGGGTGATCAGCTCATCGTACTTTATATTGTGCACAACATACATCTAGCGAAGCAACCACGTCATAACTGTTTTCTTTCATCTACACTTTATTCCCCCTTTTTTTTAGGGTTGTTCTGTTACAGCATAACATAGAGTCCGCACCACAACAACGTGGATTGGAGAACATAACAATCAATAGCTGAACTCAACACGAAACATACATGTGTCTAGCCAGAATCAAAATTGGCATCAACCTTTTCAAGATAGCTCAATAAAGAACGAACTTTACATGGTAACATGAATGTATAAAATGAATGTTTATTCAAGAAACTGTAATTAAAAATTCATTCAGAAAACTTGCCTTGGTCCTCGTCTATCACAACTGGTAAGATATTATCCCGTCTATAACCTACATGACCATAATATTGGTTCATGCATTAGTTATATACACATGCATGCCATAACTTGCTATACAAGCTATCATTCAACTTTACATAACCTTAATCACATAATACATTGTTTATTTAACTTTTAATATCTACCATATTGATTATTTTTATCCAATTATGGCTTACATTCTTGTTTCTATCATTTAATATCAAAATATTATACTTTGAAAATAAAATAATTCATTTTTCTAAATCAGGTCAACTGCGCCCCAGCGGAAAACATTGCGCTGGCTGCGAAATGTCTTCAGCCGACCGCGCCCCGGCGAACTCTGATCTCGCCCCCAGCGGAATCCTCGCAATTGCACTACGCCAAGGCGCCATCTCCAGTTCATTTCTTCCCGCCCCGGCGTAGTGCTGCTGTGACAGAAAAAAATTTCTTTCCAAAAATGATGTTAACTTTGGCCCAAATTTAAATCTCTGAGTTCCAATATTTCACGTAGCATATATAACATGTAATAGATTTGCGTCGGTCTTTGAAACTTTTAAAAATCATCATTTAGTCCTATTTTTCCAAATAATTCATTTTGGTCGCTGGTTAACGTTTTAAAACGTTCGAATTGGTCAATTATCGCCATATGCACCAAATGGCTCCCTAGATTGATTCTAACACGTGTATTTACGTATAACTTACATTTTTGGCCTCGTTTGACACTCAATTAACCAAAATGGCCAATAATCACACATTGGTTGCATTTTCACCAATTTGACATAATTGTATCCATAAACCAACTTTGTAATTCTTACACACTAATCACATATATGTCAACACCTACCCATTTAGCAACTTTATATGCATGTGTAGCTTTTACATGCACCTTCCAAAACACTTTACAGATTAAAATTTGGTTTAGCCAAAAAGTATAGTCTAATATTCAATTCTCCTTCATGAAATATACTTTTGAAACCATTTATGCTTCTATGATGCTTCCTAACATGTGATAATGCAAGTAACAAACACCTTTAACCTCTCAAACTAGGTTTCTATCCATTATAACAACATATAACTTATAATCGTGCCTTAATTCATAACTTTTAGCTTGAATATACATATGAATAGTGCACCACCTTTGTTATACCACTTGAACAACTAGGGTTTCGTCTAATATCTAACATAAAACACATAAATCACATAGTCAAGCTATCTATCACCAAGATACATGCATGGGTTCTTTTATTTTTGAATTTAAACTCATGAGAGATGAGTTTCAAAGCTTAAACTCATTATACCTTCTTTTGGCTACTTTCCTTCTTGATAAAAACCTTGCTAAGACTTGATTCTCCACCTTGATCACTTGTTTTACTTATCTAGAGTACTTATCCCTTGAGATTTCCTTGAGTTTCTTCAAACCCTAGCTTATCTTTCTCTCTTTCTCTCTTGAGCTTGCAACTTTCGAATGAAGCAAGATGAATAAAACTTGATACTTGCAAATAATGTACATATATGTGTAATATATTTCTCCAACAACTAACCATGCATTGGTTAGCTTAACCATGCATGGTTAGGACATTCATCACTTTTTACATGATTAGCTAGAGACATCTTGGTCATTTCTCACCACAAGGACATAATTATCATATTCCAATTCATCAAGGGCATCTTTAGTCATTTGTCAATTTCCTAGAGAAATTTAATTCCCACTTAATTATATTTGCTTATTTTAAATTTATTTCAACTCCATTTTAATCCAAACTTGTTTCATAAATCTTGCATTTAATTCTACCATTCAATAGTCCATAATCCACTTGTCCCAAATTACTTGTCACACCTCAAAATATTTAATATCTATTAATAACATATAAATTTACAATATTGAAAATTTGTATATCACCTTGTTTCTTAAAATCTGCTCTTTCATGTCTATGATTTGAACAGGAATTTCTTCATATGTCAAATCCTTTTCGATCTAAATCGGTTCATATTCGATCACATGCTCGTAGTCCGGTTTATATGGTCTCAGTACCGACACATGGAATACATTATATATGTGTTCTAACTCCGAAGGTAATGCCACCACATAGGCTACCTCTCCTATCCTTCTCAGTACTTCAAAAGGTCCAATGAATCTTGGACTTAGCTTTCCCTTCTTTCCAAACCTTATCTTTCCCTTTCAGGGTGAGACTTTTAGAAACACGTGGGACCCTACTTCAAATTCTCTGTTCTGCATATTTCTTTTGCCTGTCTTGTGCTGCTATAAGTCTTGTTCTTATCACTTTGACAATTTCAGCAGTCTGCTACACCATTTTTTTTTCAGAGCCGGGTTATAAACGACGGAGTTTTTGGGAGCGGAATGAGGGAAGCCGCGAAATGCGCGACGACTTCGGTAACCGGTAGGCCGAACAACGCCGTTCGGCGTAGACGGAAGAGGGGGGCCGCACAAGGCGCGAGCGCCTGCTGGTTAATGACCAGCGTGCCCCGGACCTTTCAGGAAATGCCAAGCATGTCCCTAGCCTTGCCAAATGACCAGCGTACCCCTACCTTTCTCAGAAATTCTGATTTTGTCCCAAAAGCTATTTTTTTTAATTAAAATAAATGTCTAAAAACTTTTTAAAAATTATAAAAAAAATACTAAAAATATAAAAATGATATTTGGGCATTAAAGTTAATATTTTTTCAAAAATATTAAATATTTGAGATTAATATTTAAATATTTTAAATATTAGTCTAGTAAGTTTAAAATTTAGGAAATTGTTAAATAAAAGTCCGGACAATCGAATGCACTAAATTTTATCCGACGAGCCGGTTTGTCTGCATTGAATGTATTTTATATTAATTAAATTAATATAGTAAAATGCTAATCAATTATTATTTAATTGATTTATTATAGGTTGTATGAGAAGAATTATAAATTGGTTAATTATTAATTCTGACACCGAGGCAAGTTCTTCAGTACTTGATGTTAATTATTTATCTGTTAGTGTATATTAACTTTTGTTCAAATGCATATAAAATTATGTGTTATGTGATCCATTGTTGATATGACTGAGTTATGCATTCAGTGCAATTTTGTGATTATATGTGAAGTTGTTCAATGTTTTCTTTAGGTAATTGTTAATCTGAGTTAGATATGATGCAAGTGAAATATATTGCTCTAGTAAAAAGCACAACACATGATCTATGACACACACAAAGCATATTATATTATGTGCTACGTGAAACGTGTCATGTGCACACTGTTGAACTTGCTGAGCCGTTGTGCTCATTCTTGCATAATAAAATTTTTTAGGTAAAAATGAAACTTCAGGAGTATTAAATCATGACTAGAGACTATGTGCGACATCAGTGAAAGTTGCAAATGTAATTGTTGTATATATTTTACATATAGAAATTGGATATGGTTAAATTAGTAGAGTGAGTGCTTATAATTCACGATATATATATATATATATATATATATATATATATATATATATATATATATATATATATTGAATTATGATCGGATAAATAAGGTTAGTTATGTATTTTGATTATTCAAGAATACTATTCATAAAAGAAAAGAAAAAGTAAAGGTTGTGATCTAGGGACTAGGATCGAGATGTAAAAATTTAAATTCCAAAATATTCTGATATAAAAAAAATTACCAAAAAATTTGGTTATTGATGATGTAAAGTCAATTAATGGATTAAACAAGGTAATTAAATGTTTATTAACGAACCAAAATTTGAACGTTATAAAGACAAGGTATAATAAATATGAAATTTAAGGTAATAAAGTTTGTCGAATTTCGGGGGCGTTACATCAACCAATCACCTTCAAGAATGATTAGTTATTGACGAATCAGAGCAAAGATAGACAAAAAAAAGTTGGAGTAACCAAACTAGTGAAAGAACACCAAGTTACACTAACTAGAAAGCTAACTAAATCGAAATGGACCAATCAAAACCAAGGAAAAAAACTAGCTATCCATGTAAACATTTTTCGACCAATCATACGGAAAGATGATGCAGGCATGATGTCACCTTGATGGAATCAAAAGGAAGTGGATGGCAAAAAGGATGATGAAGTGGCTAGATTCTTTAGGTACTAATGTGTAATAAGCCAAGCCCCTAACATGCAATTAACGAAACTATATTTTTTCTATAAATACTAAGTTATTCCTTCAAATTTCTCTCATCATTTTTCAAGCACTTTCAAGAGTAAAACACCCTATAGTTGTATTATGAGAGTTATTGTGAGATAAAAGTATATTTCAAGTATATCGAAGCCCTTCGCAGTTTTTGCTAAAGCAAACACTACAAGAGCTATTCTAGTAGTTATTATGTTCATTTTTCTTCTTGTGTTTAGTGAAAATATACTTTTACAAGCAGATATAATTCTCAAATTATTTTATATATATAGAACAAAAGTCCTATTTACAAGCAGTTATATTGTCTGATTTATTTCAATTGGAAAGTCCAAAAGATTAAAAATACTAGTTGTTATTATGTCCATTTTTTTTCAAGCATTTATTAAAAATATACTTTTACAAGCAGTTATAACTATTTCATCTATAGTAGAAGAATTCACTTTTAAAAGCAGTTATAATGCTCAAATTATTTCATATATAATAAAAGAAATCATTTTTATAAGCGATTCTAATGTCCAAAATAAAACTTAAAGATTAATTCTTGTAAGTTAAAATTTAGCCAGTTTATATAAATTTATAATTGTGTAGGATTTACGAAGAACGTTAAGCCTTAATATTTATCTATAAAAGACATACAATACAAGTCTTCTAACTCTTATGTGTTATGTTTACAAGTTATAAACGTGATTTATACATTTTGTGTGACAACGTGCTATAAATTATTGAAATGAGAGTTATTTGTGATATTGAATTGAGAGAAATGTTAAGTCAAAGTATGTTAAAGTTTATATAAAAGCATAAACTGTGTATGTGTTATTTGTTAGACTTGTTAAGCCGTAGTGATCATTCTTGAAAATAAACCTTTATTTGCAGTTAAGAAGAATGATATGAAGATCATGGATGTAAAAAAAGAGAGCGTAAAATAGATTATTTACTTGTCTGTTAATTAAGTTATTACGACTTTTGTAATATGAACAAACAAACATGTAACCAAATATTATTTAATGATATTATCATACTATCATCAAAGAGTGTTATGTATTTAAATTTGGTATAAACTTAGAATTGTTAAACATTTAAACAATGTTGATAAAGAACTATATATCAGAATGAGGATATTGAATAACATTGTAAGTGATGTAAGAATAAAGATCTAGCAACGATGAAGAAATCAAAATTCATCGCAAGGTTCCTCTGTTCCAAGTACAAGTGTATTATTAATATTGTGAATTTTAGATAAATAAAAAATATCGATATAAAGAGATATATTTATAAAGTTATGTGTCTAAGTGAGGGTATTGAATGATATTGAGAGTTCTGTAAGCACTGAGGTTCCACTAATGAGTGCCGGTAAGATGCCAAAATACAAGAATGCGCCCCTCTGTTGTCAAGAACAATCTTTATTATTAATACAATGAATCTTGAATATGTAAAGTTATAGAATATCTAAATCTTAAGGTTAAAATAGTAAAAGTGAGTACTAAGTCACTTGTATCGATTATAAGAACTTAGTATGAAATGATGAAAAATCCTTGAAAATTAAGATGAAAACTTTGTTTATAAAACTGTTTGACTGGATGTTAGTTTTAGCAATATGGACTGATCATGTTATTACTAATACTTTGAATTACATCTAGATAAGGTTTATGGATAAAATTAACATCTATAAACTTAACGATTTAGTATTTATAGTGAGCACCAAATCAGCTATAACAAATACGGGAATTTGGGGGCATCACAAGTTGGTATCAAATCAGTGGATTATAGTTCTAAGATAAAGAGTGTCTTAGGCTATAATCTGAGAAAACTTTATTTGGAGATAGTAGAAATTCTTTTGGAGATAGTAGAAATTTATTTGGAGACGGTAGAAATTTATTTGGAGATAGTAGAAATTCTTTTGGAGATAGTACAAATTTATTTGGAGATAGTAGAAATATATTTGAAGATTGTAAGAATTATTCTCAAAAGGAGTTTTAAATGTTGGGAATTTGAGATAAATTGGTTATAGATTTCAATTGAAAAGCCAAGTTAGCAAAATTGAGTAGAACGACTCTCTTGTATGGGCGAGAGTTTAATATACATTAGAAAACCGATCTAACTACACTGTTAGTACAAATTATTTAAGGTCAGTATTTTTAAATTGGGATACACGCTGAATGAGATCATTTGAGGATAGTATGAATGAGACGGGGAACTGATTCATTAGTTCTTGAATGGAGAAAACACTCAGTTAACAATCATAATAATAGGTTAAAATCTTGTGTTAAACTTTTCTTTGTATATATTCTGAGAAGTTGATTATTTTCTCATATGTATATTGAATAGTTATTAGTTCTTACGTCAAAACTATAGTTTAAAGATATTTGTATGTTAGTTACTGAACGAACGAACCATTGTATGGGAAAGGGCTATGATATGTCAGTCGAACCAACTTATGAGATGCGGTTACAAAATTGTCATATTCAGGGGGTGTTAAAATATATCAATACAAATTGAGACATTTTCATCTCCGTATTGATAAGAAGGGGAACCGATATATTTGTTCTTGGTTTAAACAACCAATCAATTTACTATATATTTGAAAAACTTGTGTTAAAGGTTAGAGAATAGTGGAAATGATAGAGGATTAAGGGTATTCCAAAATCTTGTAGCTATGCTAGATCTTCATGCATATAAATCACACTTATGTGCCTTTAAAAATACAAAATGAATTTTTATTATAATCACTGCACTGCAACACGGGGTGTACCTGTTGTGGTATGATAACAACCTAAAATGATTTTTAGTATTTTGAATCGTTTAAAGAAGAGACTACGCTAATTGTTTTGGTAGACAAATTGACTTAAAACCATCAAAAATATCTTTTTAAATAATCATCAACAGACCATTGAAAACATGTTATGGAATGATAAAATGAAATGTCAATCAACACACTATTGCAAGGTGCGGTATTCAGTTATAAAATTATTTTCAGTATTATTTGAATTATTTATATAATGAGTCAATGCAATTTATTTCGGTTACACATCTTAGGTAAGAAATCTTCCAATCCAGATTGTTCTGGTGCGGAATCTTGTACTAAGACTGAGATGAACAACTCTATTATTTATGGAGGAATTGGAGCATCGTAAACACATACATGACACTGCATGTGTTTAGAGCAATTGGATAAGAGTAGGTCGATCACCTGTAAAAATTCTTGGAGCATTCGAAGTTTATAATGGCTCACGAACATATGGTTACAAGAATGTTCTAAAGTCTATAGTGACTGATGAACAAAACGAAGTCTAAATGTCCCCTTAGTATCAGTTAGAGTTATCCTCAAAAGGGGAAAAAATAGAGTAACTGTGAGGATCCGAATTTTCAAAAATTCTTTATTACTATTAAATGAGAATTTAATTGATAAAATTATCAAGATTGTTTAAATTAATTATTATTTTATGTGATTTAAGGTATTTAATGAGATTTAATTTGTAAATTAAATCTGCACAAAAATGGTGATGATTTATGTTAAATTTTATCCGATGAACCGGGTTGTCCATAGTGAAGGCATTGGTTATTAAGATAAATTAATTTTTTTAAAGAACGAGGTTAATATAATTAACCTTATTATTTTATAATTAACCCGGTACCCTAAAATAAATCGTCGGGTAGGATTAATTAAATTATGGATGATATTAATGAATTAAATTAATATCATAAGAGGATAAATAATTATTATTTAATTATTTTATGATCATAGGTTGTACGAGGAGCATTATAGAAAGGATATTTAGTATTTAATTCTGCAATCCAGACAAGTTCTTCAGTCCCTTGAATGTTAAATGTTGACTGTTAAGATATGATAATACTTGTTCAAATGCATACAAACTATGTGTTATGTGATATGTCATCAATGTGGCAACATTGTGTACTTTGTGAAAGGATATGAATATATTTGAGATATATTACCATAGAAAAAGCACAAGCACATGATATATGACACACACCGAGCATGTTAAGGTATGTGTTATGTGAAGCATAAACTGTTAAACTTGCTGAGCCGTGGTGCTCATTACTTGCATAATATACATTTTTGCAGGAAAATATATAAATTTCAAGAATATCATATTATATAGAGATATAGAGACGGATTTTCCTAGAAGGTTGGAAACATAATTGGTATATTTCCAACATTAAAATTCAATGTGAGAAATTTGTTAATTTTACTGTGATGAGCTTTATGTATATATAAGTTGAATCTGGATATGATAAAAGTTCAATTATGAACCGTGAATGTTCAAATTAATTGTTACGATAGAAATTATTATACGTCTGATTATAAACGATGCAACAAGGAATATTTGTATGAAAATAAATAACAGTAAATTTTGAATGATGAGCTTTATGATACGCGTAATAGAAAGAAAAGGTTAAGGTTGCGATCCAGGGACTAGAATCGAGATACAAAGTTTTAAATGATCCAATATTTTAATTCAATGATTGAATGATTGAGTTGAGAAAAGTGAAAAATTTATACCGAAAATTTTGGAAATTGTTGATTTTAGAATCAAATAATGGATCAATTAAAGTGGTTAAAGATATATTAAAGGACCAAAATTTGGACGTAAGGAAAATGATGTTTAATAAATATGGAATTTAAGGGAATAAAGTGGGTCAAATTTCGGGGTCGTTACAGTAACCGTTATAGCAAGATTAAGGCTAAAAGTGAAATGAAGTAAGATTAAAGGTTTAACATCTAGTGTGATGAAAGGAAGCATATAGATTGAACATTATAGACCGAATCTAGATATTGAGAATTTAATGTCAGTAAAGACGTATTTAGGAAAATTCATAGAATGAGATAAACGCATAGAGCGTTTAAGTGATATGGATTGAAATGATTGGAGATAGTTGTACTATAATTTCAAGGACGAAATTATTTTAAGTTGAGGTGGATGTAATGTCCCAGATATTTTTAAGACTATTAAATACGATCTTGAAAGATTAAATTAAAGGTTAAGAATTAAAACATGATTTTAATTAAAAACCTAAGAATAATATTTCTCAGGCATACATTAAAGATCTAAAACGACTAGTAGATACGATCGTATACGACTAGAGGTTAAACTTTTAACCAAAAATATGTGTTATGTGATTAATAAAGATTAAATTGTGTTCCAATCTATGTATTATGTGATTACTTATATGTATCATTACTTAATATAGAAAAATAAAAATTTTGAAAAAATAACGCTGACAAAGCACTATTCGCGAGAAAACGCTTTTTGCTATTTTGACTTTTTGTATTTCACAACATAGCGTTTATACGAGTATATATACTTGGGAGCCAATAAAAGTTTTGCCGAGAAAACGCAAAAATTGTCTTGCGTCTTTTTGATTTTCTGCATTATGGAATAACGTTTATACGGAGTTTAAATGCATGTTAGCTAATAAAAGTTTTTCCCGAAAAAGTGTAGAAAACACTATTCACACAAAAAAAATCTTTGCGTCTTTTTTACTTTTCATTTTTCGAAATAGCGTTTTTATAAGGTATAAATACCAGGGAACTAATAAAAAAAATTGAAGAAAAATGCAGAAAAATACTATTCATGCAGAAATCATATTTCAATTTTTTAAAATTTCACATTTTTGAATAGCATTAATACAGGGAATAAATACATTTTCACCAATAAATTTTTTACATAAAATAATTTTTGGAGATTACTATTTACGAATACAGGACGAATAAGGAACGAATACGAAAAGAATACGAAGAATAATACAAGTATAATGTAAAGTATAATATGAGATTTATACGAGATTAATACGAGGTATAATACGAGTAGAATACATGAGAAGCCCCCAAATTCGGGTCTTCTTATCCTCGGATTTAGTTCACATGATCCAAACTCAATCTAACTCCACGTCATCATTCAGTAATATAAATGATACATTTTGTGAATTTTAAAAATATTTTATAACATTATTCAATATTAAAATAGATATTACAACTTAGAATATTAAAACTTTATAAATCTTCGATTCCAAAATCGCAACCTTTATTATTCATCTTAATATAACAAGTTATGTTCATAAAATATTTAACAACTCATATAGTATTTTGTTTGTATAAAATTTCCTTATAATAATAATCCAAATAAGGTTTACAAAGCATTTTCAATTCAAATATCTGATATTCAATATTTAATAATTTATTACAATGTAATTTATTGTCATACAATAAGTCGTTTCGACTTGATATATCTAATCCAAATAAAATGCTAAACATTTGATTTTAAATATGCTTCAAACCTTTATCACTGCTCCTCGATCTATAACTGCAAAATTAATTGCAAGAATAAGCGCAATGACTCAGCAAATCTAATAGATAACACATTTAATGCTTCACGTAGTATACATGCTTGCATTTTATCCATCGGTGATGTATTTTATACTATGCATTTTGTATATACATGATACCGTCCCATAATATGAATCACTATATGCATCATGCATTTTATGCAATATATCATAATTCCATGCTGCATATTTAATCATGTTTTATTTAATACATGTCCAAATCTTATCATATTCATTGATTCACATTAAAGCACAATGTCTGTAATATCCCAGATATTTACAAGAATTGTAAATAAGATTTAAAATAATTAATTAAAGGTTATGGTTTAAAACCTAGAGTTGTCGAAGTGAGATGTGTAGAAAATGGATAGATATTTTTTTTTAACATAATTTATTTGTTAGAAATTAAATGTGAGAATATTTTAATGATACATGTAGAGAATTTATTAAGGAAATAAATTCATTTGAGAAGTGAATGTGGATATATATATATATATATATATATATATATATATATATATATATATATATATACACACACACACACCTAAAGCGTGCTTGTTAGCCAAATAAGAGGATGAGTAAGTTAATACTCAATTAAACTAATAAATTAATTAGTTTAATTATGAAGTCATGAAATATAATTAATTAGGTTAATTATATTAGTATGAGTTAAAGTTGTGGAAAATTTAGGATGATTGTCTTGGATGACAATAATGTGAAGTAATTAATTAAGTAATTAACATAATTATTAAGTTGTTTTATAGAGTCCATTAATGGATTTAAAACAAGCCCAATATGGGAATATTTGCTTGAAGGTGGGTAATTAAATAATAAGCTCAAATGTTATGTTGATTAATAGTCCAAGAGGTAATTAATATAAGTCCAATTAATTAATGTTGGTAAGTATTGTATATAATGGGGTGGTGGTCCAATTAAATAAATTATCTAGCCCAAGTTATGGAAGATGTGTGAGTTGTATTGGGTAGCCCAAGTAATTAAATAAGAAAGCCTAATGCAAGGTAAACTATGTAGCCCAAACATTTAAAAAGTCAATTGATGGTCAAAGTGTTGGGAAATTTGGTTGAGTGTAGAGAATTAACTAATGTAGGGTTAATTAATTAACCCTAGTTAGTAGACAAGAGAGAGCATTAACCAAACGTTGGTTAATTGCTAGGTGAATAAATATGGTGATGAGAATTAACCATGGATGAGTTAATTATGTAACCCAATGTGGTAGAATAATTAAAAAAAAGTCTAATTGGATTATATTTTAAATCCAAATGAGGTATTAATCTAGGTCAAATTAATTAACCTAGTAGTTCATGTAATTTAATTTAAACATTGATCCATGTAATAATTAATCAAGCCCAATGCTTATTTTAATTACAAGTAACATGTGTTAGTTAATGTTAGCCCAATAGAATAATTAAATGATGAGCCCAATAGATTTAATTCTAAGGTCCAAAGTGGAGCCCAATGTTCATGTATAGGTTAATGTGTGTGTGTATATATATATATATATATATATATATATAGGTGTGTATCGATACTTATATAATGATATAGGATATAAAAGTAATGTTAAATTGGTGTAATAAAATGGAAATCCCGAATTTTGGGGCCCACAAGGATGGAAAGGTTGCTTGTTGGTTGATTTTGGGTACAAAGTTGGTTCAACAACTCCCCACTAACCCTAGTCAATCAAATGGTCATTCAAAATATCTATCATGTGGTCATTCCATGCTATATAGTAAGCATAATTAGCTCTTAATTTGACCAATGCTAGTTGATTAGTGAATATTGATGATGATTAAGGGAATGCTATATATAGAGTGTTGCACCAATGGTTTGTGTTGGTTAGTTCATTTGTAAGCATTTCTAGAGAGAGAAAGTGAGAGCATTTCAAGAGAGAAATATTGAGAATCACCAAGGAGATTGCTAGAGGATAGTCAATGAGGAGTCACAAGCTATGTATAAGAGGTTCAAAAGTGTTCTAAACCTTCTTTAGTTTATTTTTATAGTTTATATATGTTTTAAACGGTCAAAAAGTATTTTTAACTGATCAAAAGTTATTTTGATGCTCTAGAAGTCTAAAACTATAATATATAGGTATATTCATGGTTTGATATAGTTAATATATGTATTGGTATGTGTGTTACGCAAATAAAGGGAAGAAAATCCAAATAACGATTTACCCATAAAACCTTAGATGGTTCGATCTTAAATTTCTTGTAAAAATATTTTCAAAAATGTGATTGAACCATGAAATATTGTAAAACAAGAAGTTAGAAAAATAACAACACTAAGTTGGTGTCATTTGGATGTGTATAGTTTATTTTATTCAAGTTTGAACCATTAAAACCAAGGATTTGTGATTTTAGTTTTCACTCTGTCCTTGTGAGCCATTTTTAGTCTAGTTCCGTTTGGAATTTGGATTTATGATCTAAAGAGAATTTGTAGAGCGGGAAATTCTGATGAGAATGGACTCAAGATTTACCCCAAAATATTTTAAAATGCAGAAGTTATGACTATCGGAGTGGCTGGAGGTCGGATAGCCCATTTTAGGGCTTTTGTGTTCTGTTTTGGACGCCTCGGGGCCCACAATAGCCTATGTTGAGCCCCGGGGCATTCAAAACAGAATGTTCAAGTTGTCTGAGTCGGTCCGGGTCGAGTTTTTAATGAAATTTTAAGTTGAAATAAGTGTAAAATGAATGGGTTTGAATACTAAACCATTATATGAAGTTTATTAGTAACTAATTGGTGGCTAAATGTTTAATATAAAGACTAAACTTAACACAATTAAAAAGTTAACAATTGGTATTATTTGAAGATTATTAAAATATTATTAAATGATTAATAATATTAGTATATGATTAAAAAGTTATTGAATGATGAATAACACTTGTAAATGATTAATATATCATTACATGGTTAATAATATTAATAAGAGATTAAAATATTATTAAATGGTTAATAATATTAATAAGTGGTTAAAATATTATTAAATAGTTAATAATATTAATAAGTGGTTAAAATTTTATTAAATGGTTAATAATATTAATAAGTGATTAAAATTTTGTTAAATAGTTAATAATATTAATAAATGATTAAAATATTATTAAATGGTTAATAATATTAAGAAGTGAATAAAATATTATTAAATGGTTAATAATATTATTAAGTGATTAAAATATTATTAAATGGTTAATAATATTAAAAAAATAATTAAAATATTATTAAATGGTTAATAATATTAAGAAGTGAATAAAATATTATTAAATGGTGAATAATATTAGTAAGTGATTAAAATATTATTAAATGATTAATAATATTAAGAATTGATTAAAATATTATTAAATGATTAATAATATTAATAAATGATTAAAATATTATTAAATGATTAATAATATTTGTAAATGATTAAAATATTATCAAATGATGAATAATATTTATAAATAATTAAAATATTATTAAATGGTTAATAATATTAATAAATGATTAAAGTATTATTAGATGGTTAATAATATTAATAAGTGATTAAAATATTATTAAATAATTAATAATATTAGTAATAGATTAAAATATTATTAAATGGATAATAATATTAATAAGTGATTAAAATATTATTAAATGGTTAATAATATTTGAATGTAGTTGTATACTCGTATATTATCAAAGGTAGATGATATTTTGAGGTATTCGGTACATTATTAAATGTCCAAATCATTAAGTTATGTAAAAGAAAAAAGTTTAATTGAATTAAACCAATGTAGATAGTCCATTATGACTAAATTTGAGACAACTTATTAAAAGTAGGTCGTACGATGAACGTGTAGTGAATGTGTAAGTTGGATGAGCATACCCGACATGTCCAACTAGGGTTAGGCTAGGGTTTTTGTCCAAAACTTAAGGGTTCATTTGTCAGACATCTTAAGGGTTAATAATTTGAAGTTAAGGTCTTAAGTTAAGACTAATTAATAGTCATTATAACTAATGATTATGTCGATTTTATATGTAAATTGTAGGTTGAACGAATGACTCAAAGAAGCGTAAATGGTAAAAGCAAACCAGACAAATTTTTCAGAATTTGCTCCTATGTCCATTAATATGCTACAATTTGATATTATATTATTGATATGGAGATATATTGATGATATTTGTGTTATGTGAAAAGCATGAGGTATGATTACATGTGAAAATATGAAGCATGAATTGCTAGATGCTAGTTGATTATTATAAGAAGTATGAAGCATTCATAAAATGAAAAGCATGAAATGCATGATGTAAGAATAAAATACAGAGCATGTATAATATGTGATGAATGTAATGTGTTATGCGTAATTGTTAAACTTGATGGGTCGTCGTGCTCACTCTTGCTTAAAACCAACATTTTCAGATAGTGCAAGTTATTCGAAGTTTTGTTAAAGATCAAGAAACAGGAATGCATACTACATTCACTAAAGGTCTAGCACGACCATTGTAGATTTCAATCCGAATTGGACAGGTAAAATGATTGTGTAGTATATAAATTGGTTGGTATGTAATATGAGTGTTAAATACTCAAATTGATTGTAATAGAATGTCGAATCATATATGATATTGAGACATACTAGAAATGTATAAAGATTACGATTCTGGAATAGAAAGAGATGTTGTAAAATTATAAATAAATGATTATTTATTAATTATAATACTGTTGTAATTCATGAACAATAAGTAAAAGGTAGTACTGGTGTTAAACTGGATTCGAGGTTCGAGGGACCCGGATTCGGGGTCGTCACAATCTCAAGTAGTAACAAGTTCACCAAGTTGCATATAAAATTGGAAGAACTTACACATTGTTTTTAACAAATTTACACTTAACAAATAACACTGAAAAACTTGCATATAATCATGAACAACTTTGCACGTAACAATTAAATTTGAAAAACTTTTCTCAACTTTCATTTATCGCTATACGTTCTTTGGTAGTCCACATTATAGCCATACTCGTTGGTAGATATAAACCAAACCTTATTCTTCCTCGTATAACCTTCTTGTAATAATCCGGTTTACAACATGTTAAATTAATATATTCGATAATCTTATTTAAGATTTCACTCGCATTAAGATTAGTTTCCTAATCTTAACTCATGTTACGCTCGATGTAATTCATACCTTATATAAGTTTATGACTACCTCTTAAACACATTCCAATTCACTTTGTTTAAAACTTAATACAAGTTTCAAATCATTAACTCATTATTCAATTTGGATTAAACATCTAATATATAAGTTAATTCATACATTTTAATGTATTTAAAGTTGGATTACACAACCTAGATACACATACTTTTTTATAAAAATCAACTTTTAAAAACTGTTTCGGATAGTAGGTGGCAGCACAGCTACACTCCCCTGTAGTGCAGGTGCACTCCCCTGTGGCGCAGGTGCGTTGGTGCCTAATCTTGAGTTCATCAAGGCCGAGCGCAGCTGTGCTCGGCCCCAAGCGCAGGTGCCCTTGACTTAATTTCTGCAGAATTTTGTTTTGTTTCTAGCAAGCCTTTTCCTAACATAAATAACTCTCACGCTATTAGTTCAAATGACTTGAGATTTGTGTAAATTCCTAGACCAAACAACAATGTACAAATTGCACCCAAGTTTGATCTTTAAAAACACCCTTTTTATAACAAATGGAAGGCTTGAAAATATGCATTTAACATATTTTCATTTTAAACTAGTTTATAAGAAAGCCTTCTAAATTCATTTTGGACTCATTTTGAAATACCCAAATAGCTTGAACCCATCTTTAAATCATGCATGCACATCAAACACTAACAATTTTCCATTAATTTTTATGTTTTGGAAAAACAACTTCATTTGGGCATTTTATCAAATATCATACATGCATGTATTTAAACTCATGTTTTTCATATATTCAAACATAAACATCTATCTCCATAATCATTTCCACCCTTATATATATCATCCGAACCCTACATGGTTACTCAATTTCAATACTCCCACAACCAATTTCAATTCATAAATTTAATAATTTAGAAACTAGAAATACTAATTTCTTCAATTACAAAAGAAAGTAATAATTTTAGCCATTGTTTGAAGTTTGGTTGCATCCTTTGCTGCAAATTTTGATTGGACCTGAACTCGTCTTCTTTCTTGATGAAATTCATTCACCAACTTCTTCAATAACTCGAATAACAAATTCTCTAACTCTACTTCAATGGTTATGAATTTTTGGTAGAATTGGATATACATATGAAGAACTTCTGGTTTAGTCTTCGTAAGGAATAATTTTGCTAAGTTAGAAGACTTATAATAAGAATTCATCTACTGTACTACTCCGCTCAAACTCAACTAAACAGCTTGGTGGTTCCCACTTTCAATTAGAAAGCTTAAATATAATACACCTCCTGCTCCTAATTTTTCATACTCAACACTATTCATACATTTATAACCAGTACACATGTATACACCACACATATATACCAATATATAATATATTCAGCATTTATGTTTGTGTGTGTGTGTGTGTGTGTGTGTATATATATATACGTATATACATGTATATATATATATATAGGGGTATATGTAGGTACACAGCTGTGTACCTACACGATAGGCTTTTGGCGACGGTTTGAGTGGCTATGGCGACAGTTTTCTTAATAGTACGGTCGCCATAACCATTCAAACCGTCGCTAAAGGCCTACCGTGTAGGTATACAGCTGTGTGCCTACATTTTTATCATATATATATATATATATATATATATACACGTTACACAAATAATTATATATTATAATTATTATTAATTCACATATTACAATTATGTACTTATCAATAAATACATAATTTAATAATTTATACATTCATAATAATGTAAAAATTATTCCACTAATTATTGAACTATTCCATAATTAAATTTAGCACTTTTTGTATTTCGAACAAATTATTAATATACTTAATATTTAATTTATTAACTATTTTAATTTACTCACTTAATTTGTACATGAAATTTCGTACAATTAAGTGTAATTAACTCCTTCGTTTCATAAATTATTTTTAAACAATTTATTTAGTAGATATATTAAATATATTTATATTTATTCATTAAATTAAATTAATATAATTAATTTACTTTACTATTTTGGTTCTAATATATTTATGTTGTATATTGAACCCAATTCCACCAACGAATTATTAAATTTTCATATCATTTGGCATAATTATATATACATTAGGCCATAAACCGCATTACGTTTGTGATGCCCCCAAAATTTCTACACCTTCTGTAGCAGATTAGGTGCTCACGCTGACTAATTAACTATAAATATTCCATAATATATAACTTTTATCAATCTCAGGTTCACAGTATCCCATAACAGATAGTAGTTCTCGTCAGAACAATTATTGTGTTTAGATACCCTCACTTGGATGTATATATTCATGTCTCGTGGATATCTCTTTGATATCAATAATTCTTATCTATCTGATATTCACAATATTAGATGATAAGTTTGTTCCTAGAATAGAGGGAGCAACTCTCTGTTCTTACAGAACTCCTTAAATCATTCAACACCATCATGCAGGTGTATAGTTCATATAGATATTGTACTAAATTAGGACAACATTCTAAATAATCTAAAATGTAAGTACAACACAATAGATGTATCAAAAGATGATAATATATTTCATAACTTTGATTTCGGTTACATAGATTTTTAAACAACATATTGTTATTACATCAAAGTCTTAAAAGACTTAAATAGTACAAGTAAAAGCAATAAACCTAATCTCACAACGTCTCTTTCCATCGGACTTCATAATCGAATGATCCGAATTATCTTTCAATACTGCAAATGAAATAATATTTGCAAGGATGAGCTACAAATGCTCAGCAAGTTTCAATAAATTGAATAAATTACTCACACTGTGTTTGAATTCGAAAGAACCTTTAGTTTAAAAAAATTTCATTTATATATACTGAGTTTATCTATCAAATCACACATATTATGGTTTCTGTCAGTCGAAAAGACATAGAAACCATAGGTTGATCTGTTCAACCGGACTTAATTATCATTCCAAGAGGTCATGTAGACTTAGGAATCATTACTTCAGTTATTTAACAGGAGATCAGCCTATTTATAACCTAGGAGTATGAATATCATCTTACCAGTGTTCTAGACACACTGAGGCCAGTCCATTTGACTGCCTAATCCACGGGTCAGCGTATAACTGCCCGGTAACAACTCTTATATAAAGAGAAAAAGTTTCCGTATATATATTTTGTACCAAACAATATCGGTTTCCATTGATATCTTATCAAGTCAATTTCACGCAAAGAATAGCTCAACACTTTAAGTTATGCTTAAACAATAAGCAATAACTTCCCAATAATAGATAACACAAACAATATAATTTAATGAATTCAAAAACTGAATATTAAGTTTGTACATAAATATACAAAGAATAGAATACTTGCTTAAAAATAAACAAGATAAAAAAGAATTATCACAATAAGTATTTCACACAATTAAGAATTTCATAACTCAAATGAAATTCGACAATTAAAAATATACTATTGCACGGTGTGTAAAAGACAATAAAATTGTTCAATGAAATGAGTTTGAGGTAGTAAACTTGCTCAAGAATGTAAATGCACTATGTGCGAATGTCAAAAATAATTATCGATGTGGAATAATTTACAATAATTAAATCAATTAGCATAAACTGAAAATTTAATTTGAGTTTGAATTTAGAGAACATGCTCAATGAAATGAGTTAGGGTTTAGAAAACTTGCCTGGTAATCGTACGTGGTATTTAGACTTGTATTTATAGCCTAAACATATTTATTATATAACAACAATAATTGTTAGAATATATAAAATTATATATTCAATTTAATTAATTAAATACGTTTATAATTCGGTGTCGATTCATCACTTTAATTGTTGTATTGGATGTTATATCGTGTTTATATATTTTATTCATCTCTAATTAATTTATTAAAGATTTATATTTTAATTTTACAAAGCTTATCTGTCGCTAAAAGTCAATTTAGAAGCACCCTATATTGATTTTTAGTTAATTAATACTATATCCGTCGCTAAAAGTATTTTAATTAATTTTATTATTAAAGTTTATTAAATTTATGATTGTCTTGGTTTTTCAAAAACTATGATCGAGCAGTCACTTTTTAACATATATAACTCTATACATATTGATTTGATTGAAGTGTGGTTGGTCTCTATGTCTTCCCTACATGCCAAGGTACAACTATAAACATTAACATACATCATACAACCAATAGGATTGGATCAAACTGTATGACAATATACCTTGTCAGACTGTTCTTCATTTTCTGGAATTTCCATAAACGTAATCTGTGACCGGTCAACGGGTTTTGACCATGAATAACTAACAGCTCAATGGTCTGATTGGTGTTTGGCGGTGAAAGACCTGATTTTAAAGGTTACAGGTTAAGTTTTAACGCACAAGATCGCCGTTAATATATTTTATGATTATAAAATATGATTTTAAGATCAATGATTACATTATCCAGACATAATTGGATTAAATAAGGAATGTTGGGATTTTGGATGCATTACAGTTGGTATCAAATCAGATAGGTTATAGACCTTAGGTAGGAGTACCTTAGGCTATGACCTTTGTGAGAAAGGAGGAAATAGTAATGAAAATGACTCTAGAGGAGTTGAGTAATAAAGAAATAAATTTTGGGAATTCAGAATTAAAGAATGATAAAGGATATCTTAAGATGAGATATTGAAAAATAAAAGGGCTATGAGATCATAAATGATCAAAGACAAGGGACTCTTGATGAGTCGTAAATGATAAAATAAGATTAAGGGACTCTTGATGAGTTGTAAATTTTCAGTTATGAATAAAAAGGGACTCTTGATGAGTTGTAAACAGTAAGATATGAATTAATAAAATTCATATCAGAATAAGAAAAAGCTGAGTAAAGGAAGGTTAAGGAAATGTTGGGTATGTGGGATTTTTTATTGAGGACTCATGGTAGTGGCTGAGTTGTACACTTCCTTGTATGGGCGGGGATTTGTATTTACTTAACTTCCTATAATGATAATCAGTGGAGATCCAACGTCACGGTATCAGTTATGTATGTTGAGAAGGTAATTCTTTTCTTCTACATGTACTTGATACATAGGAAGTCAGAAGGATTAAGTGAGACAGAGTAAGGTTAGTTGCATGTTCTGAAAGCCCAATCGTATAGTAAGTTCGTGACTCATGATCGTGTGGTGGAGCCCCTCAGCGAATCGGCGACTCTAGCCTGACTAGGACAAGCTCCTCATGCCAAATGATTGTGGTAAGTTCCTAAGCTCAAGTGTGTGGCAAGTTTGATGAACAGTGGGGGATTAAAAAAGAGAGTCATAAGTTGAGAGAAATAGTTCTCAGAGATTGGCTAAAGACAAGAAAATAGGAAAGAAATAGAAATGTTAAGGAATAATAGAATGAGGTAAAGGAAGGAAAGGAATGATGATTAGGATTTAGTAGGCAATCCACTCTTCTAGCTAAGTTAGATCATCAAAGTTTTAAAATGTGCTTATTCTCGCACTATGGTGCATTAAAATGTTTCGTTCAAGTATCGTAATGTGATTTTTAAAATTTCGTGATTCATGGTCTATGCCAATTGATTCGGCCAGACAAAGTTATTTAAAAACTTCAAAATGTATTTATGAAATTATTTTCACACTGTTGAATACGGTGTGAAATGATAAAATGGCAGAATTCTCAACGTACTTCTATGTCGGTATGGTATTAAGAGGTCTTGAATGACCAAATTCTCAATGTACTGCTAAGATAGTGCGGTATTATGAAGCATTTTTAAAAGATTTTCTTGGGTTCAATTTTTGAGCCAATGACGGCATTCTTGAAAAGTTCAAATTTGAAATTGAATGAACAGTTTAATGATGTGAGTCTATGCCATTTGTTTCAGCTAGACCATTTTGCTAAAGAAATGAGTAAATGATTTTGAATCCATAAATGGATAAAGGAAAATGTTTTCTAAAGTCTGAGGTGAACAACCCTAAAAAGAGGATATGGTACAGGGGTTGGTTAACGTGGTTCAACCCAAAAAGAAAAAGGAAAATATTGTACACAACATAAAGGGGTAAAATAGGCTGATCACCTAGCGTACCAATGGGCCAAGGAAGAAGGGTGGCGTAGTTGCGCTTTAACCCATGTTCCTGGTGTTTATGACCCGTGGGTATTCTCAGTCTTTGTGAATCTTAATATTCGTAACGTGTTCATGGTCTTTGTGACCTCTCAGCAAAAGTAAAAGTTCATGGTCTTTGTGACCTCTCAACAAAAGTAAAAGTTTGTTTTGAAAAGGAAAAGTTTTAAGGAAAAGTTATTCCTATTTATTCATACTGCTTCACAGTTATTGAACAATTGTGAAGATTCCTGAAAGACATTCCAATCTTCTGGAATGAATGATAGAAAGGGGTAAGATGGGTAGAGAGGGAGAGAGAATGTAAAGGTTAGTTGAAAACCTAGCAATGATGAAATGAATGCAAAGAGATGTGTATGTTACAAATGAGCAAGATATGAGTACACAGCAATTTCGAGGATGAAATTTTTTGAAGGAGGGGTGAATATGACATCCCAGATTTTTACAGGATTTTCAAATGAGCATTTTGATTAATTTAGTAAAGGTTAGTAGATAAAACCTAGTTTGAATGACAGAATGTATTAAGGGTGATTAAATATGAATTATTACGTGATCAATGTATTATAAATGACCTATGTGGTTAAAATGATATGGAAGGACTCTTGATGTAAATAAGGGTCTACATAATGTACGAGGATCAGCTATTTATTGAAGTGTATTAGCAACATAACAGATCATGAAATTTTATGAATATAAATTCTGATGGTTGAATGGCAATTTGATGGATTAAAGAAAAGGATAAATTGTAATGCCTATAATAGGGTAATTTGAAAGAAATTAAGGTAAGACATTGTGTTGTGTCTGTATGTAACAAGTTGAATATGTGAAGTAAGCTTTTGTTATAGATATTATTAGCGAGCATAGTGACTAGACCTCGAGAGGCTAGGATATGAAAATGTACAGTAATGTGTGGATTAATGTGCAGAAAAAAAGGAACAGTTTGACTTAATTGGTATGTAAGGAATTGATTGATTGATAATGGTTATGAAGTTCAACATTTGAAATGGATTATTAAATCCATATTAATTGATGGAATGATGTATATTTATACGATGTATAAAAATACAGAAGGTAATACCCCCGAAAGTGAGTAGGTAGAATGTTGTATTCAAGTATGGTGTAAATTAGTATATATGTGTGATGTAAATGGATGAATGGAACGTAAAGTCGTATAATGACTATATGAGTTTATATTATTAAATGAAGATGGATTTTCTTAATCCGGTCGAGGTTCGCTTCTCAAGGAAGTGGTTTATGGAAAAGATGAGCAATTCGATTATATTTGGATATCGAAAAGTGAAATTGATTAAATAAGGAACCGAAAGGTTCGTAAAGAAATTAAGAATGGAATGTTATGCAAAATGGCATTTATTGTAATTTATTATAATTAATTGATGGAATTAGTATTTAGAAGTGTGACAAGTGATATGGGATAAGCCAATTATGGTGAATTTAGTGATGGAATAAAATTCAAGTATTATGAAACAAAATTGGATCAAAAAGAATTTGAGTTGGAGTAAAATGGATAAGTTATGATTTAATTGGGAATTTAATTTCCTAGATTTTGTGGCTAAGGACAATGATACCCTTGATAATTTATGGAATGACATTGGTGTCCTTAAATGGTGCAATGACCAATATAACCTTAATTAGCCAAGGAAAATAAAATGAATGACCCTAACCATACAAGAGTTAAGCTAACCAAAGTGGTTAAGTGTTGGAAAATTATATACATGATATATATATATATATATATATGTATGTATGTATCTTATTTGTAAGCATAAGTTGGCTAATCCATTTTCATTCTTCACCATCCAAATTTCTAGCAAAGTGAGCTTAAAAGAGAAAGAGAGGAATAGCTAGGGTTTCAAAGGAAGATCAAGAAATCTCAAGAAAAAGTGTACATTTGGAGAAAAACAAGCAATTAAAGTGAAGAAGCTACCCTTAGCAAGCTTTGTAGCTAGAAGAAAGTGAGCTTAAAGAAGGTATGAGCATGTTTTGTTATGAAATTCATCATCTAAGTGTTTAAGTTCAAGAACAAGAGAAGCCATGCATGAATTAATGGCTAGATGTAAAGATTTTCTGAGTTTATGTGCTTATGTTTGGTTTATGATGAAACTTTAGATTCAAGTTGGTAGAGCAAGGTTGATGGACTATTCATGTTCATGTTCAAGGCTTGAAATCACGATTTAAGATATGATTATGTGTTATATGTTGCTAAATTTGATGAAAACCTAGTTTAAAAGGTTGATCATGTTATATGCAAGCCAATTATAATGCTAGATGGCAAGTTGGATGCCTAAATGGTTTGAATGTATGATTTGTTAAGGAATTGTTATAATATTAGCCTATGATTTGCATATAGATCAAATTGTAATATGTAAAGTGCATTGATAGGTGCATGTAGAAGTTATGTGATTGCACAAAGTGGTTAAATTTGTATATGATTGTCTATGTGGTGCGTGGAGTCAAGAATTGAAATTGAGTTTAAGTTTGGAATTTGAAAAGTTTGTAAAAGTTAGTGAAATTCTAACTCAAATGTGATTTTTGGCAATTTTGAGAAATTAAAGGTGAAATGAAGACAAACTACTTGATTTTATGTTATTACATGTGTTTAGGTTGAATTGGTAATCAACGGATTGAAATTTGAATGAAAAAGCGATTCAAATTATCGAAATCAATCGTTTCGATTCAAAATGGATTTTTACGGACAAATATCATCTCGTGCGGAGTTTTATGGTTTTAAAAGTTTGGACATGTCATATACGACCTATTTGAACTATATCAAGTGTTGAAATGAAGTTTTGAAGCGTATGACCAAAAATCACAAAGTTGGAAATTTTTGAGTTTTTAAAGTTATAAGATTTTCTAAGTCTGAAAATAGGTTCAAGTGCCCTCTTACGGGCTAGTTTTTCACTGTTTTTGAGTAGCCAAATGAGGCAAGTAAAAATTTATAAAATACTAGGTAGTAAGACCTAGTTCAGTTCTAAATTTGGACTTAATTGGATGTGTGAGGAAGGAGTTTAAAATCAGCAAAGCAGTAGTAAAAATCACAGAGTCTGAGACTGTAGGACTGAGCCGGGGCGCAGTGTTTTGTGCTGAACACTGCACCTGGCACAGTGGTTCATGGCCGAGAAGACTTCTTGGCCAGCGAAATCTGAAGCAGCCGGGGCACAGTGAACAGTGCCCAGAAAAAAAAAATTAAGTGTTCGTAATGCGACATTTTGACATGGAAAAATAAGAATGGGTTATGTAAACCCTAGAATTGATAATAATGGTCAAAGTAAAGGGTGTTAAGGTATAATGAAATGATAAATGGCATAAAATAATGTGTCTAAAGCTAAGTCAAAGTGTGTTATGGGCTATGTAAAAGGGTCGGGAACGAGATATGATGTATTATTAATCTATATAAGGTGTAATACATCAAAAGTGAAATGAATAGAGATTAATGGTTAAGTGATTATGATTTAAGTTTGAAAGGTTATAGAACATATTAAAATCCTATAATGATATATAGGTTCATTGTTGACAGATAGAACTCGAATAAACAAACCGACACGATGAAGGATATAAAAGATGATCGAGA
This sequence comes from Hedera helix, assembly GCA_947179155.2. NCBI lineage: Eukaryota > Viridiplantae > Streptophyta > Magnoliopsida > Apiales > Araliaceae > Hedera > Hedera helix. The sequence continues at coordinate 11,554,722 of OX359282.1, read as the reverse complement.
GACGTAAAGGTTAAGTGTGTAATGCATAGCAGGCAAGTTTTTCAGACTTAAGTGTACTAATTGATCTACATGAACTATGTGATAGTTGAAATGTGCACTTCGTGCAACTATGTATGTAACTGTTAAGTTGAATATATGGCATTAAGCATTGCATGGTAAAGTAAAGGATGCATGACGCATTAATACAGACTGAAAGCGTGAAAGGTGTTATCTGATTGATTTGCTGAGCCTATGTGCTCACTCTTGCCATGAACTAACATTTCAGGTAAAAGTACCAGAAGGCCAGAGGTGCCGGTGCAGCTAAAGGTAAAGATTAATGAAGGCATAGATAACCATGAAAGAAATTGTTATATGTAATGTGGCTATTCAGATAGTTAAATATAAACCTACGATGGTAATAAGGGTTATATAATTTGTAAATCCATAGAGATAAATGTGCATGTATGTATTATTCAGAGAAATGTTGTAAAAGGATAAGGTGAATGTATTATTGTTGGTCGAGTTTTATATGTAATAAACTCACATGTATGGAACAGGAATTAGCAGACAAAATTATGTATGGATAGTTTAATGGTGGATTGTATGCACAGGGTATGCTATGTAAAATCATTATATATATATATATATATATATATATATATATATATATATATATATATATATATATATGATTTTGAAAAATGTAATAGACTAGGTCATAACTTATTTGTATATGATCTAAGTTCTAGTAAAGTGAATGTTACGATCCTAAGGCAGGTATTGATAGTAAGTTTTAAAAATAAAAAATAAAAATATGGACCGCATTATGGTCAAAGACTTGATTTTGAAGGTTACAGGTTAAGTTTTAACGCACGAGATCGCCGTTAATATGTTTTATGATTATAAAATATGATTTTAAGATCAATGATTACGTTATCCAGACATAATTGGATTAAATAAGGAATGTAGGGATTTCTGATACATTAATGTGTGTCAGGCATGTGCCAGCGTGTGCCAGCATGTGCCAGTGTGTGCCAGCCACACTCTTTACCCATTCCTTCTTCCTTTTTTGATATATCGGATAAATCGCGTGCAATTATTTAGAAATATTTTGCATCAGTAATATCAGTTTTAATTAGTTATACATATTTTATTCATAAAATACATCATACAGTATTAATATGATGTCTCGTCTGACCCTCAAAGTTTTCCTTGAATTAATCTCGGATAATCTTTTGTGTAGATTTCCCAAATACACCTACCGGGCGATGCGATTGATAAATTTCTTTCATTTTTGACACAAATTATGATTGAATAATACAATTAGGTATTAATCTCATAAATTTGATTATTCAAATTTTATGTTATCCTATCTCATGTTGCGTTTGAAGAAAACAACACAGATGAATTAGCAGTTTAATTATATAACAGTCTGATTCCAACTAAATGGTTAACTTCTACTGATTTAAAATTTTGATATTTCTGAGTTTTGTTCCATATAAATACTATTATGTGAAGTGAAAAGTCCAAAAGACGTTGCACATTTTTTGGTGAATAGTATTTTCAACTACTATTTCTCAAAAAATGGTTAGACGATCAAAAAGGTGAAAAAAATATTTTTCGCCTTTTTCCTATTTCGTCCTATTCCCAACGCGCTTTTTGAGAAAAAAAATTATCTACTATAACGTGTTTTCAATGCGTGGAAAAGATGAATCCTGGAGCAAAATGTCATTTTGACATATATGTAATGCTCAAGGGTCTAGGTTAGATTTTCTAGGGTTTAGGTTTTATCTTCTTTTTATTTTAAAAAAAAAACTTTTATTCTCTTTTTACGTGCTAAGGTTGGATACTTGAACCGAAACACATAAATAAACAATAACAAAGATTTCATAACACATATAAGATGTAATTCAAGTTTTATTTATTCATCTAAAGTTGAATTACAACTCTCTCGAAAGTTTGGAACATTACAATAAACATCAACTATGTAATAAAATAACATCTCAAATAATTAATACAAGTTTTGTGTGACACAACAAACTCATAATGATTATTTGATACTCTATCGTTTTACCATATTAGAAGGAGACGTTCGATATTTTATAAATATTTTTGAACGTTACAACTTAATATATTTAAATTGAGGGGTTTATTATTAATTGTCTCATCTTGTTCATGCATATATATATATATATATATATATATATATATAGAATATTATATTCTACTTGGATTGATTATGGACTTTATTCTAGTTTGGTTTATTCGAGCCATCGAATAAACTAAAAGGTCAAACCTATGGTGCAAAAATAAATACTTATATATAACTACTACAGTTAAATCATGCTCCATTACAAACAGGTCTTCACGCGTTCCTCGATCTTTGACTTCAATTCTTCAAATAAACTTAACTAATCCTATTACAAACTATTTTCATAAAATAGAAACATTGATTAGCAACCAAAGGGAAGTACAAAGGATGGAGATAGAATTTACATCAGAAAAATTAGAAACAACGAGGTACGCAGACCCCATTTATTAAAACTCATTCATTCAATGCATCCACACAAATTAAATTCAATCATATTGGTTAATAGTCATTCCCATTAATTATATATATATATATATATATAAATCATTCCATATATATATCAGTATCATTTAATGGACAATTAAAGTTGATTGAAATTAAATTTTGAGTTTAAAATAAATATTTTATTTTAATTATAAAATCATGTAAAAATAAACTATTTATTTTTATTATTTTAAAATTATCCAAAATAAATCTTATATTTTAAAAAAAATTTAAATCAGCTAAAAATTGCAAAACAGCCCCTTAAAATCCAAAATTACAAAACTAGCCTAAAGTTTCAGAAACTTTGCACTTAGGCCCCCAAAAAATTCAAAATTTTCAATCTTGCCCCAAGCCCTATCGCTAGTTCTCCGCGCCCCAGCGCCAGTGCCCCAACGCCTAGCTATTATAGTAGTTCACGAATTTTGATTTTTTTTTCTTTCTTTTTGTTGTTTCAAAACATGATTTTTGAAATTGATTTTCAGTACCCATGATTCTATATAACAAATTATGCTCAATAAATTATTCTAAACACATACCCATACATATATAGAATCAAAATAATTAATAATTTGCATAAGTTTGGCCCTTGATGCTACTGTTAGTTTGTAAAAACATGGCATACATATAATCAAATTATATAAGCGCAACGAAAGCAAGCAAAAATCAAATTTTAAAAATTTTACAAACCAATAATCCAAGATCATTCTTATGTGATAATTACTAGTTGGAGAAGGATAAAAGATTTATACCTTTGTAGAACCAAGCTTCCACGTGTACAAGTTCACCTCCTTTAATCCTTCGCGTTCTTCTTTGAATTCACTAATTAGATTCCATGGATCAATGTTAGCTCCCTAAGTGTGAAGCCTCTAGAGGTGATCCATCAATGATCAATAAATATTCAAGAAGTAAATTTTGTTTCTCCAAATTGTGACGCCCCCAAAATCTCTACACCTTCTGTAGCAGATTAGGTGATCACGCTGACTAATTAACTATAAATATTTCATAATACATAACTTCTATCAATCACAGGTTCACAGTATCCCATAACAGATAATAGTTTTCGTCAGAACAATTACTGTGATTGGATACCCTCACTTGGATGTATAGATTCATGTCTCATGAATATCTTTTTGATATCAATAATTCCTATCTATCTGAAATTCACAGTATTAGTTGATAAGTTTGTTCCTGGAATAGAGGGAGCAACTCTCTGTTCTTATAGAACCCTTTAAATCATTCAACACCCTCATTCAGATGTATAGTTCATATAGATACTGTACTAAATTAGGACAACATTCTAAATAATTTAAAATCTAAGTACAACGCAATAGATGTATCAAAAGATAATAATATATTTCATAACTTTGATTTCGGTTACATAGATTTTCAAATAACATATTGTTATTACATCAAAGTCTTAAAAGACTTAAATATATAGTACAAGTAAAAGCAATAAACTTAATCTAACAACGTCTCTTTCCATCGGACTTCATAATCGAATGATCTGGATTATCTTTCAATACTCCAAATGAAATAATATTTGCAAGGATGAGCTACAAATGCTTAACAAGTTTCAATAAAATGAATAAACTACTCGTACTATGTCTGAATTCGAAAGAACCTTTAGTTTTAAAATTTTCCATTTATATATACTGAGGTTTGATCTGTCAAACCACACACATTATGGTTCCTGTCAGTCATAAATGTTGGTTTGTAAAATTCATAGACGCAACCAAATTGCATAAAATTAGCGCAAGCATGGTAAAATCAAATTTAAAAATTTACAAACCATAATTCAGGATCGACCTTTATGCGCAATTATTAATTAATAAAGAAGAAGTTAGAGATATACCCTTGTAGAACTCAAAACTTCAACGGGTACAAATTCACCTCCAAATCCTTCGCGTTCTTCTTGAATTTCACCGATTGGATTCCAATGATCAACGTTAGCCACCCAAGTGTTTGGCCTCTAGAGGTGATCCACCAAGGAATAATAATGATTCAAGAAGTGGGTGATGGCAAACCCTAATTTTCTCTCTCTAGAGAATATGTGAGTACTCTCCCAAAACTTATGGAAGTCTATCTGTGTAACCTTAATCCATAATAAGACTTCTCTTATTTATAGACTTAGTAAACCCTCCTAACCTTTAGGAATAGGGTTTTTAATTAAACTCCTAATCTAATTAGGATCTTAATTAATTTAATATAATAATTATAATTCCTAAACTATTTAGGAACTTAATTATCAATTATGAGAGTACTCTTATTAATTAATTCCTAAATCATTTAGAAACTAAATAATAATGATAATAGTAATAATAATAATAAGACTCCTCTTATTAATTTATAATTAGTATTTCCAAAATACTAAATAATAAATATTAAGCTATTTAATTTATTCTATCCACATAGTATAAATTAAATATACTTAATTCATTATTACAATTATGTCATTTACTTCTTAAATAATTATTTTCCTTTTGCGATGTGACCCTTTAGCTTCTCCATATTAAACCGGTTATAGAATAAATTAATTAGAACTATTCTAATCTTATTTATATAAATAAATTAAACTATTTAATTCATTTAAATAAATAATATTTATTCCATAATAAGGGTAAGCCTCCTTAGCGATCAACGACTTTCTAGATAATATAGATTTCAACATTTAATCACAAAAGAACCTATTCAGCGAATAGTTACCGTACAATTCAATCCTTCTACCTCACAACGTCCCAATCAAATATAAGACATGGTATAACTGTCAAGTCTTATTTTATTTGATTATATGCATTTCGATCCTTAAATGAATAACTCTAATTAATGTAAATTAGAAACTACTTTCTAATTTTCATTCTGCCTTGGCCAAGGACTACTGAGTTGTCATTTATCGAATCGCATAGGACATTCGCTTCTTTTACTAGAAGTGGTAGATTCTTTGTTGATCATTCACATATCTCCATGTATGACTTATTATATCCGATCATACCCTTTGATACACCCTAAAGGTTTTAAGGAATATGTCAAAACATAATTCATCATACACAAGATACTATGATGATCTCAAGTCCAAGGATTGTGACGACCCCAAATCCGGGTTCCTTTAACCTCGGATCCGGTTCAACACTAGTACTACTTTTCCTTATTGTTCATGAATTACAACAATATTATAATTGCTAAATAATCATTTATTTACAATTATATAACATCTCTTTCTATTCCAGAATCGCAATCTTTATACATTCCTAGTATGTCTTCATATCATACATGATACGACATTCTATTACAATCAATTTGAGATCATATGTATAATGACTCAATCACACCATCCTATTATCCTTATTCATAAAGGACAACGTCTGAAAAATGATATTCAAATAATCTGTAAATGTTCTCTGAACAATTTAAGTTTGCTAATCTATAGCACAACAAAACATAAACTCTTCATATCTACTTACACAAGTGAATGAATTAGTCTACCGCAAGGTTTTACTACAAAAGCACCTACGCTTCAATCTTGATGACTCGTTAGTCAATCTTCATCTTTGCCTCTACCGGAGTAATCGGCTTCCTCAAGCTACTCTGTAATGTTTTGTTTTAAGTAAGGGTGAGCACGACGGCTCAGCAAGTTTAACGGTTTCACATAACACGTAAAAACAGTTTAATTATGCTTCATGCTTCATGCATCTTATGCTTTGCAGTACATACATTTCTCATGCATATCATGCCTCGCATTTAATCTATGCTTCATGCCTAACCTCTATCATGACATATAGTTCAATGCAGAACAATTGTCTTAAATCAACTACCGCATATCAATAGTTCAAATCAACTTATTTCACAAAAGCACATTAACACATCTTTGCACATAACCACGTATGAGCACGTCACAGTTTAATAACAAACTTATAAATTATGCACATAATGCAACACGTTCTGAAAAACTTGCCTGAACTTGTATAACCAGCTTACGTTAATCTTTGACGTTCCTTGCACCACCTACACGGTATGTGAGATCAACGGTGCACAATATCAGTCAAAGTTTGACTCAATACTAAATCTTATTTTAAAGATATTTATTTCTTCTTATCATCCCCTTTATTTAATAAGGTTAATTTCATATTTTAGTCTCTCTTTGACTTGACTCAGTGTTTCATATTCAACACCATAAATCTTTTGTTCGAAACTATGCAATTCTGACATTTATTAATGTCACTGCATTAAAATTTGGACCCTATATTTATTTAGGTCGATCCACCAATTAATCACTAATGGACCATACCCTTGGTTTAACTTAATCACATCATTTATCTCGATACTTATCATAATATTACCCACCTTGGATAATATTTTAAATTTTACTATCAATTAGTAATAACTTATAATGTTATTTAATTGTTAAATAACACTTTAAATAATCATTACTATTATTAATTTATTTTTAATAATAGTTTACCTTAATCATTATGATTAATCTTTTAATAATAATTTAATTGCTTGCTAATATTATTACCCTTTAATAATATTTTAATTGACTTCTCATTATTATCAATCATTTTAATAATAATTTAATTGTTCATCAATATTATCAATCATTTAATAATATTTGAAATCCTCACGTATCATTAGTAATTATTTAATAACGATTCAACCCTTAACTATTATTACCCAATAGTTAATTACTTGTTAAACAATATTATTAATTCTTTAATAATATTCTAAATCTTTATTTATCATTATTATTTATTTAATAATGATTTAACTCTTAACTATTATTATTTAATAGTTAATTAAATGCTAAATAATATTATTAATCCTTTAATAATATTTTAAATTAATTACATATCATTATTAATTATTGAATAATGATTTAATTCTTAACTATTATCATTTAATAGTTAGTCAATAATATTATCAATATATTTTAATTACTTAATAATCTTCTTTCGATTAAGTAATAATTTATTCCACTTAATTACCATTTAATTATTATTTAATATGAATTAAATAATAATTAATTAACTAATTATCCGAACTCATTATTTAATATTAATTAAATAGTAATTAATTAATTAATTAACCTTACTTATTATTTAATATTAATTAAATAATAAATAATTAGTTTATTAACCTTAATTATCCTTTAATTATTATTTAATATTAATTAAATAATAATTAATTACTTAATTAACCTTACTTATTATTTAATATTAATTAAATAATAAATAATTAGCTTTCTAACTTTTATATTCTTTAATTATTATTTAATATTAATTTAAATAATAATTAATTATTTATTTAACTTTACTTATTATTTAAGTGCAATTAAATAATAAATAAATAACTTATTCATCTTAACATCCTTTAATTATTATTTAATATTCATTAAATCATAATTAATTAATTACATAACTTCATATATTATTTAATATTTATTAAATAATATTTAATTAGATTATTAGCCTATTTATACACTAATAAATAGCTAATATATAGTGAATCACTCCAATAATTTCAAATTTTATTTTATAACACTTAACTAGCATGCCAATAGGTCAAATATTATTTTTCTGAAATTAAAAATAATTTTCCCATAATTATTAGCAATTTAGTAAGCTTTAATCCACCATTAATTCTAATAAATACCAAATTACAAAAACATTCGGATTTTAAATTTTGATAATTTTCTTTATAAAATTATAAGCATTTTCTCTTTTGGAACCAACTCAAGAACCGGCCTAAAAATGCCCGAACCGGCCCTACCTAGAAATCATGAAAAACCGAACCGGCCGGTTTTTTTAAAAAAATAGGCAGATTACTTTTTGAATTTTTCAGACTTGGGGTCTCCGACGGGAACTTGAATAAAATGAAATCCACAAGTCCGATTGAGGCCTATTTGGTATCGATGGATTCGTAACTTCACGAACTACATTTTTCTGTCATCAAACATCAAATTTGGATTTGTTTTGGTCACAGAAATTGGCTCCAAACCGGACTGTTGTGCACAGCCCTAAAACAATGGGTGTGTTTTGGTTGAAAAATCATAACTTGCTCATTTTAAATCGGATCGAAGTGATTCCACTTGGAGAATCTTCATATACCACACATCTAACACCAGAAATTTACGGATCATGAATCCGACTTACGGATCATGCCCAAAAATTTCGGGAGTGGCTGCCATGATTTTGGTTACTTGGTTTTCGTCGGTAAAAACTTATTTGATGATTTTGATGAAATCTTTCCACATAAATACACCCAAAAATTCATATTAAACCCATGTAACCCTAGATATATCAAGCTAGCATGTTTCTACCTTTTTAGATTTTGAAAATTAGTTTTCTACCAAAGAAATTACATAGTACCCAAAGAACAATACCAAGCTAGAATGTTTTATACCTTTTGTTGATTATCCTCTTTGTTAGAACTTTGAAAAGGCTTGGATGATCAATCTTCTTACATAGATAGCTTCCTCTTGATGAGACCTCCATCTTTAAACCTTGCTCCAAGATCATCCAACCATCAATGCTCACAAGATCTAACTTTCTTTTTCTTTTTCTCTAGAGTTCTCTCTCTTTTCTCTATTGAAATTTTGGTAAAATGGCTAACCAACACAATGAATTGGTGAAGCACTATATTTATAGTACTTCCTTAATCTCTATTAGCTCCTACTAATCAACCAACACTTGGACACAATAAGGCTTAAACTCATGCTTATTATAGCTTGGATGGACAAGATGATTGACAAGGATGAATGACTCCTATCAAGGTTGCTTGGAAGCAACTTTTAGAGTGTAAAACAAGCAAAATAAACCCACACTCAACATTTTCATGTGGGGCCCCCTCCAAAATTCGGGATTTGCCAATAAATTACACCAATTTGGCTTTATTTTTATATCCTATATCATTATATAAGTATCAATATATATATATATACCAATGTATATATATTGACCATAACTTTGACTACCATTTGGGCTCCACATTGGATCAATTTAATATTTCTATTGGGCTCGTCAATTAAATTTGTTTGGGCTCAATTTAATTACTACATTGGGCTAATATTAAATACCCTATGTTACATTTAATTAAACAAGCATTGGGCTTGGTTAATTATTACATAAATCCATGTTCAAATTAAATTATATGGACTACTAGGTTAAATTAATTTGACCTAGTTTAATACCTCAATTGGACTTATAATATAATCCAATTAGATTTGCTATAATTAATTCTACCACATTGGGTTACTTAATTAACCCATCCACGGTTAATTCTTAACCCCACATTTATTTATCTAGCAATTAACCAATGATTGGTTAATGCTATCTCTCTTGTCAACCAACTAGGGTTATTCAATTAACTAGACACTAGTTAATTCTCTACACTCAATCAATACTTGAAATGCTTCTCCCAACCATTGACCATCATTTGACTTTTAATGGTTTGGGCTACATAACTTACTTTTTATTGGCTCTCTTATTTAATTACCCATTTCATGCAAATATCTCCATATTGGGCTTACATCTATAACAACTTATTAATTAAGTAAATTACTTAATTAATTAACTTCTTAATATTGTCCTTCTAGGCAATATTCCACTTCCCTACTTGTTACTCATAACCTTAATTCATAACTTATATAATTAATTCAATTAATTATATTACATGACTTTTCTTTTTAATCCATACTAAAACTAATTAATTTATTAGTTTTATTAAGTATTTAATTTACTTCACACATCATCTTGTTTGACTAACAAACTCAACTCTAGGTATATATATATATATATTCACCTTCACTTCTCAATTGAATTTATTTCCTTAATAAATTCCCTACATACATCAATACAATATTCTCACATTTAATTTCTAACAAATAAATTATGTTAAAAAAAAAATGTTTACCCATTTTCTACACATCTTACTTCTCAAATTCTAGGTTTTAAACCTGAATCTTTAATAAAATCAATTAAGATATTATTTAAAATCTTGAAAATATCTGGGATATTACAAGGATCACTTGTACTACTATCACAAAAGGAACTCCTATTGACAGGCAAGTAAGACTCCATTAGGTGTTCCTTAAGCGAGTCACGTTCAGTGAACTTATTCTCTAATAAGCACCTACATACTTGCTTTAGTGTCTCTACACAAATAATTATGAGATCAATCATCCTCTTCATAAAAGCAAGCATAATATGTACTAATCTATCCGGATTCACTAATCCCCATTTTAGTGATCCAACGATTAGGAACAATTTTAGTTTTGAGCTATCTTGAATTTAGATCTCATTAGCATGATCCTCATCATGGTTCTAAAAGCATTGCTCAAAAACTATGGGTTTATCCATTTGATTAATTCTAGTAATTAATCATGAATAAAGAAATGCCTTGATACTTTTATTAATAAATGAACAAGATTACAAAGTATATGCTTATCACATCAAATGTGATTGGCTTGAGGGCATACTACTTTCAATAAAGACTTAGAAACCATAGGTTGATCTGTTCAACCGGACTTAATAATCATTCCAAGAGGTCATGTAGACTTAGAAATCATTGATTCGGTTATTTAATAGGGGATCAACCCATTTGTATCCTAGCAGTATGTATATCATCCTACCAGTGTTCTAGACACACTTAGGCCAGTTCATTTGACTACCTAAACCACGGTCAGTGTACTACTGCCTTGTTATCACTCTTATATAAAGAGGCAAAGTTTCAGTATATATTTTTTTGTACCAAGCAATATTGGTTTCCATTGATATCTTATCAAGTCAATTTCACGCACGCAAAGAATAGCTCAACACTTTAAGTTATGCTTGAACAATAAGCAATAATTTCCCAATAATAGATAACGCGAACAATATAATTTAATGAATTCAAAAACTAAATAATAAGTTTGTACATAAATGTTCAAAGAATAAAATACTACCTTAAAAATAAACAAAAATCAAAAAAATTATCACAATAAGTATTTCACACAATTAAGAATTTCATAAATCAAATGAAATTCGACAGTTAAAATTATACTATTGCACGGTGTGCAAAAGACAATAAAATTGTTCAATGAAATGAGTTAGGGTTTAGAAAACTTGCGCAATAAGTACGAGTATTGAAGAAAGACTTGCACAATAAAATAAGTTCAAGAAAAACTTGCTCAATGAGAATAAGTTTAAGAAAGAAAACTTGCCTAGTAATCGTACGTGGTATTTAGACTTGTATTTATAGCCTAAATATATTTATTATATAACAACAATAATTGTTAGAATATATAAAATTGTATATTCAATTTAATTAATTAAATACGTTTATGATTCGGCGTCGATTTTTCACTTTAATTGTTGTATTGGATGTTATATAGGGTTTATATATTTTATCCATCGCTAATTAATTTATTCAAAATTTATAATTTTAATTTTACAAAACTTGTCTGTCGCTAAAAGTCAATTTAGAAGCACCCTAGATTGATTTTTCTTCTAAATTGATTTTTAGTTAATTAATATTATATATGTCACTAAAAGTATTTTAATTATTTTTATTATTAAAGTTTATTAAATTTATGATTTATTGATATAGTTACGGATCCAATCCGTCGCTATATGTAATTTATAAAGAATTTATAAAAATCTGTCACTAAGTCCGTCGCTAAAAGTAATTAATTTTAATTACTTAATTAAATTTTGTCACTGAGGCTATAACGACGATCATATCCGTCACTATAGGTGTTCTTGGTGTTCTTGAGTCACCGAATGGAGGTCGTCGCTAAAGGCCTATAGCTACGGTCAGTCCGTTGCTATAGGGTTAAATGTTCTTGAGTTACCCAGAATTCTGGTCAATGCCGAAGGGGAGGTTTGACCTCAAATTAATTCCATATCATGATCTGTTTTGGCAACCTAATTATTTATATTTGTACTAGGTATGAAGGACTATATTTATATCCTATAACATCACCTAAACAGAATCATATGTGAAAGATATGATCCGGTCAAACAGCCTTGAAAGGCTGATTTTCACTTTCTGGGCTGCCAAGAAAGTCAATTGGTCATGGTCGAGGAGACTAGTTTGACCGGATTTAATTCAAATATAGTGTACTTGTTTGGAAAAATAATTGTATGTAGATATATTAAATATGGTAGGATACATCTACATTTCCATAATATATCTAGAAAGTAACCCAATTGAAATTTAGTACTCGATTAAACTAGGTGGTTAGACTGATTCTGGGTTTCTGTGTAACCCAGAACTTAGCCAGTCATGGTCGGTCAACGATGTTTGACCACTAATTCCTCATAGAATAGTGATCCTATGGGCGTTTTGTTTATTTCTGTGTATACCCTACATGGCATAATACATCAAAAACATTAAAACACGTCATACAACTAACAGGATTGAATCAAACCATTTGAAAATATGCCTTGTCAGACTGTTCTTCATTTTCTGGAATTTCCAGAAACAGAATCTGTGATCAGTTAACAAGGTTTGACCATGATTATCTCATAGCACAGTGATCCGATTTGGGTGATTCAAATTTTCAGATTGTTAACCTCATGGCATAATACAACTATAAGCACTAACATGGATCAAACTAACAACATAATCGGATCTATAGGCCTGACAAAGTACACTGTCAGCATGAATTTTAGGGTTCTTGGCAGTTTTGGACAGAGAGCTAAAATCTATTATTGTCTGCATCTAGATGTTATGAAACCTCAATTAAGCAACCCAGATCAGTTATATACATAAGATCAGTCATTCCTAAACATTATAACATAAAATTTAACAAAACCTTAAAGATCTACATTAAAATTGGGGTTTGTACCTCTTGAAGCAATTTTGCTAAATTGCCTTTTGATTCTGATCAAAAGAGGATCTGAGACTTATGGAACTTTAATTGTGACTGATATTGGTTGTGAATTTCGTGGGTTTAATCAATAGGAGTGCTTGCTATTTATAGGAGGGCTGGGGTTAGGGTTTTATGGTATTTTAGACATTTTTTCTTGCAAGTTAAGTTTGATCCATCATCACCCAAGTGATGATGATTTGAGGTCGGTTTACAGGGCTCATAAATGCTCAATTAATGTATTGAATCATTACAAATGGTGATTCACCCATTTTCAAATTCATATGGGCAAGATTAAATCTCATTTTTGGTTTAAGGAAGCAAAAGCCAATTTTGCTTCCTCCTCTTCATGTGGCTGAGATTCCAAGGGTGTTTTAGTCATTTCTCAATGTGTTTTTAGGGTACAATAGTCCATTCATAAGTTGGTTTAATTATCTAAGTTTAATTAACCACTTTAGGGTTAGGGTTTCCTAATCTTAATTAGGGTTTCCTAATTTAGATTAGGGTTTCTTAATTAGGGTTAGGTTTTCTTAATTAAATTTAGAGTTTTCAAATTATGTTTATATAATTAGAGTATTTAGAATGTTTTACTTCATTTGTTAATATATAACAACACACAATATTAATTACATAATGTAATTACACATAATATTAAATACAAATATGTTTACTTGTATTATTTATAAAAAAAAAATCTTAAAATTTCTTATTAAAATTTTGGATTGTTACATAAATCATGGGTGGCTAACCCTAATTTTCTCTATCTTCTAGTTGTAGAAATATATGAGGTACTCTCCCAATTCTTATGGAAGAGTGTGTAACCTTAATTCATAATAAGACTCTTCATATTTTATAGATATAGGTAACCCTCCTAAACTATTTAGGAGTAGAGTTTTTAATTAAGCTCATAATCTAATTAGGAACTAAATTAATTTAATATAATAATTACAATTCCTAAATCATATTGGAACTTAATTATTTATTATGATAGTACTCCTTAATTATTAATTAATTCCTAAACCTTTTAGGAACTAAATAATAATAATAACAATAACAATAATAATAATAATAATAATAATAATAATAATAATAATAATAATAGTAATAATAATAATAATAATAATAATAATAATAATAATAATAATAATAATAATAATAATAATAATAATAATAATAATAATAATAATAATAATAATAATACGACTCCTCTTATTAATATATAATTAGTATTTTTAAAATACTAAATAATAAATATTAAGCTATTTAATTTATTCTATTACCAAAGTATAAATTAAATATACTTAATTTATTATTACAATTATGTCATTCACTTTTTAAATAGATATCTCCCCGGTATGACCCTTTAAGTTCTCCATATTAAATCGATTATACAATAAATCAATTAGAATAATTCTAATCTTATTTAAATAGCAAAATTCAACCATTTAATTTATTTAATAAATAATAGTTATTCTTATAATAAGGGTAAACCCCCTTATATGACTATTCAGATAATATAGATTTCAACATTTGATCCTTAAAAGAATCTTTCAGTGAATAGTTACCGTACAATTCAATCCTTCTATCACTCAATGTCCTAATCGAATATAAGATATGGAATTACTATCAAGTCTTATTTTATTTGATCATATGCATTTCAATTCACAAATGCACAATTCCAATGTAAATTAGAAATTCCTTTCTTATTTTCATTCCACTTTCGTAAAGGATTTATGAGTTGTCATTTATCGAATTATATAGGACATTCTCTCCCTTTACTAGAAGTGGTAGATCTTTTGTTGACCATTCACCTACCTCTATATACAACTTATTATACTCAATCATACCCTTTGATATGCCCTAAATGTTTTAAGAAATATGTCAAAGTATAACTCATCATACACAAGATACTATGATGATGTCAAGTCCAATGATCACATGTACTGTAATGACCGAGAAAATTACGAACCCAATTTTTTTTTTATTTAATTATATTTATAAGAATATATGAGGTATGATGTATGTGTGTATGTGATGAGTTGTATGATGAGAGGTATTAAATTAGTTAATTAAATTAATTAACTAAAGAAGGAAAAAGATTTCAAGAGAAGCTTATGTGATAAAATCACAAAGCTTGAATGTTGGCCTTGTATGGCAATTAAGAAGTTTTATAATGAACAAGTTAATTACTTGTATGAATAATGAGAAAGAAGAAACAAGTGAATTATTAAAGATAACCCCATTGTGGAAATAATTGTACGTGTATGAGTAATGATACTATAAACCCAATTTGATGATAGGGGTTAGCGAATAAATTAACTTAATCAAGTCAAATTACTTGTATTATTAAGTGTTAGGGTTTTATTAAAATAAACCCAAGAATTTGTAAGTGATGGTGTTATGTAAGCTAATTTAATTAAGGAGTCCGACGGACTTATAAATAGAAAATCTAATTGGATTATATTTTAAATTCAAATGAGTTGTTAAACTAGGTCAATTAAGTTTACCTAGTAGCCCATGTAATTAATCTAATTAGAAAAATTGGATTTTCATTCTGTCGGACAGCGCCGGGGCGCCGTCTTGCAGTGTAATCACTGCGGCGCAGTGCACTGTTTTCAGGAAAAATGATTTTTTCGTACCGGGTCGAGCCGGGTTTTCCTGGTTGGTTCGAGTCAGAAAAATGAAAAATGTTTCAAAAAATTATTTTATTATTTTTGGACCTAATAAATGTATTTATAAAATTGTGGAAGGTTGATTTAGTAAGGAAAAGATAATAAATATTATTAATGGATTAATAATATATGTAATTTAAATAAAATATTATTAAATAAATAATAATATTAGAAAATCACTAAAATATTCTATAATGTATAATAATATTAGAAAGTCAATAAAATATTATTAAATAGTTAATAATATTAAAAAATAAATAAAATATTATTAAATGGTTAATAATATTAGTAAGTTATTAAAATATTAGTAAATGATTAATAATATTAATAAAGGATTAAAATATTATTAAATGGTTAATAATATTAGTATATGAATAAAATATTATTAAATAGTTAATAATATTAGAAAATGAAAAAAATATTATTAAATGGTTAATAATATTAGTAAGTTATTAAAATATTATTAAATGATTAATAATATTAATAAATGATTAAAATATTATTAAATGGTTAATAATATTAGTATGTGAATAAAATATTATTGAATAGTTAATAATATTAGTAAGTAATAAAATATTATTAAATGGTTAATAATATTAGTAAGTTAATAAAATATTATTAAATGATTAATAATATTAATAAAGGATTAAAATATTATTAAATGGTTAATAATATTAGTATATGAATAAAATATTATTGAATAGTTAATAATATTAGATAATGAATAAAATATTATTAAATTGTTAATAATATTAGTAAGGTAATAAAATATTATTAAATGGTTAATAATATTAGTAAGTTAATAAAATATTATTAAATGATTAATAATATTAATAAAGGATTAAAATATTATTAAAATGGTTAATAATATTAGTATATGAATAAAATATTATTAATAGTTAATAATATTAGATTATGAGTAAAATATTATTAAATGGTTAATAATATTAATGAATGATTAAAATATTATTAAATGGTTAATAATATTAGTAAGTTAATAGAATATTATTAAATGATTAATAATATTAGTAAGTTAGTAGAATATTATTAAATGATTAATAATATTATTAAAGGATTAAAATATTATTAAATGGTTAATAATATTAGTATGAGAATAGAATATTATTAAATGGTTAATAATATTAATGAGAGAAGAAAATAGTATTAAATGATATTATTTTGATTGTAAAATATTATTAAATGGATAATAATATTTATAAGTTATTGAAGATATTATTTGATGAATAATATTATTTGAAGAGTAAGACATTATTAATAATGTTAACATATGAGTGAAATATTATTAAATAATTAATAATATTAACTAAGGATAAGGATATTATTAAAGGATTAATAATATTATTGAGAGGATAAAATATTATTAAATGGTTAATAATATTTATAAATGATTAAGATATTATTTGATGATTAATATCATTGGGGATAATGTAAAGCATTATTTAATTATTAATAATGTTAATAAGTGTTTGAGATAATAAAGAGGTTAAGAGAATTATTATATGGTTAATAAATATTGAGGAGCTAAGTGATTTATTATTGAAATAATAAATGGTTAAAATATTATTATACGATTAATAATATTATATGTAGTAATTATATATTATCAAATGAGATAATATTATAAAGTAATGAAGTGATGGTTATGTGAGTTGAAATATTATCAAGGGATTGATAATATTATTAAGAGTTTTAAGGTTATGATTAAGTGATAGATGATTTAAGACACATATGTTAAGGTTATTAATGTTAAATAAACCTATATGTGTTATGCTAATTGGAGGATCAATGTTATTGAATATTAGGTCACCCAAAGGAAGTATTTTTAAGTTGAATAGCAGTAGTCAGCAGAACAGGCAAGTTCTTCTTAACCCTAACTTGTATTTATTGTTGCAAGTTTCCTTCAACTTTATTTACATTGAGCTATTCAAATTATTGTTGAGCAGATTCTACACTCGTAGTTATTTGACAGAATTTAAAGTGGATTAATTATCTAAAATTATTCCACCTCGCTATTGGTTATTGTAGTCGCACATAGTGCTTGTGCAACTGTTATAGTTCATAAATTCACGAACTGTTTAAGGATGTCTAAGCTAATTGTTTCGGCTAGACAAATGCATGTCTAAATTCATTTAATTGAATATTATAAAAGTTTATCCAAACCATTGGTTGGTGCGGATTCTTACAGTAAGACTGAGAAAGAACAAACCTAGTTAAAGGGGATTTTTATTTGTCGGGAAACCGAACGCGCGCAAGAAATCTAAATGTTATGCATATACATAGGACATGAGAGGACTGATCCCCTCGAGTGTCCCGTTATTTTTAACAAGGTGTCAGACATTGTATCCCTGTTCTACCTTAATAGCAGTTCAGGGTCCTTTGAGACCGCTCAGCAGTAAAGAGTCAATTCATTCTTTTATTGAACATTGATTCTTGTTATTTCACAATTGTTATCTATTGTTGAAACCCTTGAAGATAAATCTTTTCCATTCATGATATATCATTTCTTATTTATTTAAACTTGCTGGGCAAAGTAGTTGCTCACCCTTGCTATATCATGAACTATTTTCAGTTAAGCCGAGTGATCTAAGGAGCACCACGGCAAAGGAATGACGAACGAATAGACTTAATTAGTTCGTACTTTATGTGTAAACCTTTTGTAGTATAAGGTAATGATGATGTATTAAGGTTAGTGGAACCTAGGATAGAAGGTACGTTTTGTAATGAAATTATGTATGTTTTTTGCGAGTTATTGAAGTTTTAGTTTATGAATGTTTGTCAAGTGATGAATAGTGAGCACCGAACCCGAGGTTCAAGGGACCCGGATTTGGGGGCGTCACCAATTGGTATCAGAGCTGTAGGTTATAAACCTTAGGTGGGGGAAAAACCTTAGGATTATGACCATAGAGAAGATAAGAAAACTCATAAAGTGTTTAGGAGATGAATTGTGGAGATTCATCAAGTAAGAAAAGTTATGTGTAAGTAAGAAAAGATCTATTATTAGATTGGAAGAGTATGAGGATTCGGAAGATGATCTGAAGGTTAGAGTTAAGCAATGATGAAGAAAAGAGAGTAAGGATTGAAAGATACTTAATCTATGGAGAATAGATAAGAAGAAGTGATCAGATGTAAATGTGACTAAGGTAAAATAGAAGGAAATGATGCTAAGGAATGATTCGAGGACATTGAGGATATCTTGAGAAGATTGATCTATATGGATCGATGGTAGTAAAGATGATCCGAATAAATAGAGATGAAATGATGGGTTAAACAAATAAGTTGTGGAGGAGTTAAATGAATCATAGAAGAATGAGCAGATTTTTGGAGTCAATCATAAAAGCAGATAATGATGAAGTGTTTGAGAAAAAGTAGAATGATTGTAGAAAGAGATAAGCATGATAAAGAATTACATAAGAATGATAATAGTGTATGTTGAGGAGTCTAACTTTGGAAGTATATATCTTTGGGAGTTTGACTGAAGAGAATATGTTTGAAGAATTACCTTTCGGAAGTTATTTTAGAAGATTAAAAATCGGATGATTTTCTAATCTGTAAGTTGAATTTTATCTATGAGAATGATGGAAGAAGTTATAAAATTTTGAAAATCCCAATTTTGGAGTTAGAGCGGGATATGTTGTGAGGATCCGAATTTTCAGAATTTCTTTAATAAAATTAAATAAGAATTTAATTGATAAAATTATCAAGGTTATTTAAATTAATTATTATTTATGTGATTTAAGGTATGTGATGAAACTTAATTAGTAAATTAAATCTGTACAGAGATCATGACGAATTGTGTTAATTTAAAATAATTGAAAAGTAAATAAATTGCTTAAAAATAATTTATGAGGAATAAAAGAATTTCAGATAAAGGTACAATAAATTGTACAATTAAATTGTTATGGAAATGTAGAAATTACGATTTAATAATGTATGTGGTGATGTGAAATATGAAAAATTGGATATGTATATATATACATTTGTATATATATGTGAATGTTTAATTGATAATTATAGATTTCATTAATTATGAGAATAAAGGGATTAATAATTAAATTAATCCAATTTTAAATAAAAAGTGGATGAGGAAGTTAGTAAAATTGTAATGATGAATTTTAGATTTAATTAAGATTTATGGAGGAAGTTTAGAAATTAATTGAGAAGGAAAAGTAATTATATAAATTATATAATAATAAATTATATAATTTATATAAGGAAATTAAAATAAGGTATGAAGAAAATAATAATTATATAAATTATATAAGAATAATTATGTAATTTATATAAGGTGATTAAATGGAATAAAGTTGGAGGAAATTAAGAAATTATTTAAAAGGAGAATGTAATTATATAAATTATATAATATTAAATTATATAATTTATATATAAAGAAATTAATATGAATATTAAAGAAATTGAATAATAAATAAGAAAAAGGAATGTTTTAAGTTATTAAAAATTATATTTATGTATAATGGAAGTATTATGACTTTTATGAAAGATAATATTTCAGAAACGTGAACATGTTAATGTAACATGTTGTCCAAGTGACGGAACGAAAAATTATGAAAAATAATTTTTATATGTTCTATGAATTATTTTATGATTTTTGAAGGTATAAATTACCTCATATAATTACATGCATGGCATTATGCGTGTACAAAATTTGTCAAATAAAATACCGAAAAAGGTATTAATATTATTTATAAATCATATTATGATTTTTAATGAATTAAAATAAATATTTTATATACATTATATAAAATATTTATTACACGATATAATTACGTAATGTATTTAAAATAATTAAGTTTGCATGTTATTAGTGATAATCCGGTTGGAAAGTTCGGGAAGCAAGAAAGGCGGTGGAATCCTTGGGTAATCCAAATTGGCTAGATGGGATATATATATATATATATATATATATATATATATATATATATATATATATATATATAGGAAAGAAAAGAAAAGAAAGGAGAGGAGGAAAAATATATACACACACTAAACATATTAATTCTCCATACCTTCTTCTTACATCACCACCGCCGCCGCCACCCGTGAATACCACCACCACCTTGCCGGCAAACCCCATAACCACCATCAAGAAGGAAAGATTTTTGAGCCATCAAAGAAAGGTGTTAAGCTTCAAAGAAGGTATAAAACTATTTCAATGATTTATTTTGTATTTATTTGTTAAATAAAGTTTATGGAAAAATTGTAAATAATTAGTATAATTATTCTAAATAATTATTGGATGTTTATCTATGAATTTCATAATTTTTGGAGTAGTTTTGTGTGAAAAATTTGGAGCAAAAAATGGAATTATATTGTTAAGTTGGTGCACTGTTCCGCGAGGAAAACTGAAGAAGATAAGAGCAGGCCGCGCATTGCGCACCCAAAACGACGTCGTTTTGGGGCGTGCGGGAGTAAGGGTCGCGCCATGCGCGAGGGTCTAAGAAACGGCTATGAAACGACGCCGTTTTGGCGTCGGCAGAAACAGTCGCCGCGCATTGCGCGGGCAACCGGCAACGCTGAAAATTACCAGCGTGCCCCTGCCCTTTTCAGATTATACCGACCGTGCCCTAGAGGCACGGAAATTACAGAATTGCCCCTCGACTTTCCAAAAAATTTCGGATTTGTCCCTAACGTTGCGAAAATTACAGAAATGTCCCTGGACTTTCCGGGAAATGTCGGTTGTGTCCCTAAGGGCGCGGAAATTACTAAAATGCCCCCAGAATTGATTTTAATTGAAATAAATGTTTAAAAATTGTTTAAAAATTATAGAAAATTATAGAAAAATACTAAAAATATAGAAATGATATTTGGGCATTAAATTTAATATTTTTGATTAAATATTAAATATTGGGGATTAACATTTAAATGTTTAAATATTAATCTAATAAGGTTACAAGTTAGAAAATGATTAAATAAAATTTTCGGATAACCGAAAATGCTAAATTTTATCCAATGAGTCAGGTTGTCCGTAGTGAAGGTATTAAATATTAAGTTATGCTAATATTTTAAGGAATGAGGTTATTATAGTTGGCCATATAAATTAATAATTGGCCTAGAGATGATATTAATTAAGTAAATTAATATCATAAAGAGATAAATAATTATTATTTGATTATTTTATGATCATAGGTTGATCGAGAGAGAGTTTTAAGCTATCAATTAAGTAATTGGACGCCAGGCAAGTTCTTCAGTCCCTTTTATGTTAAATGTTGGACTGTTATGATATGCAATTCTTGTTTTAAATGCATAAAAATTATGTGCTATGTGATGCGTGATTAATATGACCACAATGTGTACTTTGTGCAATAATATGAATATATATGAGAAATATTGCTATAGTAGAAGCACAAGCACATGATGTATAACACACACCAAGCATGATAAGGTATGTGCTATGTGAAGTATAACTGTTGAACTTGTTGAACCGTTGTGCTCATTACTTGTTTAAAATAAACTTTTGCAGGGTTAAGAAATGAATTTCAAGAATATCAAATTATGTAGTGACGGATTTTCCTAAAAGGTTGTGAACGTTATTATTATATGTTTATATTATGATTCAATATGGATTCATTTGCAAAGTTTGTATTCACGTGATATATGTACAAAAGTTTGTATTGATACATGCATGTATAAATAAGATCCAAACAGGGCGAGTAAAGTTATATTATGAACTATAATTGTTCAAGATGATTATTATGATAGAGACGATTATATATCTATGTTTAAATGATGAATCATGAGACAAAGAATATTGGATGAATATAAACAACATTGAATTTGAATGTTGAACTTTATTAAGTCTCATGATAATGATGATAGAAAGAATAAGTAAAGGTTGCGATCCAGGGACTAGGATCAAGATGTAGGGATTTAATATCCAGTTATTTTAATACAATGATTAAAAGAAAAAAAAATTATACCGAAAATTGGGTAAATATTGGTTTTAAAATCAATTATTGGATTAAAGAGGAGATTAAAGATTTATTAACGAACCAAAATTTGGACGTAAGGAAGATAATGTATAATAAATACAAAATTTAAGGTAAGAATAAGGGTTGAATTTCGGGGTCGTTACATATGTTATGTAATTAGCATGGTGCTGAGAATAAGTATAATACTAAGTACTAATGTGATGCATATTAAAATGGTTATTAAATATGCAAATGGATGATAGAAAGACAAGATGACGATAGTATGGAAGTTTGAAGAATGTAGGTTGAATGAGAAGATCGAGATATAGCTCTTAGGCTATCAAACGATTTGAAGATAGGTGACTGATAATTGTGCGTATGGTTAGTAAGCAAAAGAATGCTTAAAAGTGTCTAGCTGTATAAATGATGGGGTACTACGTACCAAGGAAGAATATGTTAACAAATTTTAAGTGATGGATTATATGTTGGCATTAAAAGTATATGCCTAAAATCTATAGAAAGGTAATAATACTACCGTATTATGCCAAACGATAATGTCAAGAGAAAGTTCTAAAGAAAGAATACTCTAGACAATAGGGAAGAAAGTTAAGGAATTAGACCATAATTCCTTACGAACGATTGACGAGTCTAATAATAGACGCTTTTGAGGAATGAATCAATGAAATTGGAGAAATTCAGAGGCAAGGAAGAAATTAATTTATGTATAAGAAATATCTGAAAGAGGATATCAATGAAGTGATAGAAGACATCTTACAAGAAGATTGTTGAGTAGTAGAAAGAACAATAATAAGATCGTGAAATAATCTACGAAGATGAACTCGTGATGAGTTATGTGTTAAGGTATGGATTAAGAAAATTCATATTAAGTTAATAAGAAAATTTGAGGTTGTAGATTTTATTTGAGGACTCATATTAGTGGTTGAGTTGTGCGATTCCTTGTATGAGCGGGGAATTTGTGCTTGATTTTAGAACCGCTTAGCTTCTTATAGTAATATAGTGGTCGAGTTGACCAATTTCTTGTATGGGCAGGAGATTGTGTTGGGTTTGACAACCACTTAGCTTCCTAATTATGATAATCATTAAAATCTTGGGTCGCGCTATTCGATGTATATATGGTGAGAAGGTGAGCCTTTTCTCATAGTATATCGGATATGTAGAGAATGTTGAGATTAGGAGCGTGTTCTTAAAACTCACACATATGGTAAGTTCGTGACTCATAATTGTATGGTGGAGCCCCTCAGCGAATGGACGATTAAGGTCTGACTAGGATAAGTTCCTCAAGCCATGCGATTGTGGTAAGTTCCTGAACTCAGATTGTGTGGTAAGTGTCGACGCCGGGAAAATCATTTCGTTTTTTAATAATGCCCTTTCCAATTTTAGCCCTTTGGATTAAGATGTGATTTTTTGGAAAATGGTCGGCTTTAATGTCGACGGGGTTTGAAAAGTTGATTTTATGATGAGCCAATTGACAAGAGCCGCCAGTTGGTATATTTAAAATGGATGTACCAACTCATCCGAATTTTATTTTCGTAATCGCTGGCTCATATGTGACTCCAAATTAATTGGTCTGCGAACCGAGATTCATAGAGTTAGGGGGCTTGCTTAAGCGAGGGAAAGGTGTTGGCACCCCCCGACTTCCGTGAAAACACGGTTACCGCAATCTTGATGTTTTCCTATCCTTTCAAAATCCTAAAACGTGTGTGTGTGTGTGTGTGTGTGTGTGTGTGTGTGTCTAAATGTTTGTTGTGATGAGAAAACCTACTTTGACTCTTTTATAGAAGACGTGCTTTATTTATTGAGTGCTTTGAAACGACTTTCGACTCGAATGACAAGGCTTTTTTCTAATAAAACATTGATTTTAAGGTTGAAAATGATGGGGCTTTTATTAGATGTTGTTTTCAGAAAATAAGAGTTTTTAAACTTTTGTCAAATAGGAATCGAGACTATACATCGCCTTCTAATGGTAAAGTCAAATAAAGAATGAAAGCAACTTCTAGAAGCTCTTTAACCCTATGCACCAAAGTTTAATGAAAATATTTGTTTATTTTTTATGAAATCATTTTTTGATATTTCAAAACCACTTGTAACCTTTTCGCCAAACAGGGACCGACGTTTACTAAAACTCTCAATTTTTATCCTCGTGATTCTAATATCCTAATATGATCACTTTTAGAAAATCTTCATCGTTTGCCTTTCTTTGGAAAACCGTTTTTTCATGTTGCAAATCAAAACAAGCATACAAAACCGTGTCAAGTCTATTCATGGGCATTTGAGTCATCCAAATATCCCCAAACACCCACAACCACATATTTTTACTATTACGGGGCCTTAAACCCGATTACGGTTCGGTATCACTTTAAGGCTCAATATTTATATGTACACAAAATGAACCATTGCAATGATTACATATACCCAAATTTGTCCATCATCGGGATTTGATCACGAGGATCTCCTTCCTAGGCTCACAATAACCCAAAACACTGCACGACCATACCAAGACAAGCTTAACAATAATGGACTTGTCACTATGCAACGCGAATCAAAAAATCACAAACCCAACACTACGAACTATTCATCACCACAATAAACTACATATCACCGCACGGATGTCATCAGGACATTAGGAGGAAATTATGTTCCGATGGAACCCTCGCTAATGATCCCTAATCCACGGATCCTCCATAACATACCAAAACATTATATCTATCACTACTCAACAACAAAATTATAACAATGACACAAGTTAAAACTTAAAGAATAACGTCATTTTCACCTTGCAAATACACCAACAAACGCTTCCTATTTAACTACTCGAGCAAAACACATGAAATACCTCACTATTTTGCAATGAAAGTGCAACTATCACTATATTTTATGCTAACCCGAGCCCCACTCTCTCTATCTCGCCTGCTTCTCTCTCTAGAATCTTTAACAAAAATTTTCTTCCCCCTTCATCTGCTAGTCAAAATGTCGCTGTATAGGTGACCGAAGCCAGCTGCAGGTGCATCTGTGGCTGACCGCAGATGCATCTGCGGCTGCCTGCTGCAACCGCCCTCGGCTGCCGGGATCTCCTCGAGCCTCGAAACCGTCCCGTTTGTCAATGGTCGCAGGTGCACCTGCGGCTGCCCAGCTTGCTTTCCTCGATTTCCGTGTCACGCGGTCTTAAATCGTCAATTTTTGTTGTATTATTTTGGAAGGCTGATACCTGATGTATAAAAATGCTTTTTGTGTCTTTCAAGGAGTGAGACCCCCCGACTTCCGCACGCGTAGTGGTCACTCGTCGTCTTTGGCGACCAGATCAGGCTTCGTCTGGATCGACTGTGTGTCCTGTCTCAACTGACCCGACGTTCGTTATTCGCTTGGCAGCTTTGACCGCAAGTCGTCGTCGTGGCTTGGGTCAAATGATGATTTTGCCCTCCTGTCAGGGTTAGTATACAAATGCAAAATTTGGGTGTCTACAGTAAGTTCGATGAACAATTTGTGATGGAGGTTAGAACAAGGTCATAGATAAAGATTTAAGAGTTATCAGTGAATTGAGAATGGTGTGTGGCCAGTATTGTTCTCCTGAATATTACTAGTAGGTTGTGTTATATAGTGATGTATTGCATCAAGGAACAAGCTATGATTTAAAGAAGGATAAGGTGGGTAATCACGTTTGTGGCACCACAGTTACTTAGGTTTGAAGAGAATCATTATCAGAGAAGGTGTGAGTATTTATTTTAAAGATATGGAGACTTCGGAAAGAGAAAGAAAGGAAGAAGCTGATAAACAGCATGAGAAATTATCGATAATATGATGTTGGGTATAAGATTAATGAAGGATATAATGAGGAATAAATGGCAATGTTTAGCATGATAGTGAATTTTACTGGATGATGAGAAATTAAAGAAGAATAGTGATACACTACTTAGCAATCAAGTACGTGTAAGAAAACATAAGAAGAAGACGGTATTCGAGTTATTAAGTTCCGGGGTAAGGAAGGTAAAATCTGTTGTATAAGAGGAAGAAGAAGTGAATAAAAGGAGTAAGGGATACTATGTGTTTGTAAAACCCAAGTCGTGGAGTATATGGGTTAGACGGTTATGTTAAATCCTGACTTTTGGGGTCTTTATGGGATATGAACGTTTATTGAAGTAGATTTCAGAATGAAATGTGCTAAGGCACTACTGTTTGCGTATAAATATAGATGATATGTTTATATGCTTTAGAGTGATACTGTGAGCATTAATATTCAATACTACAAGAATGAATGTAAGGAACAGAATATAAGAGCATAAAGTAAGTCTTATTTTATAAATAAAAAAAAATAGATAATGCCGCCGCATAAACAACCCCGATACCGGAGGATGGAAGAATCAGTTAATAGTAAATGAGGTCAAATGGACCCGATGCAAACTTTTGCTAATTATGGTAGCAGAAGTGATACAAAGCAGAAATCCAGCATTAGGAAGTTCGCCAAAAATCGAGTGGCAAATTTTAAGGCTTTTAAAATGGTAGGACCACCTGAGTTTCGAGGAACGAGAGATCCAATCGAAGCTCAGACATGGATGGAAGAAATGGATAAAGTATTTGAAGTTGCACGTGTTGCAGAAAAACAGAAGACAACAATTGTCACCTTCATGATGAAGGGAGAGGCTGATTTTTTTGAAGGCTAACAAAAGCCGAACAGGACAAGGATGGTTACGTGGACTCGTTTTAAAGAATTATTCTTTGAAAACTATTTTCCAAATAGTACAAAGATAAGATTTGAAGTGAAATTTTTAGAACTCAAACAGGGAGGTACGACGGTAGCAGAATATGCCGCCAAGTTTAATGAGCTAGCAAGATTTTCTTCACATTAAGTGGACACGGAAGAACGAAAGACAAGAAGGTTTGAACAAGGATTAAATACATGGATCTACAGTAAGGTTTCAATTTTTCGAATTAACACGTTTTCAGCAATGATAGGAAAGACAATCATAGCAGAAGGCGGAGGTAAGGATTTGGCAGAATATAATCAAAAAAGGAAAGAAAAGTGAAGAAGAAAATGGTAAAGGTAGTAACGGAGGTTGTAACGCTCAGAAACGAAAGAGGAACCATGAAAAAATGGTGAGAATGGTCAAAGAAAAGATAAACGAAAAGTAGAAAGTTGTGAAAGTTGTGGAAAGAACCACATAGGAGTATGTCTAAAAGGGACAGATAGTTGCTATGTCCCAGAAAGAATAGGAAGTGTTTTATTTGTGGAAGAATGGGTCATCCGTTTAAGGACTGCCCAAAGAAGGAAAGCAAAGCGATAAGTAATACTAAGAAAGTCAAGATACATGGTGACAGGTACCATTCGACCAATAATACAATCGTTTAGGTATTATTTGATTCGAATACTATCTATCTGAGAATTTCACTAAATAAATAGAATTTCTCGAAGAAGGAGAATACTTTATTAAAATGAAGTATCTTTAAATCAAAGGATTGTGTTAGAAAGATGAAGAGTAAGTTGTCCGAAAAATTAATTCGGAAATACGAGAAAAAGAGTCAGGAAAAGAACAGATGGTAAGAAAATCTTAAGTAACCTTGTAGCGGTGATTCTGGGGACAGAATCCTTATAAGGAGGGGTGAATGTAATGACCGAGAAAATTACGAACCCAAATTTTTTTTGTTTATTTAATTATATCCATAAGAATATATGAGGTATGATGTATGTGTGTATGTGATGAGTTGTATGATGAGAGATATTAAATTAGTTAATTAAATTAATTAACTAAAGAAGGAAAAAGATTTCAAGAGAAGCTTATGTGATAAAATCACAAAGCTTGAATGTTGGCATTGTATGACAATTAAGAAGTTTTATAATGAACAAGTTAATTACTTGTATGAATAATGAGAAAGAAGAAACAAGTGAATTATTAAAGATAACCCCATTGTGGAAATAATTGTACGTGTATGAGTAATGATACTATAAACCCAATTTGATGATAGGGGTTAGCGAATAAATTAATTTAATCAAGTCAAATTACTTGTATTATTAAGTGTTAGGGTTTTATTAAAATAAACCCAAGAATTTATAAGTGATGGTGTTATGTAAACTAATTTAATTAAGGAGTCCGACGGACTTATAAATAGCAAATCTAATTGGATTATATTTTAAATCCAAATGAGTTGTTAAACTAGGTCAATTAAGTTTACCTAGTAGCCCATGTAATTAATTTAATTACTAATCCATGTAATTTATTAAACAAGCCCAAGGCTTATTTTAATTAAAAGTAGCATAGTTATGTAAATGCTAGTCCAATGTGTGTTATAAATTGAGCCCAAACAATTTAATTGAATGAGCCCAATAGAATTTAATTCTAAGGTCCAAAGTGGAGCCCAATAAGCTTGTATAGGTAAATATGTATACATATATTGGTGTATATATATATGGATGCTTATATAATTATATAAGACTTAAAAATAAAGTCAAATTGGATAAATATTGGTCAATCCCGAATTTTGGGGCCCACATGGATATAAAGCTAGCTTGTTGGTTGATTTTGGAGTGTAAATTGGTGCAAGCAACCCCCAACAACCCTAGTCATTCATATGGTCAATCAAAAAGTCCATCAAGTGGTCATTCCATGCATAGTAAGCATGAATTAAGCTCCTAATTGACTATCATTGGTTAATTAGTAGATGTTAAGCAAGTCTAGAGAGGTTCTATAAATAGCATGCTCCACCCATTTGCTATGTTCGTTAGTCATTTGGCAAGAACTCCAAGAGAGAATAGAAAGAGCATTCTAGAGAAAATAGAGAGAACTCTTGAGAGTTGGTTTTTCACCAAGGAGATTGCTAGAGACTTATCAAGGAGGAGTCACCAACAAAGTCTCTAGCCAAGAGAAGAAGAGCATAAGGTTCAAAAGTGTTCTATCTCTTCATTATTTCATTTTTGTAGACTATATATGTTTAATATGGTCAAAATATATTTTTAACCGATCAAAAGTTGTTTTGATGGTCTAGAAGTCTTAAGCTATAATAAATTGGTAGATACATGGTTTGATATGCTTAAATCATATTTTGGTATGTGTGAAAGGCATAAAATTGGAAGAAATGTCTATATGGAGATTTACCGGTAAAACCCTAGGTAGCTATGTGCTATTTAAGGTTGTAGTTTGAAATATACAAGTTCGAAAATTAATTTCTATGGCTAGAAAATTAGATCTATGAGTTTTAAAGAAAAACCCAACTTGAAGTTTTCAAAAATATTGAATAACAAAGAAGTTATAGCTTTTACCACAAAAGATGTCTTTTTTAAACCTTAGATGGTTCGATCTGTAAATTTCGTGTAAAACATTTTCAAAAAGACGATCGAACCATGGAATATTGTAAAACAAGAGGTTAGGAACACATCAACACTGATTTGGTGTTATTTAGATGTGTAGATTTCATTTAATCAAGGTTTGAACAAAAAGTATCAAAACTATCAAAATTGGAAAAATTGGATTTTCATTCTGCCGGACAGCGCCGGGGCGCCGTCTTGCAGTGTAATCACTGTGTCGCGGCGCAGTGCATTGTTTTCGGGAAAAATGATTTTTCTGTACCGGGTCGGGTCGGGCTGGGTTTTCCGGGTCGGGTTGGTTCGAGGCAGAAAAATGAAAAATATTTCAAAAAATTATTTTATTATTTTTGGACCTAATAAATGTATTTATAAAATTGTGGAATGTTGATTTAGTAAGAAAAAGATAATAAATATTATTAATGGATTAATAATATATGTAATTTAAATAAAATATTATTAAATAAATAATAATATTAGAAAATCACTAAAATATTATTAAATGTATAATAATATTAGAAAGTCAATAAAATATTATTAAATAGTTAATAATATTAGAAAATGAATAAAATATTATTAAATGGTTAATAATATTAATAAGTTATTAAAATATTATTAAATGATTAATAATATTAATAAAGGATTAAAATATTATTAAATGGTTAATATATGAATAAAATATTATTAAATAGCTAATAATATTAGAAAATGAATAAAATATTATTAAATGGTTAATAATATTAGTAAGTTATTAAAATATTATTAAATGATTAATAATATTAATAAAGGATTAAAATATTATTAAATGGTTAATAATATTAGTATGTGGATAAAATATTATTGAATAGTTAATAATATTAGTAAGTAATAAAATATTATTAAATGGTTAATAATATTAGTAAGTTAATAAAATATTATTAAATGATTAATAATATTAATAAAGGATTAAAATATTATTAAATGGTTAATAATATTAGTATATGAATAAAATATTATTGAATAGTTAATAATATTAGATAATGAATAAAATATTATTAAATGGTTAATAATATTAGTAAGGTAATAAAATATTATTAAATGGTTAATAATATTAGTAAGTTAATAAAATATTATTAAATGATTAATAATATTAATAAAGGATTAAAATATTATTAAAATGGTTAATAATATTAGTATATGAATAAAATATTATTAATAGTTAATAATATTAGATTATGAGTAAAATATTATTAAATGGTTAATAATATTAATGAATGATTAAAATATTATTAAATGGTTAATAATATTAGTAAGTTAATAGAATATTATTAAATGATTAATAATATTAGTAAGTTAGTAGAATATTATTAAATGATTAATAATATTATTAAAGGATTAAAATATTATTAAATAGTTAATAATATTAGTATGAGAATAGAATATTATTAAATGGTTAATAATATTAATGAGAGAAGAAAATAGTATTAAATGATATTATTTTGATTGTAAAATATTATTAAATGGATAATAATATTTATAAGTTATTGAAGATATTATTTGATGAATAATATTATTTGAAGAGTAAGACATTATTAATAATGTTAACATATGAGTGAAATATTATTAAATGATTAATAATATTAACTAAGGATAAGGATATTATTAAATGATTAATAATATTATTGAGATGATAAAATATTATTAAATTGTTAATAATATTTATAAATGATTAAGATATTATTTGATGATTAATATCATTGGGGATAGTGTAAAGCATTATTTAATTATTAATAATGTTAATAAGTGTTTGAGATAATAAAGAGGTTAAGAGAATTATTATATGGTTAATAAATATTGAGGAGCTAAGTGATTTATTATTGAAATAATAAATGGTTAAAATATTATTATACGATTAATAATATTATATGTAGTAATTATATATTATCAAATGAGATAATATTATAAAGCAATGAAGTGATGGTTATGTGAGTTGAAATATTATCAAGGGATTGATAATATTATTAAGAGTTTTAAGATTATGATTAAGTGATAGATGATTTAAGACACATATGTTAAGGTTATTAATGTTAAATAAACCTATATGTGTTATGCTAATTGGAAGATCAATGTTATTGAATATTAGGTCACCCAAAGGAAGTATTTTTAAGTTGAATAGCAGTAGTCAGCAGAACAAGCAAGTTCTTCTTAACCCTAACTTGTATTTATTGTTGCAAGTTTCCTTCAACTTTATTTACATTGAGCTATTCAAATTATTGTTGAGCAGATTCTACACTCGTAGTTATTTGACAGAATTTAAAGTGGATTAATTATCTAAAATTATTCCATCTCGCTATTGGTTATTGTAGTCGCACATAGTGCTTGTGCAACTGTTATAGTTCATAAATTCACAAACTGTTTAAGGGTGTCTAAGCTAATTGTTTCGGCTAGACAAATGCATGTCTAAATTCATTTAATTGAATATTATAAAAGCTTATCCAAACCATTGGCTGGTGCGGATTCTTACAGTAAGACTGAGAAAGAACAACCCTAGTTAAAGGGGATTTTTATTTGTCGGGAAACCGAACGCGCGCAAGAAATCTAAATGTTATGCATATACATAGGACATGAGAGGACTGATCCCCTCGAGTGTCCCGTTATTTTTAACAAGGTGTCAGACATTGTATCCATGTTCTACCTTAGTAGCAGTTCAGGGTCCTTTGAGACCGCTCAGCAGTAAAGAGTCAATTCATTCTTTTATTGAATATTGATTCTTGTTATTTCACAATTGTTATCTATTGTTGAAACCCTTGAAGATAAATCTTTTCCATTCATGATATATCATTTCTTATTTATTTAAACTTGCTGGGCAAAGTAATTGCTCACCCTTGCTATATCATGAACTATTTTCAGTTAAGCCGAGTGATCTAAGGAGTACCACGGCAAAGGAATGACGAACGAATAGACTTAATTAGTTCGTACTTTATGTGTAAACCTTTTGTAGTATAAGGTAATGATGATGTATTAAGGTTAGTGGAACCTGGGATAGAAGGTACGTTTTGTAATGAAATTATGTATATTTTTCGCGAGTTATTGAAGTTTTAGTTTATGAATGTTTGTCAAGTGATGAATAGTGAGCACCGAACCCGAGGTTCAAGGGACCCGGATTTGGGGGTGTCACATGTACTGCTATCACATAAGGAACTATTATTGACATGCGAGTAAAACTCCATTAGGTGTTCCTTAAGTGAGTCACGTTCAGTGAACTTATTCTCTAATAAGCACCTACATACTTGTTTTAGTGTCTCCACATAAATGATTACGGGATCAATAATCTTCTTCATAAAAGGAAACATAGTTTGTATTAATTTATCCGAATTCACTAACCCTCATTTTAGTGATACCACGATCAGAAACATTTTAGTTTTTGAACTATCTTGAATTTAGATCTCATTAGCGTGATCCTCATCATGATTCTTAAAGTGTTGCTCAAAACTATGGGTTTATCCATATAATTAATTCAGCCAATTAATCAAGAATAATGAAATTCCTTAATATTTTTATTAATAAACGAATAAAATTACAAAGTATATGCATATCACATCAAATATGATTGGCTTGAGGGCATACTACTTTCGGCATATATATCTATTATTATCATAATATTATTACAAATCCTGTTATGTATTGCGATAAATTTATGTCGACTTACAATTGCGAAACTTATGAATATATGAGATTAGTAGGAATTATAAGAGTGTCCCATTTATTACACACCTCTCCAAATAAGTTATCACTAATATTTATCCACGTAACTGACAATCAAATAGTCAACATAAAACATTCGCAATATATATTATTGTCCTATTATTACAGTTCTCCATATTACAGTCATCCCAAATAAAAGAACTTAATAATCAGAAAGGTTGATATGAGATGGAGGAAATTCAGATAGTGAATGAGGGAAAGAGGATTTGTTGCTGTTGTTGTTGTTGGTAAGAAGTATCGAATCCATATTAGCGTGGTGTACATAACCCACATTAGTGTCATTGATTCAAGGATGCATTATGTGAGCTATTGTTCCTTGGAGATTTTGAACTAGGGAAGTCAAAGAATCAAGTTAAGTCATAAGGTTCCCTTAGTTCTCAAGAAAGATTTGTTTCATGTCACTCAAAATGTGCACTTGTATTTCCACATTAGTACTTCTGTCACAATAATCCCTATCAGTTATCTTATATAAAAAAAAAGAGGCTTGGTAGGAAGACTCAAGTGATAGACTAAGTTGATAGTCTTCACAAACTTTTATCTAAGTGGTTCCAACTCTAAGCACAGGTGCTTGAAAATGGCAGTTGTTGACTTCGACATATTCCACCTATTTGGTTTTGATGATGATTTATATGGAATTGAGGTAAAGGGTATTTTGGCCTTTTCAAGATAGGATGATTAAATGAAGAAATACAAAAGTAGTGTTGAAGTCTTATGAAGATTTAGCAACAACAAAAAAATCTTGTGAAGCTTTAAGCAAAAAGGATTTGAGGAAATCAAATAGCTCGAAGATATGAAGATTTGAAGATAGGGTATGTGTGTCCATAAGAATCCAATGTAGGATCCTAACTCTATTTATATCTTAATCAAGGCTCTAAGATTTTAGTTTTCATGAAAGTTGAAAAAATCAAGCTTCTTTTGATACAGTGGTTAAGTTACTTCTTGAGCACTAGGAGGCCTTGGGATCCATACAAAAAAAAAAGTTAAAAAATATTGTATCACTCTAATTCAGGCTGATATATTGGTACTGGATTAACTGCTACGATTTTAAAAGAGAAATTAGTTTATCAAAATAAATAATTAAAGCTTTCAAAAGAAAATGATATAATTTTAGAATTATTGGGAAATAATTTTTAAAGTTAGATTTATCTTTTTCCCTTATTCCTTGGAGTTAGTTTGTTAAAGGCAAAGGTACATTTTATTGTAAGATCATTCAGGCTCAAACCAACTTCTATCAGTTTAGTCGGAAGGCAAGGGTCCAATCTATCAATCCATTCCAGTTTTTGGGACAATCCTTCATTGGTTGAGTGCCTAGTCAGGGAATCAATTTCATCTGATAAGCTTTATGTGCCTGGTTTCGGCTAATCCTGTTGAATAGACAACACTGTTGAAAGCTTGAAAATTCTTTAAGGTGATTTTTTTGAAGTCCCGTCTGGGGGAGTACAATATAATTTTAAGAGTTTATGATTATGGTAGTTTAACACCTCAAGGATGGGTAAAACTTGAAAATAATTAGTTATTATGATATATAGTCCTAATTTTTCAGAACAATTATTTATAAATATTTTTATTATTTAATTAGTGAAATTGGCATGTGAAAATATTTGTTACATGTTTGACTAAAATTGGTCGGTTGGGACAGATTTATACCAAAACTTAAAGATTTGTTTATAACATTAAAAAAATGAAACATTAAGAAATGATAATAAATTCTACAAAGACCGCTTATAAACTAGTGTTTTTACAACATCCCATAGGATACTAACTTTATAAATTGAGAGAAAATCAAGGAGCTTTAATTGTGTTAGAATTATCAAATAGATTTACAATAGTAAATAATATTACATTGTTAAAAGAATCAAAACTCCTTGATTTTTTCTAAAAATATAAAATTACTTAATTTCTATTGGATACTATAAAAATACCAGTTTTCCAAGCAGTACGTGCAAATTTGATTCTCTTAAGATATACATTGCAAATTCTCGTAAACTTCAGAAGAAATTATAGCAGTTTGCTCTATTTCAATCAGCTAACACGTTTACTAATGGTGAGATACATGCGACAGGCTAATAATAGATCAATCAAAACTTAAGTCGCTCACTTAGAAACCATCAGAACCTCACGCTGTACTTTATTCGTTTTCCTCGATGTAACACTTTAAAATTGGTATATAAATTTATTTTGTAACAAAATATTCCATCCATTTTAAAATATGAAATCATTATCAATTCTTTAAAATCAACTCAAGATATACTTGGACTTAAAATTAACATAAATCCTTTAATTTTAGTTAATACACTAATAAATATCATAAACTATCTAAAAAATATCACTCATTCTAAAATTTACTTTTTCATAAATTTGAATTAATTATTTCAATTTTGAGTTCAAAAATATCTCAAATTATCGTTTAAAAATTAACAAATATCTTATAATTTAAAACAGGGTAATTACTTGTTTTAAGTGACGAGGATCGTGCATATTTATGATAGGAAAGGATGCGGGTTTTGATCTCTTCCCTATTCAAAGATGTGCATTGTTTTTAAAATAGAAATGAACTACATGGATAAATAAAAATCCAAAATTTTTGTTCCTCCTACTTCAAGGAAGACAGAGCAAGTACAGCATTCCTTTGCGCACTAGAAAATGATAGCAAAACACTAGTAGTAGTTAAATGTAATACGTTGAGATGAGTTATTACGATACGAAGAAGGTCAAGTTATTGGAGTTCATACATCCAAAGGTCCTAATAAGATATATACACATTTTTACTTGTCATGCCATCTATCTCCTTGGCTCCCTCTCTCAATGACATCCACTTGGCTATCGCATCCTGGTAGATTCAGTTGCACACCGACAAAAGTGAATGTCTGGGGCAGAAGGAACTACAATATAATAGAAAAAATAAAATTAAATAATGCATTTAAATTTAAAAAAAGGAGACAAATCGGCTGAAACTTGGATCAGAAGACATTCATTTTCAGAATAGTGTAAAATATGACAAGCTATATCAGCAGGCTAAAAAATTGTCAGAATAAAACTACTTTATCAGCACAACATAGAACACAAGAGTTAGTCCACCGCCAAGGAATACCCAACCTATACACTCCTAACAGCACATGGAACAGAAACAAATATTTAGTGGTGCTTACCGTTCTCTTATTTTGTGTTATTCTTCAGGAACAGCCTTGTACGTTGATAAGCTTACTATATAAATAATAACAGAATGAAATCCACTTGAAGTCTTGAACGTTAGATAGTTTAACGTTGATAAACATTAAAATGCATGTTTTGCACATGTTTGATATCGTTTTTTTTTTGTTTTTTTTTTGTTTTTCCATTCTGAACTGTGTGGTTGATATATAGATATATAAAGACATTGACAGAATTTTAATCTGGCATTCAGCTTGATTTATATTAATACTGAAAGAAAGACATGTTCTCCAGATTTGCGCCAACACACAAACTTTCTCCTGATTATTTTTTAGTTTTCAGCTCATATTTGTCTATATACATGAACATGTATACATATATAGCTATGCACATGTGAGCGTGCTGATTGAGAAATGCAGACAAGTGTAACTTGCGATATTAGGTTTGGTATGATTTTCTTTCAAGAACTACTACATTAATGAGTTTCCCTGTTTCAATTTTAAAGTGATTTTGCTACTATGGTATGGATGGTTTCTGTGAAGATGGCGATGATGATGGTTTCGTATCATTTCCATGTAAAATATCAACATACGGCTTTAACATCTAGTAAGCATTTACCTCAAGGCCAACATGTCCATCAAGCCATACTTAAAAGAGATAGCTTTTCTGTGAAATCCGTGGTACCTACAGACTAATTACAAAGAACTTGTTAATATAAACACTTACAATTCTACAAAAGTAATGGATATTAAACAAGATTAGTAGCCTTGAAAAATTAAGATGGCAAGGCATTCTTGAAATGCATGAAACACGCTAACTAAAGCACCAAGTGTGAATGGAGAATGTAACATATAGAAATTACATAGTAACGAAAAAGCGAAATAGCAAAAGAATACTTATCCGAACCTAAATAAGCAGATGATATCTTCAAGATGCATCCAGGATATACGCCTATACGTGAGAGGTTACGATATGCGGAGTAGTTTTATTTCATCTAGTCTTTTGAGCTGTTTTAAGTGTTACTATGACTAGGAGAAGACTATAGAACATTTGATGCAATATTTTTTCAATAGTGCGTACGGCTCCAGTTGGTTATAACATGGGGCCCACCCATGTATGGTAAAGCATCAACTAATTACAATTTGAACCATTAGTATCTACTTATTTGTATACATATTTTGTTAACATAGCATTATTCATCTTTTTTTGCACCAATAGTTAATCAATTATAGATGCAATGCAAATATGTGGTGTTTTTTGTGATTTGTTTAATGTCGAGTCATACCATTCAAAAGACAACATTACACCATATTTCAGTAAATCGGATGGAATATGATGCCTCCTTAATTAAAGTTTTGGGTAGAGTTTTAATTCCCTATGCATGGGAGGTATTGAAAACCAAATGGAATAAATACACTTTTATCTTATCCAAAAAAAAAAAAATCTTAAACATTAAAGCACACGCACCACATTATAAATCACAATGATGTTCCATAAACAATAATACTAAGTAGACTATACTCCCTTTATTTTATTTTTACCTCAGGCTGTGACAACAACGTCGAACTCATATAAGAAGCGGGCCGAAATTGAGTTGAAGCCCGATTTCTAGTATGCTCACAGTATTTTCTGGTGTACACCTTTGCATCTTTAGCTATATCTTGGTCCTGGGTCTGTACCGATATGAACCATATTACAGCTGAGAAAATATTGTAATTCAAGAAATTGCAGAAAATTTCTGCAATAAATTAAAACACGCTTCAAATTAAAAATACAAAAGTCCTATACTACAGATGATAAAATGTCTTTCATTCTAAGAAGCGTGGATTCCGATACAGGGATTCGGTGGTTCAAGAAATCTCAAAAAATAAAGATTAGTATATGGCACAAATTTACATATTAAATAAATTTAATATTTATTACATATATCTATAGTTAATATTTATAGAAATATAAATTCAATTAATAAAATATTTTTACACATTCAAAGATTTCTTTGCTGTTTTGAACAACAAGCACAAATACCAAAGTTAATTTCAATTATTTAGGGGTTGTTTTGGGGGACAAAAATCAAACTTATGGGCACAAATAGCAAACTTAATCTCGTATAGATCATACCAAAATGGGCCCAAACCCGCCATGCAAGCAAACAGTGGTTTCGCTGTCACTTAGATATTTAATAATAAAATATAAAAAAGAACATGAAGCGGCACAACAAAACACGCTACATAAATAGAGAATATTGCATATGAAATAGCATGAAGATAATCGAGCCAAACGTCGCGAAAAGAAGAGCACAAGAATTTATTACGTAAGAAACCCTCATTAGCGAACGCAAACTTATCTGATTTTATGATCACAATTTTTGAATTTGCTTTGACCGAATCTCCTAGACGTATCTAATTTCAAGCAGAGCAGCCTCACCTGAATCTCCAGCAAATCCCTTTTCCAGCTCGCTGATGTCCTAATCCTTGATAAATAGCTCTCCCTCTTTCTCCGGTGACTAATGCATTCTAAGCTTAGTAGCTTACATTTTTCTTTGGCAGGAGTGGGGGGAAGGGAATTATCATTGTTCCCAAGGGAATTTTTAAGTCTATTGATAAAATTAACATACATTATAGTAGAGCATACAAATGCAACTAAACGTAATATCGAATGGCAACCACAAAGAGAGACACACATTGACATGGAACAATTATTTAGATGTATAAGTGCACTAAACAGATGAGCCTCATTCGAGCTTACATAATACTCCTATTCTCGGTATTCTATGAATCCTTTGAGGACCCCCTAGAAGAAGCACGGCATGCATCAAACCTTAGTCATATTTTCAATAATCTGTCCTCTTTTTTTTGCCAAAAATTATTTGAAGCCATACTAAAAATGATTATTGCACAGCATCAAATTAAACAAAATCCAGAATAGAGACAAAACTTGCAGTGGTAAGTTGATCAACCTTCAAATGATCGCTATCTTTGGGAGAATCCGTTAAGGTAACCTTCAGCAGATGCCTAGCTTTAATAACTTTCTGAATCTTACGTCTTTGCATAATCATCTCGTTGTCCCATTTTATATAATTTTCAATTAATTTTTTCTTACCTACAAAAAAAACATTTGTGTGAACAAAACATATATATCAGACTACGTAATAAACAGCAAGAACAGTTCTTTTTAAAAGGTAAACGTAAGTACAAGTAAAAAAGAACTGTGTAAAGGATTCAAAAGAGTAACTTTCAGAAATGTCTTCTTACGCATCTCCTTAACCGCCAGTATCTCAGACAACCGTTTCTCAAAAGCTGGCCCCTTGTACTTTTTAAGTTCATCCATCGCACGTACTGCAAACTCTTGCCCTGCGGCTTCTACCTTAACTGTAGACGAAGATAATTGTATTGAAGAATGCACCAAACACCTTGCAACCAAGCAACACCAAGGTGCGAATAACAATTGTAAAGGATAAACAGACTATAAAGCTAAGAGATTACTAACAAAATATAAAAGAAAACAGAATTCCACAAATGGAGCCAAAGGCGTATCATTTACTTACACAACTCTTTATTAGGCCTCCTTGGAAGAAAACAAAAGCCTCCAGAAGATTTACAACCTTCAAAACAAGTAGCTACAAGTACAAAATAAGGAAACACCTCCCGCTCATGATCCTGTGTCTCGTAAACATTTACAGTAATGTAGTGGAGGACACGGTGGGGTAAAATTTGATAATTGACCCTCACAATGCTTTCAAGACATAGGTGCTCATCCTGCAATAAATTGAAGTTTATTAGAAACTGTGACACTTCATGAAGGAAAAACAGAGGTGAGAGAGCCAAGCCAAGCAGTAGAAAATTACATTTGGGTGGCTCTTGTTGTGATCCTTAAAGGCAAATCCAATTATATCCTGGAGAGTAGGATCAGAGAGGTTAGGGGCTGGCACACAACAGATGCCTTTAGCAAGTCTATGGCCATAAGGGCTCGTAACACCAAAACCCTGCATAATCATCACGAGTGACAAAAAATTAAACTACGCAGAAAGTAAAACATTTCACTGTAAACATAAATTAAAAAATTAGCTAGCTATGACATTGCAAAAATTGAAATTGGGTCTAAATTGAATTTTCAGTGTCAATTTAGTGTCAATGTCAAGGGGTGAGTTTTGAAAATTGCCCTAAAATTTATTAATGAGTTTTCTACCCAATTAATATTGCATGATCAGTGGTGAAACATGAGGTGAACATGACAAGAATAGAGTGCCGAGAAACTGCAATTTCAGAAATTTTTGATACCCCAGTATTCCGAATTTCTTGAATGTACTTGTCATAATCCTCTTGATACTCCGGTGCAGGGCGCTTGTATAAATTAAAAAAATTGGTATCATCATCAGGATCATCCACAGACAACATCATCATCACAGCCCATCTTCTAGTTTTAGGCATCATTATCTCTATCTACAATTAGGAAAAACAAAAGTACAGGGGAGAGCATACATAAGTTACCATTTCACCCACAGACAAGCTAATCTGTCCGTTAAAAAGCCATCACTATCTACAAAACTGAAACCCTAACTTGTCAGAAACTACATCTATACCATTCTACTACTAATATGATACGACAAAAGTATAATAGATGAACAAAGCTCCAAATTAACTTCATACGAACAATCAATTAATCAATCGAAGAATAATAGAACAACCAAAAGCTAGGTTAAATCAGAATTCAGAAACAACCCCAACCCTAAACTCATAAAAACATACTACAAATTAACTTCATACGAAGAAAGAAAGACCAATTTGACTGTCCGATTCACTGCAACAAATTAGCATCAACATCCAAACATATCATCTTACCCAGCAATCGTAGGAGAGAATCAGATAGCCTTCGAGATCTGCGTTTTGTTTCCTTATAACCGTAATGACCTCAGTTTCCGCGTTTTCACACGAGTAACTCGTGATCAATTCATAATGACCAGAAATTAAATAGGCACTCAAATAATTACATGTTCGAGTACCATTAAAAAAAATTCCTTATCAATTTTAATATAAATAAAAATTCAATCGATTTAATTAATTAGTATATAACAATTATTTAACAAAAAATGTTTTAGTAACACTTCGAATTAAAGTAATTTTATTTGATATATAAATTCAAATAAAATTGAATGGAAATAAATGTGGATAGCTCAGAACAAAATTTAATTTGAATTTTCAGTTCGAAAGATTATTTTTTTGTTGACGAGCTATGACAATTG
This sequence comes from Hedera helix, assembly GCA_947179155.2. Lineage (NCBI taxonomy): Eukaryota > Viridiplantae > Streptophyta > Magnoliopsida > Apiales > Araliaceae > Hedera > Hedera helix. The sequence goes on along the minus strand of OX359282.1, from coordinate 11,512,264 downwards.
CACTTGTTAACGTAACTAATAGAATTATTGAAATGAGTTCAAATAGAAGAAGAAAAAAAATCTGTTGATAGGTAAATCCGAATTTGTTGATACAGATCTTGTGAAATTATCACTTTTATTTGTGAAAATATCAATTCCCTTAATTCTTATTCATACTACCATTCTTAGGTCCCGTTAGGCAATTATTTTACTTATTCCAAAACCACTTATATATAAGTTAAAATTTAATAGAATTTATAAGTTATTTTAAGTTGTGACTTACACAAGTGAAAGTGTTTAACTTATAACATTTAAATTAACTTTGAACAAATTAGAAGGTGGTTGACCAGTAATGACTTATTAATTAAAATAAATTACATATTAGTAAGTAAATAAAACATATTCATTCAATATTTTATCAAATTAATCACATTTCCAACAATAATAAATATCAAATTAATCACATTTCCAACAATAATAAAATATCAAATCTTCAATCCGTTACATACAGAGTATAAAATTATGTTAAAGATTAATTTAAAGAAAATACGCATGCAAATAATCATTTTGATGCATTGTTAACCACATGCAGAAATAATTTTGACTCTTAATATACTACAATTGATAATAGCTTAAACGAGAGAAATGGAGAAGAAAGAGGGGTAGAGAGATACTAAGAGAAGAATAAATATAAAAGACGGAGAGAGATTATATGCTAATTTGTAAAAGAAAATGAAAGGTAAAATAATCATTACATTTGGTCAAAGTCAAACTAACTTATTAAAAATGACTTACAAGTAATTTTTTAAAATGTAATAAACTATAATTTCTCAAAAAGGACTTATAAATCAAGTTATAAGTTAAAAATTAAGTTACACACGAAAACTCAAATAGTAAACGCTAACTTATAAGCTGATTTGACAAATTTATAAGTCACTTTATAACAAGGCTTATTGTAGAATTATTATATTGTTAATATTTTTTGTAAAATTATTTTAACAAATAAAGTAATTATTTTTTATTTTTAAATTATATAGTATTCATGTCTCATTGTATAATTATTCTTATTTAGGAATAAGAATCTTGTCCTACATGACTTACAAGGTGAGAAAACGGGATTCATTTTCTCACATCTTTTAAATGGTTGCTAAGCTCATGTAAGACTCTCACAACATATTATTCTTTAGTCTTATTATGTGGACTTAAATCTAATCACTCCCAAAGTGTTTAACTCGAACATTTCACGTTACTCACCTATTTTAACCCATATTTGAAATCTCGCCTCCGATCATTATGTCACGACAGACAATCTCATTCACATGAGCATATGTCCTATGGTCATGCCACAGGTCTTAGTTTAGCCATTGTGTGAATGCCTAACTCTAATTTTTGGATTGCTCACTTTCCAAGTATAGAAGGCGAGGGCAAACTATATTCAGTTAATCTAACTAACCTCATTTTAGCACCTGCCAATGCGACATATAAATAATATTTCATTTTTGCTCACTACTAATATAATATCCAAGATATTATGACGTTGTAAAAAGATTTAAATAAATAAAATGTGTGTGTTTTAATTAATTAAACTAGGAAAGTAATATGAATGGTGTGGATTATATATATATATATATATATTATTGTTACAATTACTAATTTTAATGTATTGTGTAAATAAAGAGGGGATTAATATTAAAAATTAATTCTAAATTAATTAAAAGTTAATGAGAGAATTAACAAGGTCATGATGTTGATTATAGATTAATTAATAATTATGGAGAATTTTTGAGAATTATTAAGAAGAGTAATTAATTATATAAAATATATAGTAATAAATTATATATTTTATATAAGGAAATACAATTAAGTATAGAGTAATTTATAATTATATAAATTATATAAGAGTAAATATATTATTTATATAAGAAAATAAAATTTATTAAGGAAAAGTTAATAATTCTATAAATTATACAATATTGTATTGTATAGTTTATATAAAATATATGAAATGGTAAAAAAGAATAATTAATAAATATGAATAATTCTTATTTTTAATAAGATAAATTGTGTTTATGTAAACTAGAATTATTTCTATTTTATGAGACTTAATATTTTTGTGATTTAAATATGTGAAAGAATTTATTATAATACATAATACGTATATATAATAAATGATATATGTACATATTATGTAGTGGGAAGAAATACATAGATGTTTATGTAACGTATATGTAACAAAGTTGAAATGTGAGAAATTTAATTTTATTAAGTTATATGTGTTATTTTATTAATTTTGGAATTATAAAGTACATCATATAATTACATGCATGCCATTATGCGTGTACAAAATTTATCAAGTAAAGTACCTTAAAAGGGTATAAATATTATTTATAAATCAATTTATGAATTTTAGTAAATTAAAATAAATATTTTACATACATTATATAAAATATTTATTATATGAAATAACTACGTAAATTAGGAAGTGTGCATGATTTTTTCCGAATTAACTTCTAAGTCGGTGGACTTGGAGACAAAATTTAAAACTAATTCACACACACTTAAGGCTTATATATGGAAGAGGAAAAAAATAATAAAAATAAAAACAATCACTAAATCTCCAAAATACCAACATCACTGTCTCATTTCTTTATCTCTTCTTCTTTCCACCACCATCACCGCCAAGAGAGGAATTTTTTTTGGTGCCATCAAGGTGAATAACAAGCTTCAAAGAAAGATTTTTCAAGTTTGGGGAAGGTATAAAACTATCTATTTGATTTATTTTAGTCTTTTTGGTGATAAAATAATTTTTTTAAAAATTAGTAAATAATTAGAATAATTATTCAATATAATTTTTGGAGGTAAACTTATAGATTATATAATGTTTAGAGTATTTATGATGTGAAAAATGAGATAAAAAATGGTGTAAAATTATTTTGTTGGGCTACTGTTAACGGAAAGGAAGAAGAAAAAAAAAATTAATGCGCGGGCGGCCAAAATATTTTCGGAAGCCAGGATGAAACGGTAACGATTCAGGGACGGAAAGCTGAGTCGCGCTGTGTGCGTCGACCAATTTTTTTTTTGTAACCGGCATGGGAAACGACGTCGTTTGGGTGGGAGAAGAGGCAGGGCCACACCATGCGCAGCGGACCACGTTTTGGTTATTTACGATTTTTCCACCGGTCCAGTTTTTTCACATAATTACGAAAACGCCATCAAGATTTTATTTAATTAAAATAAATGTTTAAAAATAAATTTTTTTTTTATAAAAATCAGTAAAATATATAAAAATGATTTATAAATTAAATTTAACATTTTTCCAATTTTGAGGAATAATTCCAATTAATATTTAAGTATTTTACATATGAGGACATAAAAGGGCACGGTTAGATTAAATAACCAAATTAGGTTATAATTAATTGTAAACCCTAAAATAGATCCGACAGGTAAAATAATTATGTTGTGAGCAATATTAATTATATAAATTAATATCATGGGTTACTAAATTGGTATTATTTGATTATGTTATTATTATAGGTGGTCCAATAAAGGGTTATTAACCGTTAATTTAATAATCGGACATCGAAGCAAGTTCCTAAACCCTAATCTTGACCCATTAATCATATGTTATATATTAAAATCCTAACTGAGTTCCATTTCCTAAGTTTTATCATTATTCCATTTTCTTGAATATTGATTTCGATTGATGTTGTAAATTGTTCAATTAAGATTGAAAATCTCTGTTGTTACTCACATTCATTCTTAAATGCCAATTATAACGAATCATAATTGTTGATGAGTGAGTTGATGATTATGAGTCTATACCATTTGTCCGGCTAGACTGTTGATATAGTTGAATCTCAAATTACTCTTTATCGTTAAGTGCTGAACCAATCCAGATTGTTTTGGTGCGGACTCCTAGAAACTGAGATGAACAACCCTGTTTCAGGGGATATAGCTTGTCGGATGGTTTAAATTTCGATACCCCTTGATATGCGGTAATATGATGTGCACAATCATAGGTACGAGAGGCCAACCACCTCGAGTATGTGTATAAGGTTTAATGGCCTTTATGACACATACAGGTTATGTGACACCCCAAGATTTTACGAAAATTTTAAATAAGGATTATGGATAATTAAGTGAAGGTTATAAAATAAAACCTAGTTAAAGTGATTAAATATGATTATTATGTGATTAAATTGAATTATTACGTGATCAATGCGTTAGAAAGAACCTGTGTGGTTGAAATATTAAGGAGGGACCTACGTGGTCGAATATAGAAAGATAAAATAAACCAGAGAATTATGAAAATGAGAAATTATAATGAAAATGAATTTTGAATGGTTATATTAAAAATTTGAGCAAAACGATTTATTGTAATACCTATAATAAGGTAATTTGGGGAGGATTATTGTAAGACACGAAGTTATGTGTCAAAAGATAATAGAGTGATTATGTGTTTATGTATATGTGTGAATATGTATGTATTTGAATCGGTAAAGATAGAAGGTTTAAAGTTTAGAAAATATTGGAATAAGAAATGAGCATGTGAATCAATGTTTGGTTATGAATGTTAATAACGGGTTTAAGGAATGGGCCTAGAGAGGTGAGGTGATGAAAACGAGAAGTTGGGATATGTATGTAGGTGTTGTAAAGAAGAAACCGTATGATTAACTCGGGTATTAAGGATGTAATATAACGATTTTGAATGTTTGGAAATTATTAGGGAATTGAGGTAAATTGATCGATATAAATTGATGATGTATATGATATGTAAATATAGAATGTGATACCCCGTAAATGAATAGAAAGCGTGTTGGATACAAGTAAGGTGCAAAGTTGGCAGTATATGTATTGAGTAAATAAACGAAAGGAAGTTAAAGTCGAAATAATGTTAAATGAGTTTAAAGGAATAAAGGACGATGGATTTTGGTAATCCGGTCGTGGTTCGCTTCTCGAGGAAGCGATTTATGGAAAAAGTGAGTAATTCGACTATTTGAGATGTCGGGAATCGAAATTTGTGAAATACGGGAATAAGAAAATTCGTAGGAAACGAGAATTGTATTTATGGGTAAAAGAAGGTTATGTGATCGATTTGCGATTAAATGGTTAATTAAGTCCTATAATGAGTCTACGTGGATGTAGCATGATGGAAAATGAACAACCTAGACGGTTGATTGAAAGAAGAATTAATTTAAACGATTATGAAATGAATTATGGGGGGATAATGTATAAAAGTTTAGTTATGGGGGGAAAGGTTGCAAGAAATGAAAACTTAGCTAAATTGTCAATTTACCAAAATACCCCTCAACAAATTAGATAATTACCGTTGTGTCCTAAAGGGTAAAATGACCGAAATACCCTTGACAATTTGGATAATGACTTATATGTCCCAAGTGGTGAAATGACAAGAACGCCCCTCATTTATCATAGGAAAATGACCAAAACGCCCTCGGTTAATATTAGCAATGGTTAAGTCAACTTAACCATCTTGGGTTAAGCTTTATTTAAGCTAGCAAGGTATTGTTTTTCTTCATTTTTGCTGGAAAATCTTGAGCCATACGAGAGAGAGAGAAAGAAAGAGGAGAAGCCATGTGAAGAAGGAGAAAAGCTTGGAAAATATGGAGCTAAGGAGCTTAAATGTTCATGGAGCAAGAAGGAAAAGTGATGTACTCATCAAGAGGATGCTAGACATGTAAAGAAGTTTGACATACATGAAGGTATAACCATGCTCTTGCTTCAAAGTTTAGTGTTTATAAGTTTAAATTCAAGAATAAGGATGGCCATGCATGAACAAGTAGCTAGATGTAAAGATTATGCTAGTTACATGCTTTAAATGTGACTAATCATGAAACCCTAGAGACAAGTTAGAAGAACAAAGTGATGAGTTAGTTATGTTTATGTATACAAGCTAGAAGTCATGTTTTAAGATATGATCAAGTGCTATATGTTACTAAATTTGGTAAAAACTTAGATAGAAAGGTTGATTAGGAAGAAATCATGTGAGTGTTCATGTTAAAATAGCTTATAAGATGCTTTGAAGATTAAAAGGTATGTTTTATAAAGGAAAGTTGAATACTAGGCTATACTTTTTGTATTGATTTCATAATAATCTGTAAAGTGCTTTAGAATGTGCAGTTAGAAGTTATGTGGACATATAAAGTTGTAGAATGGGCATATGGTTACCTATGTGGTGATTGAAGGTTTAAATGTCAAGTTGGTTTATGTGTTGAATTTTGAAAGTTAGGAAAATTTGTGAAAATAGCATCAAAAGGTGATTTTTGGCAATTTTGGGTGATTAAAGGCAAAATGAAGTCACATGACGTGTTTTCATGTTAATACACGTGTCTAGGTCATTTTGAAAGTTAACGGAATCAAATTTGGTTGAATTGGCGATTCGAACGATCGAAATCGATCGTTTCGAACCTAAACGGATTTTTACGGACAATTCTCGCCTCGTGCGAAATTTTATCGTTTTGAAAGTTTGGACATGTCATATATAGGTTATATGAACTATGTCAAGTGTTGAATTGATGTTTTAAATCAAATGGCCAAAAATCACAAGAATTGCAAAAGTTGATTTTGAAAATTCTGAAATTTCCTAAGTATAGAAACAAGTTGAACAGCCCTCCTACGGGCTAAGATATCTATGATTTTAAGAAGCCAAATGTGGAAATAGAAAATTTTATAAAATACTATGTTATAAGGTCTACATGTGTACCAATTTTGGTGTTAATTGGATGTGTGGATTGAGAGTTAAAAATCAGCAATGTAGCAGAGAAAATCAGAGGAGGCTGGTACAGAGCACTGAGCCGGGGCGCAGTGTTTTGTACTAAACACTGCGCCGGGGCGCAGTGTTACTGTTCATGGCTGAGGACTTTTCGCTGGCAGCGCGATCTGGTACGGCCGGGGCGCAGTTTACTGTAGCAAGAGGAAAAAATTTAATGTCCAGAAAGCTATATTTTGATGTACAATGATAAAAATGGGTTATGTAAACTCTAAATGAATAAGTATAAGCTTTATAAAGGATGTCAATGTATAATAAAACGATATACGACATAACATAACATGCCTAAAGCTAAGCCAAAACATGTTATAAGTTATGAAAAAGGTCAGAAGCAAGTTAGGGTGTATTATAAACCTACATAAGGTGTAATACATCAAATATGAAATGGTTAAAGACGGATGATCATGTATTTATGGAATTAGTTTGATAAGTTATACAAGTTTATGATCTTATAATGACATATAAGCTATATGTTGACAGACAGAGTTCGAAACGAGCAAGCCAATAAGACGGATAACGAAGGATGATTGAGGAAGTACAGGTTAAGTAAAACAAAGACGTACAGGCAAGTGTTCAGACTTAAATGTAATAAACGTTCTATGTGAACTACGTGATAGTTAATGAGTTGAAACGTGTCTTATGTACAACTATATGGTTTAATTGCTAAATGAATTACGTGACATTATGCACATCATACTAAAGTAAGGGATGCATGACGCATTGATTTAAACTGTAAGTATGAAATGTGTTATCTGATCTACTTGCTGAGCCTATGTGCTCACCCTTGCTATGAACTAACATTTCAGGTAAATTACAAGAAGGCCGGAGGTTCCGGTGCCGCTAAGGTAAAGAATATGAATAGATGGATATATAGGAAGCAAAATCTGCTATATGTAATTTATAGTACGTGAAGGCAATGAATGTTGGGAGTCCGTAGAGATGAATTTGTATGTATGCAAGATTCAGGAATATTTGTATTAATGAAAAATGAAGATATATTTGATAGTTGTGATTGATATGTAATAAATTTATCTGTATGGATAAACATGTGTACATAGAATGTATATTTGAATAGTCATGACGGATGCAACAGAATATGTATATATATGAATGTGAGCAGGAACAGGTAAAATTAATTAGGGCCATGTGTGAATATTTCATGGCGAAATTTTGTTACGGATTACATTAAATCACGATTTGTATGATTATAAAATGAAATAGAAACGGTCGCAATTAATAAGCGTCGACATAAATGCTAATGAATTGGATAAGTGAACGTTGCGATCCTGAGACAGGTGTAAGAAATGTAAAGTTAAATAAGTTTTTAAAAAAAAAAAAATATGGACCGAATTTATGGTCACGTGATTGGTTGAAGGTTAAGAATAACGCACGAGATCCCTGTTAATATGAATTTAAAGTTAAATAATTATGATATCCAGAGATAATCGGATAATTAAATAAGGTATAAAATTTAATGCACGGGGTCTCGGTTAACAAGGTTTTAAGTTAATCACTATGTAATCCAGATATAATTGGAGTTAATTAAGGAAGGTGGGATCTCGGGGCGTTTCAGGTTATCAGTGTTACTATTGATTAACCTATGTTCAATGGTCTTGTGACCCTCAGTATGATTCTTATTTATCATGTTTCAAAAGATATTTCTTTCAGTTATTCTCTTTCATTTGGAATGAGTTAATGTTACCTTGTTGGTTATGTTATTGTTATAAATTCTTTTCCTTATGATGCATTATTATTCAATTTATTATACTTGCTAAGCATTTCGGTTGCTCATTCTTGCTTGATTAATGTGTCGCAGACAAAGATGTTAAATCTGAAGGTCTAAATAAGAAAGACAAAGGCAAAGGAAAGATGTTGGAATGAAGAAATGATGAAATATCCCCTGCTGGTAGTTTTAAATCCATTTTGTGGCTTTAGATACGAAATATTTACCTTAATAACGCTGTATGTACGTAAAGGTTGATGACCCTGGGGGTTTGTTAGATATATTTTGTAATAAGTTGAATATTAATGGATGTAATATTTATTAATAGAAATTTTGAGTAGCGGTAAATGAAAGTAGAATGTATGAATGGTGAGCACCTAAATCGAGGTTCAAGGAACCCAGATTTGGGCGTGTCACAAGATGGTATCAGAGCTGAAGGGTTTAAGACTATAGGTGGGGGAGAACCTTAGTACAAAATCTAGATATGAGTATGTAACTCAAATTGAGTTTAAGAAAGGGGAAGTAGGGAATGTAAGCGATCTAAAAGTCACAAATTATGTGTTATTTAAAAGTTATTATGTGATTGTTAGATTAACGTTAATAGAAGGTTATTGTGTTGTTATTTTATAGGATGTCGGAAACAGGCGAGCCATGTGGAGCTAGGCCCGAAGAGGAAGAAGTTATGGATATACATGTAGTACATGAGCAGGTGGTTGCTAGTCCACTAGTGTCTATGGAACGGTCAGAGTATGGACCAGACCTTGAACCAGAAGAGCATATGGAAGTAAATGAAGAAGACGAAGAAGAGGAATTAGGAGGGTCTTCTGAAGGTACTCCACATAAAAATTTAGACCTAAATAAAGAATTAATAGCTAATGCCATAGACACTATAAATGGTTTAGAGATTCAGGTGGCCGATCTTACACACCAAGTACATGAGTTAGAAGCCCAAGCTGTAGCTTAAAACATGGTGTCACAACAAAGAGAGGAATAACTTCAGGTCCTTACCCAACAAAAAAGTGAGGCAGTAAATCAACTGTCCCAAGCTAAACATAGAATAACAGAGCTGTCTACAGAAAGACAGATCCTCGGTGATAGGTTGAATAGAGAGATGGTAGAACGTTCAAGGATTGAAAATGCTTGGGGTAGAGCAACTAGGCGAGTAGACTTTGCGAAAAATGAGGTGATGGCTAAACAGGTAAGGATGGACGATATGGAGTATGCTTTTTGGTGCGCAATTGAAAGAGCACAAAACAGGATTCGATGTTATCCGGTGGAGGATGGCCAGTATTGGCGAGACATTGTATGGCGATCAATATTATAAGATAAGAATACGAGGAAGTAGTGAGAAGAGGAATGTGTAACGCCCCCAAAATCCCCCGCGCTTTCGATGCGGCGGACCTTGTGCGTTAATTTCATACATCTATTGATTTAACCAATGATCCCATAATCATATTGGTTAAATTAGTCTTATTTTAGACTATACATTAAAAATTTCTCTTAACTTTGTCCCTGGATCTTAACTTGATCTCAGTCTCATAAGTATACAAGTATCAACTTGTATTTCATCCGTATAAATGGATAAAACCATATATAACGGTTTAATTTTAACCTTAGGATTTAAATATTCTATATACGTCCACTTGTAACGGTCTCATTCGTACTACAAGTATCAATATACAAAGATATCTCTTCATATCAATAATCCTACTTATATGGTATTCAGAATAGTAATAACAAGTTATACTTGGGTCCGAGGAACCTTAACGATGGATTTGACCAGTCAACATCGCTTAGTTCTGTCTCAGATGTACAGCACTCACAAGTTATTTACCGATCCTCATCCAGATAAATAGATCATTATCAATACTATGTTAAATTTTAACAATTCTAGGTTATATCAAAATAAAGACATAACAACATTCTGATGATAATTATTTATATCATTCATTCAATATTCGGTTACATGTTTGTTTGTTCGTATTACAACAGTCATTATGACATATACAAATACAATCAATTTACATGAAGACCTAATCTATGCTGCATCTTTAAGTTCATGATCTTCTTAACGTTCATCTTTAATCTGCAAATAAGGTTTTATTCGCAAGAATGAGCACGACGGCTCAACAAGTCTATCATACAGCACATACGCAGTTTATGCTTTCATATAAACTTTAACATGCATTGACTGAACATAATTCTCCATTTAATATCACATATAACTCACGTTCCAACAATTTATATCACATTGACACATAAAGTGTATAAATCATGTTCGTAAATCGTAAACATAAAACATAACAGTTAGAAGGCTTGTAAACATCAGTTAAAGACTTCACATATCATCTATTGCATAATAACATGACATTACACATCTCATTTAACATTTTAACAATACTACACAAGTAGCACATAGCAAGAGTTAGAAGACTTGCCTTGAAACCGTTTTAGGGTTTTCCCAGGAAATCGTTAAACGCCTACAAAAAGGGTTACGCGACCCCGAATGTTAGTTTATCAAAATTTTCTTTTGAATAAGTCTTAGAATAACTTAATTAGACTATTTCCATAGGTGGAATTAATTGAAAAATTGGCTAACTCAAAAACTCATTTTTAAGCCCTAAAATCCGAATGCCCCTTAAAAATTCAGCTTTGACCTCTTTTACTGCGACAGCCATAACTTTGTCGTACGAAAACATTTTGAAGTGATTCTTGAGTCTAAATTTCTTAGAATTTCATGATCTACAACTTTCATTTAGGTTACTAAGGCATATTCAGACTTTAAATTTTCGGAAATTTGCAAAAATATTCTGCGACTATATTAGACCTAACTTTATTTGATCCGATTGGTAAAACATGATACCTCAAGCATTAATTTGCTAAGATAACATGTTCTAACACTCCGTATCACTTCATAACATAAAAATAACAAAATCATAAACCTACTTATATAAGATTTCATGACTTTTTCTCAAGAACACGAAGAACGAATCGAAGAACACGAAGAACACGAAGAACAAAGTTTCATCGTTCTTCGTTTCGACTACTAAAACTTGATGCCACAAGCATTATTTAGCAAGGCCATCATGTTTCATCATCCCATAACACTAAATTACCAAATCATAAACCTACTTATGTAGAAATTATGACTTTTGCTCAAGAACACACGAAAAACACGAAGAACGAAAAATCGTACATGGTAACGACTTATGTTCTTGAGCTTTTGGATTTCATACTTGAAATAATTTGAACATTATAACTGCTTACATATGTGATTATAACACTTTATAATTGACAAAATTTGGTCATTATAACGACTTGTTTACTTAATTATAACAATTTATAATAATACTCCAGAACATACGAAGAACACGGAGAACGGATAAACCGTACATGGATACGACGTATGTTCTTGAACTTTAAACTATGAAATAAAATTTAACATAACAACGACTTGCTCAAGTCATAAGGAACACGCAGAACGAAAAATCGTACATGGCTACGACTTATGTTCTTGAGCCTCATCGATAAAAATAAACATTATAATAACTAAGAATCGTACCTTTTGTTATTGCAAGCTTTAACTATTTCTTTGCAATTTCCAATACATGAATTATAACTAGGAGTAATAGATATAGAGAGTAATTTTGCTCTTGCAAAAGCTTTGGAAAAAGATGAAGAAATGAATGAGTTTAGCTTCCTATTTATAGGAAAATCAAAGGTCAGGGTAATTTGGTCATTAGTTAAAAAGACCAAGGGCATTTTAGTCTTTTCGCACATTATTTAATTAATAAAGCTAAAATAATATCTAGAGTGTGCCAGGCGTGTGCCAGCGTGTGCCAGGCGTGTGCCAGGCATGCGCCAGCATGTGCCAGCCACACTCTTACCCACTCTTTCTTCCGTTTTCAGCATATCGGATAAATCGCGTACGATTAATTTAAAATATTTCGCATTAGTAATATAAGTTTTAATTACTTATACATATTTTATTCATAAAATACATCATACAGTATTAATATGATGTCTCGTCTGACCCTCAAAGTTTTTCTTGAATTAATCTCGGATAACCTTCCGTGTATTTTTCTCAAATACACCTACCGGGCGATGCGATTGATAAATTTCTTTCATTCTAGACACTAATTATGATTGAATAATATAATTAGGTATTAATCTGATAAATTTGATTATTCAAATTTAATGTTAACCTATCTCATGATCCGTTTGATGAAAACAATACGGATGAATTAGCAGTTAATTATATAACAGTCTGATTCCAACTAATTTGGTTAACTTCTACTGATTTAAAAATTTGATATTACTGAGTTTTGTTCCGAATGAACACTTTCTGTAAAGTGAAAAGTCCAAAAGACTTGGCACGTTTTTCGGTGAATAGTGTTTTTAACGACCATTTCTCAGAAAATGGTTAGAAGACCAAAAAGTCAAAAATAATATTTATTTTTGTCTTTTCCCTATTTCGTCTTATTCCCGACACACTTTTCGAGAAAATCTTTTATTGCTTATTACGCACCGGTGTTGCATACAAACACTGTATCCATCAACGGTTTGATCAAAAACGGAAAGCGTTTTCGTTTGAAGAGCGATTTACGTTTTATTTATGGAAAAATATTAGTGGCTCCCTGGTATCTATTCCCCGTATAAATGCTATATCGTGAAATAGAAAAAGTCCAAACGTTGAAAAGAACGTTCAAAAAGACGACAAACGTTTTCTCGTAAATTGTGTCTTTTTCGTCTTTTTCCCAAGAAAATTTTATTGATTCCCTGGCATCTAAACCTCATATTATCACTATGTCGTGAAATACAAGAAGTCCTACAGATGAAAGAAACGATCAAACGAATGAAAAACGTTTCTTCGTGAATAGTGCTTTTTACACGTTTTTCGAGAAAAAACTTTTACTGACTGTTACGTGTTTTCAAATCGTGGGAAGGTTGAATCCTTAAACGGAATGTCAATTTGACCTTCACATTTTGCTCGAGGGCCTAGGTTATTTTCTAGGGCTTAGACCCTAGGGTTAGGGTTTAGGTTTTAACTCTTTTTCCAATTTAGGTTTTTGCCCTAAATTAACTTATGATTTTTAATAAGTGTTAAGGTTAATTACTTGAACCAAAACACAAAATCCTACACATAGATTTTTCATACAACACATTTAAAAGCTCAATTCAAGCTTTACTAATCACATAACACAAATTAGGTTAAAGATTTTAATCTCTTAGTTGTATACGATCGTAGTTTCGATTCGTATATATTCTTTAAGATAGCTCAAGGTATGCTTGAGCAATCAATCTTAGGTTTTGAATTGACAACCTTGCTTAGATCTTGTTAGATCACTTTTGAAATATTTGGGATATTACAGAATGAATCCGTGAAACGTAGGGTAATGTGATGTTGGGGTGTGTGTGTGTATATATATATATATATATATATCTATCTATATATATATATATATATATATATATATATATATATTTGTGGTTATGTAAATAGTATGGGATCCTACTTTTGGTGTAAATGGTAGAGATATGATATGTGAATAGGATGTATGTGAGACCTGGGGTATGTACATGCTTTATAAAATAGTTGACTGTTAATGTGAATATATGAATGGTAGTGTTATGAAGTATGTTTTGATATAAATTGCAAATTTTAAATTCTGCATAATAAATATAGTAATGTAAATTGATACGAAGTTATATTTCAGAATGCCGCCAAAGAGAGGTAGGCCTGCTAGGCGGGCACCAAAAGAATTAGTGAATGAAATCACTGGGACAGGTGCAAGAACAGAACCAGAAACAACCCCCATTTGATTTGGTGCTAAGGTTAGTAGACTTACTAACAAGAGCAATGCAAAATAGGAATCCAGTTCATGCTGAACAAAATGTCCAACCCCCTCACTTTGCAAATTTTAAAGATTTTAAAGTAGCTGGGCCACCAGAATTTAAGGGCTCTATAAACCCTATAGAAGCTCAAACTTGGATTATGGAAATGGAGAGGGTTTTTGAGGTGGTTAGGGTAGTAGAGGAGTAGAAGATTGCTTTTGCAACCTTCATGATGAAAGGAAAGGCTGCCCACTGGTGGCAAGCAAATCGGAATAGAGAGGTAGGAGAAATAGTTCCTTAGGAAAGGTTTAAGGAACCATTTTTCGAAAACAATATTCCAACTAGTATGCAGAGTAAATTAAAAGTTCAGTTTTTGGATTTAAAGAAAAATAACATGTCAGTAGCTGAATATGCAGCTAAGTTTAATGAATTGGCCCGGTTTGCTCCATACCAGGTCAGTACAGAAGAGCGAAAAGCTAAAAGATTTGAACAGGGATTGAAACCCTGGATCTATAGCAAGGTGAATATGTTTCAGCTAAAAACATATGCTGATGTATTGGAAAAGGCAATCTTGGCTGAGGGAGGTAGTGAAGCTATTATGAAATATCATCAAGAACAAAAGAAAAGGAAAAGTGAAGGAGATTTTAAGGGGGGAAGTGGTAGTAATACCAACCCTCCTAGTAAGAAAAGGTGGAGTGGTAGTACCTACACCTCCGAAAACAAATCCAGAGATGTAAAGAAAAAAATCAAACCGTGTAGTAATTATGGGAAGAATCATTCAGGGGTTTGTTTGAAAGGGAAAAAGGTTTGTTATAAGTGCCAACAAGAGGGACACATTGCACCAGAATGTCCAAAACTGAAGAAAACATGATGTTTTAACTGTGGAGCGACATACCATTTTGCTCGGAATTGTCCAAAGAAGACGATGGAGGTGACCAGTGGAGTGAAAGGAGCAAACACCAGAGGGAAGCTGACATTCCCTGCACCAGCTCAACCAGGCCGTCCTACCGCCCGAACCTTTAACATGACGGTGCAAGATGCAGAAAAGTCTAAAGATGTGGTGTCAGGTATTATTTCCATTTGCAATACTAATGCATGTGTATTTTTTGATTCGGGTGCTACATGCTCTTTTATATCTGATGAATTTGCTAAAGGACTAGGGTTGACTCATGAAAACTTAGAACAACCCTTGAACATAAAGATTGCAAATAAAGAAGTGATACATATTAATCATGTGTATAAGCATTGTCCTATGTTGATAGGAAAGCATAAGTTATATGTGAACTTAATTCCGACACGTCTTGGAGAATTTGACGACATTTTAGGAATGGGCTGTTTTTATAACCATAAGGCCATGAGTGATGGTCAGAGGAAGTGTGTAACTTTACAGACTCCCAAAAAGTCAAAAGTAGTGTTTTATGGTAACAAATCACCGAGACAATTTAGTTGTCTGTCAGTCATACAAGCTAGAAAGGTGTTAAGGAAGGGAGGCACGAGATACTTAACATATGTGGTAGATACCCAGAAAGGGGAGATAAAAATGGAGAAAATACCAATAGTGAATGAATTTCTCGACGTTTTCCGGATGACTTACCTGGTCTTCCGTCAGATCGAAAAATCGAGTTTATGATTGATTTAGCACTGGGAACAGCTCCAATATCTAAGGCTCCGTATAGAATGGCTCCAATGGAAATGAAAGAGTTAATTAAGCAACTACATGAACTATTAGATAAGAAGTTTATTCAGCCGAGTGTGTCTTCATGGGGAGCACCAGTGCTATTTGTTAAAAAGAAAGATGAAACCTTATGATTGTGTATCGATTACAGAGAGTTAAATAAGTTGACCATCAAGAATAAATACCCTTTACCAAGAATTGATGATCTTTTTGATCAGTTAAAGGGAGCAAGATATTTTTCAAAGATTGATCTTCGGTCAGGGTATTATCAACTGAAAATAAGGAAGGAGGATGTACCAAAAACAACATTCAGAACTCGTTATGGTCATTACGAGTTTCTGGTGATGCCGTTTGGATTGACGAATGCACCAACGACATTCATGGATATGATGAATAGGATTTTTAAACCCTATTTGGATAAATTTGTAGTGGTGTTCATAGATGATAGCTTAGTATATTCCAAGTCTCAGGAAGAGTATGCAGATCATTTAAAGATAGTGCTGGAAACTTTGAGACATGAAAATTTATATGCCAAATTCTCGAAGTGTAAATTCTGGTTGGAAAGAGTTCACTTTTTGGGTCATGTTATTGATAAAGATGGAATTTCTGTGGACCCTGCAAAAGTTGAAGCTGTGATTAATTGGGAATAGCTAAAGACACCAACAGATGTGAGAAGTTTCTTGGGTCTAGCGGGTTATTATCGACGATTTATTCAAGATTTTTCTAAGATAGCAACTCCGCTAACCAATTTAACCAGAAAGATTGTAAAATTTGTATGGACAGATAAATGTGAAGAAAGTTTTTGTGAGTTAAAGAAAAAGTAAAGCGAAGCTCCGGTGTTAGCTTTGCCTGATGAAACAAAAATTTTTGTGGTGTATAGTGATGCCTCTCATAAAGGATTAGGTTGTGTGCTTATGCAGAACAGTAAGGTTATTGCATATGCATCACGACAGTTGAAAGATTATGAGAAAGGGTATCCGACGCATGATTTGGAATTGGCAGTGGTAGTATTTGTATTGAAAATATGGAGACATTACCTTTATGGGGAGAAATGTGAAATATATACAGACCATAAGAGCCTGAAATATATTTTCACGTAAAAGGAGTTGAATATGCATCAGCGGAGGTGGCTGAAATTGATAAAAGACTATGATTGTGAAATTCTCTACCATCCAGGAAAAGCTAATGTAGTAGCAGACGCTTTAAGTAGAAAGGAGAGAGAAAAATTGATGAAATTAACGGCTCAAGATAAACTAATTCAGGAGATGACAAAGTTAGAAATTGAAGTGAAGTATCTGTAATATCCCAGATATTTACAAGAATTGTAAATAAAATTTGAAATAATTAATTAAAAGTTAAGATTTAAAACCTATAATTTGAGAAGTAAGATATGTAGAAAATGGGTAAACATTTTTTTAAACATAATTTATTTGTTAGAAATTAAATGTGAGAATATTTTAATGATGCATGTAGAGAATTTATTAAGGAAATAAATTCAATTGAGAAGTGAATGTGATTATATTAATATTTATATATATACCTAGAGTTGAGTTTGTTAGTCAAATAAGATAATGTGTGAAGTAAATTAAATACTCAATAAAACTAATAAATTAATTAGTTTAAGTGTGGATTAAAAAGGAAAGTCATGTAATATAATTAATTGAGTTAATTATATAGGTCATGAATTAAAGTTGTGGAAAATTTAGGATGATTGTCTAGAATGACAATATTAAGAAGTTAATTAATTAAGTAATTAACTTAATTATTAAGTTGTGGTATAGAGCCCAATATTGATTTAATTGACTAGCTCAATGAAATGGTGTAACAAGCCCAATGGAAATGTAGAGAAGCCCAATGGTGGGATTTAATTTCCAAGCCAATGATCTAATTAAATTGTGTCAAACCCTAGCTCAATGAATTAATTACGATAGCCCAACATAGAGTTTAATTGTTTTAATTGTTGGGAGCCCTAAAAGAATTAATCTAGTTGATTAAATTTAAGGAAATTAAAGTGTGAATTGGATTATATAATTTGTCCGAGGAAGTTATTGAATTAAGTTTAATAAAGAAAGTTCGATTAATGGATTTATTAAATTAACGAACTAACCTAAGATTTATTTGGGAGAAACCCTAGTTAAATATTCCATTAGTATTGAATATGGCAAATCCAATTGGATTACGTAAATTAAATTAAATTTAATTATTGAATTGTTCCTTAATTATTTAAACAAGCTAAATAATTAAATTAAGTGATGAACTTGTGAAAAATTCTATGTGATTGGGTATTTTATTAATCTAGCCCAATGTTTTAATTTATTGGGAGCCTAGTAAATTAATTTAGTAGCCCAACATTTCAATGGATCAAAGGAGTATCCATGGCCCAAATGATTAAATTTCAAAGCCCAATTTTTTGACCCAATTAAGTAAGCTTCTATAAGGCATGCATATATCAATTTTAGCAATAAAAATAAATGAAAATTGGTTCAATTAAAGGGGCATGGCCGGTGGTTTAAAGGATGTCCATGGACTCTAAAATTTATGCATTTTGCTTGCTTTAGCTAGTGTGTGGAGCACCCAAGATTATTGCTAGAAATTATGAAAATGGTGAAAGTAGTATGGCCTCAAGCCAATCACATTTGATGTGATAAGTATATACTTTGTAATCTTATTAGTTTATTAATAAAAAGAATCAAGACATTTCTTTATTCATGATTAATTACTTAAATTAATCAAATGGATAAACCCATAGTTTTTGAGCAATGCTTTTAGAACCATGATGAGGATCATGCTAATGAGATCTAAATTCAAGATAGCTCAAAACTAAATTTGTTCATAATCGTTGGATCACTAAAATGGGGATTAGTGAATCCAGATAGATTAGTACATACTATGCTTGCTCTTATGAAGAGGATGATTGATCTCATAATCATTTATGTTGTAATGACCGAGAATATTTTTATGTAAACAAAGTATTTATTTAATGATTAATTAAATCTTTGTGTCAATTGTTTATTTCATTATGTGATAAATGGAATTTTGTGCTTAAATGATTAAAGCAATTAAAGGGAGGTCTAAATAAATGACTAAACCAGAGAATGTAATATCGACTTTATTGATGAATGGATGGACAAGAAGATAATTCAACATGCTTGAATTATAGCAAGTCTAATTGGATTAAGATAGATTAATTAATATGATTATTAATTAATAAAGATGATTAATAGTCCTACTAACAAATGTTTTTGGTGGAATAATATTGGAAGAAAGAGTCCTCTTTGACTAAAAATGATTGAAGGATAGAAGAAGTAACTTGTAGCTTTTATGTTGCTTGTTTTTCACTCAAAAGGTTGCTTAAAAGCTAGCTTGATTTGGTTGTCACTTCGTTAGTCAATCAAGTAGTTCAACAACTACCAACCACTCCACCAACTCTAGTCAAATCCTAGTCACTATTTGGAGTCAAATCCTAGTCACTATTGGAGTACTATTTGAGGCACTATTCAAGGTTAATCAAGGTAGTCAATCAAGTTGTCAACTATTGAGGCACTATTGAGCTACTATTTGACACTATTTGAGGTCATTCCAAGTTGTCAATTCCATGTAGTCACTCAAGCTTGTCAATCCTTGGTCATTCGATGAATAGTAATGATGATGTAATTATCCTTAAATGGCAAGTATGGGTGGATTAGTGAACTAAGCTTGATCTTGTATTTTCCTATAAATAGAACCCTCCCCCATTGGGGATAAGGGTTGGTTCATTTGCTTGAAGTTCTAGATAGAGAGAAAGAAGAGAAAAGCTAGAGAAAAGAGAAAGAAATACTTTGAGAGTTATTTTGGTGTGAGAGTTACAACATCAAGTGAGTGCTTAAGTGCTACTTTGATTAAAGCTTTGGAGTCTAGAGAAGTATCTTGAGGCTATTCCTTACATTGAAGAAGAAGGAAGTCCATTTGAAGCTAAAGGTATAAATCTAGATCTTTGTATATTTTAAGGTTATTTTTGATGTTTTGATGATGTTTCCTTGGTGAAAATATAATATTGGAGTTCTTGATGCTAGAACCATGCTAGGTTGATGAATCTAGAGTTCTAAGATGTTAATAGGAAATAAACTTGAAAAATTACAAGAAAATTATTTTGAGAGAAAAATATTATTAACATATTTATAATATTAGACAGTGGGTAATTATTGATAAATGATTAATAATAACGATGAAGGTTTTAAAATATTATTAAAGGGTTTAAAAATATTGTTTATAAACGAAAATGTTATTTAATAGTTAATAACATCCATAATGAGTTATTAAATTGTCCAAAGAAGGATAATATTTTATCAAATGAAGCAATGTGTTATGTGATTACGTGTTAATTACATTTAGAGGATTACGTAAGCATTAATATGCGAACTAATTGAAAAACGACCTTATTAATGATTAGGTCATTGCAAAGTAGTAGATTACCTTGAGTAAGCTGTAGTCTACAATTGAGGCAAGATCTCTAACCCTACTCATTTACATTCGAGCAGGCTGAAGTATTATTGTTGTTGATAGTGTTTGTATCACCTCTGTATGCAAACTCGTAAATCATATTCAAGTATGCTAGTGGTTTAATTATTGTTGATTATTCCACATCATTGATGGTTATTGGCATCCGTACTTGGTGCATTTGCATTCGGTCTATTATTGGCCCAAGAGTATAGAAAGTTCTTTATTTAGGAACTAATTGAATAGAAGGCTACACCCATTGTTTCGGCTAGTCTGATGCATGTTTGATTGCATTCAGTCCACGATTGGACCAGCAGTTTATTATTAGTTCTCTTGTTATGAACTGCTCAAGAAAGAGTCTATGCTAATTGTTCAGCTAGACATGTTATGTACAGATTCAATTGTTGAATATCATCGAACACTTATAAATAAGATTGAGACGGACAAAGTATAAATCGGGAAACCGATAGCGCGCACGGATGGAATTATGTACGTACATAGAGTATTAGAGGTCTGATCCCCTCGAAATACTCAACAGATAGAAGCTTCAGTCAAAAGTACTGTACACCTTATTTACGTCCTTGGTCGTAGGCACCCTCAGCTCTAAGTGTTCCATCTTGTGTTAAACATCTTTATCCGTGACAAATGATTGTATATTTGTCCGGTGTAAAATTCTCTTTCCGTACAGAACATTACCCAACTAGTTAAAACCCTCATTCGAAACATATTTGTTTATAGTGATATCTCTTCATATTAATAATTCTACTTATCCAACATTCAGAATAGTAATAACGAGTTATACCTGGGTTCGAGGAACCTTAACGATGGATTTGACCAGTCAACATCGTTTAGTCTTGTCTCGGATGTGCAACACTCATAAGTTATTTATCGATCCTCATTCAGATAAATAGATTCCTTTCTTCTTTGAGCCGGAGCTCTCGGGTTTGTCTAAAATTTAGGTTTATGCAAGAGTGAGCTAAGATGCTCAACAAGTCTTAAACACATAGCATATAAGTGAACTCACACCGATATGGATTGTAAAGATTCACGGCACAACAATTGATATAACAAATGTTTTTAACATAGTAAGACTGAGTGGTGGTTAGACCTTGAATTGTTCTTTGTCTTTCAACTTATAACCTTTTACAGTGGATATAGAAAGGGGATCAACCTAACGACATCCTATGTTATGCATAACATACTATACACTGGACTAATTACGAACAGTGATACATACTTATATATCTCAGTTTACTTAACATGTCAGGATCGCCCCAGGACAACTTGGTTTGATATAATAAAGCATGATTTGAAATATATCGCGAATAAGCATTTCATTTTTTAAGTTATGCCGAAACAAGAAGCAATAACTCACATATCAAAGATTTATAACACGTTGCTTGTACAAAATGTATAAATCACATAAAAAGCAAGTAAACAAATGTTAAGGATAGAAAACTTGCCTTAAGCATAATTTAGGGTTTCCCGGTAATCGTTTATAGTGCCTATATAAAGGGTTTCACGTACCGAAAGTTAGTTCATCAAATTTTCTTGTTCTATAACTGTTTTTATACCTAAACTAGACTATTTTTATTGGCAGAATGTTTATGAGGTATGGCTAACTCAAAACTTTAAAATTTGGTGTTTCCACCCGAGGGCCTTTATTAATTTCGCAGCTTTGACGTCCTTTCCGGTAATTGCCATAACTTTTTCATAGGAAAACATTTTTTTAGTGATTCTTCAGTCCAAATTGCTTAGAAGTTAATGATCTACAACTTGCTTTTGTATTGCTAAGGTAGATTAGGATTTTAAGTTTTCAAAAAATGGTAAAAATAGACAGTAAGCTTGTTTTGGCCAATATTTTTAAGGTTAATCATGTGAAACATGGTACCGCTTACTTTAACTCTTTAAGAAATCATGTTATAAGACTCAATAACACTTTATAACATAAAAATAATAAATCACAAACCTTCTCATAGAAAGATTCATGACTTTTGCTCAAGAACACACGAAGAACGGATAAACCGTACATGGTAACGACTATGTTCTTGAGCTTTTGGTGAAAAGTACTCGAAATAATTTGAGCATTATAACTGCTTACATAAGTGATTATAACACTTTATAATTGACAAAATTTGGTCATTATAACACCTTACATAATTGATTAAAACAATTTATAAAAATGCTTAAGAACATACGAAGAACACGAAGAAGGGATAAACCGTACATGGTAACGATGTATGTTCATTCAGCTTTAAACTACGAATTGAAATTTGACATTATAACTACTACAAAATGTAGAAAGGCTCAAGAACACGTGAAGAACACGGAGAACGACAATCGTACATGGCTACGACTCGCGTTCTTGAGCTTTTGAAAAATTAAAGACGAAAGAAAAATTGAACATAATAACTACTAGAGATTGTACCTTTGGTGTTTGCAAGCTTTAATTATTTCTTTGCAATTTCCAAGGTAGTAACTCACTAGAACACTCTCTCAATATATGTATAGCTTTGATACTTGAATTTTTGCTTTGGAAAATGATGAGAAAAATGAAGAGGTTAGCTTCCTATTTATAGAAAAACCAAGTTTCATTAATTGAATTTTTACCCCGGCTTATTACACTTTGCACCCTATCGCTTGCATCATCGCTTACATCACCATTCTTCTGATTGGTCGATTCATTTTTACTTAGATTTAGTTCCAAACAAATTGTGCTAGTTCTTTTCCAGTTAGTGTAATCGTGTTAGTTTTCCCTAGTTTGGTTACACTAACTTAGTTACACATAACCTAGTTTGATTTCAACTAATTAATTAAATAGTATAATACATTAGTATTTATACGTATTTCTTCCTTATAATACATTGTATAATATTCGTATTCTACTAGTATTATACATCGTATTATTCTCGTATTAATCTCGTATAATCTTTTGTATAATACATTGTATATTATTCGTATTCTACTAGTATTATACATCGTATTATTCTCATATTAATCTCGTATAATCTTTTATTATTCTTCGTCTTCCAATTAAATGGTTAACTTCTACTGATTTAAAATTTTGATATTACTGTGTTTTGTTCCGTATAAACATTATTCTGTGAAGTGGAAAGTCTAAAAGACTTGGCACGTTTTTTGGTGAATAGTATTTTTGGCGACCATTTCTCAGAAAATGGTTAGACGACGAAAAAGGCAAAAAAAATAATTTTTGTCTTTTCCTTATTTCGTCCTATTCTCAGCATGCTTTTCGAGAAAAACTTTTATCGGCTATAACGTGTTTTCAAAGCGTAGGAAAGATGAATCCTGAAACAGAATGTCATTTCGATGTACACATCTCGCTCGAGGGCCTAGGTCAGATTTTCTAGGGTTAAACCCTAGGGTTAGGGTTTAGGTTTTAACTTATTTTCAGTTTTTGAAAAAAAAAACTTGTATTCTCCAATTTTGTGCTAAGGTTGGATACTGGAACCGAAACACAGAAATAAACATTAACAAAGATTTCATAACACATATAGGATGTAATTCAATCTTTATTTATTCATATAAAGTCGGATTACAACTCTCTCACAAGTTCAGAATATTACATTAACCTCTCCTTAAAAGAATTTCGTCCCCAAAATTAACTTATACAGTTAAGAAAATGAATGTGGATATTCTATCTTCATTTTATCTTCTAATTTCCACGTAGCTTCTTCGATAGATTGATTTCTCCGTATGACCTTGACTGAAGGTATGACTTTGTTTCGTAAGACTTGTTCCTTCCTATCAATAATTTTAACATGAATCTCCTTGTAGCTCAGATCCTTCTCGATTTGGATGGGTTCGTAGCTGATAACGTGTTTGTAGTCGGGTTTATAAGGGTGTAATACTGAAACATGAAATACATTATGTATATGTTCCAACTCTGGAGGTAAGGTACTTCATAAGCTACCTCATCTATTCTTCGTGATATTTTGAATGGTCCTATAAACCTTGGACTCAGTTTTCCTTTCTCCCGAAATGAATCTTTCCTTTCCAGGGATACTTTTAGGGAAACATGACTACCGACTTCAAAGTTTCTCTTTTGTCGATGTATATTGGCATATCTCTTTTGTCTTTCTTGAGCAGCTTGTAACCTCTGTTGAATTATTCGAACTACCTCCGCTGTTTGTTGAACCAATTCTGGCCTAAGCATCTTCTGTTCACCAACTTCGTCCCAACACATCAGTGTTCTAAACTTCCTTCCATACAGAGCTTCATATAGTGGCATTCCTATACTAGCGTGATAACTATTGTTGCATGAGAATTCTACCAGAGGTAAGTGATCTTCCCAACTTCTCTCAAAATCTATCATACAAGCTCTCAATATACCCTCCAAAGTCTGGATAGTCCTTTCACTTTGACCATCAGTTTGTGGGTGGTAAGCAGTACTCATTCTCAATTGTGTACCTAGATATTCTTGAAGACTTTTCTAGAAGTTCGATGTGAACCTTGGATCTCGATCAGACACAATTGAAACCGGTACGTCATGTCTAGATATAACCTCCTTAATGTATAGCTTTGCTAATAGGTCCAAAATGAACTTATGATTGGTAAAAAGTGAGCTGACTTGGTTAGTTTATCCACTATTACCCAAATGACATCATGACCCTTCTGTGTGGTTGGTAGGCCTACTACAAAATCCATTGTAATATGCTCCCATTTCCACTATGGAATCTCTAACGGTTGTAACAATTCGCTTGGTCTTTGATGCTCAGCTTTAAACTGCTGACATGTCAAATACCTACTAACGAATTCAGCCATTTCTCTTTTCATGTTTGGCCACCAGAAATGTTGACTTATGTCTTTGTACATTTTGGTACTGCCTGAGTGTACTGAAAACTTAGTACTATGTGCTCCTGACATGGTCTCTTCCTTGAGTTCTTGAACTGCAGGAATCCAAATTCTAGATTCAAATCTAATGATTCCCTCCTTGTCCATCTCGTATTTGCCGTTTATAATCTCTGTTGACTTCTTCAACTTTCTATAATTTCCATCATCCTCTTGGATTTCCTTAATTTTGCTCAACAAGGTTGAGTGATCCTCCATTACGAACAATTTCCTTGTCGAGATTGAAGGAACTCTTACCTCTATGTCAAGTCTAGCAAACTCTTTAATCAACTTATCCTGAGTTGTTAACACATTTAACTTCTCTTGGTTCTTCGTACTCAAAGCATTTGCAACAACGTTGGCTTTTCCTGGATGATATAGGATTTCACAATCATAATCCTTAATCAATTCCAGCCATCGTCTTTGCCTTATATTCAACTCTCGTTGTGTAAAAATATACTTTAGACTCTTGTGATCTGTATAAATTTCACACTTCTCCCCATACAGGTAATGCCTCCATATCTTCAAAGCAAATACTACTGCCACTAATTCTAGATCGTGAGTAGGATATCTTAACTCATAATACTTTAGCTGTCGCGAAGCATAAGCTATTACTTTTCCATGTTGCATTAAAACACAACATAATCCTTTATGTGAGGCACACTGTAGACTACAAGACCTCCACTATCATCAGGTAATGATAGTACTGGTGCCTCACTTAGCCTCTTCTTTAGCTCTTGAAAGTTCTTTTCACGTTTGTCTATCCGAGCATACTTCACGGTCTTCTTGGTTAAGTTGGTTAACGGGGTTGCTATCTTTGAAAATCTTTAATGAAGTGTCTATAGTACCTTGATTTACCTAAGAAACTTCTCACTTCAGTTGGGGTCTTTGGTTGTTCCCAGTTCATAACTGCTTCTATCTTTGCTGGATCCACTGAAACTCCGCTCTTGTCAATCACATGATGATAAGTAGGTTTTATACCTACTATTTCGATACCAACTTGCTTAAACTTTCGCTTGTTCTCATTAGTTTTTATTATTATTCATGCTTTTATGTCTCTTTTGTAGGTTTCAAGCTCCATAGCTCATTATTGGCCTTTTCCGTCTATTTGTGGACAAAATGGCGTGTTTTGGACTAGAACCTGTGCGGGGGGGGGGGGGGGGGGGGGGGGGGGGGGGGCGGGGGGGGGGGGAGAATTGCATATTTCAGGACAAAATTGGTACGATGTGGGTGTGATATGCGCGAAGATCAGATGCAGCAGAAAATGGTGCACAAATTCCAAGACTGGTGCACGGCGCAACTGCGCCCCAATCCTTCATAAAAACTGCACAGTTGCGCAGTTCCTCTGCCTGCTGTCTGCCTGGTGCACGGCGCAGCTGCGCCGCATTCCTTCACAAAAACTGCATAGCTGCGCAGTCCCTCTGCTTGCTGTCTGCCTGCCGTAAGGCGCAGCTGCGCCCCATCTCAGTACAAAAACGGCGCAGCTGCGCCGGTCCTTCGCACCAAATTCCTGCATGACTTTTTTTAAACGGGTCAATCATAAACTCCTTGCTATAGTGATCGGAAATGAAGCGGCTGGGGCTCTATATAACAGAAGTTCAGTCTAAAGTGCTAAGATATAGAGAATAACTAGGTCATAAGGAAGAGGAGAGAGCTCATTGTCATTTTCATTCTTTGTTTTCTTTGTTCTCTCTTATTCCTTGTGATTTATCTAGAGTAGTTTAGCTTAGGGCTGGACTTTGGAAGTTTGAAGCCTTGTGTTAACATTGGAACTCCGAATTCGAAGAAGAGAGACCGAGCTTTGCATTTCTTAACCTTTGTTTTCTCTTTCTTTTCATTTGTAGCTTCAATGTATGAACATTTGTGGATGATGGTTGTTATTTCTATTATGAACTAACTTCTCTTATGGGATTATAATGAAACCTAGGGTTTAGTTCAATTTGTTATGCTTCCTTGTTGTGGCTAAATGATTATGTATGGATTGTCTAATGTGGTTTAATTTAATTGTTTAATTGCTTGATCACAAATTACCATGTTAACTCACACGAAACCGAGATGGGGAGTGTGAGTTTAGAACCGACCATGTTAGCTTGTGTTCATGATTTCATATGACGTTGGATTGTATGATTAGTGCTAAGGATAGACATATACCGAAGCACCACACGTAGTCTTTTGAAAACTTGTGCTTAAACCCATTTTTCTCTAGGTCACATAGAGATATAGTGATTTAATTAACTTGGGTGTTCTTTCCCGTTCCGTTGCCCCTTAGGTCGGATCTGGGTTGGATATGGGTATGATGCAACGAGAGTTGGTCATGCTTTAGTTTCGTGTTTTCGACTAGCAGTCCGAGATAATCAGTTAGGTTTAACAGGAAGTATCATAGTTGAATGACGCCCTAGGTGAAGTTATAATCTCATGCCTCCTTTGTCTGCTTAAATCGTTTATTAATTAGTTGTCTTTAATTTTCACAACTTAGATTTAATTCACAATTCCTTAATTTACTTGACCACTGTTTAAAGAAACCAAAATAGTATAAAACTGCTGCTTGATAGTGTAATAACGATCCATAGTCCTCGTGGGAACGATACTTTACTTATTCTATATTACTTGTTGACCACGTGCATTTTCGTGTAAGTGTTGATTTGTGATACGTACGGTTTGGCACCCAACAAGTTTTTGGCGCCGTTGCCGGGGACTTTGAGTAGTTTTTATTACTTTCATTGTCAGTTTAAATTAGATTGGTTTAGTTAAACAATCTTTTCTTACCTCATTTCTTTTTATCTACTTCTTTGGTTTCAGGTACTTGTGACTTGTGCATGCTAACTCGATCAAAGAAACGTAAGCTGTTGGCTCGCAACGACAACATTAATACACGAGTTCAACAAGTGATTGAGGTTAGCTCTGACAGTCAAGAGGGAATTGAACAGCCAGAAATCATGGCGGGAGAACAAGAGGCACCCAAGCCATTAAGAGACTATGCAACGCCGCGAATAAATGAATTGCAAGCAAGTATCACAAGGCCGACAATCACAACCCTCTCCTTTGAAATTAAACTGAGTACCATTCAAATGTTGAAGAATTCAGTACAGTTTGGGGGAATGGCTAATGATGATCCGAATGATCACTTGCTTAGTTTTTTAGAGATTTGTGATACGTTCAAATTTAATGGAGTAACGGATGATGCAGTGAGACTTAGACTCTTCCCATTTACACTGAGAGATAAAGCAAAGAGTTGGCTTCACTCATTACCTCCGGGGTCAATTACTACGTGGGAAGACTTGGCGCAGAAATTTTTGAAGAAATTCTTTCCTCCTACAAAGACCAATAAAATGAGAAACGACATTTCTATGTTTGCGCAACAACATGAAGAGTCATTATATGAAGCATGGGAGAGGTTTAAAGAGTTGCTAAGAAGAT
This sequence comes from Hedera helix, assembly GCA_947179155.2. Taxonomy (NCBI): domain Eukaryota; kingdom Viridiplantae; phylum Streptophyta; class Magnoliopsida; order Apiales; family Araliaceae; genus Hedera; species Hedera helix. The sequence goes on along the minus strand of OX359282.1, from coordinate 11,483,524 downwards.
GCCCGCATCATGCACTACCCCAATGGATGCAGATGAACATCTTTTACAGTGGTTTGAGTGGTAACACTCGGACTAGCATTGACGCAGCATCTGGAGGGGAATTTATGACAAAGAATTTTGATGAGGCACATACGAGCTGCTTGAAACTATGGCTGCCAACAATTATCAATGGCCTACTTCTAGGCTAAATCAACCAAAAGTGGCCGGGGTTATAGAAGTAGATGCTATCACAACCTTAGCAGCTCAATTATCAGTAATGTCTAAGAAGATTGATGCTATTGCGGATAATAAAGTGCAGTAGGTGGCTTATGTTTGTGAGCTATGTGCAGGGGAACATCCTACAGAGCAATGTGCTATCAACTCAAAAGCAGTATAGTTTGTGAGTAGCTACCAGAGACAACCGAATCAGTATCAGAATACTTATAACTCTGGAGCTAGGAATCACCCAAACTCGTCATGGAGCAATAATCAGAACCATCAACAAGCTCCAAGACCACACTATCCTCCGGGATTTCAGAGTCACCAACAAGTAGCACAACCGTCCCAACCAGAGAGAAAGCCAGATTTAGAAGAGTTAATGCTGAAATACATGGCTAACACTGATGTGTTGATAAAGAGTCAGTCTGCTTCCATAAAAAATTTAGAGAACCAAGTGGGCCAAATGGCCAATTTGCTGGCAAATAGACCTCAAGGATCTCTTCCAAGCAATACAGAAGAAAACCCACGAAGAGAGGGAAAGGAGCACTGCAAGGTTGTCATAACTAGAAGCGGAAAACAGTTTCTGCCAACTGGCGCGCATGAGCCAGAAGTACAAAGGGAAACAAAGCAGTTGCACCCTGCCTCAGACTTAGTTGGAGCAGAAAGTTCTAAGGAAAAAGAGGAAGGTGTTGTGGAGACGGAATCAGGAAATAAGGATCAACCAGAAAAGCCTCCGGTTACTCATACACGAATCTATCCTCTAGTACCTTTTCCACAAAGGCTTCAGAAACAGAAATTGGACAAGCAGTTCTCTAAGTTCCTTGAAATTTTCAAAAAGCTGTAAATAAACATACCGTTTACAGAAGCGTTAGAACAGATGCCAAGCTATGCTAAGTTCATGAAAGGAATTCTGTCCCGAAAGAAGAGATTGGAAGACTTTGAGACTGTGGCTTTAATTGAGGAATGTAGTGCGGTCTTACAAAGAAAACTACCTCCTAAACTGAAAGATCCGGGTAGTTTCACCATTCCATGCGAGATAGGGAGTGTGTCTTTCAACAGATGCTTGTGTGATTTAGGAGCAAGCATTAACCTCATGCCATTGTCAATTTACACACAATTGGGACTTCCTGCACCAAAGCCCACAAACATATCCCTACAGCTCACAGACAGATCTATTACATATCCAAGAAGGATCGTGGAGGACATTTTGGTTAAAGTTAACAAGTTTATATTCCCCGCGGACTTCATTATCCTAGACTATGAAGAGGACAAGGATATTCCCATCATTTTGGGGAGACCATTTTTAGCCACGGGGAGAACTCTCATCGATGTACAAAAGGGAGAATTAATAATGAGGGTCTAGGACCAAAGAATAACTTTCAATGTGTTCCAGGCAATGAAGTTCCCTACCGATGAAGAAGAATGCTTCCGAATGGATGTGGTAGAAAGGGTGGTGGAAGATGAGTTTCTTAAAATTGCAAGTAAGGATATGATGGAAACTACCTTGGTGAAGGATAGTGATAGTGACAATGATGAGTCGGGGATGGATGACTATCTCCATGAGCTGGAGGCACTACCACAGGTGTACACATGCAAGATACCTGTTGAGCTGTTAGAAAGTGCAGAAGAACCTCCAGATCGTTTGAAACCATCCTTGGAGGTACCTCCTACTCTTGAGCTTAAACCGCTCCCATCACATCTCAGGTATGCTTATTTAGGTGAATCAAATACTTTGCCTGTGATTATTGCATCTGCACTAACCCCTTTACAGGAAAGTAAGCTGATAAGAATCTTGAGAGAATTCAAGGAAGCTATTGGATGGACAATCGCCGACATCAAGGGTATTAGTCCGTCCTTCTGTATGCATAAGATTCTAATGGAAGAGGACAATAAACCGACTGTGGAGCATCAGAGAAGGCTCAAACCCATTATGAAAGAGGTTGTTAAGAAGGAGATTCTGAAATTGCTAGATGCTGGGTTCATATATCCTATCTCCGACAGTGCATGGGTGAGCCCTGTCCAATGCGTGCCCAAGAAAGGAGGGATGACAGTCGTGAAAAATGAGCATAATGAGTTGATACCAACAAGGACAATAACTGGTTGGAGGGTGTGTATGGATTACAGAAAGATAAACAAAGCAACAAGAAAAGATCAATTTCCATTGCCGTTTATTGACCAAATGTTGGACAGACTGGCGGGTCATGAATACTACTGTCTCCTGGATGGCTATTCGGGGTATAATCAGATAGCTATTGCACCTGAGGACCAGGAGAAGACAACCTTCACTTGCCCCTACGGGATATTTGCGTTCAGACGAATGTCCTTTGGGCTTTGCAATGCGCCAGCAACATTTCAAAGGTGCATGATGGCCATCTTTTCTGGCATGGTGGAGCATAATGTGGAAGTCTTCATGGACGATTTTTCTGTATTTGGGGATTCCTTTGAATTGTGTCTAGAGAATTTGATTCTGGTATTGAAACGCTGTATAGAGACGAATCTAATTCTAAACTGGGAGAAATGCCATTTCATGGTACAGGAAGGAAATATCCTTGGGCACAAAGTCTCAGGAAAAGGATTAAAGGTTGACAAGGCGAAGCTGGAGATAATTGAGAAATTGCCACCACCTACAACTGTTAAGGGGGTGCGTAGTTTTTTAGGTCTTGCGGGCTTTTACAGACGGTTTATCAAGGACTTCTCCAAAATATCCAAGCCTTTATGCAGCCTATTAGAAAAGGAGGTCCAATTCAAATTTGACGAAGACTGTTTAAAGGCCTTTGAGCTTTTGAAGACAAAACTAACATCGGCACCTGTAATTGTAGTACCGGATTGGTCTGTACCATTCAAATTGATGTGCAATGCTAGCGATTATGCAGTTGGGGCAGTGTTGGGTCAGCGCAAGGAAAAGATCTTTCATGCTATCTATTATGCCGGCAAGACCTTAACAGATGCTCAGCTAAACTACACCACCACCGAGAAAGAACTATTAGCGGTTGTATACGCTTTCGACAAATTTAGGTCATATCTCGTTGGAACAAAAGTTGTGGTGTATACGGATCATGTGGCTATTAGATATCTGATTTCCAAGAAAGATGCAAAGCCTAGACTTATTAGATGGATTCTTCTTCTCCAAGAGTTTGATCTGGAAATTCGAGGCAAGAAGGGTTCAGAAAACCAAATGGCAGATCATCTTTCTAGATTAAAAAATCCGGAGCAGGATAGGAAGGACGAGGCGGATATAAATGAGTATTTTCCCGATGAGTAGCTCTTTACTGTGACCTCAGAGATTCCTTGGTACGCTAACTTTGTCAATTATATAGTAAGTAATGTTCTCCCACCAGAGTTAACTCGCCAGCAAAAGAAGAAGTTTTTCCATGAAGTGAAGAGTTACCTGTGGGATGAACCTTTCTTGTTCAGACAGTGTGCAGATCAGATAATTTGCAGATGCATCCCTCACAGTGAGACGTCCAGTATACTGCATGCATGCCATTCTTCTCTCTATGGAGGTCATTATGGGACGGAACGAACCGCATCTAAAGTACTTCAAGCAGGGTTCTATTGGCCGACTATTTTCAAAGATGCCCACCAGTTTGTAAAAAAATGTGATCGATGTCAACGAGTGGGTAACATTTCCAGACGAAATGAAATGCCTTTAAATTCAATTCTGGAAGTGGAGATCTTTGATGTTTGGGGAATTGACTTTATGGGCCCATTTCCATCATCGTCCGACAATCTGTATATTCTCTTGGCAGTCGATTACGTCTCAAAATGGGTAGAATCCAGTGCTCTACCATCCAACGATGCCAGAGTCGTCCTGAAATTCCTTCAAATGAACATCTTCACTAGATTTGGCAATCCTCGAGCAATCATCAGTGATGGAGGGAGCCATTTCTGTAACAGGCTCTTCACAACATTATTAGCCAAATATGGGGTAAATCACAGAGTAGCCATAGCCTACCACCCCCAGTCAAGTGGCCAAACGGAAGTATCTAATCGAGATGTGAAGAGAATTCTAGAGAAGATGGTAAATCCGTCAAGGAAGGATTGGTCAATGAAACTTGACGATGCATTATGGGCATACAGGACAGCCTATAAGACTCCCATTGGCATGTCGCCTTTCCAGATGGTTTATGGTAAGGCTTGTCACCTCCCAGCGGAATTAGAGCACAAGGCTTACTGGGCCATCAAGAAGTTGAATTTCGATCTCTCAGCCGCTGGAGAGCAGCGACTGCTCCAACTTAATGAGTTAGACGAATTTCAACTGCGAGCTTATGAGAATATGAAATTGTACAAGAAGAAAGTGAAACGATGGCATGATCGGAAAATTATCGAAAGAAAGTTCGAGCCAGGACAAGAAGTATTGTTATTCAATTCCAGGCTTTGATTTTTCCCGGGCAAACTCAAGTCTCGATGGTCAGGACCATTCATAATCAAAACTGTCTATCCTCATGGCGCCATTGAAATTGTGGGAAAAGAGCATGAACAACCGTTCAAGGTCAATGGGCAGCGTCTGAAACATTATTGGGGAGGCAACTTTGATTGCCAACAGTCCTCAATTGCCCTCGAAGAGACAGAATGAACCGAAGAAAAGTCGAGCTACGACTATAACTAAAGCGTTCGTTGGGAGGCACCCCATTTTTTGTCTAAATCTCCACTTGATTAATTTTTGAATTATGATATTGTTAAGCTTAATGTTTGAAATACTCTTGGAGATTTGAATTTTGTTTTTGTGATTTATTTTAGGAGGAGTAGAGCTGAATTAGCATGATGGATCACAAAAAAAAAGAAGCCTCAGTTTTGGGCTGACTGGCAGATGGCACAGCTCCGCCGATTTTACACTACCCATAGGCGCAGCTGCGCAGGGTAGCAGAGCAGGATTTTCAAGCCAGGGTACAACGCAGTTACGCCATTTTCCCTTGCATTTGCGGCGCAGCTGCGCCTCACGCCAGTTGTAGTTTTTGAAGTTCTTTTAAAACCCGACTGATGGACTTCCTTCTCCACTTTAAATCATTGCATTCCCTAAACCCTTCCACAACAGAGCACGAGACAAGAGCTATCAAAGAATATCAAACCCTCATTTCCCTTACCCATTTCCTATCACACTTTTGCCCAATCAATTCCATCCATAGAATCCTCATTTCACACCATTGTCTCCCTCCTATTCGAGCAAATAATCAGATTACTAACACTAGGGTTGTGTGAAGCAAGTTTGGGGGTTCTTCAAGGTTGAGAACTGCGTTTTTACAGAGAAACACATCTAGCCCTAGCACTTTCAAAATGCCGAAGCGCATTCGTACCCCATCTTCTTCGTTGGCTAGTAGTGATGCGGGGGGAGAAGGCGATGACAGAAACACGCTAGATGTATCCAGGTTTGTCAACCTTTCTGCACAACATTACTATTGGGACGTCATGATTACGAAGTCGTTTGTGTTAGAAAGGGGCCTCAAGCCCAGTTCTGCGGATAGCGGGCTGCTGCAGCAGATTAGGAGTCGTGGGTGGGTATTGCTTGTGGAAACGCCCATAGCGGCACCGATGTCAATTGTGAGGGAGTTCTATGCTAATGCCCGAGAGACTCAGAATGAGATTTCATATATGCGGGGCAAGCAAGTAGACTACTCCCCTCGAGCCATAAACGAACTGTTCAGGATGCCAGCCCTGACTGCTGAAGCAATTCGATGGACACAAGAACTGCGTTTCCAAACCGATTTAGACACCCTGATGGAGGAGATGTGCAGGCCCGGTGCAGAATGGAAGATTAGGCCAGACACGAATCAAAAGGTGCATTTTCCTCAGACGGCCTTGAGCAGGTATGCTAAGGCCTGGTACAGTTTCATATGTGGCAGCATACTACCTACAACCCACCATCAGGACGTGACTAAGGAGAGGGCTATAATATTGTATGACATTTGCAAGGGTCAAAGTATGGATGTAGGATACATCGTCCATCACTCTATACTTAAGTTCATGAGGGCCAGTATTTCGGGCGAAATCTCGCATGCCTCTATTATTACACAATTATGTAGAGCAGCAGAGGTGGAGTGGGGCGAGGAGACCTCTTAGTTGCCGATGAGGGATATTGATCATACTGCCATTGAGAAGTTCACGGTCTGGAAGGGTATGAGATCGCATCCAAGGGGTCTCAGTTTTATTAGGGAAAAGGTTCCTGAGGAGCAGGGTGTGGTAGCTGATGAGCCGCAGGCCGGAGGGCTTCCTCCTGATTTTGTAGCTAGGCATGATAGAGAGATGCGTCGCTTGCAGAGGCGTATGGACGCTATGCACACGGACTTCAGATCATATATTGCCGACTTCTCAGCGACATTGACTAGTGCATTTTCTCAGCTAGGCGCGGACGCACAGTTCCCGACCTTCGGGCAGGGAGGCTTGTACCCACCGCCATATACGCCACCCGAGGCCTAGGGGAGTTTTCTCTCTCACCCTTATCACCAATGAGGACATTGTGACATTTAAGTTTGGGGGTATTGGGTGCATGCCATGGTTTGCTATCTCATATTTATTATTATATTTTGCTTGTCATTTAAATTAAGTTTATGTTTAGTTGCATTGCATTGCATTTAGTTTTATTTGTTAAAAAAATTAAAAATAATAATAATAATAAAAAAATTGCATCATATTTATTTCTCGTGCTGCATTTAGATTAATTGCATCTTATTGCATGAATCCTAACGTCTTGTTCGGTCGAAGTCATATTGGCCTATGATGATACTCGGTTTTGCTTGATCATGTAACGGGGTTGAAAATCGAGTCATAGTCTTAGTGTCATGTTGATTTATGATTCCTAACTTGTTTGACTCTGGTATAACTGGATAGCACTTTGTGTGTAATTGTTTTGTTTGGTGTAATCTAAATATGTGCATAATTGTCTTCTGGTGGAAATTTTTTGTTAAAACAAAAGAAATTTGGTGAATGGGTTGTGGCGGCTATGACAACACAAAAATCAAGTTTGGGGGTTAAGAGAGCTATAGCGTGAGATGGAGCGTTAAAACGCACTCACATAAAAAATAAAAAAATAAAAAAATAAAATATATATATATATATATATAATAATAAACACGTTGGTTAGTTTAGTTCTGTGGCTGTTGATACTCGAGTTAATAGGCCCGTAGGGGTGTCTTTACACCTAGAGCCCTAAAGTTGACTGGTTTGGGAGTCGTTGGTCGAAAGCTTGCTACATGGTTATCTTCGACGCCTAATAGGACTAGGCATTGCACAGCCGGGTGTAAACGCGATAAAGAGCAATTAACGCCCTCGTGGTTGTATATAAAGTTGGTTAATTCCGAATAACCCTGATATTGATTGATGTGAAGTCGTAGCTGACAGTTTTCCTGTTATCGTCTTTCTTGAGTTAGAACTGTGATTTTCCCTCTAAGAAGCGCATTATGACAATATTTGCATCATACCAACCTTAATGATAGCCAAGCACACTACACACTGTATTAGTATTAATATGTTGTGGAATTGTCGATTGATATGACTTATTGACTGTTTCTTGGTTGGATGCTATGTTTATTGATCATTGCAACTTTTCTGAGGCTGCTCAATTAAGCTTTGTACTGACTGACGTGGATTCATAGGCATGTAGCGTAGACTGCATTTTTAGCTTAACTTGCATTTCAGATTGCTTGTCCAGTTTCCTTATTGTGTAGCTTGAGGGCAAGCAACGGGTTAAGTTTGGGGGTATTTGATTAGTAGGTTTTATACCTACTATTTCGATACCAACTTTCTTAAACTTTCGCTTGTTCTCATTAGTTTTTATTACTAGTCATGCTTTTATGTCTCTTTTGTAGGTTTCATGCTCCATACCTCATTATTGGCCTTTTCCATCTATTTGTGGACAAAATGGCGTGTTTTGGACTAGAACCTGTGCGCGCGAAGGGGGGGGGGGAGAATTGCATATTTCAGGACAAAATTGGTACGATGTGGGTGTGATATGCGCAAAGATCGGATGCAGCAGAAAACGGTGCACAGATTCCAAGACTGGTGCACGGCGCAGTTGCGCCCCAATCCTTTATAAAAACTGCGCAGTTCCTCTGCTTGCTGTCTGACTGGTGCACGGCGCAGCTGTGCCGCATTCCTTCACAAAAACTGCGCAGCTGCGCAGTCCTTCTGCTTGCTGTCTGACTGCCGTAAGGCGCAGCTGCGCTGGTCCTTCGCACCAAATTCCTGCATGACTTTTTTTAAACGGGCCAATCACAAACTCCTTGCTACAGTGATCGGAAATGAAGCGGCTGAGGCTCTATATAACAGAAGTTCAGTCTAAAGTGCTAAGATATAGAGAATAGCTAGGTCATAAGGAAGAGGAGAGAGCTCATTGTCATTTTCATTCTTTGTTTTCTTTGTTCTCTCTTGTTCCTTATGATTTATCTAGAGTAGTTTAGCTTAGGGCTGGACTTTGGAAGTTTGAAGCATTGTGTCAACATTGGAACTCCGGATTCGAAGAAGAGAAACCGAGCTTTGCATTTCTTAACCTTTGTTTTCTCTTTCTTTTCATTTGTAGCTTCAATGTATGAACATTTGTGAATGATGGTTGTTATTTCTATTATGAACTAACTTCTCTTATGGGATTATAATGAAACCTAGGGTTTAGTTCAATTTGTTATGGTTCCTTGTTGTGGCTAAATGATTATGTATGGATTATCTAATGTGGTTTAATTTAATTGTTTAATTGCTTAATCACCAATTACCATGTTAACTCACACGGAACCGAGATGGGGAGTGTGAGTTTAGAACCGACCATGTTAGCTTGTGTTCATGATTTCACATGACGTTGGATTGTATGATTAGTGCTAAGGATAGACATATACCGAAGCACCACACGTAGTCTTTTGAAAACTTGTGCTTAAACCCATTTTTCTCTAGGTCACATAGAGATATAGTGATTTAATTAACTTGGGTGTTCTTTCCCGTTTTGTTGCCCCTTGGGTTGGATCTGGGTTGGATATGGGTATGATGCAACGAGAGTTGGTCATGCTTTAGTTTCGTGTTTCCGACTAGCAGTCCGAGATAATCAGTTAGGTTTAACAGGAAGTATCATAGTTGAATGACGCCCTAGGTGAAGTTATAATCTCATGCCTCCTTTGTCTGCTTAAATCGTTTATTAATTAGTTGTCTTTAATTTTCACAACTTAGATTTAATTCACAATTCCTTGATTTACTTGACCACTGTTTAAAGAAACCAAAATAGTATAAAACTGCTGCTTGATAGTGTAATAACGATCCATAGTCCTCGTGGGAACGATACTTTACTTATTCTATATTACTTTTTGACCACGTGCACTTGCGTGTAAGTGTTGATTTGTCATACGTACGGTTTGGCACCCAACACATGACCTAAAAATTGAACTTTCTCTAGCCAGAACTCGCATTTTGAAAATTTGGCATAGAGTTGTTCCTTTCGTAAGGTTTCTAGTACACTTTTTAAGTGTATAGCATGTTCTTCTAGTGTTTTCGAGTATATGAGAATATCGTCGATGAACACTACAACATACTTGTCTAGACAAGACCTAAAAACCCTATTCATCAAGTCCATGAATGCTACCGGTGCATTCGTTAATCCAAAGAACATTACTAGAAACTCGTAATGTCCATAACGTGTTCTAAACGCTGTCTTCGACACATCTTCCTTCCTAACCTTTGGTTGATGGTAACCCGACAGTAGATCAATCTTAGAGAAATACTCCGCTCATTTGAGTTGATCAAACAAGTCGTCAATCCTAGATAATGGATACTTATTCTTTATGGTCAATTTATTGAGTTCGCGATAATCAACACATAATCTTAAAGTTCCATCCTATTTCTTGACAAACAACACTGGTGCTCCCCATGGGGAACACTTGGTTGAATGTATTTCTTATCCAACAGTTCTTGTAACTATACCATCAACTCCTTCAAATCCACAGGCGCCATTCTATATGGGGCCTTTGAAACAGGTGCAGTTCCATGAGCTAAATCAATAACGAACTCAATCTCCCAATCTGGTGGAAGACCGGGTAGATCATTGGGAAAGACATCCTGAAACTCTCTAACCACTAGTATTTGGTTTATATTTAACCCTTTCTGTTGGGTGTCTATGATATATGCCAAATAACCCTGACATCCCTTCTGAAGTAATCCCTTTGCTTGATTTGCAATTAGGCATCGGGATTTTCTCGGTGACTGACTTATGTTGAAGACTACTGTTGACTTGGACGTTGTAAGAAGCTTAACGCATTTTTATTGACAAATCGGTCATCGCTTGGTGATTGGTCAACCAATCCATGCCTAGAATTACATCAAATTCCCCTAATTGGATTGGAATAAGATCAACTCTCAACTCATGACCCTGGATTACTATGCAACAACCTTTCAATATGTTATTAACAGGAATTTGTTCTTTGTTAACAATCTCTATCACTAAAGGACTTTCTAACAGTTCATTAGGCACGCTTAGTTTCTTAGCAAATTCAGGGGTAATAAAAGAGCAAGTAGCACCCAAATCAAATAGCACGTAAACACTTATGGTGTTGATCGAAATGATACCTGACACTATATCATGCGATGCTATAGTATCTCCCACGGTCATGTTGAATGTCCTTGCTGTTGGACGACCTGGGTTAGTTATTGGGGTAGATTTGTTGTTATTGTCCCCTCCGGCATTTCCCCCTTTCTTGGGGCACATCTTAGCTTGATGCCCCATGGCTCCACTGTGAAAACAAGTGTCTTTGTTAGGGTTAGGGAATGCGGGTGCTACGTGTCCCTCTTAGTTGCAAATGTAGCAAATATTTTTCCCTTTCAGACATACTTATGCGTGTTGTTTATCGCAGCTTTTGCAAGGTTCCAATATTTTCTTTTTACCCTCTCCTCCTTGCTGGGAGTTTCCGCCATTAAACTTTCTCTTATTATTATTTCCTCCCCTATTTCCCCCTTATTATTATTTCCTCCCCCATTTCCTCCTTTATTATTGTTCCTTTCCTTATTAAATTTTGTGATGGCTTCACTACTACCTTCAGCAATGATAGCCTTTTCTAGAAGATGGGCGTAACTATCTATCTGTAAGACAGCTACCTTACCATGAATCCAGGGTTTTAAACCCTCCTTAAACCTTCTTGCCTTTCGTTCCTCCGTATCGAATTGATTTGGAGCGAAACGTGCAAGTTCATTGAATTTGGAGGCATACTGGGGAACAGTCATGTCCCCTTATTTCAAATTTAGAAATTGCACCTCCATTCCATTCTTCATGCTTCGTGGAAAGTAATTTTCAAAGAATAACTCTTTGAAAGCTTCCCATGCAACCACACCTTCCCCAGCACGGGCTTGGGTGGCTTCCCACCAGAAGTTTGCCTCTCCCTTCATTAGGTAAGTGGCGAACTTAGTCTTTTTATGCTCAGCAACCTCTGCTAAGTTAAAGGCTTTTTCTATTTCTTTTATCTAGCACTGAGCCTCTATAGGCTCAGCGGTTCCCTTGAAATCAGGAAGACCTACATTTTTAAAGTCTTTAAATGATACTTTCCGTGCTTAGGGTTCTGGCTGAGGTGGTGGTGGTGTATGTGGTTGTGGTTGTGGGGGTGGTGGTGGGACATTATTTGTTGTTCTATTATCTAAGACCCCTATTAACCTATTAAGAAATTTTTGCATAGGAACTAGAGTCTGAATATTACTCTCAGTACTATCACTTGTTGTTATTGCTACCCTTCTTCGAGGTCTTGGTGGTGCCATTTTCTATATAAAATGGAAAATATAAGTGTAAATATGAAAGCATTAAAATTGCAAGACATATTTCTTAAACAAACTTTTTATATTAAAATTTGTACATTACATTATCCGAGTGAGTTAAATCACTTACAACTATTAGCATCCCTTATAAAAATAGAAAATGCTAAATTACAACATTTAAAACATACTATTACATTATACATTTTTCGATTATAGCTAGATCTTTCTAGCCTTCTTCTTGACCTTGTGGATCATACTAATTACCACAGACCTATTGATTTCCAACCCCAAATCTTTGGTGGGTGAAGGAAATTCAATTATTTTTTTCTCAAGCTTGGCATAAGTAGCACCATAAGCTTTTTTGATTTGACCACGGTTTGCTTGTAGGCGATATACTTCCTCTTGGGAAGCCTCTAGCTGAATCTGTAGCTGGTAGCTTCTTTCAGCTTCATCCAACCACCGCCTTTTAAGTACCTCCATAATATCATTGGCTCGGTTCATGTTGGCTTGGTTTTCAGTTTGGAGTTGTTCCACACGCTCTTCTTGAGCTTCTCCATATGCCAACATTTCATTAACCTCTTCTTCCAACTCGGCGATGATCTCATCGTAAGTTGGTAGGTCTATGACATCTTCCTCATCTACTTGATTTGCCTCTCTGGCATCATGTAGTTCTATGGCATGGTTAGGCTCTTCATTTTCGGACTCATCACTAAAGTGCTCGCTTGGATCACTGTCGTTGCCTAAATCTTGAGCGTTGTCTTCAATGATGTCTAATCTGTTTATGTCAGCCATTCCTATAAAACAAGGTTGACTTTAATTAGTATAGTTCTTTTTACATAATGTCTTTTAAGTAATTAAGATTTAAAGTTTATTGTAATCTTTTAATTATCTATTAGACTCTTCACAAGTCCATTTAACTTAATCCATCAGATTATATCCTAAAGTTCTTGTTACTTTAGAGTTATAATATACGACTCTGATTCCACCCTGTGACGCCCCCAAATCACTATACTTACTATAGCTGACTTGGTGCTCACTATAAATGCTAAATCATTAACTTTATGGATTATTTCCTTTGTTCATAAACAAAGTTCTCATCTTAATTCCCAAAGATCTTTCATTATTATATATCAAGTCCTTGCAATCGATACAAGAGACTTAATACTCAGTCGTAACATTTTATCCTTAATATTTAGATATTCTATAGCTTTACATGTTCCAACATCCACGACATTAAATCATTAGGACGGCTCTTGGGAACAGAGAATCTCGCGGTGAATGTTTGCATCTTCACCCGTGATAAATATTTGCATATTTATCTGTGACAAATGGTTGTATCTTTGTCCGGTGTAGAATTCTCTTTCCGTACAAAATATTACCCAACTAGTTAAAACCCTCATTCGAAACATATTTGTTTATAGTGATATCTCCTCATATTAATAATCCTACTTATCCGACATTCAGAATAGTAATAACGAGTTATACCTGGGTCCGAGGAACCTTAACGATGGATTTGACCAGTCAACATCGCTTAATCTTGTCTCGGATGTACAACACTCACAAGTTATTTACCGATCCTCATGCAGATAAATAGATCATTATTAATACTATGTTAAGTTTTAAACAATTCTAAGTTTAATCAAAGTAAAAACATAACAATAGAATGTGATAAAATCTGATAATATTTATATAATATTCGGTTACATATGTGCAACTTGTTCTTATTACAAAATGTCATTATGACTACAGTTAAGAACAGTTAAGGAAAGCAGTAAACTAGTCTACGTATTTCTTCTTTCCTTTCTTCTTTGAGCCGGAGCTCTTGGGTTTGTCTGCAATTTAGGTTTATGCAAGAGTGAGCTAAGATGTTCAACAAGTCTTAAACACATAGCATATAAGTGAACTCACACCGATATGGATTGTAAAGATTCACGACACAACAATTGATATAACAAATGTTCTTAACATAGTAAGACTGAGTGGTGGTTAGACCTTGAATTGTTCTTTGTCTTTCGACTTATAACCTTTTATAGTGGATATAGATGGGGGATCAACCTAACGACATCCTATGTTATGCATAACATACTATACACTGGACTAATTACGAACAGTGATACATACTTGTACATCTCAGTTTACTTAACATGTCAGGATCGCCCCAGGACAACTTGGTTTGATATAATAAAGCATAATTCGAAATAAATCGCGAATAAGCATTTCATTTTTTAAGTTATGCCGAAACAAGAAGCAATAACTCACATATCAAAGATTTATAACATGTTGCTTGTACAAAATGTATAATCACATAAAAAGCAAGTAAACAAAGGTTAAGGATAGAAAACTGTTAGGGTTTCGACACAGTGAAAGCAGCGGAATTTTAATTTTTTTTTACGAAACCCTAAGACAGGATCCAAGCGAAAACAGATTAATTCAGAGGTTTAGATTATTTTACCGATTATCCGAGATGGACAGGAGACGATGGAATTCTGGAACGGCTTCGAATCTTCAACACAATCCAGCAACTGCGTCTCTACGGTATCCACATGAACACTCTGCTAATCGTCCCACGATCTGCAGCAAAAGGAACTGCGGTACTAGCCACCAAGATCAGGATTTCCCAATTATTTTTCTCTCTAGTCTCTTTCTGAAAGCGGCTACGTTGTTTGGTTTTTGTTCCTTACGTGATTAAGACTACTGATATATCATATATATATATTAGTTAATAGGAATTAACCAAAACCTAACTTAATTAATATACATATATATAAATTATCCTATTAATTTAAATTCGTAATTTTAAATACTATCAATCATATTGACATATTTAAATACTTACAATTTAAATTAATTCCTTTTTAAATACGTTCTAAGTGTGTGACCTTATAGGTTATTATTATGTTGGCAATAATTTTAAATCATATTATAAAATTATAAACAGTGAGCGGCATCTAGTAATGCATCACTGTTACCCAAATAATAATAAGATCGGTGATTCGATGCAACCTTTTCGTGACCAATGTTTCAATGCAATTTAATCCTTTTAACCTTGACATCCTAGATTAAACTCGAGGCATGGAAAGTGTCACACTCTTCATAATTTAATCTGAGTTTTCTTGATCAATGAGTAGACTATATGAAACAAATCACTATTTGTTCTCTAACATGTACCTATGCATTGACTCAAATATCTCATATATTTATGATCAATGAGATTTGGCCATCTGTCAATCCACATACTAATCTCAATACATCATTGTTGTCCTATTAACAATGATACTCGACTAGGGACATTTAAGAGCAATGATACTAATTGTAATTATATAATCTCATGTTCAAGTCACATACTTGAAGCTATATAATTCGTATCACTATTCTAAGGACTTTTATTATGCTAACATTTATATAACGCAGTAAATGAAATCATAATAAAATAATATATTTATTCAATCAAATATAATATCAAAAATGTCAAGCAATTATATCAAATAATTAGCCTCTACGGCATCAACTCTAACAAAAACTTGCCTTAAGCACAATTTAGGGTTTTTCGGTAATCGTTTATAGCGCCTATATAAAGGGTTTCGCGTACCGAAAGTTAGTTCATCAAATTTTCTTGTTCTATAACTGTTTTTATACCTAAACTAGACTATTTTCATTGGCGGAATGTTTATGAGGTATGGCTAACTCCAAACCTTAAAATTTGGTGTTTCCACCCGAGGGCCTTTATTAATTTCGCAGCTTTGACGTCCTTTCCAGTAACTGCCATAACTTTTTCATACGAAAACATTTTTTTAGTGATTCTTCAGTCTAAATTGCTTAGAATTTCATGATCTACAACTTTCATTTGTATTTCTAAATTAGGATTTCAAGTTTTCGAAAAATGGCAAAAACAGACAGTAAGCATGTTTTGGCCAATATTTTTAGGGTTAATCATGTGAAACATGGTACCGCTTACTTTAACTCTTTAAGAAATCATGTTATAAGACTCAATAACACTTTATAACATAAAAATAATAAATCACAAACCTTCTCATAGAAAGATTCATGACTTTTTCTCAAGAACACACGAATAACACGAAAAACGGATAAACCGTACATAGTAACGACTATGTTCTTGAGCTTTTGGTGAAAAGTACTTGAAATAAGTTGAGCATTGTAACTGCTTACATAAGTGATTATAACACTTTATAATTGACAAAATTTGGTCATTATAACGGCTTGCATAATTGATTAAAATAATTTATAAAAATGCTCAAGAATATACGAAGAACACGAAGAACGGGTAAACCGTACATGGTAACGACGTATGTTCATTGAGCTTTAAACTACGAATTAAAATTCGACAATATAACTACTACAAAATGTAGAAAAGCTTAAGAACACGTGAAGAACACGGAGAACGACAATCGTACATGGCTACGACTCGCGTTCTTGAGCTTTTGAAAAATTAAAGACAAAAGAAAAATTGAATATAATAACTACTTGAGATTATACCTTTGGTGTTTGCAATCTTTAACTATTTCTTTGCAATTTCCAAGGTAGTAACTCACTAGAACTCTATCTCAATATATATATAGTTTTGATACTTGAATTTTTGCTTTGGAAAATGATGAGAAAAATGAAGAGGTTAGCTTCCTATTTATAGAAAAACCAAGTTTCATTAATTGCATTTTTACCCTGACTTATTACACTTTGCACCCTAGCGCTTGCATCATCGCTTACATCACCCTTCTTCTGATTGGTCGATTCATTTTCACTTAGATTTAATTATAAACAAATGGTGCTAGTTCTTTTCCATTTAGTGTAATCGTGCTAGTTTTTCCTAGTTTGGTTACATTAACTTAGTTACACATAACCTAATTTGATTTCAACTAATTAATTAAATAGTATAGTACATTAGTATTTTTACGTATTTCTTTCGTATAATACATTGTATAATATTTGTATTCTACTGGTATTATACATCGTATTATTCTCGTATTAATCTTGTATAATCTTTTGTATAATACATTGTATAATATTCGTATTCTACTGGTATTATACATCGTATTATTCTCGTATTAATCTCGTATAATCTTTTATTATTCTTCGTATTCCAACTAAATGGTTAACTTCTACTGATTTAAAAATTTGATATTACTGAGTTTTGTTCCGTATAAACACTATTCTGTGAAGTGGAAAGTCCAAAAGACTTGGCATGTTTTTAGGTGAATAGTGTTTTTGGTGACCATTTCTCAGAAAATGGTTAGACGACCAAAAAGGCAAAAAAAGTAACTTTTGTCTTTTCCCTATTTCGTCCTATTCTCGGCGAGCTTTTCGAGAAAAACTTTTATCGGCTATAATGTGTTTTTAAAGTGTTGGAAAAATGAATCCTGAAATAGAATTTCATTTTGATGTACATATCTCGCTCGAGGGCCTAGGTCAGATTTCCTAGGTTTGGACCCTAGGGTTAGGGTTTAGGTTTTAACTTATTTTCAGTTTTTGAAAAAAAAACTTTTATTCTCCAATTTCGTGCTAAGGTTGGATACTCGAACCGAAATACAGAAATAGACATTAACAAAGATTCCATAACACATATAGGATATAATTCAATCTTTATTTATTCATATAAAGTCGGATTACAACTCTCTCATAAGTTCAGAATATTACATTAATTTATTGGACCTAGTTTAATACATCATTTGGACTTAAAATATAATCTAATTAGACTTGCTTTAGTAATTTATTCTACAACCTTGCTATCCTACAAGATAAATGTGCACATATACAAGTATATTCCTTCAATTATTTAATGCACAAGTAATTAGTATAAAAAATTTAATTCGTTGCTAATTATAATTACAGTGATACATAGAATTCGTGGTTATTACATTCTCCCCCCTCCCCCCCCCCTTATAAGAATTTCGTCCCTGGAATTACAAATTTAAAACTACTCAAAAAGATTCAGATAGGTATTTATCATCTTTTCTTCAAGTTCCCACGTAGCTTCCTTAGCGTTGTGGTTCCTACAAAGTACTTTGACTGAATATATAACCTTATTTCATAATTTTTGCTATTTCTTATCTAATATCTGGACATGAATTTCTTCATATGATAAGTCTTTCTCAACTTGTATTGGCTCATAGGATATGACGTGCTTGTAATCAGGCTTGTATGGCCACAACACTGACACGTGAAACACATTATGGATATGCTCCAGTTCAGGAGGTAGAGCTATCTCGTACGCTTCTTCACCCACTCTCTTCAAAATTACAAATGGTCCTATGAACCTCGGACTTTGTTTCCCCTTCTTTCCAAACCTGATCTTCCCTTTCTAGAGAGATACTTTCATAAACACAAAACTTCCTCCTTCAAAATCTCGCTTTTGTCGGTGTAGGTATACATATTTCTTCTGGCGATCTTGAGGTGCTACTAGTCGAGTTCTTATTACTCTGATAATTTCTACGGTCTGTTGTACCAATTCCTGCCCCAACAATCGATGTTTCCCTACCTCATCCCAACATAGAGGTGTTCTATATTTCCTCCCATACAATGCTTCATAAGGCGACATGCCTATGCTTGCATGATAACTGTTATTATATGCAAACTCAACTAACGGTAGATGGTCCTCCCAACTGCCTTTGAAATCCATCACACAGGCTCTGAGCATATCTTCCAATGTCTGAATTGTTCCTTCGCTTTGCCCATCAGTCTGCGGATGATACGTTGTACTCATTCTTAACTGCGTCCCCATTCTTTCCTGAAGTCTCCTCCAGAATTTTGACGTGAAACTGTGATATTCTAAATTTTTACATGAATGCTAAATAAGAATCTTGGCTAATTAAGTAAGGGTTAGCAGTTAAAACCTAGTTTTGAATGACAAAAAGTAGTAAGCGTGATTATGAAATATAATTTATTAGTTAATCAATGTGCTATAAATGACCTATGTGGTAGATTGAATGTGTATATGTATATTTATCTGATAAAGCAAGAAGAGTTTAAAGTTAGAGAATAATGAAAATGAGTAAAGAATATGTGAATTAAGCTATAGTTATAAATATTAATAACTAGCTTAATGAGTAGGCCTTAAGATGCTAGGTTATGAGGATGATAAGTTGAGGTAAGTTGGAATGTGCAAGAAGAAGGAACCGTTTGACCTAATCAAGATATTAGGCATTAACGGAATATTGTGGATTTGATAATTGAATATTTAAAGTTTAGCAAGGAATTAATATTAATTTATTGAAATAAGATAATCATTTATACGATGTGTAAATATAGAATGTAATACTCTGAGTAGAAAGAATGTGATATGCAAGTATGGTTTAAATTGGCATATGTGTATTAAGTAAACGGACGAAAGGATGTAAAAGTCATAATAATGATATTATGAGCTTAAATGGTTAAAGGAAATGGATTTTGGTAATCCAGTCAAGGTTCGCTTTTTGAGCAAGCAGATTATGGAAAAGTGAGTAATACGACTATTTGAGATGTCGAAAATTAAAGTTTGTGAAATGGGGAACCAAGAAGGTTCGTAGAAGATTAAGAATGCAATTATAATTACGGAAAAGTTATGTAGTCGAATTGTGATTAAAGGGCTAATTAAATCATAAAATGAGACTACGTGAACGTACCACGATGGAAAACAAGTGACCTAGTCGGTCGATCGAAAGAAAAACCAATTCAAAGAAGCGTGAAATGAATTATTAAGAGGAATGTATAAAGGATTTCATTAAAAAGAAAAATGGCAAAGAAAATAGAAAATTAGCATGAAATTCAAAAATCTAGTAATTTTGGCTTTTGACTAAAATGCCCTCAACAATTTAGTTAATGACCATTGTCTCCTAAATGGCAAAATGACCAAAGTACCCTTGACAAATTAGGTAATGACCTATGTGTCCCAAGTGATGAAATGACAAAAATGCCTTTCATTAATGATGTAAAATGACTACAATACCCTTGGATAGGTTAACCATGGTTATTATATTTAACCAAGCCTAGTTAAGTCTCATAATTAGCCAAATAGGGAGCTCTTCTTCTTCATTCTTCCATTTTGCTGAAAATAACCCTAAGAGAGAGAAAAGGAGAGAAAACCATGGAAGCCAAGAAAGGGAAGCTTGAGTTTTGATGATAGGATGGCTGGATGATCATGGAGCAAGAAGAAAAGTTGATGGCCTAGTCATGAGGAAGCTCTCTATGTAAAGAGATTAATCATCCATTCCAAGCTTAAAACCTTGATTCATATTTGTCTAAGCTTGTATTTATGGTTAAAGTTAAGAGTTATGAAGGAATATGTGTCTAGAATTAGAAGTTCATGGTAAAACCTTAATATATAAGGTTGAACATATGTATACGAGGTATATATGCATGGAAAATAACATGATAATGCTGGAAAATAGCATGATAATGCTTAAAAATATAGAAATCATAAGATGTGAAGGAAAAGTACAATATTAGGCTATGATTTCCATGTAGACCAAATCATAATCTATAAAGTGCATTAGAAGGTACGTATAAAAGTTATGTGATTGCACAAAGTTGTTAAATGTGTATGTGGTAGCCTATGTGGTGTATGGAGTTCAAGATATCAAAATTGAGTTTAACAATGAAATTGAATTAGGTTGACAAAGTGCCACCAATATGAGATTTTTGGCCATTTTGTGTAATTGGAGGTCAAATTGGGCAAAATAGCTAATTTTTATTTAAATACACGTGTTAGAAATGATTTGGAAGTCGTATGGTGTCTATGGCGATAAATGTGGATTTTAAACAGTTAAAAACGTTCGTCGGCACCTAAAATAAAATCTTTGGAAAAATGAATTTAATTGAAAAGTTTTAAATGTCTTGAAGGCCCATACAAGTCAAATATGTGTTATATGATGTGTTGGAACCAAGTTTTATAAAAAGGGACCAAGAATAACATGGTTGCTCGAAATGAAAATTTTGAAAAAGTTAATGAAAATTCAACTTAAAGGTGATTTTTGGCAATTTGAGGAATTAATGGTAAATGAGGTCAAATGACTTAGTTTTATGTTATTACACGTGTATACGTTGATTTGGTAATCAACGGTTGGAAGTTAAAATGAAAATTCGTTTCGAACAATCGAAATCAATCGTTTTGACCCTAAATGGATTTTTACGGACAAAACCTGCCTCGTGTGAAGTTTAATTGTTTTAAAGGCCTAGACATGTCTTATATGAGGTATATGAACTATTTCAAGTGTTGGAATGAAGTTGGAAGCAAATGGTCAAAAATCACAAAGTTGGTAAAATTGAGTTTTAAAGTTAAAATTTTTTCTAAGTGTTAAAATGTTTTAAAATGCCCTCCTACGGGCTATTGCTTCAATAATTTTAAGAAACCAAATCAGTCATGTAGTATTTTTGTAAAATACTAGGTAGTAAGACCTAGGTATGGTCCAAATTTGAGCTTAATTAGATGTAAGATGAATGAGTTAAAAATCAGAAAAAAGTAATGCAAAAATTAAAAATCCTGAATCTGAACACTGTGCCTAGGCGCAATGTTTTGTACTAAACATTGCGTCGGGGCCAAATGTACTATTCATGACCGAGAAGATTTCACGGCTAGTGAAGTCTGAAGGCGTCAGGGCGAGATGTTTGTTCATCAGAAAATATTTTAAGCTTCCAAAAAGCTATATTTTGATGTGGGATGATAAAAATAAGTTATATAAACCCTAGAATTGATAAAATGGACAATGAAAATGGTGTTAAAGTAAAATGAAACAAGAAACGGTATAATCTCATATACCCAAAAGGCAATTAAAAGCATGATAATGCTTGTGTAAAAGGTCGGGAACGAGTTATGATATATTATGAACCCGTGTAAGGTATAATACATCAAATGTGAAATAAATAGAGACGAGTGGTCTAGTATTTATGAGTTAAGTTTAAAAAAGAATGTATGAAACGTATTATAATGCTATAATGATATATAGGTTCAATGTTGACAGATAGAGCTCGGATAAGCAAACTGACAAGACGGACATGAAAGACGTTTGAAGAAGCGTAAATGTTAAGTATATAAAGCATACCAGGCAAGTTTTTTAGACTTAAATGTAATAATTGTTCTACGTGAACTATGTGATAGTAAAAGATTTGAAATGTGCACTTCGTGCAACTATGTGCTTTGATTGTTAAATGCAATACGTGACATTTATGCATAGCATGGTAAAGTAAAGGATGCATGGCGCATGAATATAAACTGCAAGCATGAAAAGTGTTATCTGATTGACTTGCTGAGCCTTTATGCTCACTCTTATTATGAACTAACATTTCAGGTAAAGTACGAAAAGACCAAAGTTCCAGTTAAGCTAAAGGTAAAGAATATTAAATGCATAAATAAGAATGAAGGAATGTAAAATATTCCTATGTATGATATATATATAAATGCAATAGTGGAATGCAAATTTGTACAGTTATAAGTTATGTAATGGTCTGATTTTAATGTTAAACCATGATAATAATAAGGAATGAATGGTTTGTAAATCCATAGCGATAAATGTGCATGTATGTATTATTCAAATAAAGGTTGTAACAATGTAAGATTAATGTATAGTTGTTAGTCGAGTTTTATATGTATTAAACTCGTATGTATGGTACAGATGTATGTAAACAAGACTATGTATGGAACAGGCATAAGCAAGCAGAGTTATGTATGTATAGTTTAATGAGAAAAATTTATTCACAGGTTATGTTATGTAAATCATAATATATATGATTTTGATAATTGTAATAGACTAGGTCACTATTAATAAATGTTTGACCTAAGTTCTAATGAATAGTACGTGAACATTACGATCCTGAGACAAGTTATGATTGTAAGATAAATAAACAGATTTATGGACCGCATTATGGTCAAATAATGATTTTAAAGATTAAAGGTTATGTATTAATGCACGAATTCGCCGTTATGATACTTTATGAATATATAATATGGTTTTAAGATTAATGGTTATGTTATCCAGATGTAATTGGAAATGAATAAGGAATGTTGGGATTTTCGTAGCGTTACAGAAATGCGGATCTCTGTCTGACACAATTGATACCAGCACTCCATGTCTTGAAACTATCTCTTTAATATATAGCTTGACCAACTGATCCAAACTGAACTTAATCTTGATCGGCAAAAAGTGCACTGACTTTGTTACTCGATCAACAATCACCCATATCGCGTCGTATCCTTTCTGTGTTGCTGGAAGTCCTACTACAAAATCCATCGTGATATGCTCCCATTTCCATTCAGGAATCTCTAACGGCTGTAAAAACTTGTTTGGTCTCTGATGTTCAGCCTTTACCATCTGATAAGTTAGGCATCGACTAACACATTATGCAACCTCCCTTTTCATATTTGTAACGCACCGAAATCTCAACCTTATTTAATTCTATCTGATTATCTTTGGATAACATAAACATTAACTTTAAACCATACTAATTGGGATCTCGTGCGTTAAAACTTAATCTTCAACCTTTAAAACCATTTCAGTTGACCATAATGCGGTCCAATTTTTTTTTATTTTAAATCTTTTTATATTTTACTTTTCTTACCTGTCTCAGGATTGCAACATTCACTTATCCTTTACTAGAACTTAGGTCAAACATTTATAATTAGTGACCTAGTCTATTACCATTTTCAAAATCATATAATTTATGATTTACATAACATGTAAATAAAATTTTGCCATGAACTATTTGTATATGACCCTGTTTACCTATACCTTTACTGTACCTGATCCTGTTCACACACACACACACACACACACACACACACACACACAGATATATATATATATATATATATATATATATCTGATTTCATACATCTATATCACACATATCATGTGTCATACATTTGCCCATACCTTTATCTGTTTACATACAGCTGTACCATACATATACGAGTTTATTACATATCAAACTCAACTAACCAATAATACGTTGATCTTACAACAATACAACCTTTCTATGATTATTACATACATGCAAAATCATCTCTACGGATTTACCAACATACATTGCTTTACATGCATATCACACCGATACATATATCAAATTCCTTATGTCGTTCTAACATTTCTCATTCCTTACCATTGGCTTCACCGGAATCTCCGACCTTCTTGTATTTCACCTGAAATGTTAGTTCATGGCAAGAGTGAGCATAAAGCTCAGCAAGTAATTCAGATAACACATTTCATGCTCCCAGTTTATAATATGCGACATACTTTCTTTACTTAAATATGTTATGTTTAATGTCATGCATTTCACTTAACAATTAAATCACGTAGTTGCACATAAGGCACATCTCAAATCCTTTACTACCATCTAGTTCACATAAATCAATAACACATTTAGTTTGAAAACTTGCCTGATTAGCATTTTACTTTACTTAACCTTTACCGTATCGCTTGGCCCTTTTATCATTTCTTGCCTCGATTTGTTGGTCCGAACCTTATTTGTCAATATTGCACTTATATATCAGTATAAGATCATAAAGTTGTACATAACTTATCAAGCTTAAACCATAATCGCTTAACCATTAATCTCTATTTGGAAGCTGTCGTTAACACTCCAAAATTAATCCTTACTTTTAATCACAAACTCAGTATAATAGCAAGTAAGGGTCGAACCCACAGAGAGTGATATTGCTTCAATAAATTCTAATATTTTCTATTCTAATTAACAATAAATAAACAAGGGGATTTTTTTGAATTAACTATAAGTAACTAAATAAACAAAAATAAATTAATAAGATTAATCAATAAATTAAAATATTCAGTTCTTCAGTTCATTCTCACCCTTACAATTAATTAGATCAATCAATCAATATATATTTATATCCTCGCATGAAACTAATAATCTTAGGTAACAATAAGCTCTGCTACCTGTAATTCCCCTTAATTTTAATCTAACAAAATATGTTCTTTATTAGATTCTAACCATTATATAACCTAGAACAGGCTCTCTAAATTTAATATAATGGAAGCATTAATCACAAGGAAATTAGATTATTCTAAGCAACAACCTCATAAGCTCGGATTATTTAACTCATATCATGATAACCATAGCAATAAACAAAAGCTTGACCACAATCATCTATCACTATTTACTACCAACAATTAGGAACAATATCAATTACACGTAATATAATTCCTAAATCTAGCAATTGATAATAATTTGATCAATCTAATGAGCTCCAATCAAACCAACCAAATTTAATATCAAAAAGCAATTAAAACAGATTATCATAAATAATTTCATACGAGGAAGAATAAATAATATTACTGAATTAATTTATCCATTAATTGTATTTAGGTTTGAAATCCCCTAGAACTGAATAAATAAAAATTAGCCAAACATAATAATAATAATAATAATAATATTAATATGCAAAAGAATTGAGAGAGATATGATACACCTTAGAGAGAGAAAAAGCTCCTAATTATCTTTAATAATCTGCTGAAAAATTCTATGAAAACTGAAAACATGAGTCTCCTAATATATTTATAGAGATACAATAATAATCCTAAGCTAATGTGGAAAAGAAATCCAATTTGGAATCAAATTAATGCTCAAAATCCCGAAAATCCTGATCTGGCACCAAAACCGCGTAGCCAAACAAAGCCTTAGACGCCCAGTTGACCGGTCAAACGCGCTCCGCGTACTGCTGACGTCATCATGCTCCTCCGCGCATTGCGCGGAGGCTTTCTGCAACGGAGGAAAACGGCGTCGTTTCTTATCCCCGCGTGCACTGCTTTGTCCTCTTCTCCGCGCATTGCGCGGACTGTTACCGTTATTCGCCAAACGGCGTCGTTTGGTTCTGCCGTGCTGATAGCCAATACGCGCGCATGGCGCGGTCACCCGTAAGAAATTACCATAATGCCACTTAAGTTTGCAGATTTTGCAGATTTGCCCCCAAGCTTATTTTCCTTCAAAATAAAATAATTAAAAATAAATAAAAATAATATAAAAATACTAAAAATAATAAAAACACATAAAATTGCATAAATTATATAAAATGACCTAAAACACTAAAAATACTTAAAAACTCACAATTAATTAAGCCTAAAAATACCTAATAAATAGGAATAAAATCCTACTTATCAAATACCCCCACACTTAAATCTTTGCTTGTCCTCAAGCAAAACAAGAATAAAAACAATAAAAATAAAACTAATAGCCAAACAACTTACTTGAGCAACATAGCAATATAAATTTCAACATCAGCCTCAAAGATTTTTTAAATGATAACTCAAAGAAAATTTCAAAATCATGCAAAATCTAGAACTTTAACATCTTTATCAATTCTACTTTACTCAAGATCTTTTGTGTGTGTGTGAATCCAAATGTATCAAACTAATTAAAATTCAGATAAGCTTCGGTTATTAATTACCTTATAAAAGACATACAACAAAACTCAATATACTTCTTTTTCACATCACTTTCAGTTAATACAGACAAATAATAAATCAGAAGATCAAAAGGTTTTTAATTAATGAAGCACACTAGGATTATCAATATCAATTTTTTCACATATTTTTTTTCATTTTTTTTTTCATTTTTTTTTTTTTTTTAATGGGTGCATTTTATGCTCCATCCCATTTTTTTTCTTTCTTTTTTTTTTCTTTTCACGGTGAGTACATTTTATGCTCCATCTCACCAACGAGTGCGTTTTACGCTCCATCTCGCGTTTTCATGTGTTTATGAGTGAGTGCGTTTTACGCTCCATCTCAACCCACCACAAGATTTTTTTCCTTCAATAATAATCCTAAAAAAAAAATTACCTAAATTATCTCCTCCAAATTATATTTTACCATATATTTCACTTCAAATAATGATCAAATAAGATATAGAGTTCAAAAATATCTTTCATAAGCATTTAACCATTTAAACTTTCTCTTCATTAAAACTAGCTCAAACAAATGGATATAAGTGCATAAAAATTAAAGATCTCAAACAAAGTAATAATCAATAAAAAGTCAAAATTCAAACTACGCAAAAATTTATCATTTTTC
This sequence comes from Hedera helix, assembly GCA_947179155.2. Classification (NCBI taxonomy): domain Eukaryota; kingdom Viridiplantae; phylum Streptophyta; class Magnoliopsida; order Apiales; family Araliaceae; genus Hedera; species Hedera helix. Next base: position 11,456,615 of record OX359282.1, on the reverse strand, counting down.
CAAGAGTTATTAAAATCAAAATCAAAATTTTTATCATTGGCTAAAAATTAAAATTCAATTAACTCATTGCTCAAGTGACACATCCTAAAAATAAAATAAAAAAAACTACCCCATTTTCGTAGGAAACACGGTTACACTTAGCACGTGCAACAAGCCTTTAAACCCCAAGGTTACCCCAAGTGGACGAGTTTTGTCTCGTGAGGGTTTACAGTGAATTTACCCACAAAATTCAAAAATTTACAATTTTTAAAATTCCCTAAAAAGAAAACAAAGACAAAATTTTAAAATTCCCTAAAAAGAAAATAAAGACAAATTTTTAAAATTTCCTAAAAATAAAATAAATATCCTAAATCCCTTCCCCCACACTTAAAATTTACATTGTCCCCAATGTAAACTATAATGCAAAGAAACAGACACAAATAAATATAAAAAGAAAAAGGAAAAGAAATGCAAATCTGATTTCTTGGGTTGCCTCCCAAGCAGCGCCTTTGTTTAGTGTCATTGGCTCGACTCAGTCCATCCTTCTCAATCCAAATAAATTGGTTCTGCTAACTCCACAACCTCAATATTCTCGACTTGAAAACCTGGAAGAAAATGTTTAAGTCGATGTCCATTCACCTTGAAGACTTTTCCTGTTTTTGGGCTTTGAAGCTCAACTGCACCATGAGTAAAGACATTAGTAATAACAAAAGGACCAACCCAACGAGAACGCAACTTACCAGGAAATAACTTAAGCCGTGAGTGATAAAGTAAAACTTTTTGTCCAACAGCAAAGGTCTTCCTAGAAATCCTCTTGTCATGAAAGGCCTTCGTCTTTTCCTTGTAAATCTTAGAGCTCTCATATGCCTCATTTCTTAATTCCTCTAACTCTTGTAATTGCAATTTCCTGTGACCTCCCGCTTCTTCCATGTCCAAGTTACATTGTTTGACAGCCCAAAAAGCTTTGTGCTCCAATTCCACAGGCAAATGACAAGGTTTACCAAATACCAGCCTATAGGGTGACATACCTATAGGAGTCTTATAAGCAGTCCTATAAGCCCAAAGTGCATCTTCTAACCTTAGACTCCAATCCTTCCTATTTGGTTTGACTATTTTCTCCATAATGGATTTGATTTCACGGTTGGACACTTCAGCCTGGCCATTACTTTGTGGATGATAGGATGTAGAAACCTTATGCATCACATTATATTTCTTGAACAATGCTTCTAACATCCTATTGCAAAAATGCGTTCCTCTATCACTGATGATTGCCCTTGGAGTACCAAACCTGACAAATATGTTAGACTTCACAAAATCTGCAACAACTTTAGAATCATCAGTGCGAGTGGCTTTAGCTTCCACCCATTTGGAAACATAATCAACAGCCAAAAGAATATAAATATTACCAAAAGAAACAGGAAATGGTCCCATAAAATCAATACCCCACACATCAAATATTTCAACAATTAGAATAGGAGTTTGTGGCATTTGATTTCGACTTGAGATATTACCTGTTCTTTGACAATTTTCACATGATTTACAAAACATATAAGAGTCTTTAAAAATAGTCGGCCAATAGAAACCACATTCTAAAACCTTATGAGCTGTTCTTTTAGGGCCAAAATGTCCTCCACAAGCATACGAGTGACAAAAAGTTAGGATGGACAAGAAATCACTATTAGGCACACATCGTCTAACTATCTGGTCAGCACAAAATTTCCACAGATATGGGTCATCCCATACATAATATTTGACCTCACTCTTAAGCTTTTCTTTTTGAAATTTAGAAAATTCGCTTGGAAAATAGGCACTCACTAAATAATTGACAATATTAGCATACCAAGGTGCAGCTGTATCAAGGGAAAACAAATGCTCATCTGGAAAAGAATCCTGCAGTGGTAGTGCTTCCTCGTTTTGAATCAGCCTACTTAAGTGATCCGCCACCAAGTTGTCCGCTCCCTTCTTGTCTCTAATTTCCAAATTAAATTCTTGTAAGAGCAGAATCCATCTTATGATCCTAGGTTTAGATTCTTTCTTGGTGAGCAGATACCTGAGAGCAGCATGGTCAGAATAAACTACAACTTTAGTACCAAGTAAATAAGATCTAAACTTGTCTAAAGCAAAAACAACAGACAGTAATTCTTTTTCAGTGGTAGAGTAGTTAATCTGAGCAGCATTCAAAGTTCTAGAAGCATAATAAATGGCATGAACAGCTTTATCAATTCTTTGGCCCAAGACGGCCCCTACTGCATAGTTGCTTGCATCACACATGATTTCAAAAGGTAACTTCCAATTTGGTGGTTGAATGACTGGCGCTGAGGTCAATAGTTTCTTCAATTTGTCGAACGCCTCCTTGCACTCATCATTAAAATGAAATTCCACATCTTTTTGTAGCAACTTACACAATGGCAACGCTATCTGTGAGAAGTCTTTAATAAATCTGCGATAGAAACCTGCATGACCAAGAAAAGAACGAATCTCCCGCACACTTGCGGGGTAAGGCAAAGCGGTAACAATTTCTATCTTAGCTTTATCTACTTCTAATCCTTTAGCTGAAACTACATGTCCAAGTACTATACCTTGTTCTACCATAAAATGACACTTTTCCCAATTTAGAACGAGATTAGTTTCTAAGCATCTATCTAACACACGTGTCAAATTATCTAAGCATGCCTCCAAAGTATCACCATGAATTGTGAAATCATCCATAAATACCTCAATACAGTTCTCAATAAGATCAGAAAATATACTTACCATGCATCTTTGAAAAGTACCGGGTGCATTGCAGAGTCCGAAAGACATCCTACGGTATGCAAATGTACCGAATGGGCATGTGAAGGTGGTTTTTTCTTGATCTTCCGGTGCAATCACAATTTGGTTATAACCTGAAAAACCATCTAGAAAACAATAATAAGTATGACCCGCTAGTCTTTCTAACATCTGATCAATAAAGGGGAGAGGAAAATGATCTTTTCTAGTTACAGCATTCAATTTTCGATAATCAATACATACTCTCCACCCTGTTTGCTTACGAGTAGGCACTAACTCATTATTTTCATTCTGAATGACAGTTATACCAGATTTCTTTGGAACTACCTGTACTGGACTCACCCATCGACTGTCTGAAATAGGGTAGATAATACCTGCATCCAATAATTTGATAATCTCTTTCTTCACCACCTCCATCATGGGTGGATTCAATCTCCTTTGAGCCTCTCTTGTCGACTTAGCTCCATCTTCCAGAAGAATTCGATGTGTGCACACAGCCGGACTTATACCCTTAATATCCGCAATTGTCCAACCAAAGACTGTGATGTGGTCCCTCAAAACTCTAAGTAATTTGTCCTCTTGAACTTTGGTAAGATTCTTGGCAATGATTACTGGCAGTGTGTCTTCCCTTCCTAAATATGCATACTTCAGGTGGGTTGGCAATGGCTTTAATTCCACAGTGGGAGCCTGCACAATGGAAGGTAACAATTTTTGATGAGTCACAGGTAATTGAATAAACGAGACAGCATACTTATCTGAAATCTTTGGTAAAGAATGTAATGCAGCTATTGTGTCCTTTAATTATGAAGTTTGTTCAATCTCTTCTTCTTGTTCTAGCTCCAAACTATCTGCGATAGCAACCTCCAAAGTTTCCTTATGTAATTGGTTGAAGGATTTCTGCACCAAAGAATCAATGATATTAATAGCAAAAACAGAATTAACATCACTAGGGTACCGCATGGCCTCGTAAATATTGAACTGAATCTTTTCGCCGTCGAACTCCATGGTCAAGGTCCCATTATGCACATCAATCATTGTTCTCGCTATTTTTAGAAATGGTCTCCCTAACAGTATATGAGCAGGGTTTGGAGATGTATCATCCTCCATATCCACAATATAAAAATCTGCAGGAAATATAAGCTCATTGACCTGCACCAACACATCCTCAATCACCCCTCTAGGGTAAGTATTAGTACGGTCAGCCAATTGAATAATAACACCGGTATTCTTTAAAGGTCCTAGATTTAAAGAAACGTAAATAGACAATGGCATAACGTTAATTGACGCTCCTAAATCTAACATAGCCTTTTCAAATCTGGTATTACCTATCTTGCAGGGAATTGTGAACATACCTGGATCCTTACATTTAGGGGGCATTTTTCTTTGAAGGACTGCAGATACATTTTCTCCAACAGACACTTTTTCATCGTCTTTTAATTTTCTCTTATTAGTGCACAATTCTTTCAAAAATTTGGCGTACCTTGGAACTTGCTTGATTGCGTCTAATAGAGGAATATTCACCTCTACCTTCCTGAAGGTCTCTAGAATCTCCTTCTCTTGCTCATCCTTCTTTGAAGTTCTACGATTCCTGGGAGGAAAAGGTAAAGGATTAGACTTAAGTTGGATAGGAGGGTTAGGGATTACCTTTGAAATTTCTGCTTCTTCCTTAGCCTTATCCTTATCAAATTCAACAGTAGCCCTTGGTGTGTCCAACTGCGTTCCACTCCTTAACGTAATAGCACTTGCATTTTCTCTAGGATTTATAACGGTTTGTGAAGGTAACTTTCCTGAGCCTTGAGAATCCAATCGACCAACGGTTGTAGCCAACTGACTTATCTGACTCTCTAGATTGTGAATGGAAGCCCTTGTATCTTGTTGAAACTGTTGGGTTTGGTTCATAAAGGCTTTGAACATATCCTCCAAAGATGTCCCAGAATTTACAGGTGTTACTTGTCGAAGTGGGTACTGTTGTTGAGCTGGTTGGAAACCTTGCTGCCTATTCGGAAAGGCATTTAGTTGCGGTGGTCTATTTCCTCCATAGCTCAGATTAGGATGATCTCGCCATCCTGGATTGTACGTGTTGGCATACGGATCATATCGGCGTTGAGGTTGTCCTTGAAAATTACCCACTGCATTGGCTTGTTGCATACTGTCATCATCTTGCAGTGTTGGACAAGTATCTGTAGTATGATCTGTCAGCAAGCAAATCCCACAAGCTTTTACAGTTGGCATATTTCCTGTAGTCATCTGACGAACCATAGCAGTCAAGTCTGAGATTTGTCGTTCCATATTACTTGAACCAACCTCATTCACCCTCTTTTGTGCATGGTCAATCCTAGTTCCATACTACTGTGAATTAGCTGCCATGTTTGCAATTAAATTCTTCGCAGCCTCTGGAGTCTTATCGACTAATGCTCCTCCACTTGCAGCATCGAGCATACTCCTATCCATTGGTAGCAATCCCTCATAGAAGTACTGAATGAGGTGTTGATCATCAATTTGGTGTGGCGGACAACTCGAGCATAACTTCTTGAATCTTTCCCAATACTCGTAAAGAGTTTCTCCACTGAACTGTGTGATTGCGCATATCTCCTTCCTTATGTTGGCGACTCTTGAAGCAGGAAAATACTTCTCCAAGAATAGCCTTTTCATATCATTCCACGATTGTATCGAACCGGATGGAAGATAATACAACCAATCCTTTGCTAAGTCTGCCAAGGAGAATGGGAATGCTCGAAGCTTAATCTGCTCTTCGGTTACTCCTTGTGGCTTCATGGTAGAGCATACCACATGGAACTCTTTTAGATGCTTGTATGGATCTTCACCTGTAAGACCACGGAAGGTAGGCAAAAGATGAATTAGTCCAGATTTAAGTTCAAAAGCCACATCTAAATTAGGATACTCTATGCATAATGGTTGTTGGTGTAAATTAGTAGTAGACAACTCCCTCATAGTCCTGTTATTAGGGCCAGCCATTTTTTGTTCTTCAGAATCACTTGATGAACTATTTGACAGTAGTTCAAGTGCTACGTTGAGGCCTGGTGATGGAACAAAAGCTTCGTCTAAGTCTGCGGTTGTTCTTCTAAATTGACGAGTCTCTTTCCTTATCCTTTTTGCAGTCTTCTCTATTTCTGGATCAAAATTCAATTCACTAGATTGAGAGGATCGAGTCATACACTACAAAGAAAACAAAGAATAAATAAAAACAATTAAACACTCCCCGGCAACGGCGCCAAAATTTGAAAGCTGTCGTTAACACTCCAAAATTAATCCTTACTTTTAATCACAAACTCAGTATAATAGCAAGTAAGGGTCGAACCCACAGAGAGTGATATTGCTTCAATAAATTCTAATATTTTCTATTCTAATTAACAATAAATAAACAAGGGGATTTTTTTGAATTAACTATAAGTAACTAAATAAACAAAAATAAATTAATAAGATTAATCAATAAATTAAAATATTCAGTTCTTCAGTTCATTCTCACCCTTACAATTAATTAGATCAATCAATCAATATATATTTATATCCTCGCATGAAACTAATAATCTTAGGTAACAATAAGCTCTGCTACCTGTAATTCCCCTTAATTTTAATCTAACAAAATATGTTCTTTATTAGATTCTAACCATTATATAACCTAGAACAGGCTCTCTAAATTTAATATAATGGAAGCATTAATCACAAGGAAATTAGATTATTCTAAGCAACAACCTCATAAGCTCGGATTATTTAACTCATATCATGATAACCATAGCAATAAACAAAAGCTTGACCACAATCATCTATCACTATTTACTACCAACAATTAGGAACAATATCAATTACACGTAATATAATTCCTAAATCTAGCAATTGATAATAATTTGATCAATCTAATGAGCTCCAATCAAACCAACCAAATTTAATATCAAAAAGCAATTAAAACAGATTATCATAAATAATTTCATACGAGGAAGAATAAATAATATTATTGAATTAATTTATCCATTAATTGTATTTAGGTTTGAAATCCCCTAGAACTAAATAAATAAAAATTAGCCAAACATAATAATAATAATAATAATAATATTAATATGCAAAAGAATTGAGAGAGATATGATACACCTTAGAGAGAGAAAAAGCTCCTAATTATCTTTAATAATCTGCTGAAAAATTCTATGAAAACTGAAAACATGAGTCTCCTAATATATTTATAGAGATACAATAATAATCCTAAGCTAATGTGGAAAAGAAATCCAATTTGGAATCAAATTAATGCTCAAAATCCCGAAAATCCTGATCTGGCACCAAAACCGCGTAGCCAAACAAAGCCTTAGACGCCCAGTTGACCGGTCAAACGCGCTCCGCGTACTGCTGACGTCATCATGCTCCTCCGCGCATTGCGCGGAGGCTTTCTGCAACGGAGGAAAACGGCGTCGTTTCTTATCCCCGCGTGCACTGCTTTGTCCTCTTCTCCGCGCATTGCGCGGACTGTTACCGTTATTCGCCAAACGGCGTCGTTTGGTTCTGCCGTGCTGATAGCCAATACGCGCGCATGGCGCGGTCACCCGTAAGAAATTACCATAATGCCACTTAAGTTTGCAGATTTTGCAGATTTGCCCCCAAGCTTATTTTCCTTCAAAATAAAATAATTAAAAATAAATAAAAATAATATAAAAATACTAAAAATAATAAAAACACATAAAATTGTATAAATTATATAAAATGACCTAAAACACTAAAAATACTTAAAAACTCACAATTAATTAAGCCTAAAAATACCTAATAAATAGGAATAAAATCCTACTTATCACTATTCCTTTCCACTTTTGATGTATTATACCCTACTTAGGTTAATAATACATCATAACTTGTTCTCAACCTTTCATATGACCTTTCACACCCTTTACATTGGTCACTCTTTATCCATCTAGGGTTTACATGTTCCATTTCTACTATTACAAATTAAAACTAAACTTTTCTTTCATAACACGAGCTACCAATTGGTTATTATTGGACCCATATTGGTTTAACATGCTTAAATATTTCATTTATACATTTTTGGCACTTAATCTCTTGAAAAACATAGCTCGAATCCAACCCGACTCAAAAACTGAAAATTAAAATCAGAAAGGTCGGGCACAACTGTGCTCGGACCCACCGCAGCTGCGACCACTAGCGCAGCTATGGTCCCCTGCGTTCACAGCTGCGCTCCAGTCATTTTTTTCCGACAGAATGTTTGGGCGCAGTTGCGCTCCATATGAGCGTAGGTGCGCTCGGCTCTTTTCGCTCTATGATTTTCTGTATTCATACTTGAATTTAAACACATACACTGTGATTAGTTTCTAGCACCTTACAATGCATTAGTACATGGCTTGAAGAGTTGGAATTCACACTTTATATCTCTATATAACAACTTTAAAGCTTCCATCCGTAAAGACAAAAAGGGTTACATCACACATTATATCCTTTCATCTTGGCTTTTCCAATTAAGTTCAAATTGGAACCATAACTAGGTCTTACTACTTAATATATTACAAAAATATAATTTGGCTCGCTTGGATACTTGAAATCATCAAAATATTAACCCGGATAAGGCCAGTTCAAATCATTTTTACACTTAACCACAGTTTGACTTCAATACTCAATTTCTACCAACTTTGTGATTTTTGGCCGTTTGCTTTAAAACTTCATTTCAACACTTCACATAGTTCACATAAGTCATATGTAACATGCTTAAACTTTTAAAATCATAAAACTTCGCACGAGGCGAGATTTGTCCATAAAATTCCATTTCGAGTCGAAACGATCAATTTCGATCGCTCGAGTCGTCTTTTCATTAAAATTTCCGTTCGTTGATCACCAACTAAACTTAGACACGTGTATTTACATAAAACCAAGTCATTTGACTTCATTTCACCTTTAATTTATCAAAATTGCCAAAAATCACCTTTTGACGGCATTTTGTCAACTTTACCAAAAAAAACATTCATTTCCATAACAAACATTCATTTGCTATTCTTGGCCTATCTTTGAAAAACTTGATTCTAACACCTCATTAAACACATATAGCACATAATTAACTTGCATGGACCTTCAAAGTAATTAAAACTTTTCATTTAAATTCATTTTTCTAAAAGGTTCGTTTTGGTCGTCGGCGAACGTTTTAAAACGTTTAAAATCTTCAATTGTCGCTATTGACACCAAATAACTTCCAAATCAACTTGAACACGTGTATTTATATAAAACTTAACTATTTGGCCTCATTTGACCATCATTTACACAAAATGGTCAAAATTCACACATTGGTGGCATTTTTACCAACTTTCCAAAACATGACTTTAAACCCTCGTTGAATTTTTGCACTTTACTCTTCATATACATTAACGTATACCTATTTAGCAACTTTGTACATTTACAAAGATTCTATATGTATCTTCCAAAACACTTTACAGATTACGATTTGGTTTATTCACCAAATATAGCCTAATATTCAAACTTTCCTTAACCAATTCATACTTTTAAACTATTTATGAACTTAGATTGCTTTCTAGCATAAAAATACACACTATTCCTTCATGATCAACCTTTCTATTTATGGTTTCACTACTTCCATTAACTTTTGCACATGATTATCCTTAAATCATGGTTTCTAACTTTGAAAACGTGCATGAATAGTGCACCACCTTTGTTCTAGAAAACTTAAGCTTAGGGTTTCATAATATACAACACATATGGCACATAACTTACATAACTCTTGCTTCTATCCATGAATCCTTGCATGGCTACTCATAGACTAGCATTTGAACATATAAATACCAAGTTTTTATTAAAAGAACATGGTTATACCTTCATTACACCTTCTTTTTTCTTGTTATGAACCTTGCTAGACTTGTATTCTCCTCTTTGATGGTTGATAATCCTTCTCTTGATCACCTTTTTCCTTGAAATCCTTTGAACTTTATGGAACCCTAGTTCATTTTCTCTTAATCTCTCACTTTGCTAAACTTTCGAATGAACCAAATAAGAATAAACAAACTCACTTGATACTTACAATATAAGCACATATATTATTTGACCAATTTTCCAACAACTAACCATAGCTAGTTAAGCTTAACTCAATCATAGTTAGGGGCAATCATGGCATTTCATAAAACTAACTAAGGATATAATGGTCAATTCTCACAAAATGATACTTTGGTCATTCTTTTCATTGTCAAGGACATTTTAGCCTTTAGACCATTCTAGGACTCATGTGTCATTACTTAACTTGTTGAGGCAACATGGTCATTTATCAATTTCCCTAGAGAATTTTAATTCCCTTAAAGCTTAATTGCTTAATTTTTCACCAATTCAAGTCCATTTTGCTCCAAATTTGCTTCATCATACAGGAATTTAATTCCATCATTAAATACTTCATAATTTACTTGTCCCATAACACTCGTCACACTTCCAAATATCAATTTCATGACCTAATTATAATAATTTACAACATTTACCATAATTGCTTATCATTACACATTTGAACCTTCTTAATTTCACATTTCACAATTTCACTTCCGACATTTCAAATAGTCGTAACACTCATCTTTTCCTTAAATCGCTTCCTCTAGAAGCAACCTCAACCGGATTACCAAAATCCATCCCTTTAATCATATAAACTCATAATATCCTATTACGACTTTACGTTCCTTTACATATTTACTTCATACACACATGCTACTTAAACTCTACTTGCACACCACATTCTTTCTACTCATTATCGGGGTATTACATTATGCATTTACACATCCAACCAATGATTATCTTAATTAAATCCTCCAATATTAATTCCTTAAATCATTTCAAATATCCATATATCATTCCTTCTCATTTCTTTTATTCTCTATCTTTAATTCCTTCTTTCTTATCAAATCAACTATACATGCATATATATATATATATATATATTCATACATTCAACCTACCACAGAGATCAAATTGGCACATTGATCATATAATAATTTATATTTGATCATTCCTTAATACCTTATGCCATTCAAACTAGGTTTTATCTATTAACCCTTACTTAATTAATCATAATCCTTATTTAGCAATCTTGTAAAATCCTGGGGTGTGACAATATTTGGCCACCAAAAATATTGACGTAGATTTTGATACATCTTTGTACTTTTTGGATGTATCGAGTATCTTGTACTATTAACCTCTTGCAAAATCTTCTCTCGTAATTCAGGCACTAATGGTACCCAAATACAATTTTCAAATCTTAATAAGCCTTTGTTATCCACCTTGAACTTGACCTCTTCTCCATCGGTCATTCTCTTCCTTATCCTATCACATTCTTCTTCTTTGTTTTGAACCACTTTTACCTTGTCTAATAAGGTTGGGTTTGCTTCCACCCCTATTGACTCCTTTGGATTTTTCACCTCCAACTCCATTCAAGGCATTTTGTTTTACTAGTTCTTCCTGGTCTGTCAATACAAATAACTTATCTTTGCTCTTTCTGCTTAGAGCATCTGCTACTACGTTGACTTTGCCGGGATAATATAGAATCTCACAATCATAATCCTTGATCAATTCTAACCATCTCCTCTGTCTCACGTTCAACACCTTCTGTGTGAAAATATACTTCAGACTTTTATGATCTGTGAATACCTCACATTTTTCCCCATATAAATAATGCCTCTAAATTTTAAGGGCAAACACTACCACTGCCAACTCTAAGTCGTGGGTAGGGTATCCCTTCTCATAATCTTTTAATTGTCTTAATGTATACGCAATGACCTTGTCATTCTACATAAGCACATAGCCTAATCCCTTATGTGATACATCACTATAGACCGTAAAACTTCCTGTATCGTCTGGTAAAGTCAACACAGGTGCTTCACTAAGTCTCTTTTTTAACTCCTAAAAACTCTCCTCGCACTTTTCCGTCCATACATATTTCACCGTCTTTCTTGTCAAATTTGTCAACAACGTTGCTATCTTTGATAAATCTTTGATAAATCTCCGATAATAACCCGCTAGTCCTAAGAAACTCCCAATCTCTGTCGGTGTCCTTGGTTGTTTCCAATTACTCACTGCTTCTACTTTTGCAGGATCTACTGAAACTCTCTCCTTGTCAATAACATGACCTAGAAATTGTACTCTCACCAACCAGAATTCATAGTTTGAAAATTTGGCATACAACTGCTCCTTTCTTAATATCTCCAACACCAATCTTAAATGTTTCGCGTGCTCTTCTTTTGTTTTGGAATAAACCAAAATATCGTCAATGAACACAACTACAAATTTATCCAAGTACTACTTGAATATTCTATTCATCATGTCCATAAATATTGCTGGCGCATTCGTCAACCCAAACGACATCACCAGAAACTCATAATAGTCGTAACGAGTTCTAAATGCCATATTGGGTATGTCCTCCTTCCTTAATTTTAACTGATGATAATCTGTCATTAAGTCAATCTTTAAAAAGTACTTCGCCCCTTTTAGTTGATCAAATACACCGTCAATTCTTGGCAATGGATACTTGTTCTTAATCGTTACTTTGTTTAACTCTCTGCAGTCTATACAAAGTCTCATCGATCTATCCTTCTTCTTTACAAACAGCACAGGTGCCCCCCATAGAGAAACACTCGGCTGGATGTACTTCCTATCCAACAATTCTTGTAATTGAACCATCAACTCCCTCATCTCTACCAGAGCCATCCTATATGGTGCCTTTGATACCGGTGTTGTCTCCGGTCCTAAATCAATCACGAATTCTATCTCCCTATCTGGCGGAAGACATGACAGTTCATCTGGGAAAACATCCATAAACTCCTTAAATACTGGTATTTGTTCCATCTCAGGATTTACCATTTGTATATCCATTAAATGTGCCAGATATCCTACACATCCATTCCTCAGCAATTTCTTTGCCTGCATCAACGTCAGACAACAAGATTGTCTTGACGACTTGTGGCAATAAAATACAACATTAGCCTTATTTGGTGTCTTAAGGTGTATACACTTCTGCTAACAATCAATTATCGTTCTGTGGTTAAACAACCAATCCATTCCGAGTATAACATCAAACTCCCCCAAACGTATCAAAATTAAGTTCACACTCAACTTCTGACCCCTGATTTCTACACAACAATTTCTATGTATATACTCTACATGTATCACTTCTTTATTTTCAACTTCTATATTCATTTCTAACTTTTCTTTAGGCAATATTAACTGTCTAGCGAAATCATCAGACACAAATGAACAGGTAGCACCCGAATCAAACAATACATAAGCATTTATATTATTGATCAGCATAATACCTGACACCACGTATTTAGATTCCACGGCATCTTGCACCATCATGTTGAAAGTCCGTGCTATCGGGTTATTTTGTTGCACCGACCCTCCAATGGTAAGCTTACTGTTGTTTCCCCTGTATCCACTCCCTCCGTCGCTCTTCCTCTTCGGACAATCCTTGATCTGATGGTCCGCAACTCCACATGAGAAATAACCTCCCTTCTCAGGTTTAGGATAATTAGGGGCGATATGCCCTTCTTGCCCATAATTGTAGCAGACGTTCTTACCTTCCATGTACTCCCCTGAATGGTTCTTCCTGCACTTACTGTATTTGTTCCCTCTCTTCTGATCGCTTCCCTGGGATGTCCCCGAACTGTTGTTGTTCCATTTGCGCTTGTTATTGCTATTGCCTCCACTGCTATTATTCTTATTTTCACCCTCACTGATCTTCTTGTTCCTTTCTTGGTTATATTTAGATAACGCCTCATTTTCTCCTTTAGCTATGATTGATTTCTCTAGTAAAATTGAGAACGAATTAATATGTAGCACTGCTACCTTGATGAATTTCCAAGGCTTTAAACCATTTTCAAATCTTTTGGCCTTGCGTTCCTCCATGTCTACCTGATGCGGAGCGAACCTGGCCAACTCATTAAATTTTGCCGCATACTCAGGTACCGACATATTCTCTTGCTTTAGTTCTAGAAATCTAACCTCCATTATACTCTTCATACTTTTGGGAACGTAGTTCTCATCAAATATCTCCTTAAATCTCAACCATGACACCACACCTACTCCAGCCCTATTCTGATTAGCTTTCCACCAGAAATTGGCCTCCCCCTTCATCATGTAGGTAGCGAAAATAGTCTTTTACTCCTCTTTCACTCTTGCAATAACAAATGCCTTTTCGATCTCCTTTATCCATGACTGGGCTTCGACTGGGTCTGTCATTCCCCTAAACTCTGGCGGTCCGATTACTTTGAAGTTTGCCAACTGATTTGGCGGTAGTGGCGGATTTTCTACTACTGGATATCGATTCTGCATTGCCTCTGCTAGCATGTCGACAAAGTTTTGCATTGGGTCTACATCACGTCCCCCCTCGTCATTGTTAACTTATTCCTTTACTCCTTGGTTTCTTGGTGGTTGTCTACATGGCGGCATTTTCTGTTATACATAAAAATTTTAAGTTATTATATTTATTTCATCTTTTCACTTTTGTTTTATGGCTTAAGCAATTTTAACTAAAGTACAAGTAATCATCTCAACACATATAAACATAAACATGACTGCATTTATATTCATATGCTAAAATAATAGTGCATAGCACCTTACATCACCAGCATACTGCTAAAAATGCCTCTATCCCGAAAATGTTACAAAAGATGGGATCTAACATAAATATATCCCACAACTTCCTAGAGTTGGAATTTACAAACATATTAACCCTCTATCAAAACAAAAGTTGGGTTATACTGCATCTATATACATATTACCTCATAACATAACTGATACTAATGACTGTGCATCCCTCGATGAATCGCATCATCATACTCCTCATCTCCTATGACCATCACCACGTTCCTGCTGATAGTGTGCATGAACTAGTCCTCCTCAGTTGGGTAGTAGCGCACCCTACTTTGAAACCTGCCGAATGAAGAGTAATAGACATAACTGAGCCTATTGATCCTCACTCTCTTCTCATATCTGCCCGTGGGCTGCATCTCTCTGAACTTCCATCTCAATCCTATCCTCGATCACGTCCTGCCAATGGACTCGAATGGCAGCTTTTTCTGCCTGCACTTGCTAAACCTTTAGCTCAGCCTCAGTTAACCTAGCCTCAATCCCTGCTAACTTAGCCTGCAGCTCAGCGTCCTGATCAACCACCTGATGGGTTAGCAACCCAATGTGCTCCACAGAGTCCTTGTATCCCTGTACCTGCTCCTCCAGACCTGTTATCCTCTCCTTCAGCTCTGTGTTCTCGCCAGAGAACTGATAAGCTACTGCCTTGTACTGATCCTCCATATATTGGTGGGTTAGATTCTCCTCCTCTAAGTGCTGGACTCTTTCCTCTAACTACTCGTTCCTCATAGTCAGCCCCTCAATAATGTCACTGGCAGTAGTGCCCATGCCATCAGCTGACTCCTCCTCAGACTCTGACTCGGCCTCATGTTCACTGTAAGGCCTCATCACCCCACCTCTGACGGGCTCTTCTCTATCTCCCATCTCCGGATCAGACTCTGGATCCCCTATCAGGGCAGCCACCAGCGACTGTGCAGTATCCATGTTGATATCAATGTAATCCTCATCAGCTGTGTGACTAGGCTATCCAATCTCAGGCATCCTACAATCACACAAATAACATGACATCAGTATCGCAATAAAATATATTTATTGATGAAATGAAAGTATATTTAATTGTGTTACTCCTCATCTCAATGAATTTTCTCAATTCATCTCCTATAACTGTAAATGAGTTGACGCTTCTAAGGTTATATCCTAAAGTTTTGCAACCTAAAGTTCTATATAACCTATCAGCTCTGATACCAGCCTGTGACAACCCCAAATTTGGGTTCCATAACCTTGGGTTTGGTTCTCACTATCTCAAATCATAATAACAACTAATTACATAGTCTTCATTAATCTAGCGGAAAATACATATTGTTCCTTACAAAAAGGTAATAAAATCCCAAGGTCTTTAACCTTAACATTTATCAAATCTATCTTAAGGGATTCACAAAAGATTTACAACATCCATTACATATTTAAACAAATAAAACATCTATCATGCACAATCTAAGTTTTGGTTTTTCCCTTGCCTTTATCCTTTTAGAGCATTCGGGCTTAGCTGAAAAATAAGTCATGATATAACAAGGGTGAGCAACTAGCTTGTTCAGCAAGTTTAAGAACAATTAATACAAGATATATCATGATTAATTGGGAAATAACATCAAGAGTTTCAATAATAGATAATAATTGTGAAAGAACAAGAATTCAACTTTCAATGTAAAAGAAATGATTAAATATTTACTGCTGAATGGCCTCTAAGGATCATGAACTACTGCTTAAGGTAAATAAAACATATATCTGACACCTTGATAGTTTGGTACTCGAGGGGATCAACCTCTTGTACCCTATGTATATGCATAACATTCAAACATCTTGCGCAAAGGTCGATTTCCCGAATATAATCCCCTTATATAGGGTTGTTCATTCTCAGTCTTAATATAAGAATCTGCACCAACCAATGGTTTGGATAAACTTTTAAAATATTCAAATTGATGAATCTATATATGCAGTGTCTAGCCAAAACAATTAGCTTAGACATTCTTAAACAGTTCTTGATTTAATGAACCATAAATCTTGCAAATGGATGTGCGAATACAATAACAATGTAGATGTGGAATAATTTTAAATAATTAAACCACTCAAAGGTCCAACGAAATTAAATATAAGTCTAGGAACTTGATCAATAATAATTTGAATAGGTTCAGAGAATTTGCGAAAAAAAATACAAGTTAAAGTTAAAGAACTTGCCTCATTTGTTGATTACTGCTAACCAATTCAATTTACTATCCTTTGAATAGACCTAATAACTTATCAAGTTGATCTTTCAATTAGTATTATATATAGGTTAATATAATAACCTTTATACATCTTAACTTAACTACACTTAATCACATAATTAAATAATTAAGGTATATTAATCACTTAGGAAATATTATCATTATTTGATAATATTTTAATCACATAAAATCTATATTAATCATTTAATATAGTTTAAACTTCTATCTAATATTATTAACCATTTAATAATATTTTATTCACTTTATAATATTATTAATTATTTAATAATATTTTATTTATTTTCTTAATATTATTAATCATTTAATAATATTTTATTCATTTAATAACATTTTATTAATTTACTTATATTATTAATCCTTTAATAATATTTATCCTCTTTTACATATTAAATTAACTTTCCATAATGTTTAAGTTACATTTAGTGGATCCAAAAATAATAAAATAATTTTTAAAACATTTTTCAACTTTCTGACCCGAACCGACCCGACCAAAATCAACCCGACCCGTCCCGATCCAGAAAACCATTGTTTTCTGGAAACAGGCACTGCACCCCCGACGTAGTGTTTTGATCTAAACACTGCGCCCCGACGCCGTACTGCAGAAACATTGTTCAACATTTTTTAGATTTTCTAATTTTGATATTTTTGATTCAAACTTGCATAATATAAAATCTACACATTCAAATGACACAAAATCAGTCTTGTTATCTTCTTAACTTCTTATTTTACAACATTTCATGGTTCGATCATTTTTTCGAAAACGTTTTGACATGAAATATATGATATAACCATCTAGGGTTTCCAAAATGACATGTTTTTGCAGTAAAAGCTATAACTTCTTTGTTTTTTCATATTTTTGAGAGATTCAAGTTGGCTGGTCTTCATAACTCATACATACAACTTTTTATCCATAAAATTAAATATCCAACTTATATATTTCAAACTACCACAATAAATAGCACGTAACTAACTAGGATTTTAACAGTAAAACATTATAAGAACTTTTCTTCCATTTATTTGCATATTACACATATGAATACATGTAATAAACATACCAAACTATGAATCTACCTATATATCATGGCTTTAGACTTTTAGAGCCTCAAAATAAGTTTTGATCGGTTAAAAATACCTTTTGACTACTTAAAACATATATAGACCATATAAATGACATATTAAGGGTATAAAACACTTTTAAACCTCTTGGACTTGAATGCTCTTCCTCTTCTCCTTCCAAAATAGGTTATGAGACTATGTGTCATCCACCAAGCTCCTCTTCTAGCAATATCTTCCACACTTGAAGGGTTTTGCTCTCAACTATCACTAGAACTCTCCCTTTCTATCTAGAAATGCTAGATAATTGAAATGACCAACCTATTAAAGTTTGATGGATGTCTTATTTATAGGGCTTTTGTAACCTCCCATTAACTCATTAATCAACTAGCATTGGTGCAATTAGAGGCTAATTTTTGCTTACTATTTGAGTGATTGACAAAAGGATTAACATGTTGATTGACTAAGGTTGGTGAGCAACTAAAGCAAAGTGTATAAATGAAGCAACATTGCACAACACTTCACCCCAAGTGGGGCCCACCCATGACCGGCCAAATGGCCTTTTTGGCTTCTAATTTTGATTTAGTTTTCCTCTTTATATATATATATATATATATATATATATATATATATATATATATGTTGACCAATCTTTGACTTAGTTTGGACTCCACATTGGACTTAGTAATTAAATGTATTGGACCCCTTCATTTAATTTGTTTGAGCTCAATTTATTTATTCCATTGAGCTAACATTAACTAAAGCATGCTACATTTGATTAAATTAAGCGTTGGGCTAGTTTAAATGTAACATGAACCAATATTTAATTAAATACATGGACTACTAGGTTAATTTATTAGACCTAGTTTAATACATCATTTGGACTTAAAATATAATCTAATTAGACTTGCTTTAGTTATTTATTCTACCACCTTGCTATCCTATAAGATAAATGTACGCATACACAAGTATTCAATTATTTAACGCACAAATGCTTAGTACAAAAATTTTAATTCGTTGCTAATTATAATTACAATGATACATAGAATTCATGGTTATTACATGAACAACATTAACCAACCCAATACATTACTTCTTTAGGGTTGAACCACATTAACCAACCCGATACATCCCTGTTCAGGGTTGGTCACCTCAGTTTTAACCCAAGCTTTCGCACAAGAACAATTGGATTAGAAAATTTTACTCAACTGTCAAGTGTTATCATTTCTTGACAAAGAGATCTAGCTCAAACAAATGGCCTAGACTAGCATCATTAATTTGTTCATGAATTATGAACTCCAAAATTTTGAATCGTTTAAGTAAAATAAAAATCATGTTATGACTTCCTCATACCACATCGTGTAGTAGTGCATTGATGATTTCCTATTGATCATAGCTGCAACATGTTTTCATTCGTTGATGATTCCATCATTTATCATGCCACACCATATTTCAATGGTGTGTTAATGACTTTTTTTTATAAAAAAAATATAAAATATGTTTGATGTTTTTAAACAAATTTTGTCTAGCTTAAACGATTAGCATAGACATTTGAACAACGGAACTTTCAAAAACTCAACAATTCAACAATAGAACAAATAATTTTCAAAGGCATGTGAGTGCGATTACAAACACATTTGGAAGAAATTTTAAGATATAACGTAGATAGAAGAATTGGAATAGACATAATCCTCAACCATCACTAGTTTCCTCATTCCTCTCTTACTTAATGATTCTATTTATTACTTATTCTACTAGTGTTTGTCAATTATTAAAAATTCTCATATGTCACTTTATCACCTTTCCCCCAATGCACCACAAGCATTGTTCATCGAACTTGCCACACTCATGGGTTTAGGAACTTGCCATAATAATATGAGTTTAGGAGCTTATCCTAGCAATATGTAGTCCAAGAACACATCAATGAATGTCCATATTCTTAGGGGCTAAAAAATATGACAAATAACGTAGCACAATACTTCAGTGATTATCAATACAGTAAACTAAGTGATTGTTAAACCGAGAATAAATCCCCTGCCCATACAAATGTTTGTCCAACTTAGCTACTAACATGAGTCATTAATTGAAACCCGACAAATACCTAACTCCTTCTTCACTTAACCTGAATTTTCCTTAATCCATACTTTAACATTCACAACTCTTTATGAGTTCATCTTTAAACATCTATTGTAGATCACTTTACGATCCCAAAGTATTCTTTATGCTTTTTAACAATATTATCATAAGATATCTCTTATTATATCTCTTCATCCACATTTCTTAAATTAGGTACCCCATGATCCTCTTTCTATCTATTCCTCGTATATCTCTTCAAATCCGCTTTTGGACCTTCTTCTATATTTGCTTATAGTTTTTCAGTTATCTTTTATCTCGAATTTTCCAAATTCATATCTTATCTCTTAAACTCTATCCGAGTTTATTTCTTATCATCTCCTTCCTTATCTCTACGGTTATAGTTTAAGGTACTCTCACATAAGGTTTACAACCTAACAACTCTGATACAAATCTATAACGCCCCCATATCCGTACACATATTGTAACAGATCTGGTGCATCACGATACAACTTCTATCTTCATATTTACAACATTCAACCTTAATATAATTATCAAAATCTCGCTTTGATATCAATTAAATACAAACATTTCCTTTCATTCCAGAATTCGCAACCTTTACAATCTCTTATTACAATTTCAAATCATATTTATGATGATCTATTCTATAACATTTCATAATTTTGTATACAATGAACTAATTTATTACATTAGTTATGAGTATTCACGAACTCACATTCAATTCTAAGTTTCCACCTGTACAATTTTGCTTTCACTAATTGTCAACGAATTATAGTATGTACAATCGTCTAAAATAGCTAGAGGCTATACAACCAAGTTCTCTAATCTGTAGTTTAATAGGGAACATTTACTTAAGGGGTTACGCCAATGTATTAAATCAATTATAAATACCGAGTTTAATATCATTGGCCAAAAACTCAATTACTTTAGTTCTCTTTTCATTCCTTTGTCCGTAGTCCTTACCAAAACCTTTGATGTTCTCAATTTAATTGCAAAAGTTTATTTAAATCAAGAATGAGCAACTATGTTGCTCAACAAGTTTAACAGATATTAACATAACACATAATTCACATTTCATACATACTTCACCATTTTCACGCTTCGCATTTATACATGCAACATATTACTCATTCTTTAAGTTTACTCATACTTCATGTTATTCATGCTTATGCATTTTTACGTGCCAAAATAGCAACTCATAAAGTTCACATAGAATAATCCATTTATATAATCAAATGAATATCATAATAATTATCAAATAGTTCCACATAGTGCACATTAAAACAAGTTCACATGGATGCATATATTACATAAAATTTACACATAACATAACTCAAGTTCTGAAAAACTTGTTTGGATCATCTTTACTGCTTATGCTAGTATTTCGCTTTCTTCGTATGACCTACACGGTATGTGAGATTGACAGCTCGATAATTAGTCAAAACTTAACTTTAGCTTAATCTTAATTTAAAATTTTATCTTCTATTTACGGTGTTAGTGTTATCGTTATGTTTAATAACATCGGCACATCCCTCAATTAATTATATTTAATTATATAACTCTTCCCCACCTTGGTGTTCATCATTCGTTATACTAGTTTATGGCACTAGTTTTCTTTAACTCACACTAAATTTTCCTTAATATAACCCTTGCATTGGTTTATCTAACCACATACTCTATTTTTACGTCAAACATTTATTTTGAACATTTCATACCTATATGCTTCATAGTTGGGACACACTTGATCAAAAATAAAAAACAAAAAAAAAAATCAAATTCTAGTAGATAGTGTTGGGGTGCTACATTTTGAACTACAAACAGCATCGAGGTGCTGTCTGGTAGATAGGCTCAGCACTGGTGGCGCTTATTGCAGCGCCGGGGAGCTCTACCTGCTGCACTAGATTTTTGAATTTTTTATTTTCAAGCCACCTTTCAAGATTTTTAACTTCTTCATCTTTTATCGAAATAGGCTCAAATTTGGATAGTAGGCAGTCCACACTACATAGTATTTTACAAAAAAAAAAAAACTTGGCTCAATGGTTTTGTTAAGATCCGAGAACAAGGGCCCAAAAATTTGCATTAAACACATTTTTCACATTTCAAGTTTTCTTTCAAAAATCCATAAATCTCATTTTGGTTTCTTTTTTCTATTCCAACAACTTGGAAAAACTTTAAAACTCTTAAATACACTATATACAACTTATGGTTTTGACAAACAACTCAAATATACATATTTCTTGTTTGACATCCTTATTTGGAAAAACCAAAGTTTCAAAATAGGTTTTTACATAATTTAATCTTTCATATTAGGTTTTGTATACCATAAATAGTTTGAAAATATCTACTATACATATACATATGGATCATCTTTAGTATATATCGTGAATCCAAAGTTTAGTAAAAATAATTCTTTTAGGCATTTTATCAAACACCTCATGTACATTTTATAACTTAGCTTAAATCTTGACTCTATATGTTTCATTACACCAATTAAGAAGGCGGTACACATAATCTCCAACATATTCGTCTCCCTTATAACACTGGATCTACCATGATCCACACATTATCAATCTCCCACAACAACATAACTATGTATATAAACATTATAAAACTAGTTTTAAAGTTTAGAGCATTGTACCTTTTTGGATTTCTTTCTTCTCATGGATTGCTAAGAGATATTAAATCTTCATCTCCTCCATGCTAAATTCATTCAACATTGTTTCTCCTAGGTTTTTAATTATTTTGCTCTCTAGCTCTATCTAATCTCCAAATAAAATGACTAACATTAGAAAAATTCTTGCAAAAATATTTAAGGCTACCTATTTATAGAAAATCAAGACAATGAGCAAAATGGTCAATAGCCATGACTAGGCAAGGGAAAATTGGACATTTGCACACTCTCTAGAAATTTCTCAAGGGCATAATGGTCACATCAAATTTTCTATAAGGACAAAATGGTCATTTTGTCATTAGGACATAATGGTCATATAAAATTTTCTTCAAGGGTAAGATAGTCATTTGTCATGGTTTAGGAAATTTTCAAGAAATTTTCTACAAGGATACATTAATCATTATTAATTTTTACCAAGGGAAAGATGGTCTTTTCATTATGATTAGGAAATTTTTAAGAAATTTCCTATAAGGACACCATGGTCATTAGTAACTTTCATCAAGGGCATTCTAGTATGTTGTTTCCTAGAGGCACAACAAAGATCTAGAAGGGGGGGGGGGGGGTTAAATAGATCTTTGAAAACTTTTGATTGTTTAAAAGATCAATTACTAGATAATTAATTTAGCACTGCGGAATATTAGAATAAAATCTCCCTTAAAGTTTTAATGAAATATTGATTCTAGCTTTGGTGTATGTGAAGATTTGTCACTAACAGATATAGTAATTTATAACAGTTTATGAAATAATATAAATGTTTAAAGTAAATAACACAAGATGTTTTAAGTGGTTCGGAGTATCAACACTCTTATTCCACTTTTCTACTTCAACAAGTAGGATATCTACTAAGGTTAGGTCACACTGACCAGATCACGAGATCTTTTACAACTGAATCATTGAGATTCCTTTGAGTCACGTAGTTTCGGAATATTCGAACACTTACTTCGGGACACTTAGACCTCTTTATGTCACTCTAACTTGGATATTTGGACACCTAGTCCATGACACTTAGACCTCTTCAAGTCACTCTAACATGGTATAATGATCACACAGATCAAGTGAATCACAACTGATTGTTGATTGAGTTTGAGGTGCTGCTAAGCTTCGTAATAATGCTCGACTTCTTCTGGTACTTAACAGCTTTGAACAAATACTTTTTTCGCAGAGTAGATTTCTTCATTTTGTTTTGGCAAATGTTTAGTTTTGTACTTGGGTGATTCGTACTTAAATTTGAATCCTTATACGATTTTATAACTCTTCAAAAATTATTTTGTTGAATAGTGCCGTTGGAGCAATTAATGCTCTAATAGTGCAGTTAATGCTCTTCTAAATTTGGGGTGGATAGTAGGCTTGCTTTTGGTCCTCATATATCCCATTAGTTAGTAGTTCTCATCTACTACATAAGTGAGGTGACGGGCCTTCTACAAAATAGACTCTCTGATCTTTTTTTCTAACTTTGAAGATAGTGAGAAACATCCTTAAAAACCTTACTCTGATGCTTTGCAGTACTCTGTACTTGTCAGATTTATGACCAGTCTGGTACTATCTTCAAGTTTGACTTGATCGTTGAGTTTGTTGAAGAACGTAGAGTCTGATATAGGATACTCAACGTTCTCAACTCTACGAATGTCTTTATAAGAATTAGTAAAATAATGCCTCGAGAATCCCCGTATATGGTATAGGCGACCTCGCGCATTAATGTACAACCTTCGTATAAAATCCACAACATAATAATTGTATTAAATCACAAGATCATATACATTATAATTTGCTTAATTACAAGGTTATAAGCAACTAACGACTTACAATTCAACACTTAATTATTTTTATACAAGTCTTTTATATTGGACGATCAGGACTTATTTTAAGCACAAACACCTATCGTAATTAAATATCATTGTATCATTTCCAGGATTTCTGACCTTTACCACTTACAACACTGTTTACTCATAAAAAGGGCTTTAAAATATAAATCACTTCTGACAGATTCATTATGCTTTGCTCGATCCTTGCTTTTTATCGAAAATCTCGGCTACCTCGTACCTAACTGAAATGTTGGTTTTAAAGTAAAAGTGAGCACGACAGCTTAACAAGTCTAACAGTTATCACATAACATTTAGTTCGTGCATCATGCATGCTTAGCAATAAATCTATATATGACATTTTATACATGCTTCTCAGTTATTCCGCATTTAAATCATGTTTCATAGTTTGTACATACTTCTCATGTAATCGTACTTCATGTTTTTCACGTACTTCACAAAAAATCGTATTCATTGATCTCATGTAACACATATAACATCCATATAGCAATTTAATATCACATTGTAGTATAACAATGCACATAACAACAAGTTCTCAAGAATATCACATAATACTAAAAAACTTGTCTGATTCGCTTATACCGTTTACGCTTGTTTACGTTCTTCGTACGACCTACATACGTTTATGAGATCGACATACATATTAGTCATAATAAGACTTATTATATTGGTTTACTATAACTAGTTTTTAACTATTACCCTAACTTCGACTTTTTAACTTTCATGCTAACCGATTTTTAAAACTAGTTTACTTCATAACTCATTCGTACCAACTCAAAATTCGCTCATCTTTTGACAGTGACATATGTATAACATGGTCTAACTACCCCCATAGGTGGAATAAACCCCAAAATTCTCGAACTCAAAAAGTTCATTTTAAGGACCCAAACCCAAGGGTCTTACAATCTTGGAGACTGCTGGACTGCGGCTCGCTTCAATGGCCATAACTTCTTCGTTTCTTAACATTTCTGAGCGATTCAAGCGCTTACGTGTCTGCAACTTCCCCCTATACACTTCTCTTCAGGTTAGACTACCCAGATCCAGATCCAGGCTGAGGTGGACTGAAAATCCCATATAATAACATAATACAAACTAGTTTCAAGTTTTCTTATTTCAATGGTTACCACCTTAACACTTAATGCATTATTTGGCTAGGTTATCATGCTACATGACTTACTAGCCTTTTAATACATAACATAGCACCTCAGGTTCATAATTTTACAAAATCAAAAGCTTCAAACACTTTCCAAAATCACTTGTTAGATCAAAACAATGATCGAAAATACTATGTTTTCAAAATAAGAAATTCTTCTTTCAAAAATCATTAAAAATCCATTTTGAATCATTTTTCTTTCCTTCAAACTAGGTTATCTTCATAAACCATAGATCTAGGTATCATAACCATAAATCTTCAAAAATTATCAAAACATAATAGTTATTTACTTAAAAACCACATCTAAAACTAGGGTTTTGGAAGTTTAAAAATTATCTTTCATTTTCTTCACTCATTTGACACGACATGTGATCTAATCACATATTAATCATCAATAACACCTTATAACTTTAGAACTTCCATGTTCCACCATCGCAACAACATTAAACTCCCATAACCAACATACTTAGACACAACAAAAATAAAATGACTAAGTTTAAGGTTTAAGAGAACTTTTGAACCTTTCTAGATTTGAATGATTGGTTGATGATCTCTTGATATTCCTTGTTACTTAGCTTACCTTTGATCCTCCTTCTTTTAGACACCTCCCAAAATGATACATTCTTCTTAGCACTCATGGTGTTCTCTCTTGTTAACCCTTTTAGAGTTTTACTCTCAAATGCTCTCTAGCTTTTATTTCTCAAGACTTAGCGAAATCAACATGTAACGTCCCCGAAACCCCCGCATTTATTATAGGCAATCTCGTGCATTAAAA
This sequence comes from Hedera helix, assembly GCA_947179155.2. NCBI lineage: Eukaryota > Viridiplantae > Streptophyta > Magnoliopsida > Apiales > Araliaceae > Hedera > Hedera helix. The sequence goes on along the minus strand of OX359282.1, from coordinate 11,430,445 downwards.
CATAACATTTGTCCTTAAAACCATAACATACAAACATAATACAGCTCATAAACCTGTTTATTAAAGCTTACCTTCATCATTTGTCTCAAAATCATAACTTTCACATTCTATACATTAGAACTCAGATCATACATACATAAATACAACTTAATCTATTACAGTTCAAAATCATATATGTTATGATTTAACTTAACTTAACCGGTGCATATCATCACCATCCATAACTATCCATACATACATCTACTTACATATACCTGCCCTATACATGCGAGTTTATTACATATAAGACTCGACTTACAATAATAAGCCAATCTTGCCTTATTACAATATTTTTCTGAATAAAACTTACATACATAGTTATCCCAATGGATTTACAAAGCATACATCCCATTATTAAAGACAAAGTTTAAAATTAAAAACTAAGACATTAATTAACTTATACATACATAGTTTATATACGTGCATCATACCTTTCTTATTATGCATATATTTATGCTTCATATCTATTATGCTGTGCATTTTTAAAATATAAATGCCACGTATTGCATTTAACAGTTAAAACACGTAATTGCACGAAGTGCACATTTCAAACATAATTACATCACGTAATCTGTCAAGTAGTTCACATAGAACAATTATTACATGTTAACAAGTTTTGAAAAACTTGTCTGTTACACGTTATCATACTAAACATTTACGCTCCTCGAACGTCTTTCACATTCCATCTTGTCGGTTTGTTAATCTGAACTCTATCTGTCATCGTTCAACCTATCAATCATAATAGGGTTATCACATCTCATATATTCTCTAACTTAATCCATAATTACTAGACCACTAGTCATTAATTAAAACACGCTTTATGTATTGCACCTTGCATAGGTTAATAACACATCCTAACTCATTACCAACCTTTTACACAAACATTATCATATTTTTACTTAGTTTTTGGGTATGCTATATTATATCATTCATTGTCACATTACACCTCAACACCCCCTACATTGACCATTTTTATCCATTTAAGATTTACATAACATATCTTTATCATGTCACATCAAAACATAGTTTTTCGAATAAAAAAAAATAAATTCGGGCTCAGGGCACTGCACCTCGACGTTGTAATATTCTGAACTTCCGAGAGAGTTGTAATCCGACTTTATATGAATAAATAAAGATTGAATTAAATCTATTATGTGCTATGGAATCTTCGTTATTCTTTGTTTACGTGTTTCGATACAAGTATCCAACCATAGCACGAAAAAGGAGAATAAAAGATTTTTTCAAAAAAACTGAAAAGAAGATAAAACTTAAACCCTAAATTTGGAAATCCTAAGGTTCAAACCCTAAACCCTAAAAATTACTATTCACAAATACGCATATAAATACGAAAATTATACGGATAGAATATAGAAATAATACGATAATAATACAAAAATTATATGGTATAAATACAAAAAAGTCAAATGTCAATACTAAAAGTCAACTATACAAATTAGTATATTAATCAAGATTAAGGCTAAACTAAGTAAGTTTGATTAGTTAAAATGAATTACTAATCAACCAATCACATGCTAGCTTAATTAAGGACTAAACTAACCTTGACCAAGCTTGGTAAAAGACCATAACTACCCCTCGAATAAATAGTTATTTTACCAACCAAACAAGCCCTAAAACTATTCATTTGGTAGGCTTGATCTTGGCCATTAATTTAGGAGATGATGATGTCACCAAACATGATCATTGCATGCATGTAATGGCATTAAATGGAGCAAATGACCAGTAATTCCAAGTGGGAGAGGGGTGATGCACTTCATCTTAGCTTACCATGGAAGTTTTATCGTAATGACCTTTAAACCCTTGCTTTGCATGGCCTATAAATAGCAAACCTTGTTCACCATTTCAATCATTCATTTTCAAAGCTTAAAATCAAGTATCAAAACTATACATATATTGAGAGAGAGTTCTAGTGAGTTACTACTTTGAAAATTACAAAGAAATAGTTAAAGCTTTCAAACACCAAAGGTACAATCTCTAAAAGTGTTATTGGGTCTTATAACATTATTTCTTAAAGAGTTAACACAAGCGGTACCATGTTTCACATGGTTAACCCAAATTTTTTTATCAAAACAAGTTCACTGACTTTTTTGCTAAAATCCGAAAACTTAAAGTCAGAATATGACTTAGCAATATAAATGAAAGTTGCAGATCATGAAATTCTAAGCAATTTAGACTCAATAATCACTGCAAAATATTTTCGTATGACAAAGTTATGATAGTTACCGGAAAGGATGCAAAAGTTGAAAATTAAATGCAAGCCCTCAGGTAGAAACCAAAAAGCACCAAAAATAATGATTTTGAGCTAGCCCAGTTTCCTAAAAATACTACCAATGAAAATAGTCTAGTTTAGTTATAAAAAGACATATAAAGAAAGAAAACTTGATGAACTAACATTCGGGTACGCGTAACCCTTTATATACGCGCTTTAAACGATTACCGGGAAACCCTAAATTGTGCTTAAGGCAAGTTTTCTATCCTTAACCTTTATTTACATTCTTTTGATGTGATTTATATATTTTGTAGAAGCAACGTGTTATAAATCTTTGATATATGAGTAATTGCTTCTTGTTTTGGCATAACTTAAAAAATGAAATGCTTATTCGCAGTATATTTCGAATCATGCTTTATTATACCAAACCAAGTTGTCTTGGGGCAATCCTGACATGTTAAGTAAACTGAGATGAACAAGTATGTATCACTGTTCGTAATTAGTCCAGTGTTTAGTATGTTATGCATAACATAGGATGACGTTAGGTTGATCCCCTTTCTATATCCACTATAAAAGGTTCTAAGTTGAAAGACAAAGAACGGTTCAAGGTCTAACCACCACTCAACTTTGCTATGTTAAGAACATTTGTAATATCAATTATTATGCCATGAATCCTTACAATCCATATCGGTGTGAGTTCACTTATATGCTATGTGTTTAAGACTTGCTAAGCATCTTAGCTCACCCTTACACAAACCTAATTTGCAGATATACCCGAGAGCACCGACTCAAAGAAGAAAGGAAAGAAGAAATGTGTATACTAGTTTACTATTTTTTTTAACTGTTCTTAATTGTAGTCATAATGACATTTTGAAATAAGAACAAGTTCCACACATGTAACCGAATATTATATATATATTATCAAGTTTTATCACATTCTTTTGTTACGTCTTTACGTTGATTAAACCTAGAATTGTTAAAACTTAACACAATATTAATAATGATCTATTTATTTAAATGAGGATAGGTAAATAACTTGTTAGTGTTGTACATACGAGACAGAACTAATCGATGTTGGCTGGTCAAATCCATCGTTAAGGTTCCTCGAAACCAGGTATAACTCGTTATTACTATTCTGAATGTTGGATAAGTAGGATTATTAATATGAAGAGATATCACTATAAAAAAATATATTTGGAATGAGGGTTTTAACTAGTTGGGTAATGTTCTGTACGAAAAGAGAATTTTGCACCGGACAAAGATACAACCATTTGTCACAGATAAATATGCAAACATTTATCATCGGGTGAAGATACAAACATTCACCGCGAGATTCTCTGTTCCCAAGAGCCGTCCTAATGATTTAATACCGTGGATGTTGGAACATGTGAAGTTATAGAATATCTAAATATTAAGGAGAAAACGTTATGTTTGAGTATTACGTCTCTTGTATCAATTACAAGGACTTGATATAAAATAATGAAAGATCTTTGGGAATTAAGATGAGAACTTTGTTTGAGAATAAAGGAAATCATCTATAAACCTATTGATTTAGCATTTATAGTGAGCACCAAGTCATCTATAGTAAGTATAGTGATTTAGGGGCATCACAGGTTGGTATCAGAGCTGTAGATTATAGCTCTAAAGTAGCAATTACTTCAGGATATAATATGATGGATTAAGTTAAATGAACTTGTGAAGAGTCTAATGGATAATTAAAAGATGATAATAAACTTTAAATCTTAATTACTTAATAGACATTATGTGAAAGAACTATACTAATTAAAGTCAACCTTGTTTTGTAGAAATGGCTGACATACACGAAGACAACGCTCAAGCCTTGGACTACGAAAATGATCCGAGCGAGCATTCTAGTGGTGAATACGAAACAGAAGAGCTTAATCAGAACATGGAACTACATGATGCCTCCAAATTCAATGAACTTGCTCGTTTCACTCCAAATCAAGTAGATACGGAGGAACGTAAGGCAAGAAGGTTTGAGGAGGGTTTAAAACCCTGGATTCATGGTAAGGTAGCTGTCTTATAGATAGATATTTACGCCCATCTTTTAGAAAAGGCTATCATTGTTGAAGGCAGCAGTGAAGCCATATCAAATTTTAATAAGTAAAGGAACAATAAGGGAGGGAATGGAGGAGGAAATAATAATAAAGGAGGAAATGGGGGATGAAATAATAATAATAATAATAATAATAATAAGAGAAGGTTCAATGGCGAAAACTCCCAGCAAGGAGGGGAGAATAAAAAGAAAACAATAGAACCATGTAAAATCTGCGAGAAACGACACTCTGGAGTGTGTTTGAAAGGGAAGAATGTTTGCTACAATTGCAAACAAGAGGGACATATAGCACTCGCATGCCCTAACCCTAGGAAAGACGCTTGTTTTAACTGTGGAGCCACAGGGCATCAATCTAAGATGTGCCCCAAGAAAGGGGGATTGCCGGAGGGGATAATAGCAAGAAATCTACCCCAATAACTAACCCAAGTCGTCCAACAGCAAGGACATTCAACATGACCATGGGAGATGTTGTAGCATCGCAGGATGTAGTGTAAGGTATCATTCAAATCAACACCATAAGTGCTTACGTGCTATTTGATTCAGGTGCTACTTGTTCTTTTATTTCCCATTAATTTGCTAGGAAACTAAACGTACCTCGTGAATTGTTATAAAGTCCTTTAATGATAGAGATTGCTAATAAAGAACTAATTCCTGTTAATAAGATAATAAAAGGTTGTTGCATAGTGATCAAAGGTCATGAGTTGAGAGTTGATCTTATTCCAATCCAATTAGGGGAATTTGATGTAATTCTAGGCATGGATTGGTTGACCAATCACCAAGCGATGATCGATTGCCAACAAAAGTGCGTTAAACTTCTTACAATGTCCAAGTCAACGGTAGTCTACAGTGATGCCTCACATAAAGGATTAGGATGTGTTTTAATGCAACGTGACAAAGTACTAGCTTATGCTTCACGACAACTAAAGGATTATGAGTTAAGGTATCCTACTCGCGATCTAGAATTAGCGACGGTAGTATTTGCTTTAAAGATATGGAGGCATTACTTATATGGGGAGAAGTGTGAAATTTATACAGATCATAAGAGTTTAAAGTATATTTTTACACAACGAGAGTTGAATATGAGGCAAAAACGATGGCTGAAAATGATTAAAGATTATGATTGTGAGATCCTATATCATCCAGGAAAAGCCAACGTTGTTGCAAATGCTTTGAGTAGGAAGAACCAAGAGAAGTTAAATGTGTTAACAACTCAGGATGAGTTGATTAAAGAGTTCGCTAGACTCGACATAGAGGTAAAAGTTCTTTCAATCTCAACAATGAAATTGTTTGTAATGGAGGATAACTCAACCTTGTTGGGTAACATTAAAGAAATCCAAGAGGAGGATGGAAATTATAGGAAGTTGAAGAAGTCAACAAAGATTGTAGATGGCAAATACAAGATGGACAATGAGAGAATTATTAGATTTGAATCTAGAATTTGGATTCCTTCAGTTCAAGAACTCAAGGAAGAGACCACATCAGGAGCACATAGAACTAAGTTTTCAGTACACCCAAGCAGTACCAAAATGTACAAAGACATAAGTCAACATTTCTGGTGGCCAAACATGAAAAGAGAAGTGGTTGAATTCGTTAGAAGGTGTTTGACATGTCAGTAAGTTAAAGCTGAGCATCAAAGACCAAGCGGATTATTACAACCATTAGAGATTCCAGAGTGGAAATGGGAACACAATTCAATGGATTTTATAGTAGGCCTACCAACCACACAGAAGGGTCATGATGCCATTTGGGTAATAATGGATAGACTAACCAAGTCAGCACACTTTTTATCAATCAAGGTTAAGTTCACTTTGGATCGATTAGCAAAGCTATACATTAAGGAGGTTATCTCTAGACATGGCGTACCGGTTTCAATTTTGTCTGATTGAGACCCAAGGTTCACATCGATCTTCTGGAAAAGTCTTCAAGAACATCTAAGTACCCAATTGAGAATGAGTACTGCTTATCACCCACAAACAGATGGTCGGAGTGAAAGGACTATCCAAACTTTGGAGGATATGTTGAGAGCTTGTATGATGGATTTTGAGGAAAGTTGGAAAGATCACTTACCTCTAGTAGAATTCTCTTATAATAACAGTTATCACGCTAATATAGGAATGCCACCATATGAAGCTCTATATGGAAGGAAGTGTAGAACACAGATGTGTTGGGACGAAGTCGGTGAATGGAATATGCTTGGGCCAACATCAGTTCAACAAACAGCGGAGGTAGTTCGAATAATTCAACTGAGGTTACAAGCTGCTCAAGAAAGACAGAAGAGATATGCCGATCTACATCGACAAAAGAGTGACTTTGAAGTCGGTAGTCATGTTTTCCTAAAAGTATCTCCCTAGAAAGGAAAGATTCGTTTTGGAAAGAAAGGAAAACTAAGTCCAATGTTTATAGGACCATTCGAGATACTGCGAAGAATAGGTAAGGTAGCTTATGAAGTAGCCTTACCTCCAGAGCTGGAACATAAACATAATGTATTTCATGTTTCAGTATTGCGTCCTTATAAACCTGATTACAAACACGTCATCAGCTACGGACCCATCTAAATCGAGAAGGATCTAAGCTATGAGGAGATTCCTACTAAAATTGTTGATAGGAAGGAACAAGTCTTGCGAAACAAAGTCATACCTTCAGTCAAGGTCATATGGAGAAATCAATCTATAGAAGAAGCAACGTGGAAATTAGAAGATAAAATGAAGATAGAATATCCACATTTGTTTTCTTAATTGTATAAGTTAATTTCGGGGATGAAATTCTTTTAAGGAGGGGTGAATGTAATAGAGTTGTAATTCGACTTTATATAAAAAAATAAAGATTAAATTGCATCTAATATGTGCTATGGAATCTTCATTATTGTTTGTTTACGTGTTTTGATTCAAGTATCCAACCTTAGCACGAAAAATGAGAATAAAAGATTTTTTCAAAAAAACTGAAAAGAAGATAAAACCTAAACCCTAAATTTGGAAACCCTAAGGTTCAAACCCTAAACCCTAAAAAGTACTATTCATAAATATGCGTATAAATACAAAATTATACGGAATGAATACGAAAATAATACGATAATAATATGAAAATTATACAGTATAAATATGAAATAGTCAAATGTGAATAGTAAAAGTCAACTTATACAAATTAGTATATTAATCAAGATTAAGGCTAAACTAAGTAAGTTTGATTAGTTAAAATGAATTACTGATCAAATAATCACATGCTAGCTTAATTAAGGACTAAATTAACCTTGACCAAGCTTGGTAAAAGACCATAACTACCCCTCAAATAAATGGTTATTTCACCAACCAAACAAGCCTTGGAATTATTCATTTGGTAGGCTTGATCTTGGCCATTAATTTAGGAGATGATGATGTCACCAAACATGATCATTGCATGCATGTAATGGCATTAAATGGAGCAAATGGCCAGCAATTCCAAGTGGAAGAGGGGTGATGCACTTCATCTTAGCTTACCATGGAAGTTTTCTCTTAATAACCTTTATATCCTAGCTTTGCATGGCCTATAAATAGCAAGCCTTGTTCATCATTTCCATCATTCATTTTCAAAGCTTAAAATCAAGTATCAAAGTTATACATATATTGAGAGAGAGTTCTAGTGAGTTACTACCTTGGAAATTACTAAGAAATAGTTAAGGCTTGCAAACACCAAAGGTACAATCTATAAAAGTTATTATGTTCAATTTTCCTTTCGTCTTTAATTTTTTAAAATCTCAATGAATATAATATTCAACAGCTCTACATTGTGAGGTAACAGACAGAAATTGAAGAAAATAGCATATTTCAAACGGGAAGAAATCTAAAGCTTCTATATGAGAAGCTCAGGTTCAATACTTAAAGAAAAAGGAAGCATTACACAAGAAAGAAAGATATACGCAAGAGTTCAAAAAGATCAAACTGAAAAGAATCTTGTCTCGCTACTAAGTTCTTTAGAAACTTATGCTAAACGCAACTTAGTAGCACACCAAAACCATCACTACTCACGATAAGAGTTCTTAGTGAACTAAAGTATCCAAGTCTGCTGGACTTGAAGAGTTCTTAGTGAACTAGAGTTCCAAGACTGCTGTTCTTGAAGGAATCTTAGTGATTCAAAAATTGTAATAGTATCCTTAATGGATTTGCTGCTCAAGGAGCAGAACAATGGAGTAGTAGTCTTGTGAACTCTGAACCACTTAAAATCTGGTGTCTTTCATCTTGTGTTTATTAACTGTTATAACTGCTATATCTGCTTGTTGAATTATTACATTAACATTTTAAAGAAGAGGTAACTAAATCATATTCCGTTGTGCTAAACTATTTGATTAATAATTCATTCTTTATTAAAACCAAAATAAGTAAAAAGTTTTAAAGAATCTATTAAACCCCCCCCCCCTCTAGATATCTTTCGTGTCATTGGGAATCTAACAATTAGTATCAGAGCAGGTTCTCACATTTGAAGCCTTACAAGCTTGAGTAGATCTAATAGCACACAACAGGAACGGATAAGAATTCAGTGGAGGTAACATACCACTAATGTGCAATAAAGAAAAATTTGCTAACTGGAAAGTTCGTATGCAGACTTACATGGATGTAATAGACGATGAGCTGTTCGAAACAGTACTTAATGGGCAGTCATACCAATGAAGCTTGCGTTAACAATTGAAGATCCAAACAAGCTAGTAGCAAAGAAAAGAGAAGAATGGACCGACAACGAAAAGAAGGATGTTTAAAGAGACGAAAAGGCCAAAAATATCCTATTTCAATCTCTAGATGATGAGCTATTTGAAAACGTTGTCAACTGCAAAACAGCTCAAGAAGTCTGGCAAACTCTGTTGATCATGAACGAAGGAACAGAAGAAGTCAGAGAAAATAAACAATCACTGCTTATTCAGCAGTATGAAATGTTCACCCACATTTCAGGGGAGAACATTACAAACACCTATGAGAGATTCAACTTTCTGCTAAACTCTCTCAAATCATTTGGAAAAGTCTATCCGAACAGAAATCTCATCATCAAATTCATAAGATCTTTGCCGAGCAAATGGGATGCCAAAACCATAGTCATCAGGGAGTCAAAGAACTTGCACGAGATGACTGTACAACAGCTCTATGGAAATCTTCTTACCTACGAGCTGGGGCAAAATTAAAGAGCGAAAACCCTATCTGAGGGAAGAAAGAAGGAGAAAAGCATTGCTCTTAAAGCCTCAACTTCAGCTCATAGAAGCAATCTCAAGGATAATTCTGACTCTGATAAAGATGAATCAAATGATGATGAAGGTGCTGCTATGCTAGTCAGACAATTCAACAGATTCATCAACAGGAACAGACCTCAGAAGTTCAGAAGCAACAACAGCAAAGAACCAACAAATGACCTTTGCTACAATTACAAAAAGGCAGGTCATTTCATTGCTAAGTGCCCTAAACCCTTAAGAGAAGAGCTGAGGAGGGATAGAACAAAAGCAAATCCAAAAAGAGAATTCAAGAGCTTCCACAAGCAAAAGAAGAAAGAAAAAAGCTTCATAGTTGAAGGCTCCTGGAGTGACTCAGAAGAAGAACTAAACTCTAAGTCAAGTGACGATGAAGAGCCACAAAAAGCGAACATTTGCTTAATGGCAAATGAGGAAGGAAGCAGTAAAGAGGAATTCAACATAGATGAGGTACTTGACTTTTACTTTCTTGAATTAAACATAGATGATCTTAGAGAAAGCATGCATAACTTAATGGTAGAGCTACACAAATACATGAAAATGTTTAGAAGGTTATCTAAAGATTTCTCTCATCTAAAAGAGGATAAAGAGAAAATAAGCATAAAATTAGAAGCCACACTTCAAACTGCTAAACTTTATTCTAGTCTTAAGACTGAGAATGAAAGATTGAAAAAGATAACCGAGTTGAGCACTCATAAAGAGTTTTCACTAGTCTCCAAGATTCAGGAACTAGAAAAGACAATTTTCACGTGGAACAAATCTAGTTTGTCTATGGACACCTTGATCTCTAGTCAAAGAGATGTGGTTGATAGATTAGGATTAGGTTATGAGAATTCCTTCTCAGGACCTATTATGGAGAAATCAATGGAAATAAATGAAGGCAAATCCTTTATTCTTGATAAAGGAATAGTGTTCATCAAATCCTCTAAATCAATCTCTCCTAGCTGTCCACACTCGACTAATCCTACAATCATAGTAGACAATAAAACTCGCACTGGTCTGGGGTTCAGAAAATTGAAAAACAAGTCAACATCTATAACTGAACCTCAAAGGATCATAAAGTCGAGCAAAACTTACTCTACGAACCATCCTTAGAGAAATCGTAAAGTCTACTATCATTCTATGAAACATGAGAATCGTAGAGTAGCATGGAAGAAGAATGTAGATCAGCCCAACCGAAGGACTTCGAGCAATTATAATTCTCACAAGTCCTGGACAAATAGGAATTCACATATATACATACATCATCGTCATATCAATCATAGTTACCATCATAAAAATGATAAACATTTATCAGGTTATCATTATCATAAACTACAAAGACCTAAAATCAAACAGATCTGGGTCCTAAAAGGTACTAACAAAACAGGACCCAAGCAATTGTGGGTACAAAAATGAAGATTGATTTGTTATGCAGGTAAAGAGATCCATCTGGTATCTTAACAGTGGATGCTCAAGACACGTGATAGGTGATAAGGCTCTTCTGACAGATTACAAGAAAAGGATGATCCTGCAGTCATATTTGGGGACAACAATTCGGGGAAAATCAGATGTTATGGCTCAACTGAAATGGTGCAATATCTTTCAGCAAAGTTGCTTATGTTGAAGTACTAAAGCATAACCTGTTAAGCATCAGTCAACTACGTGATAAAGGGCATCAAGTTACTTTTCTCAACAACCAAAGCCAAGTCAGAGATTTGAAGGCTAACTCTCTAAAGCTAGTAGGAGTTCGAGAAGGAAATGTCTACGTGGTTAATCTTGCCAAATTAAGTACAGGTGAGGTAGTCTGTTTCCTTGCTAAAGCCTCTGAAGATATGTGTTGGCTCTGGCACAGGAGATTATCTCATCTTAACTTTAAGAGCATGTCAAAGCTTGCCTCCAAAGACCTAGTAAGAGGATTGCCAAAGCTTAACTTCATCAAAGAAAAACCCTGCAAAGCATGTCAGCTTGGAAAGCAAACAAAGATCTCTTTTCAAAGCAAGACAGTCAACTCAAATGATAGAGCCTTTCAATTACTACACATGGATTTATTCGGGCCTATCCCAAAAGCAAGCCTTGGAGGAAAGAGATATTCTTTAGTTGTAGTAAATGACTACACTAGATACACATGGGTATCCTTTCTAAGCTCTAAAGATGAAACTATTTCACATCTTATCAAGCTCTTCAAACTGATCATAAATGAAAAAAGGTGAGAAGATTAAGGCCATCAGAAGTGATTATGGAAGAGAGTTTGACTTTTTATATATGGACCAGCTCTGTGAAGAAAATGGAATCATTAACAACTTCTCAGCCCCAAGGACTCCTCAACAGAATGGAGTAGCAGAAAGAAAGAATAGGACTCTGATTGAAGTTGGAAGAACTCTTCTTGCAACAGCCTATCTTCCTGAATATTTCTAGGCTGAAGCCATCAGCACGGAATACTACACCCAAAACACGTCACTCATACACTCAACATTAAAGAAGACTCCATACGAATTATGGAAAAGAAGAAAGCCAAACATAAGCTACTTTCATACATTTGGCTATCTGTGTTATGTACTCAACAATGGCAAAAAGCATATAACCAAATTCCAGCTAAAGTCAAATGAAGGAATCTTTCTTGGATATGCTACGGATAGCAGAGCATGCAGAGTGTTCAACAAGGAATCTTTAACTGTCGAAGTCTCCATCCATGTCACATTCGATGAATCATATCCAGAAAAGAAAAGCTCAACACTCAACAGTTCATCATAAATCAACTCAATGATCGAAGAACTCAAAATCGTAGAGTCATACACTACGATCATGGAACCAACAACAGAAATCGTTGAGCCAGAAGAGGAAATTGTAGAGTTCACCCCGAAAGACATTGGAACTTTACGACCAGGACAAGAAGTTGATTTGGAAGAACTCAGGCAAGAAGGCACCAGAACATATGTTCCTAGCAGAATAAGGTGGACCAAGAATCACTCTCAAGATCTAATAATTGGAAATCTAAATGTCAAAATCAAGACAAGAGCTGCAACTTCAAATGAATGCTTCTACCTAAGCTTTCTCTCTCAAGTGGAACCCAGGAAGATCGAAGAAGCCTTAGGAGACTCAAGTTGGATAGAGGCCATGCAAGAGGAGATAAATCAATTTGAAAAAAGCGAAGTTTGGAGATTAGTTGCCAGACCTCAGCATAAACTAGTAATTGGCACCAAATGGGTCTTCAGGGAAAAAAAAAAAGAGGATGAAAATGGTATGATTACAAGGAACAAAGCAAGACTGGTGGCCAAAGGCTATTCTCAAGAGGAAGGAATTGACTACGATGAAACCTATGCTCCTGTAGCCAGATTGGAAGCCATAAGGATCTTCCTTGCCCATGCTGCACACATGAAGGTCAAAGTCTTCCAAATGAATGTCAAGAGTGCATTTCTGAATGGAGAACTTCAAGAAGAAGTCTACGTGGAACAACCTCTAGGTTTTATCAATCCAACCTTTTCAAATTATGTTTATAAATTAGATAAAGCCTTATATGGTCTAAAACAAGCTCCCAGAGCATGGTATGAAATCTTAACTAACTTTCTTATTAAAAAAGGATTCACTAGAGGAAGAGTAGATAGTACTCTATTTTTAAGAAAACATAAGGATAAAACACTTCTAGTTTAGATTTATGTGGATGATATTATTTTTGGTTCTTCGAATGAAAAACTGTGTGAAAGGTTTGCCAAGCTTATGTAGAGCAAGTTTGATACGAGCATGATGGGAGAACTCAACTTCTTCCTCGGATTTCAAGTAAAGCAGACTGATGAAAGCATCTTCATAAACCAAGCCAAATACATCAAAGACTTATTAAAGAAGTATGACATGGAATCTGCAACTGTTAAGAAAACTCCTATGCCACCTGCAACTAAGCTTGACAAAGATGAGAATGGTAAAAACACTGATATCACTCAGTACAGAGGTATGATAGGCTCACTCTTATACCTAACTGCTAGTCGACCAGATATAATGTTTGCTACATGTATATGTGCTAGATTTCAGGCTAACCCTAAAGAGTCTCATCTAATAGCTATAAAAAGAATTTTCAAATATCTCAAAGGAACTCCAAACTTAGGATTATGGTATCCCAAGGAATATTCCTTTAATCTAATAGGATATTCAGATGTTAATTATGCAGGATGCAAAATAGACAGAAAGAGTACAAGTGGAACTTGTCAGATGCTTGGCAGCAGACTTGTATCTTGGTTTAGTAAGAAGTAAAACTCAATATCCACATCAACTGCAGAAGCTGAATATATAGCCGTAGGCAGTTGCTGTGAACAAATCCTATGGATGAAGACTCAGCTTGCTGACTATGGGTTTGAGCTTAATTCAATCCCTATATACTGTGATAATACTAGTGCAATTGCCATAACTCATAACCCTATCATGCATTCAAGAACTAAGCACATAGATATAAGATATCATTTCATTAGGGATCATGTACAAAATGGTAATATATCACTACACTATATCCCAACGGAAGAACAACTAACAGATGTATTTACAAAACCTTTAGATGAATCAAGAGTTAATAAACTAATAAGTGAGTTAGGAATGCTAAATCTAGACTCTTGATATATATTTCATGTTTTGGAAGCTACTAACTTTGCACAAAGAAAAGTGTTCAAGGAATAAAGTAAAGGACAAGTTCGTAGAGCTCACTCAACGATCATCAAGCCAAGGATCGTAGAGTACGCTTAAGTTCGTAGAGGCCACTCAACGGTTGTCAAGCCAAGGATTGCAGAGTACATCCCTGTCGTAAAGCTAACTCAACGACCATCAAAACAAAGGATCGCTGTGTCAAGAAGGATCGTAAAGCTCAGGGGGAGACAAAGGGAAAAATGGTCATCAACAAACTAAAAGTGCTCCTATCAAAACTTGACACGCATCTCAGCAAACATAGAGGAAAGTTTTAAATACTTTGAAAACTGCGCGTCGTTCATTATTCTTCAAAAATAAAAAATCTATACCTCTCTATCTCTCTCTCGAAAATCCAGAACCCTAAAGTTTCAATACTCAGTTAAATCATTCTTCCTATTTTAGAAAAACAATCAAATGACGTCTGCTCAAGTCATTTCTGGAAACGAACTAAACTTCAAAGCTTTCACAACAGCAGATAAACAGTATCGGAGGATAATCCATTTGCTATAAAGGGATGGCCTTCGAGAAGCCTTGGGAACAAACACAAGAGTCCTATCAAAGCTAGTTAGAGAATTCTATACGAGTGGAACCTATGTAAATGGAACCCTAACCACCACGGTTAAAGGGGTTTAGTTCAACTTCACCTCTGAAGAAATAATCCTAACCCTAGATTTTAAACATGGGGGCCTCACAACTCTTAACATGGTGAGTTCAGAAGAGGGCCTAAAAAGAATGCACCACAAGAAGAATCTTGAACTAAGAGGATTGAAGAAGAAAGAGTTTCCCCAGAAATATGAATTTATGGCTGACATAATTAGAAAGTGCCTCCTCTACAAGGACTTTGCTCATGACTCCGTCGGCTAGATCCAACTAAAGATAATGACAGCCATAGTAAAGAAGATGAACATCGACTTTGGCTCCTTACTGTTAGAATGGATCAAAAAATGGATCCTAAATGTAGAAAAGGCAAAGGGGCCCAGAAAAATGTTCTATGGGAGGTTCATTAGCATTCTCCTTTAATCTATATTGGGGGAAAAGATAGAGCATGAAGAAGGAGAAGCGCTCAACACTAACAAGAGGATAACCCAGTGACTATTCAAAAACTGGAATCAGTTGAGAATAGAAAACTATCCCGGCCAGGAGATAGTGAAGGAATGCAGAGTGGTGCAGGGCCCTCGCTATTGAAGAACATTTCTGCAGAAGCCGAATCTCAGGAGGTCAGCAAGCAATCTCCTGGTCTAATCAGAAAAAGGAAAGGAAAGAAAGCACTTGATATTGAAGAACCTCAAGGCTCATCAAATGAGGCCCTTGACATTGCTATTGAAGAGAAGGCTGCCTCAAAAGATGAAGATTCAGACAAGCAAAGGGAAACTCGCAACAAGGATAAGGCTGTGGAGGTCACTTCAAAAGAGCCAAGACCAAAGAGAAGAAAGCTAGTGAAATTAGCTGAAAAAGGCTCAGTAGCTGAGGGGGAGCCATATAAAAAATCTGACAATGCACCAGTTGAGAGGGAGTCATTTGAAGAAGCTGAACCTATTGTTACTCAAACTGAGGGGGAGCCATCAGTAGTTCCTGAGCCAGCAGATGCTCAAGTTGAGGGGGAGATTCAAGAAGAAATTTCAATCCCTTCACCCACAATGAATACTGATGAAGAGGATGACATCGAAATAGTGGCAGTTGGAAGAAATGAACGGAGGCACCTCAACTACAACTGCCTGCTGAAGTTCTTGCCACTGATGCCATTCCACCGAGCTTTGGTACACTATGCATGGGATCAACTGTTTTGGACCTTCAAAGCATATCCCAACATGGTGATTCTGGCATAAGGCTACCCTCAAAACCTGTATTTTGCCCAAAAGCTGATCTCAAAAAGCTCTTTTTCATCTTTAGTAAGGCAAAAGGTACACTTCATCCCTCTCACATTCATACAAAATCATACACATGCCTGGACCTTCAATCAATTTGAGGCGCTGTCTAACGTAAGTACTGGAACAAGCACTACGTCCAACTCTACTCCAGTCATAGAGTCCCCACACTCTACGGCTAGTGGTCAAGGAAGCTTAAATGATCGAGACATAGAGTGCCCTCAAGACTCTCCTCAAACCCTGCCTTCTACACACACAATGCCTCCTGCTCAACCTTTCCGACCTCCAATACTTCTCCTCACACAGGAAGACATTCCATCAACCTCTAGTCATGAATACTTCCACACTCCAAGCTCCATGGCTGACCAGGGGCAAACAACTCAACACCTCCAAGAAATTCTGCAAAAGATATCTCTGCTTCCTACTACTGAGGGCTTAAAGGACCTTACAAGCTATATGCAATCAGAGATACAAAAATATTTGGCATCCACGTCCCACAACATTCAACGAAGAGTAAACAATGTTGTTACTACTGCCAACGATCTTTCTCAAAATTTGGGAAAATAATTCTCCACAAGATTGAAGCAGTTAACGGCAGTTGTTTTTGAAAATCTTGAGGAAAGGGACAAAAAGTTTATGGAAGCAATGGCCAATCATCAGAAGTCCATCAACCTTCTTCAACAAACCAATGCTAAATCTATAGCTCTTCTTGCTGATCAAATCTTCGAAATGAAGAAATCCCTCAGAGAACAAGCTCAATAATCAGATACAACTCTATCAGTGGTCGAGCAGAAACAAATCCTAGTTGAAGAACGACTTCAAGATCATCGCAATGATGTAGCTTCCACCTAGACTCAACTTCAAGAATTTGTTCAGGGTGTGCAGGAGCTATCGGCTGAGGTGGCCAAAATTAATGATGCCAACAGGGGGGAGAAGAGAACGAGCACGGAACACACCAGCAGAAGAGGAAAAGCACCTCAAGAGATGAGAATGGTTCAAACGTCGATACAACCTCCTAGATTTGAGACAGTACCATCTCATCCCAGACAGGTCTCAACATCAAGACCTTCTTCTTCAACTGCGAGACCATCCAGCTCACAATCATGGATCCAAGTTAAAGAAGAAGAAGCTTTGCAGAGGGAAGAAATAGAACTGATAAGAGTAGAAGAGGAAACAAGACCACTCCTCAGGCAAATGGAGGAAAATGAGAGAAGGTAAAGGCATGAAGACGAAAGAAAGAGACCTCCAAGAAGCAAGAGATAAGTTTTTTTTTTTCTATTTACACTCATTGTTCAACTAACTATACATCAATAAAATTCATATTTTTTTTTCATTAGAGAATACAGTTGTTCACTGTATGTTAGGCATTCACTTACTCATATGCATTTGCCTAATTAAGTTGCTCAAATTATGTTGTGCTATTTATGTTGTCATCATCAAATAGGGGGAGATTATTGAACATTGTGTGTTTGATTTGATGATAAGATCTAAGTGCTAAATGCATTCAATAGTAGAGTTGTAAAGTCCTTTGATTGTGTATGATGTACAAGGACTTAGTTAGATAAGATCAAAACTGTTAGGTTAATCTTTTGGATATGAATGTATTGAGTTATAAAATCATTTGATTGTTTGAGATGTACAAGGACTTAGTTAAGTAGGATCAAATCTGTTAGGTTGATCTTGTGTTATATCTGTTTAGTCAGTCTAATCGTAGAATGGACTCTACGACTCCAAGCAAAGAAGACTCAATGATTCAGTCTGTTCGTAGAGTGGACTCTACGACTTCGCACAAAAAAGACTCAATGACTAAGTCTGTTCGTAGAGTGGACTCTACGATTCCATACCACGAAAACACTAAGATCAAGGAAGAAGCCCAAGCGTAGAACGGATTCTACGACCAACAGAGTAGCCGTAGAGTAAAACTCTATCGTAGAATTAAGCAAACAAGAGACATGTAAGCAACAATACGATGAAAAATCTAAAAGTTCTGATGACTCTTCTCTTGTCCTATAAGATATAAGCAACTTCGTCAAGAAGAACAATCTGCATCAATGTGTCAGATAAACCTCTGCCAAGAACCTAAAGTCAGAAATATCAGAGGACTACCCAAAGCGTGCTATGCAACAAAGAGAAGACTTTCAAGGTAGTAAAGTCAGAAGATGGTGTCCTAACAGCCATATTTCTATGGAAGACCAAACGACTCTATGAAAGTTGGTAGAAACCTACGATTGTCATGTCTTGTCCCAAGAAAAAAGGAAACACCTTTTTGGACAATTTTTGCAGGTTAATTAATACCTCGTTAGAGCATTAATGAGCTAAATGAATATAATATTCAATAGCTCTATATTGTGAGGTAACCGGCAGAAATTTAAGAAAAGAGCAGATTTCAAACGGGAAGAAATCGAAAGCTTCTATATGAGAAGCCCAGATTCAATACTCAAGAAAAGGGAAGCATTACACAAGAAAGAAAGATATACGCAAGAGTTCAAAAAGATCAAACTGAAAAGAATCTTGTCTCGCTACTAAGTTCTTTAGAAACTTATGTTAAACGCAACTTAGTAGCACACCAAAACCATCACTACTCACGATAAGAGTTCTTAGTGAACTAGAGTATCCAAGTCTACTGGACTTGAAGAGTTCTTAGTGAACTAAAGTTTCAAGACTGCTGGTCTTGAAGGAATCTTAGTGATTCAAAAATTGTAATAGTATCCTTTATGGATTTGCTGCTCAAGGAGCAGAACAGTGGAGTAGTAGTCTTGTGAACTCTGAACCACTTAAAATCTGGTGTCTTTCATCTTGTGTTTATTAACTGTTATAACTGCTATATCTGCTTGTTGAATTATTACATTAACATTTTAAAGAAGAGGTAACTAAATCATATTCCGTTGTGCTAAACTATTTGATTAATAATTCATTCTTTATTAAAACCAAAATAAGTAAAAAGTTTTAAAGAATCTATTAAACCCCCCCCCCTCTAGATATCTTTCGTGTCATTGGGAACTAACAGTATCACTGTTCATAATTAGTCCAGTGTTTAGTATGTTATGCATAACATATGATGTCGTTAGGTTGATCCCCTTTCTATATCCACTGTAAAATGTTCTAAGTTGAAAGATAAAGAATAGTTCAAGGTCTAACCACCACTCAGCTTTGCTATGTTAAGAACATTTGTAATATCAATTGTTATGCCATGAATCCTTACAATCCATATCAGTGTGAGTTCACTTATATGCTATGTTTTTAAGACTTGTTGAGCATCTTAGCTCACCTTTGCATAAACCTAATTTGCAGACATACCCGAGAGCTCCGCCTCAAAGAAGAAAGGAAAGAAGAAATGTGTAGACTAGTTTACTGTTTTTCTTAACTATTCTTAATTGTAGTCATAATGACATTTTGTAATAAGAACAAGTTCCACACATGTAACCGAATATTATATATATATTATCAAGTTTTATCACATTCTTTTGTTACGTCTTTACATTGATTAAACCTAGAATTATTAAAACTTAACACAGTATTAATAATGATCTATTTATATAGATGAGGATCAGTAAATAACTTGTGAGTGCTGTATATACTAGACAGAACTAAGCAATGTTGACTGGTCAAATCCATCGTTAAGGTTCCTCGAAACCAGGTATAACTTGTTATTACTATTCTGAATGTCGGATAAGTAGGATTATTAATATGAAGAGATATCACTATAAATAAATATGTTTTGAATGAGGGTTTTAACTAGTTGGGTAATGTTCTGTACGGAAAAAGAATTTTGCACCGGACAAAGATACAACCATTTGTCATGGATAAAGATGCAAACATTTATCATCGGGTGAAGATACAAACATTCATCGCGAGATTCTCTAATCCCAAGAGTCGTCCTAATGATTTAATGTCGTGGATGTTGGAACATGTGAAGTTATAGAATATCTAAATATTAAGGATAAAACGTTATGTTTGAGTATTACGTCTCTTGTATCAATTATAAGGACTTGATATAAAATAATGAAAGATCTTTGGGAATTAAGATGAGAACTTTGTTTGAGAATAAAGGAAATCATCTATAAACCTATTGATTTAGCATTTATAGTAAGTATCAAGTCATTTATAGTAAGTATAGTGATTTGGGGGCGTCACAGGCACCGAATGAACTCGCGAATTAGCTAAACCTTACTACATAGTATTTTTGACTAGATCCTCTCAGTTGAATGCGCCCCGGCGCAGTGTTCAGAATCCAGAAACTGCATTTTTGCAATCACTTGCCAGATTTTTAACTCCTTCATCTTGCATCCAATTAAGCTCAAATTTGAACCCTAGCTAAACTTTACTACATAGTATTTTACAAAACTACAATTTGGCTCATATGACTTTTTAAAATTATCGAAGCATTAGCCTGTAAAAGAGCATTTAAACACATTTTTACACTTAAACTCATTTTCGACATTTTTCGTCAACTAGTGATTTTTAGTCATTCGCTTCTAAAGTTCATTCCAATACTTGATATAGTCTCTATACATCATATAAGATATGCCTAGACCTTTAAAATAACTTAGGTCTTAAAAAGGCGAGATTTGTCCGTAAAAATTCATTTTAACTTAAAACGATCTATTTCAATCGCTCAAAACGCATTTTCGTTCTAACTTTTGTCCGTTGACTACCAAATCAACGTAAACACATGTAACTTCATTAAACTAAGTCATTCGACTTCATTTCACCATTAATTACTCAAAATTGCCAAAAATCACTGTTGAGTTGGATTTTCATCCACTTAATAATTTTGTTTTTATAAAATTCATTTTCCAATTATTACACTCCACTTTCCATACACTCATTAAAGAGTTCATTTTCAACAATTGTAATATTATACTACAAATATATGAATCTTACAAAATTTCTTTACCTTTAAAATATGTTTATATGAACATATTACTATCATAGTTAATTTTATCCTTTAAATTCATTCTTTGTATGCATTAGAGTATTTAACATGATATATAACATGTAAATACACATATCACTTTCATGTTCAACCTTATATCTTAAGGTTTCACCTTAAACTTCCAATTCTAGACACATAATCTTTCATAATTTATACTCTAAACCATAAATACATGCTTAAACATACATAAACCAAAAGTTTTAGGTTAAGAAAACTTTTAAACCTTCATGGATGATCAATTTCTTTACATTAATAGCTTCACCATGATGAGGTCATCATCTTTACTTCTTGCTCCTTATTCATTCAAGCATCCAAACTCCAAGAACTCAAGTTTTTATCCATGGCTTCTCTCTCTCTCTCTCTCTCTCTCTCTCTCTCTCCTAGGGCTTAATCTCCAACAAAATGAAGAAGAGCACTTGCTTTACTTTATTTAATAAGACTTAACCCAAGTTGGGTTAAGTCAACTTAATCCAAGTTGGGTTAAGTCAACTTAACCATAGTTAATTTTAACCAAGGATATTTTGGTCATTTCACATATTTAATGAAGGACATTTTAGTCATTTTATTCCTTACTTAGGACACATAATTCATTAATCAATTTATCAAGGGCAATTTGGTCATTTGTTCTTTTTGTTAGACTTTCCATTTATGGAAGGTTTCCATTTAAGGAAACTTTCCTTTATAAGTAACTTTTCACTTTTTGAAAGTTTCTAACCTTCTTTCCATTAATCTATTTCATGCTCACTATCTTTTAGGTAATTAATTCTCGCTCTTGCTACTTTCGCGTAATTCCATTAAATGGCTTAATTAATTATTTAATTCCCAACTAATTAAATAATTTTCTTTAACTAGAATTACACTTATAGTTCCATACTAACCTCCCCAATTCCACATTTCATCATTTCTAATTTCTGTCATTTAAACTGTTAGAAACGCTTACATATTTCATAAAAATGCTTCCTCGAAAAGTGAACTTTTTGCTAAAAACGATAAACGCTCAAATCATGCATAATGATTCCCGCGTCAATTCTTCAAGAAAATATCTTTCTTTTAGAATTACATAACACATATTTTGTATCATACCATACCCTGATCGGATTACCAAAATTCATTCTCATTTACCATTAATGTCTATATTACCCTTTCACAACTTTTAGGTCATTTCGTTCTTTTACTTAATGCATCTATGACAATTTGAATCATATATGCATACTTAATTCCTTCTACTCATATTTGAGAGTATTATCTTCTGTATTTATACGTCGTATAAATACACAGTTCATTTTAATCAATAAATGTTGATTTATTAATTAATTTCAGATGTTTAATTTCATAATCCTTATTTTTCAGTTAAGTCCTAATATACAGGTTAAGTTAAACATGTGACACCCCCAAATCCGGGTCCCTTGAACCTCGGGTTTGGTGCTCACTATTCATCACTTAACAAACATTCATAAACTAAAACTTCAATAATTCGCGGAAAACATACATAGTTTTATTACAAAACATACATTCAATCCCAGGTTCCACTAACCTTCATACATCATCATTACCTTAAAATACAAAAGGTTTACACATATAGTACGAACTAATTACGTCTACTTGTTCGTCTTTTGATAGTCACGTAATTTTGCATATTTCATATTCCCATTTTTATTATTTTATTTGTTTATTTTATTTAATTAATTAGTTTTATTTTGTTTTGCAGGAAATAAAGAAATAAATAAAGTTGAGTTGAAAAAGGATTTCTAAAAGCTTCCTAGTTGATTTTTATTTGGACTACAATTAAGAGGTGTGCAAGGAAAGGATTCTTTGAAGATAACTCATGTACAAGTTGAAGTCAACAAGGAAATTAGATTAGGGTTTAGCTTATTTTCTCTATAAATAGAAGTCTTATTTTAGAGAAAAGGAGGTGATATTTTTATTTTATTTTTCTCTCTTTTAGCTCTCGGCAGGAAGTAGTCAGAGAGTCTTTTATTTTCTTTTTCCGCAGCTTTCTTGGTTACTTTTTGTTACATTGTGCATTAGATTAATATGAAAGTTTCTTGTTTTATTATTCATCATGTACGCAGCTTTGCTAGGTTAGGAAGTTGTCAGGGAGTATTTATCATTGATTGCAACATTATTCATTAGTTTAATATTAAAGTTTCTTTTTAATTCTTATTCTATTAGTTTTAATTTAATTCATGCAATTGTTATTATTATTAGTATTAGTTTTTCATTCCATGACTAGCTAAATTTTTAATATCTAGGATGAAGATGAAATTAAATATTGCATATTAATTATTTATTTCTATTTTGATATTAATGTCTAATTGTTTATTCATTCAATTTTACCTTCGCGCATAATTCGTTTTGGTTCTAAATTAATTGCGAGGTTTTGATAGGTTATTGTTAATACATGAGTTTTTCATAATTCATGCTTGCTCAATGAAGTTTTGATGAGTTATAGTTAATCCTTGAATTTTCATAATCTATACTTGTCCATATTAATTATATGAATCATTATTTTTAAGGGAAGGAAAAATAATTAGAAATTAATTAAGGAAATGAATAATTTAATGATTATGTTAGTATTTAATGGATTCAGATTCCTAGGTAGTTTTTCTCATTACTAGTTTTCATTATTAATTTTAAATTAAATTATTTAGTTAATTAATCATCTTCACAATTTTTATTCCTAATTTGCCTGAAATTTAAATTAAGGATACATTGGAAATTAACTAGTCTCTGTGGTTCGACCTGTACTTGCTCGTTCTTCAATTTGATGTTGTGCACTTGCAGTGAATATACCCACAAAATTCAAAATAAAATAAAAATCTTTTTGAATTGAACTAATTATGAAATCGAAAGAAAACTTATAAGTATTCATGGGCATTACACATAAATAAGATCAAATTCAAAATCACACTTTCACCTTATCAAAAATACTCTATCTTCATTCTAAATACCATCCTTTATAAAATTGATTCCATGTGTATGAATGCATGTGTATGTGATGTAACTCTTAGTAGGGACTTTTACCGTGAAAATCAAGCAAACTTAATTTTTTTCTATTTTTTTTCACTATTGACTAGTGCAATGTCTATTTTTCTTAGGCTTTTCAGAGTTACCCATTTAACGAGCGTTTGACCAATGACTCCCAAACCAGTTGGCTTTAAGGCACTAGGTGTAAAGACACCTCTAAGGGCTTACTAACTCGAGCAACAAAGGCCACAAAAATTAGACTAGTCAAACTACTTATATCCATCATACTTTTCAGCTTAATTTTTCTTTTATTCAATGGACATTGAAGCAATATTTATTATTTTTCAACTTTTTTCTCTTTTCTTACAACGAGTGCGTTTTACGCTCCATCTCGTTGATTCTTTTTCCTATTTTTTTTACAACGAGTGCGTTTCTAGCCCATTTAGGGGTGTTCATACAATTGACAATTCAATTGCTACCGAAGCTAAGTTGGCAAGTGTACTTAAAAGACTTGAAGTTTTAGAAACTAGGGATACATCACCTGTAAACCAACTTGAAGAATTTGATCAAGTCAATGTAATGTCTCAAAGACCTAGGAACGACCCATTTGCACCCACTTATAATCCAAGTTGGAGAAATCATCCTAATTTTGCATGGAACCAAGGATCATGCCCAAATAACTCTTCAAATCAGGTTAATCGGTCTCAAAATCAAACTTTTCAACCCTATCAAAAGCCGAATCCTGGTCCGTACCAAAATTCAAATTCAGCAACTCAATGTCCACCAGGTTTCCCTAATGAAAGTGAAAAGAGACTTAGCAATTTAGAGAAAAGCATGGAATCTTTAATGAAATCTCAGGAAACTTTAATAAACTCTCAAACTAATTTCATGCAAAACAGTAACCAAGCCATATCTCGGTTAGAGATTCAAATGAGTCAATTGGCCACTATAGTTAGTGAAAGAGAGAAGGGAAAGTTTCCTAGCCAACCCGAGACCAACCCGAAATTTCCAGTCCCTAATCAAAAACCTTATCATGTTAATTCACTTGAAAACAACCACAACCAAGTCAATCATGTGAATTCCGTAATCTCTTTAAGGTCTGGAAATCATTTTAACAATCATGCTGGTATTGATAATGAAGAAGAGGAAAATTTAATTGATAAATCTAATAATCTATCTTCACAGTCAGCCCAGCCTGAAAAGCCCACCACTTCTGAGTCAGTAGGCCCATCTAACAAACAATTGTTAAAAAATGAGAAACCCATATCTTCGGAATCTAATGAAAAAATCTTTAAACCAAAAGCCCCATTCTCCCAAAGACTAATTTCAAACAAGCAGTCAGCCCAATTAGACAAAATTCTAGAAGTGTTCAAACAAATGAAAATTAATATTCCTCTTCTAGATGTCATTCAACAAGTTCCCTCATATGCTAAATGTCTAAAAGATTTGTGCACACACAAAAGAACCACTCATGTTCCTAAGAAAGCTTTTCTAACAGCCCATGTTAGTTCTATCCTGTCATGCCAAGTCCCTGTGAAGTACAAAGACCCCGGTTGTCCTACTATTTCATGCATCACAGGAGACACCTTAATTGAAAAAGCTTTGCTTGATTTAGGAGCGAGTGTTAACCTTCTACCATTTTCTGTGTACCAAACATTGGGCTTAGGGGAGTTGAAAAAGACAAGAGTCACACTCCAGCTAGCTGACCGTTCTATCAAAGTGCCAAAGGGAATAGTTGAAAATGTACTCATTAAGGTTGGCGATTTTGTGTTCCCTGCCGATTTTGTTGTTCTTGAAACCCAACCTGTTGTCAATCCCAATGGTTAAATTCCTGTCATTTTAGGTAGACCATTTTTAGCAACCTCTAATGCGTTAATTAATTGTAGAAATGGACTAATGAAATTGACATTTGGAAACATGACAATTGATTTAAATGTGTTCAATGTGGGAAAACAACCTAGTGATTTTTCTGACCAACCCGTTGAAACAAACACGATTCAAGAAATGTCTGAAAATGAACTTAATGGGAAAGATGAAATTCTTAACTTTTGTTTAAATCACTTTGGTCAAAATTGGGATGATACAGAATATGTACATGAGGTGAATGAATTGTTAGAGCCCTCTACATCAATATATCCTAAATGGGAACCTGTGATCGAGCCAATTTTACAATCTTCAGAATCGAGTCCACCAGAGTTAGAACTCAAACCTCTTCCTGATGATCTTAAATATGCCTATTTAGGTCCTTCCAAAACTCTTCCTATGATCATTGCTTCCGATTTAACAAACCCACAAGAGGAAGAATTATTGACCATCCTTAGACAGAACAAAGAAGCCATAGGACGGAACATAACAGATATTAAGGGGATCAGTCCTGCCATTGTCCAACATAAGATCCATTTAATAGATGATGCTAAACCCGTGAGAGACCCACAGAGGCGGTTGAACCCAGTTTTAAAAGAGGTTGTTAGGAAGAAAATTCTTAAATGTCTAGATAATGGGATCATCTATCCCATTTCTGATAGCTCTTGGGTAAGTCCTGTTCAGGTGGTGCCTAAAAAGTCTGGCTTAACTGTGGTTCAAAATGACGATAATGAGTTAGTTCCCACTCGTGTCCAATCTGGTTGGAGGGTTTGCATAGACTATAGAAAACTCAATGAGGCCACAAGGAAGGATCATTTTCCTTTACCCTTCATAGACCAAATCTTAGAAAGGTTAGCTGACCATGCTTACTATTGTTTCCTTGATGGATACTCGGGTTACTTTCAAATTCCCATAGCCCCAGAAGACCAAGAAAAGACCACATTCACTTGTCCTTATGGAACCTTTGCATATCGTCGTCTACCATTTGGGCTATGTAGTGTCCCTTCCACCTTTCAAAGATGCATGATGAGCATTTTTTCTGACATGATAGACAAATTCCTAGAGATTTTCATAGATGATTTTTCCATATTTGGGTCTACATTTCCTGAGTGTCTTCATTACCTCGACTTAGTTTTAAGGAGATGTAAGGACACTAACTTAATCTTAAATTGGGAAAAATGTCATTTCATGGTTAAAAAGGGAATTGTTCTTGGTCATATCATATCTGAAAAGGGAATTGAAGTAGATAAAGCCAAAATTGACCTCATTGCCAATCTCCCACCACCTCGGACAGTCAAAGAAATTCGTTCATTCATAGGACATGCAGGCTTTTATAGGCAATTCATCAAAGATTTCAGTAAGAAAGCAAGACCCTTAACCAATCTTCTAAGTAAAGATGCAAAATTTAAATTTAATGACAAATGTTTCCAATCATTCGAACAACTTAAAAAGGAGTTGACCTCAGCTCCTATCATCAAATCACCCGATTGGAATCAACCATTTGAGTTAATGTGTGATGCATCTGACTATGCAGTTGGTGCTGTTCTAGGGCAACGAATTAATAAGATTCCCCATGTTATATACTATGCTAGTAGGACTTTGAATGATGCACAATTGAATTATTCAACTACTGAAAAAGAACTTCTAGCTGTAGTTTTTGCCCTAGAAAAGTTTCGATCTTATCTTATTGGGTCTAAAATCATCGTTTACACTAACCATGCAGCCCTTAGACACCTTCTCTCCAAAAAAGACTCCAAAGCCCGATTAATTCGATGGGTCTTATTGCTCCAAGAATTTGACCTAGAAATAAGGGATAAAAAAGGGTCTGAAAATGTGGTAGCTGATCATTTGTCTCGTTTAGTTGTAGAGTCTAATTCTGAACTGCCTTTAAATGATTCTTTCCCAGATGAGCGACTTTTCTCCATATCCACTACACCTTGGTTTGCTGATATTGTGAACTACCTAGTTACTAGTGACATTCCTTCCCATTGGTCCAAACAAGACCGATCAAAATTTCTTTCACAAGTCAAATATTTTTATTGGGACGACCCCTATTTGTTTAAATATTGCCCTGATCAAATCATTCGGAGATGTGTCCCCGACCATGAGTTTAGGAGTGTCCTATCATTTTGTCATGACCAAGCTTGTGGAGGACATTTTGGAGGTAAAAAGACGTCTGTCAAAGTTCTTCAGTGTGGTTTTTATTGACCTAGTCTATTCAAGGATGCCACAGAATTTTGTGCAAATTGCAATAGGTGTCAACATTTAGGAAGGATCACTAGGAGGAATATGATGCCAATGCAACCCATTCTAGTCATTGAGTTGTTTGATGTGTGGGGGATAGATTTCATGGGTCCATTCCCAAATTCTTTTGGAAATCTGTACATTTTACTTGCAGTTGATTATGTGTCTAAGTGGGTAGAAGCTATACCAACCAAGACCAATGACAATAAGGTTGTTGTCAAATTTCTGAAAGATAATATTTTTTCTCGCTTTGGTACCCCTAGGACTATAATCAGTGATCAAGGAAAACATTTTCGCAATCAGCCTTTTGAATCCTTGTTGAAAAAATATTCCATCACCCACAAGCTTGCCACACCATATCACCCTCAGACAAGTGGTCAAGTAGAGGTCTCGAATAGGCAAATCAAACAAATCTTGGAAAAAACGGTGAGTTCTAATAGAAAAGACTGGTCTCTTAAATTGTTAGATGCATTGTGGGCTTACCGTACTGCCTTTAAGACTAACTTAGGAATGTCACCATATAGGCTTGTGTTTGGAAAAGCTTGTCACTTACCTGTGGAACTTGAACATCGTGCTTTATGGGCCATAAAACAGTTAAATTTTGATATGTCCACTTGTGGGAGTCATAGACAATTGCAATTGAATGAGTTGGACGAGATTAGGAATGATGCTTACGAAAATGCTAAAATTTACAAGAAAAGAACAAAAGTGTTTCATGATAAATCAATTTTGAGAAAATCATTTTCACCTGGTCAAAAAGTTCTCTTGTATAACTCTAGGCTACATCTATTTCCTGGCAAATTGCGTTCTAGATGGGATGGACCTTTTGTAGTAAAGGTAGTTTACCCTCATGGGGCAGTTGATATTGAAAATCCAAAAAGTGGTGATATTTTCAAAGTTAATGGTCAACGACTCAAACCCTTTTTAGAAATGCCGACCGAAACAGAGGAGGTGGTGGACCTTATTGAACCACACTATTCCAAATGACTGAAACTGCACTTGTAATTGTAAGTTTTGTATATATATTTTTCTTTCCGTCCCGTTCCTACCCACCATACGAGGTACAATTCTTTTATTTCTTTATTCTCTATTATTCATTTGCATACATTGAGGACAATGCATGATTTAGGTATGGGGGGGACTTTAACATTTTTATTTATCTATTGCATTTTTTTTATTATCAGCATTTTATTTTATTGTATTCTTTTCTTTTCTTTTCTTTTTATTTTCAAAAAATTTCTTTAAAAAATAAAAATAAAAAAAAATTGAAAAAATGGAAAATTTTGTTTGACTTTTTATGAATTGGATTAATTCTAATAAGTGTCTGTGGAGTAAAATTCTTTGAGTAGGGTTAAAAGATTTAGAATGCTTGAACCTTTGATAAAATACAAAATCCTAGTTTGAAATGCCATCTTGAATAAAATTAGAATTCACATGCATTTTTGCACTTCACATTCGTATTAATTCTTAGTTGTGGGGTATAAACTATGAGTCAAGTAATTTCAAGAAAAAAAAATTAGAAATAAAAAATAATAAAGCAACGAGATAGAGCGTAAAACGCACTCGTTGTAAAAAAAATAGGAAAAAGAATCAACGAGATGGAGCGTAAAACGCACTCGTTGTAAGAAAAGAGAAAAAAGTTGAAAAATAATAAATATTGCTTCAATGTCCATTGAATAAAAGAAAAATTAAGCTGAAAAGTATGATGGATATAAGTAGTTTGACTAGTCTAATTTTTGTGGCCTTTGTTGCTCGAGTTAATAAGCCCTTAGAGGTGTCTTTACACTTAGTGCCCTAAAGCCAACTGGTTTGGGAGTCATTGGTCAAACGCTCGTTAAATGGGTAACTCTGAAAAGCCTAAGAAAAATAGACATTGCACTAGTCAATAGTGAAAAAAAATAGAAAAAAATTAAGTTTGCTTGATTTTCACGGTAAAAGTCCCTACTAAGAGTTACATCACATACACATGCATTCATACACATGGAATCAATTTTATAAAGGATGGTATTTAGAATGAAGATAGAGTATTTTTGATAAGGTGAAAGTGTGATTTTGAATTTGATCTTATTTATGTGTAATGCCCATGAATACTTATAAGTTTTCTTTCGATTTCATAATTGGTTCAATTCAAAAAGATTTTTATTTTATTTTGAATTTTGTGGGTATATTCACTGCAAACTCTCACGAGACACAACTCGTCCACTTGGGTTAACCTTGGGGTTTAAAGGCTTGTTGCACATGCTAAGTGCAATCGTGTGTTTCCTACGAAAATGGGATAGTTTAATTTTTATTTTCTTTTTGTTTCACTCAAGGACGAGTAAAAGCTAGGTATGGGGGTATTTGATAGTCACGTAATTTTGCATATTTCATATTCCCATTTTTATTATTTTATTTGTTTGTTTTATTTAATTAATTAGTTTTATTTTGTTTTGCAGGAAATAAAGAAATAAATAAAGTTGAGTTGAAAAAGGATTTCTAAAAGCTTCCTAGTTGATTTTTATTTGGACTACAATTAAGAGGTGTGCAAGGAAAGGATTCTTTGAAGATAACTCATGTACAAGTTGAAGTCAACAAGGAAATTAGATTAGGGTTTAGCTTATTTTCTCTATAAATAGAAGTCTTATTTTAGAGAAAAGGAGGTGATATTTTTATTTTATTTTTCTCTCTTTTAGCTCTCGGCAGGAAGTAGTCAGAGAGTCTTTTATTTTCTTTTTCCGCAGCTTTCTTGGTTACTTTTTGTTACATTGTGCATTAGATTAATATGAAAGTTTCTTGTTTTATTATTCATCATGTACGCAGCTTTGCTAGGTTAGGAAGTTGTCAGGGAGTATTTATCATTGATTGCAACATTATTCATTAGTTTAATATTAAAGTTTCTTTTTAATTCTTATTCTATTAGTTTTAATTTAATTCATGCAATTGTTATTATTATTAGTATTAGTTTTTCATTCCATGACTAGCTAAATTTTTAATATCTAGGATGAAGATGAAATTAAATATTGCATATTAATTATTTATTTCTATTTTGATATTAATGTCTAATTGCTTATTCATTCAATTTTACCTTCGCGCATAATTCGTTTTGGTTCTAAATTAATTGCGAGGTTTTGATAGGTTATTGTTAATATATAAGTTTTTCATAATTCATGCTTGCTCAATGAAGTTTTGATGAGTTATAGTTAATCCTTGAATTTTCATAATCTATACTTGTCCATATTAATTATATGAATCATTATTTTTAAGAGAAGGAAAAATAATTAGAAATTAATTAAGGAAATGAATAATTTAATTATTATGTTATTATTTAATGGATTCAGATTCCTAGGTAGTTTTTCTCATTACTAGTTTTCGTTATTAATTTTAAATTAAATTATTTAGTTAATTAATCATCTTCACAATTTTTATTCCTAATTTGCCTGAAATTTAAATTAAGGATACATTGGAAATTAACTAGTCTCTGTGGTTCGACCTGTACTTGCCCGTTCTTCAATTTGATGCTGTGCACTTGCAGTTACTATTTTTTATCACATCATCTTTCCTTTGTCGTGGTACTCCTTAGATCACTCGGCTTAACTGAAAATAGTTCATGATATAGCAAGGGTGAGCAACTACTTTGCCCAGCAAGTTTAAATAAATAAGAAATGATATATCATGAATGAAAAAGATTTATCTTCGAGAGTTTCAACAATAGATAACAATTGTTAATTAACAAGAATTAATGTTCAATAAAAGAATGGATTGACTCTTTACTGCTGAGCGGTCTCATAGGACCATGAACTACTGCTAAGGTAGAACAGACATACAATGTCTGACACCTTGTTAAAAATAACGGGACACTCGAGGGGATCAGTCCTCTCATGTCCTATGTATATGCATAACATTTAAATTTCTTGAGCGCATTCGGTTTCCCGACAAATAAAAATCCTCTTTAACTAGGGTTGTTCTTTCTCAGTCTTATTGTAAGAATCCGCACCAACCAATGGTTTGGATAAGCTTTTATAATATTCAATTAAATGAATTTAAACATGCATCTGTCTAGCCGAAACAATTAGCTCATACATCCTTAAACAGTTCGTGAATTTATGAACTATAACAGTTGCAAAAGCACTATGTGCGAATACAATAACCAATAATGAGGTGGAATAATTTTAGATAATTAATCCACTTTAAATTCTGTCAAATAACTACGAGTGTAGAATTTGTTCAACAATAATTTGAATAGCTCAATGTAAATAAAGTTGAAAAAAACTTGCAACAATAAATATAGGTTAGGGTTAAGAAGAACTTGCCTGTTCCGCTGACTATCGCTATTCAACTTAAAAATACATCCTTTGGGTGACCTAATATTCAATAACATTTATCCTCCAGTTAGCATAACACATATAGGTTTATTTACCATTAATAACCTTAACATATATTTCTTAAATCATCTATCACTTAATCATAACCTTAATACTCTTAATAATATTATCAATCCCTTAATAATATTTTAACTCACATAACCATCACTTCATTATTTTATAATATTATCTCCTTTGATAATATATAAATACTACGTATAATATTATTAATCGTATAATAATATTTTAACCATTTATTACCTCAATAATAAATCACTTAGCTCCTCAATATTATTAACCATCTAATAATCCTCTTAATCTCTTTATTATCTCAAACACTTATTAACATTATTAATAATTAAATAATACTTTACACTATCCCCAATGATATTAATTATCCAATAAAATCTTAATCATTTATAAATATTATTAATCATTCAATAATATTTTATCCTTTCAATAATTTTATTAATCCTTTAATAATATCCTTATCCTTAGTTAATATTATTAATCATTTAATAATATTTCAATCATATGTTAACATTATTAATAATGTCTTACTCTTCAAATAATATTATTTATCAAATAATATCTTTAGTAACTTATAAATATTGTTATCCTTTTAGTAATATTTTACACTCAAAATAATATCATTTAATACTATTTTCTTCTCTCATTAATATTATTAACCATTTAACAATATTCCATTCTCATACTAATATTATTAACCATTTAATAATATTTTAATCCTTTAATAATATTATTAATCATTTAATAATATTCTACTAACTTACTAATATTATTAATCATTTAATAATATTCTATTAACTTACTAATATTATTAACCATTTAATAATATTTTAATCATTCATTAATATTATTAACCATTTAATAATATTTTATTAACTTATTAATATTATTAATTATTTAATAATATTCTACTCATTATCTAATATTATTAACAATTTAATAATATTTTATTCATATACTAATATTATTAATCATTTAATAATATTTTAATCCTTTATTAATATTATTAATCATTTAATAATATTTTAATCCTTTATTAATATTATTAATTATTTAATAATATTTTATTAATTTACTAATATTATTAACCATTTAATAATATTTTAATCATTTATCTAATATTATTAACTATTTAATAATATTTTATTCCTTTAATAATATTATTAATCATTTAATAATATTTTATTCATTTTTTCTAATATTATTAACTATTTAATAATATTTTATTCACTTTCTAATATTATTATACATGTAATAATATTTTAATGATTTTCTAATATTATTATTCATTTAATAATATTTTATTTAAATTACATATATTATTAATCCAATAATAATAATTATTACCTTTTTCTTATTAAATCAACCTTTCATAATTTTAAAAATACATTTATTAGACCCAAAAATAATAAAATAATTTTTGGAACATTTTTTATTTTTTTGACCCGACCCGACACGACCCGATTCGAAAAACCATTTTGCCCGGGAACAGTGGACTGTGCCCTGGCGCAGTGTGTTACACTACACACTGCGCCCCGACGCAGTGTGGCAGAATACAATTCCAATTTCTGATTTTTGACACTTTTTGTTCAAACCTTGAGTAAATAAAATCTACACATCCAAATAATACCAAATCAGTGTTGATATGTTCCTAACTTCTTGTTTTATAATATTCCATGGTTCGATAGTCTTTTTGAAAACATTTTACACGAAATTTACGGATCGAACCATCTAGGGTTTAAAAACGACATCTTTGCGGTAAAAGCTATAACTTATTTGTTATTCAATATTTTTGAAAGTTTCAAGTTGGGTTTTTCTTTAAAACTCATAGATCTAACTTTCTAGCCATAGAAATTAATTTTCCAACTTATACATTTCAAACTACAGCATAAAATAGCTCATAGCTACCTAGGGTTTTACCGGTAAATCTCCATATAGACATTTCTTCCAATTTTATGTCTTTCACACATACCAAAACATGATTTAAGCACATCAAATCATGTATCTACCAATTTATCATAGCTTAAGACTTATAGACCATCAAAATCACTTTTGATCGGTTAAAAATATGTTTTGATCATATAAAACATATATAACCTACAAAAATGAAATAAAGAGGAGATAGAACACTTTTGAGCCTTATGCTCTTCTTCTCTTGGCTAGAGACTTTGTTGGTGACTCCTCCTTGATAAGTCTCTAGCAATCTTCTTGGTGAAACACCAACTCTCAAGAGTTTTCTCTAGAATGCTCTCTCTATATTTTAGTGAATAGAATAAATGAACCAACATTTGCACAAGTGTTGAACATTTCTATTTATAGAACTCTAGAATCTCACCATTAGCTCTCCTAAACAACTAACATTAGTTGATTAAGACTCTAATCTTACTTACTATGCATGGAATGACCACTTGATGAACATTTTGAATGACCATATGAATGACGAAGGTGGTTGGGGGTTGCTTGAACCAATTTACACTCAAAAATCAACCAACAAGCTAGCTTTATATTCATGTGGGCCCCAAAAATTCGGGATTGACCATTTAATTTCTCCAATTTGGCTTTATTTTTATATCCTATATAATTATATAAGTATATATATATATATATATATATATATATATATATATATATATATATATATATACACACACACACCAATATATGTATACATATTTACCTATACAAGCTCATTGGGCTCCACTTTGGACCTTAGAATTAATTATATTGGGCTCATTCCGTTAATTTGTTTGGGCTAAATTTATTTATTACATTAGGCTAACATTAACTAACACATGCTACAATTAATTAAATTAAGCATTGGGCTAGTTTTAAATATTACATGGATCAATGTTTAATTAAATTATATGGGCTACTAAGTTAGTTTATTGGACCTAGTTTAATATATTATTTGGACTTACTATATAATCCAATTAGATTTGCTATTTATATGTCCATTGGACTCATTAATTAAATTAGCTTACATAACACTATCACTTACAAATTTTTGGGTTTGTTTTAATAAAACCCTAACACATATTAATATAAGTACTTTGACTTGATTAAATTAATTCATTCACTAACCCTTATCATCAAACTGGGTTTATAATATAGTTAACCATACACAACCAATTATTCCCACATTGGATTATCTTAAATAATTCACTTGCTTCTTCTTTCTCATTATTCATACAAGTAATTAACTTGATCACTATAATCTTCTTAATTGTCGTACAAGACCAACATTCAAGCTTTGTGATTTCATCACATAAGCTTCTCTTAAATATTTTTTCTTCTTTAATTAACTAATTTAATACCTCTAATTATACAACTTATCACATACACACATACTTCATATCTCATACTTCATACCTCTAATTAATAAATAAATAAAAAAATTGGGTTCGTAATTTTCTCGGTCATTACATTCACCCCTCCTTATAAGGATTTTGTCCCCAGAATCACCGTTATAAGATTACCTAAGATTTTCTCATAATCTGTTCTTTTCCTGACTCTTTTCCTCGTATATCCAAATTAATTTTTCGGATAACTTGCTCTTCATCTTTCTAGCACAATCCTTTTATTTAAAGACACTTCATTTTAATAAAGTATTCTACTTTCTTCAAGAAATTCTAATTATTTAGTGAAATTATCAGACATATAGTATTCGAATCAAATAATAACTAAACGATTATATTATTGATCGAAAAATACCTGTCACCATGACTCTTGATATTACTTCTCGCCTTGCTTTCCTTCTTCGGGCAGTCCTTACACGGATGACTCATTCCTCCACAAATAAAACACTTTCTATTCTTCCTGGGACCAGGACAGTTCGAAGCACCGTGTCCTTTCCCTTCACATCTATAGCAACTATCTATCCCTTTTTGACATATTCCTATGTGGTTCTTTCCATAACTTTCTATTCTACATTTGTCTTTTCTTTGACCATTCTCACCATTTTTACGGTTCCGTTTCGTTTCTAAGCGTTACAACATCCGCTACTACCTTTACCATTTTCTTCTTCACTCTTCTTTCCTTTCCTCTCTTGATTATATTCTGTCAAGCCTTACCTCCGCCTTCTGCTATGATTGCCTTTTCCATCATTGCTGAAAACGTGTTAATCTGAAGAACTGAAACTTTACCGTAAATCCATGGATTTAATCCTTGTTTAAACCTTCTTGCCCTTCGTTCTTCCGTGTCCACTTGATGTGGAGCAAATCTCGCTAGCTCATTAAACTTGGCGGCATATTCTGCTACCGTCGTACTTCCCTGTTTGAGTTCCAAAAATTTCACTTCTATTCTTGTCTTTGTACTATTTGGAAAATAGTTTTCAAAGAACAATTCCTTAAAACGAATCCACGTAACCATTCCTTCTCCTGTTCGACTTTTGTTAGCCTTTCACCAATAATCAGTCTCTCCCTTTATCATGAAGGTGGCAATTGCTGTCTTCTGTTCCTCTGCAACACGTGCAACTTCAAACACTTTCTCCATCTCTTCCATCCATGTCTGAGTTTCGATTGGATCTGTCGTTCCTTGAAACTCAGATGGTTCTACCATTTTAAAATTCTTAAAATTTGCCACTCGATTTTTTTGGCGAACTTCCTAATCTTGGATTTCTGCTTTGTATCGCTTCTGCTACCAAATTAGCAAAAGTTTGCATCGGGTCCATTTGACCTCCTTTACTATTAACTGATTCTTCCATCCTCCGATTTCGTTTCGGGGTCGTCTATGCGACGGCATTATCTGTTTTTAAAATAAAACTTACTTATGCTCTTATATTCTTTTTTTTTTTATTCATTCTTATAGCATTTAACATTTAATGCTCACAGTATCACTCTAAAGTATATAAACATAACATCTATATTTATACGCAACCAGTAGTGCCTTAGCACCTTACATTCTGAAACCTACTTCAATAAACGTTCATATCCTATAAAGACCGCAAAAGTCGGGACTTAACATAACCATCTAACCCACATACTCCAAGAGTTAGGTTTTACAAACACATAGTATCCTTTACTCCTCTTATTCACTTCTTCTTCCTCTTATACAACATATTTTACCTTCCTTACCCCGGAACTTAATAACTCGAATACTGTCTTCTTCTTATGTTTCTTTACACGTACTTGATTGCTAAGTACTGTATCACTATTCTTCTTTAATTTCTCATCATCCAATAAAATTTACTATCATGCTAAACATTGTCATTTATTCCTCATCATATCATTTATAAATCTTATTCTTATCCTCGTATTCTCGATAACTCCTCATGCGGTTTGTCAGCTTATTCCTTTCTTCTTCTTCTTTAAATCTTCGTACTTTAAAACAATTACTCCCACCTTCTCTGATAATGATTCTCTTCAAACCTAAGTAACTGTGGTGCCACAAACGCGATCACCCACCTTATGCTTCTTCAAATCATAGCTTGCTCCTTGATGCAAGACATCACTATATAACATAACCTACCAGCAGTATTCAGGAGAATAATACTGGCCGTACAAAATTCTCAATTCACTGATAACTCTGAAATCTTTATCTATGACCTTGTTCTAACCTCCATCACAAATTGTTCATCGAACTTACCACACAATATGAGTTCAGGAACTTACCACAATCGTATGGGTTGAGGAACTTATCCTAGTCATACCTTAATCGTCCATTCGCTGAGGGGCTCCACCATACAATTATGAGTCACGAACTTACCATGCGTGTGAGTTTTAAGAACACACACCTAATCTCAACATTCTCTACCTATCCGATATACTACGAGAAAAGACTCACCTTCTCACCATATATACATCGAATAGCACGACCCAAGATTTCAATGATTATCATAATTAGGAAGCTAAGTGGTTGTCGAACCAAACACAATCTCCTGCCCATACAAGAAATTGGTCAACTCGACCACTATATTACTATAGGAAGCTAAGCGGTTCTAAAACCAAGCACTAATTCCTCGCCCATACAAGGAATCGCACAAAACAACCACTAATATGAGTCCTCAAATAAAATCTACAACCTCTAATTTTCTTATTAAGTTAATATGAATTTTCTTAATCCATACCTTAGCACATAACTCCTCACGAGTTTATCTTCGTAGATCATTTCACGATTCTCATTATTGTTCTTTCTACTACTCAACAATCTTATTGTAAGATGTCTTCTATCACTTCTTTGATATCCTCTTTCAGATATTTCTTATACATAAATTTAATTTCTTGCCTCTGAATTTCTCCAATTTCATTGAGTCATTCATCAAAAGCGTATACTATTAGACTCATCAACCATCTTGTAAGGAATCAGGATCCAATTCCTTAATTTTCTTCCCTATTGTCTAGAGCATTCTTTCTTTAGAACTTTCTTCTGACATTTTCGCTTGGCATAATACGGTAGTATTATTACTTCTCTATAGATTTTAGGTATATACTTTTAATGCCAAAACATAATCCATCACTTAAAATTTGTTAACATATTCTTCCTTGGTACGTAGTACCCCATCATTTATACAGCTACACATTTTTAAGCATTCTTTTGCTTACTAATCATACGCACAATTATCAATCACCTATCTTCAAATCGTTTGATAGCCTAAACTCTATATCTCGATCTTCTCATTCAACCTACATTCTTCAAACTTCCATACTATCGTCATCTTGTCTTTCTATCATCCATTTGCATATTTAATAAACATTTGAATATGTATAACATCAGTACTTAGTACTATACTTGTTCTCAGCACCATGCTAAATACATAACATATCCCGTTCTTAACTCCAAAATTGGGATTTTCTTCAAAATTTTATAACTTCTCCCAACATTCTCATAGATAAAATTCAACTTACAGATTAGAAAATCATCCGATTTTTAATCTTCTAAAATAACTTCCGAAAACGTAATTCTTCAAACATATTCTCCAAAGTCAAACTCTCAAAGATATATACTTCCAAAGTTAGACTCATCAACATACACTATTATCATTCTTATGTAATTCTTTATCATGCTTATCTCTTTCTATCATCATTCTACTTTTCCTCAATCACTTTATCATTATCTGCTTTTATGATTGACTCCAAAAATCTGCTCATTCTTCTATGATTCATTTAACTCTTTCACAACTTATTTGTCTAACCCATCATTTCATCTCTATTTACTCTGATCATCTTACAACCACCAATCCATATAGATCAATCTTCTCAAGATATCCTCAATGTCCTCGAATCATTCCTTCTATTTTACCTTAGCCACATTTACATCTGATCACTTCTTCTTATCTATTCTCTATTGATTAAGTATCTCTCAATCATTACTCTTCTTTTCTTCATTCTTCTTTTCTAAGTCATTGCTTAATTCTTACTTTCGGATCATCTTTCGAATCCTCCTACTCTTCCGATCAAATATCAGATCATTTCTTATATACACATAACTTTTCTTACTTGATGAATCTCCACAATTCATCTCCTAAACTCTTTATGAGTTTTCTTGTCTTCTCTACGGTTATAATCCTAAGGTTTTTCCCCCACCTAAGGTTTACAACCTACAGCTCTGATACCAACCTGTGACACCCCCAAATCCGGGTCCCTTGAACCTCGGGTTCGGTGCTCACTATTCATCACTTAACAAACATTCATAAACTAAAACTTCAATAACTCGCGAAAAACATACATAATTTCATTACAAAACGTACCTTCACTCCCAGGTTCCACTAACCTTAATACATCATCATTACCTTAAAATACAAAAGGTTTACACATATAGTACGAACTAATTACGTCTACTTGTTCGTCTTTCCTTTGTCGTGATACTCCTTAGATCACTCGACTTAACTGAAAATAGTTCATGATATAGCAAGGGTGAGAAACTACTTTGCCCAGCAAGTTTAAATAAATAAGAAATGATATATCATGAATAAATAGATTTATCTTCGAGAGTTTCAACAATAGATAACAATTGTGAAATAACAAGAATCAATGTTCAATAAAAGAATTGATTGACTCTTTACTGCTGAGTGGTCTCAAAGGACCATGAACTACCGCTAACGTAGAACAGACATACAATGTCTGACACCTTGTTAAAAATAACGGGACACTCGAGGGGATTAGTCCTCTCATGTCCTATGTATATACATAACATTTAGATTTCTTGCGTGCATTCGGTTTCCCGACAAATAAAAATCCCCTTTAACTAGGGTTGTTCTTTCTCAGTCTTACTGTAAGAATCTGCACCAACCAATGGTTTGGATAAGCTTTTATAATATTCAATTAAATGAATTTAAACATGCATATGTCTAGCCGAAAAAATTAGCTCATACATCCTTAAACAGTTCGTAAATTTATGAACTATAACAGTTGCAAAAGCACTATGTGCGAATACAATAACCAATAATGAGGTGGAATAATTTTAGATAATTAATCCACTTTAAATTCTGTTAAATAACTACGAGTGTAGAATTTGTTCAACAATAATTTGAATAGCTCAATGTAAATAAAGTTGAAAAAAACTTGCAACAATAAATACAGGTTAGGGTTAAGAAGAACTTGACTGTTCCGCTGACTATCGCTATTCAACTTAAAAATACATCCTTTGGGTGACCTAATATTCAATAACATTGATCCTCCAATTAGCATAACACATATAGGTTTATTTACCATTAATAACCTTAACATATATGGCTTAAATCATCTATCACTTAATCATAACCTTAATACTCTTAATAATATTATCAATCCCTTAATAATATTTTAACTCACATAACCATCACTTCATTGTTTTATAATATTATCTCCTTTGATAATATATAAATACTACTTATAATATTATTAATCGTATAATAATATTTTAACCATTTATTACCTTAATAATAAATCACTTAGCTCCTCAATATTATTAACCATCTAATAATCATCTTAATCTCTTTTTATCTCAAACGCTTATTAACATTATTAATAATTAAATAATACTTTACACTATCCCCATTGATATTAATTATACAATAATATCTTAATCATTTATAAATATTATTAATCATTCAATAATATTTTATCCTTTCAATAATATTATTAATCATTTAATAATATCATTATCCTTAGTTAATATTATTAATCATTTAATAATATTTCAATCATATGTTAACATTATTAATAATGTCTTACTCTTCAAATAATATTATTTATCAAATAATATATTCAGTAACTTATAAATATTATTATCCTTTTAGTAATATTTTACACTCAAAATAATATCATTTAATACTATTTTCTTCTCTCATTAATATTATTAACCATTTAATAATATTCCATTCTCATACTAATATTAGTAACCATATAATAATATTTTAATTCTTTAATAATATTATTAATCATTTAATAATATTCTACTAACTTACTAATATTATTAATCATTTAATAATATTCTATTAACTTACTAATATTATTAATCATTTAATAATATTCTATTAACTTACTAATATTATTAACCATTTAATAATATTTTAATCATTCATTAATATTATTAACTATTTAATAATATTTTATTAACTTATTAATATTATTAATCATTGAATAATATTCTACTCATTATCTAATATTATTAATCCTTTAATAATATTTTATTCATTTTATAATATTATTAATCATTTAATAATATTCTACTCATAATCTAATATTATTAACTATTTAATAATATTTTATTCATATACTAATATTATTAATCATTTAATAATATTTTAATCCTTTATTAATATTATTAATCATTTAATAATATTTTAATCCTTTATTAATATTATTAATTATTTAATAATATTTTATTAACTTACTAATATTATTAACCATTTAATAATATTTTAATCCTTTATCTAATATTATTAACTATTTAATAATATTTTATTCCTTTAATAATATTTTATTCCTTTAATAATATTATTAATCATTTAATAATATTTTATTCATTTTTTCTAATATTATTAACTATTTAATAATATTTTATTTACTTTCTAATATTATTATTCATGTAATAATATTTTAATAATTTTCTAATATTATTATTCATTTAATAATATTTTATTTAAATTACATATATTATTAATCCAATAATAATATTTATTACCTTTTTCTTATTAAATCAACCTTTCATAATTGTAAAAATACATTTATTAGGCTAAAAAATAATAAAATAATTTTTGAAAATTTTTTCAATTTTCTGACCCGAACCGACTCAACCCTGAAAAACCCGGCCCGACCCAACCTGGTTCGAAAAACCATTTTGCCCGGGAACAGTGGACTGCGCCCCGGCGCAGTGTGTTACACTACACACTGCGCCCCAGCGCAGTGTGCCAGAATACAATTCCAATTTCTGATTTTTGACAGTTTTGATACTTTTTGTTCAAACCTTGATTAAATGAAATATACTCATCCAAATAACACCAAATCAGTGTTGATGTGTTCCTAACTTCTTGTTTTACAATATTTCATAGTTCGATCGTCTTTTTGAAAATGTTTTATACGAAATATTTTGCGGTAAAAGCTATAACTTCTTTGTTATTCAATATTTTTGAAAGTTTCAAGTTGGGTTTTTCTTTAAAACTCATAGATCTAACTTTCTAGCCATAGAAATTAATTTTCCAACTTATAAATTTTAAACTACAGTATAAAATAGCTCATAGCTACCTAGGATTTTACCGGTAAATCTCCATATAGACATTTCTTTCAATTTTATGCCTTTCACACATACCAAAACATGATTTAAGCATATCAAACCATGTATCTACCAATTTATCATAGCTTAAGACTTATAGACCATCAAAACCACTTTTGATCGGTTAAAAATATATTTTGACCATATAAAACATATATAGCCTACAAAAATGAAATAAAGAGGAGATAGAACACTTTTGAACCTTATGCTCTTCTTCTCTTGGCTAGAGACTTTGTTGGTGACTCCTCCTTGATAAGTCTCTAGCAATCTTCTTGGTGAAACACCAACTCTCAAGAGTTTTCTCTACAATGATCTCTCTATATTTTAGTGAATGGAACAAATGAATCAACATTTGCACAAGTGTTGAACATTTTTATTTATAGAACTCTAGGATCTCATCATTAGCTCTCCTAATCAACTAACATTAGTTGATTAAGGCTCTAATCTTGCTTACTATGCATGGAATGACCACTTGATGGACATTTTGAATGACCATATGAATGACTAGGGTGGTTGGGGGTTGCTTGAACCAATTTACACTCAAAAATCAACCAACAAGCTAGCTTTATATCCATGTGGGCCCCAAAATTCGGGATTGACCATTTAATTTCTCCAATTTGGCTTTATTTTTATATCATATATAATTATATAAGTATCCATATATATATATATATATATATATATATATATATATATATATACACACCAATATATGTATACATATTTACCTATACAAGCTCATTGGGCTCCACTTTGGACCTTAGAATTAATTATATTGGGCTCATTACTTTAATTTGTTTGGGCTAAATTTATTTATTACATTGGGCTAATATTAACTAACACATGCTACAATTAATTAAATTAAGCATTGGGCTAGTTTTAAATATTACATGGATTAATGTTTAATTAAATTATAT
Organism: Hedera helix; assembly: GCA_947179155.2. Classification (NCBI taxonomy): domain Eukaryota; kingdom Viridiplantae; phylum Streptophyta; class Magnoliopsida; order Apiales; family Araliaceae; genus Hedera; species Hedera helix. The sequence goes on along the minus strand of OX359282.1, from coordinate 11,386,401 downwards.
GGGCTACTAGGTTAGTTTATTGGACCTAGTTTAATATATAATTTGGACTTACTATATAATCCAATTAGATTTGCTATTTATAAGTTCATTGGACTCCTTAATTAAATTAGCTTACATAACACTATCACTTAGAAATTCTTGGGTTTGTTTTAATAAAAACCTAACACATATTCATACAATTACTTTGACTTGATTAAATTAATTCATTCACTAACCTTATCATCAAACTGGGTTTATAATATAGTTAACCATACACAACCAATTATTCCCACATTGAATTATCTTAAATAATTCACTTGCTTCTTCTTTCTCATTATTCATACAAGTAATTAACTTGTTCACTATAATCTTCTTAATTGTCGTACAAGACCAACATTCAAGCTTTGTGATTTTATCACATAAGCTTCTCTTAAATATTTTTCCTTCTTTAGTTAATTAATTTAATTAACTAATTTAATACCTTTCATCATACAACTTATCACATACACACATACTTCATACCTCATATTTTCTTATGGATATAATTAATTAATAAAAATAAAATAAAATTTGGGTTCGTAATTTTCTCGGTCATTACAAAACTGATATACCATTTCTACACATTCCACCCTACCTTATCTTGCCATTTTCTTAATCTAGCCTCTCAATTCCTATTCATCAAGCTAGTTATTACATTTCATAACTAAAGCTTAATTTACACTTTCCTTAATCATTTTCTTTATTCTCTACGTCTTATTTTTTTTTTTGATTTATTAGAACAAATATATATATATATATATATATATATATATATATATATATATATATATATATATATATATATATATACATACATTTAATCTACCACATTCTGATACAACACAGTGTCTTACAATAATTCTTTTCTAATTGCCTAGTCGTAGGTATTATGGAATGATATGCATTTTTGTGTTATTGTAAATTAATAGATTATCAATGGAAATTAAATATTTTGATGTGTGACAAGAATTTTAGGACAAGTCAATTGTATTGTATGGGATGATTGAATTAAATTCAAGTGTAAAAAAATAAATTGGAAGCAAAATGGACTTTAATTGGAATTAAAATGAAAAAAATGGATTTTTAAGGGAATTTTATGAGAATAACTTGTCTAGAGAAATTGACAAAGGACCATAATGCCCTTTGTAGACACCTAAATTTTGCACTTCTCTACTAACCCTGGCAGGAGGGCAAAGTCGTCACTTGACCCGACATGCGAAAAGGAAGGTGGACCCCAACACGAAGTCACCCCAACGACTTACGGTCAAAGCCGCCACAACGAACAACGAGCATCAGGTTACTTGAGGCAAGGCAAACAGTTGATCCAGAAGAACCTGATTTGATCACAAAAGACGACTAATGGCCACTACGCTTACGATGTTCGGGGGTCTCGCTCACCGGTGAGCGAGCGGCTGCCCAGCTCGCCGGTGAGCTGGCGGGGGTGGAAAGGGGGCAGCGCCCCCTGGAAGCCAAGCACAATTAGCAAATTCTATATCAAGTCGCGGCCCTCCGAACTAGCCTCCCAGAACAATATGGCACGTTTCACAGGGATTTCCGGATTGCAAAGTACGAGCCTTCTAGCGAAAAAATGAAAGACCGACATCAGATGCGAAAATCGAGGAAGCACCGAGGACAGCCGCAGTTGCACCTGCGGCCAAGATCTGAAGATCTAAATCGCCACTTCCAGATCATTTCTTCAGCAGCGGCGGACGGAAACGAAAAGGAGAGAGAAAAGGCGACGGGGAGAGAAAAAAAAAAGAGAAGAAGAGAGAAAAAAGTGAGATTTCTTCCTCTTTTGTACAATCTTTGTGTCCTATTTTGATTTCCAAGTGTTAAAGCATGTATTTCGTCATTTGAAATGTGAAAAAATCCATGTTTATAGCATTTGAGGTTTTATCTAGTTAGATCTATTTTCATTTCGTTTTTATTGTATTTGTTGGGTGGATCTACTATAGATCCAAAAATATTTGGTGCATTGCTATTTAAATAGTTTGATTTTGTGTATTTTGAAGTTAGATCTAATGTAGTCAATATATGTTGTAGATCTGTGGATTAGGGACGGTTAGGGAGGATTTATTGCAGATGGAATCTCCTCCTAACCTCCCGATGATATCCTTTTAGTTTGTTTTTAGCTTTTACGTATGTAGCGATCGCGATGCACCTTTATGTAAATATGTAAATTTTTGGGCCTTAAAACGACATCGAGTCGAAAATCGGGTTTAAGGCCCCGTGATAGTGAAATGTGCGATTGTGGGCGTTTGGGGTTATTTGGATGGCTCGCATGCCCATGAATAACTCCAACGCCATTTTAATGCTTGGTTTTTCCTTTTGACGCGAGAAAATGATTTTGGAATGAAATGATAAAGATTTGCATAAAATAAATCAAAGTAGGATATTAGATCATCCGTAGGCTAAAATAAAATTGTAAGTGTCGGACAAGCTCTATTCCTATTTGGCGAAGGATTTGAAAATATATGTTTTACAAAATATCATCGGTTTTATTATCGAAACAAAAACAATAAAAATGAACTCTTCGATTAAATCAAATCCTTCGTGCATAGGGTTAACGAGATTTCTGAAGCACTTTCAAAATAAAGTATTCCAACAACATTCATTTAGGCACACACACACACATACACACATTTTAGGATTTAAAAGGATAGGAAAACATCAAGATTGCGGTAACCGTTCACGGAAGTCGGGGGGTGCCTAACACCTTCCCCTCGCTTAAGCAAGCCCCCGAACTCTATGAATCTCGGTTTACGGACCAATTAATTCGGAGTCATATATGAGCCAACGATTACGAAAACAAAATTCGGATGAGTTGGTACATCCATTTTCAAATATACCAACTGGCAACTCTGGTCAATTGGCTCATAAAAAATCGACATTTCGAAACCCCGTCGACACTAAGCCGACCCTTTTCAAAAAAAACACATCTTAATCTAAAGGCTAAAATCGGAAAGGGTTTTTTTAACATTAAAAAACGAAACGACTAAAATCCCGGCGTCGACACCCTTGACAATGTGAAGAAGGACCATGGTATCCTAGGAAGGAGAAATGGCTATTATATCCTTGTTTAGCTAAGAAAAATGACATGCATGTCCTTAACCATGCATGAGTCAACTAATCAATGTGTGGTTAAGTGTTGTAAAATATATACAACACTTATATGAGTATATTTTCAGCATTTTTACTTGATCATTCTCAAGCCAAGCAAGAGCTTTCGAGAGAGAAGGAGAGAATGGAGAAATGAGCTAGGGCTTCAAGAAACTTGTAGGAATTCAAGAGAAAAATGTACAAGAGAAGGATTCTAAGCCAACAAGTGGATCATCAATCACTTGTAAGGTTCTTAGCAAGAAGAAGAATAGCCAAAAGAAGGTATAAAAGATGATCAAGCCATGAAACTTGATATTTATGTGCTTTCATGCAAGAAAGGAAGTAGCTATGTATGTACCTTTAGCTATTTATGTTGATTATGTGAATTTTTGTGAGCCTATGTGTTATTTGATTAGTTGATCATGAAATCTTAGATGCTTAAGTTGAGTACCAAAGGTGGTGCACTATTTATATGTATATTCAAGTTAAAAGTTATGATTTAAAGCATGATTAAGTGTTATATGTTACTAAAAATGATGGAAACCTAGTTTGAGAAGTTGAAGGTATGTGATACATGCATTGTCATATGCTAGAGAGTATCAAAGAAGCCTAGAGGGTGTAAAAATCATATTTTGTGAAGGTTGATTGAATACTAGGCTATGTTTTGTGCCTAAATCAAATTATAATCTGTAAAGTATTTTGGAAGGTGCATGTAGAAGCTACACATGCATACAAAGTTGCTAAATGAGTATGTGTTGACACATATGTGATTATTGTGCAAGAATCCAAAGTTGGTTTATGGATAAAATTATGTCAAGTTGGTGAAAATGCAACCAATGTGTGATTATTGGCCATTTTGGTTAATTAAGTGTCAAACGAGACCAAACATGTAAGTTATACGTAAATACACGTGTTAGAACCGATTTGGGAGCCATTTGATGCATATGGCGATAAATGACCATTTTGAATGTTTTAAAACGTTAATCGGCGACCAAAACGAATTATTTAGAAAAATAGGGCCAAATGATTATTTTTAAAAGTTTCAAAGACTCATGCAAGTCAATTACATGTTATATGTGCTATGTGAAGTGTTAAAATTAAGAAATTCAATTTAGGGCCAAAGATAACCTCATTTTGGGAAAGAAAAAATTTTCTGTCACAGCAGCACTGAGCTGAGGCGGGAAGAAATGAACTGGAGATGGCATTGGGGCGCAGTGCGACTGCGAGGATCTCACTAGGGGCGAGATCAGAGCTCATCGGGACGCGGTCGACTGAGGACATTTCGCGGTCAGCGCAGTGTTTTTCGCCGGGGCGCAGTTGACCTGATTTTGAAAAATGAATTATTTTAGTTCCAAAACGCAATGTTTTGATATTTAATTATAAAAGCACATACGTAAACCATAATTTGATAAAAATAATCACTATGGTAGACATTAAGATATATGTGAACAATGTGTTATGTGATTAGGGTTATGTAAAGTTAAAGGGTAGCTTATTTAGCAAGTTATGGCATGCATGTGTATGTAACTAATTTATGAACCAATATTGTGGTCATGTAGGTTATAGACGGGATAATAATATACCAATTGTGATAGACAAGGACGAAGGCAAGTTTTCTAACTAACCTTCTAATTGCAGTTCTTTGAACAAGTATCCATGTTATATATATTCATGTGATCATGTAAAGTTTGTTCATTATTGAACTCTTTTGAAAAGGTCGATGCCAATCTTGATTCTGGCTAGACACATAAAATGGTATATGTTGAAATCAGATGTTCATTATTATGTGCTCCAATCCACATTGCTGTGGTGCGGATTCTATGATATGCTGTAATAGAACAACCCTACAAAAAGGGGACTAATTATAATTTTATGACGTGGTTGCGTCGCTAAATGTTTATGTTGTGCACAATATAAAGGTACAATGGGCTGATCACCCAGAGTACACATCTAATTGGAACAACAGTCTTTTGACTAACCTGGGCAATATCATTCTATACGATTGGTATTGTTCTAAATGAGTTCTTAGTCTTGTGACCGTACAACAAGTAAATCTTTTTGTTCCAGTATTCATATAAAGTCAGATTCTGATTCATGATTCATTTGTTGAACTAATATTAATCAGCCTATTCCGATGTTCCTGTTATTGATTTTCATTTAGTTATCATGCATAATTCAATTAAATTGGGTATGATATTCATTATTCATTTGGAAATATCATGATATCATTTGTTGACATACTTGCTGAGCTGTTTATGCTCATTCTTGCTTTCATTCATGATATTTCAGTTAAGTCAGAGAAGACAGAGGGATCAGGTGTGGATAAATGAAAAGGAAAAGTCAACCAGCAGTAGATATATTATTAGTTAATGTTGTAATTATTATTATGTTTTGTAATATGTCAGATACGATAACTTGTATGTATAAAGGTACGTAGAACCTGGGATTAGTTACGTATGAATGTAAATTAAGTTTATTATTATCATTATTATTATTATTTTGCTCAGGATGGATGAATGAAATGACAGGGTAGAATAGTTACGTGAGCACCGAACCCGTGGTTCAAGGGACCCGGATTTGGGGGCGTCACATATTATATCATGTCCTTTACCTTTAATCCATTCTATTTCCATTCAACCGTAGTAAATTATATTTATTATAATTTTCTTATCTGTCAAGTCACTAATGTACCTTATATTAATGACTGATCCTTATAACCTCTATAGGACCCTTGCTACATCAAAAGTCACTATGTACAAATTCAACCATATAGGTCATTCTTAACATACTGATTAAATACTAAATTAAATTTAATCACTTCTTTATACTTTCTGTACTTCCAAACTAGGTTTTAACTTCTAACCTTTATTTAATTAACCAAGATCCTTATTTAGAAATCTTGTCAAAAATTTGAGATGTCACAGAACCAACCTCTTCTAGCATTGGTGATGGGTTCTATTTATAGCATTTACATAAACTTCTTTAACATTCACTAATCAACTAACACTTAGTTAAATTAGTCTCTAATCCAATAAGACAAGATCCATTTTTTAGCGAAAATGACACTTGCATGTGAGGAATTTAATGAATGATATTTTCTAGGCATAAATTAGGGCATTGCTTGGAGCTTTGTGCAAGATTCATGTAATGTCCTAGAAGTTTTAAACATTATTATTAATTAAATATAGTATTTAATTTATGATAAGTAGTTTTGGGTGATTATTTGATTATGCGATTAAGTGATTACGTGATTAATTTCTTGAGTGAATTAAAGGGAGTCACTAATGGTTTGATTAAATTAGTGAACAAACCCTAAGGTTTTAATATTAAGAGAAGTGATAAAGTGTTTAATAATTAAATATTCAATTTTATTGAATATAGTAGTGAATTAATTATTATAAATTAATTAATATGAGTATTAATTAATGAAGACAAGGTGAAATATTAATAATAATATTTAATAGTCTAGTTAGTAATTAATTATTAATTGACTAGCCTGTTTAATTGATTAGCTAAGCCCAATCATTTGTTGGATCATAGACTTAGTAATTAATAGTGTGACAAATTAATGAGACAACATGGGACATAATAAATGTGTCCAATGTTACCTTTAATAGACTTCGTTAATAAGTAGTCCAAACATTTAATAGCAAGCCCAATTGGTTATTTAATGTGGTCGAATCATTGACCCACTTGATAAATTAATTGTGTAACTCATTTAACTAAAGTTAGCAATTAAAAAAGGGCAAACAAAATGGGACAATTTCCCTTCCAATTGCCGACAAAAAAGGAGTAGAGAGGAGAGAAGGAACATCTTTGCTTCTCATTTTTTTTTATTAATATCCTAGCTTGTGTGTAATAATGTGAGAAGTATACTTGATAAGTAGGCTCCTAAGGGGTCACATGAGTCACCCTAAGCAAGTCTAGTATTTTAGCTTCATGATGGGAGAGATGTGTAGATATATGTTTTATATCTATACATTTTGCTAGTATACTACATTGGTTAGTCATTTTAATTAAGAACACTTATATTTCTTAAGTCCTAGAAAGTTTGAGAGAAAAACCAAGAGAAGCCAAATACCTTGAGAGCCAAAGAGGGAGAAAGTTTCGGTGGTGCTCAAGGGAGAAGAGAAGGAGTTCTTTGATGCCATATCGATACACTAACTACTTTGGAAGGCTAAGAATGCAAGCATCCAAGAGCATAACGTAGTATAATCTTAAAAACCCTAGTTTATGTTTCCTTTTGTCCATTATGTTCTTGTTATGCTTGAGTTCTAACTTTAAAAATATTTTTGGTTAGAAATCTCCTAGACATGTTAAAATAGAGCTCTGTGGGTTTAGATCTTGTATTTATATGTTTTAATATCAAAAAAGTTTGGTGAAAATCATAGAAATCATTTTTTACCGACGAACAAAATTTGCATGTTTAGTCTTAGCGTCGCATTTTGAAATCTATACATGATTTATGTGATTTTCCTTCTTGTAATGCTAGATGTATAAGTTATGAACCAAACCCCTTTGGAATCACCCAAAAATATGTTAAACTGAGCAAGTTATGCATGTTTGACCAAACACACCCCACTGTCCAAGATCTTGCATGAACAGTCCACTTTGAGCTAAATTTTCGAAACCAAAACTTATCCAAAAATGTTATTTGAGCCAGAAAATTATATTTCGGGAAGTCACGATTCCATCTATACCTAGTAGAGCTCCATCGAAATTATAGAACTCAAGGGATTAAGGTTTTTCCCCAAGACCCCAAAGCTTGATAGAATCTGAAAAATGGCAAAAGCTACTGCCGGTTTTTTTTCTTTGAACCGACCGGAATATTCTGGCAACCAGTTCACCGGAATTACGACAAGTTCCGATGACGTGTCCTTCATGGAAGTTACTTGATTTTGCGTGTACTATTTTATAAAAATGTGTTTGTATTTTTATCATATCATTTGGTAATTTTCATAATTAAAATATGATTAAAACTTACTAACTAAAGGAAAACTGATAAATTAATATTTTTAATTTCTGAAAAATCATAAAACTACTAATTACTTATTATTTAAATAATATTAAATAATAAGTAATATTAATTAAGAAATTTATTATTTTTAATAATATTCAAGGTATAAAGAGTACACTAATTAGCTATTAATTAGTTAATAATTAGATAAAATTATTAATAAATTATTATTAAATATTAAATAAGTCATTTAAGTATTTAATAATAATATAAGAAAGATAAAGCAAATAAATTAATTATTTATTATTTAATTGTGAATTAAATAGTAAATAAAGATAAGTAATTAACTAATTCTTATTTAATTAATATTAAATAATAATTAAAGAGAGATAAAATTTATAAATTATTTATTTATTATTTAAATAATAGATAAAAATAATTAAGCAATTAATTATTATTTAATTAATATTAAATAATAATTAAACGAGGATTAAATTAAAGGATTAATTATTTATTATTTAATTAAGATTAAATAATAAGTAAGGGTAATTGATTAATTAATTATTATTTAATTAACATTAAATAATAATTAATTGAGGATTAAATTAATTAATTAATTAATTATTATTTAATTAAAATTAAATAATAGGTAAGGATAATTAAAGAAGATTAAAATAAGTAAGTTGATTATTTATCAATTATTTGAGGATTAATGATAATTGGGAAGGATTATCGGCGCATGAATAATTAATTATTGTACAATGATAATTAAGGAGGGTTATCAGTTATAATAATAATAATAATAATAATAATAATAAATGAAGTACCAAAACAATTATAATAAATTGTTAAACAATTATACGAAGGATGTTTGAAATTTTTATTGCTTAGAGAAAGGTAATATTTGTTAGTTAAGTAATTACTTGGAATCAAGTAAGCGATTGAGTACAGTCAAACAAGGAGTTGTACTATCTGATAATTCTAGGTAATTAGATGATAAAAACTTAATTGTTTAAAGAAGCAATTGTTAGGGTTTCGACACAGAGAAAGCAGCGGAATTTAAAAAAAAATTCTGAAACCCTAAGTCAGGATCCATGCAAAACCATATTAATTCAGAAGTTTAGATTATTTACCGATTATTCGAGATGGACAGGAGACGATGGAATTCTGAAACGGCTTCGAATCTTCAACGCAATCCAGCGACTGCGTCTCTACAGTATCCATACGAACGCTCCGCGAACCGTCACACGATCTGCAGTAAAAGGGATCTGCGGTACTAGCCACCAAGATCAGGATTTCTAACCTATTTTTCTCTCTAGTCTCTTTCTGAAAGCGGCTAGGGTTTTAGTTTTTCCTTACGTGACTTTTAGACTACTGATATATCATATATATAGTAGTTAATAGGAATTAACTAAAACCTAAAATAAATAGAAAAATAAAATCCGAATTTATATATATTATATCTTAATTAAGTCTGACTTAATTAATATACATATATATAAATTATCCTATTAATTTAAATTCACAATTTAAATACTATCAATCATATTGACATATTTAAATCTTTACAATTTAAATTAATTCTCTTTTAATTACGTTCTTAGTGTTTGACCCTATAGGTTATTATTACGTTGGCAATAATTTTAAAATCATATTATAAAATTATAAACAGTGAGCGGCATCTAGTAATGCATGACTGCTACTCAAATAATAATAAGATCGGTGATTCGATGCAACCTTTTCGTGACCAATGTTTCAATGTAATTTAATCATTTTAATCCTAACATCCTAGATTAAACTTGAGGCATGAAATGTGTCATACTCTTCATAATTTAATCTGAGTTTTCTTGATCAATGAGTAGACTATATGAAACAAATCAATATTTGAGCATGGCCATACATTTCATAGTCCTACTCAATCAAGAGGCCTATGGATATCACCCCTAATATATAGGAGGGTTAAATTCCATCTAGATCACTCATATTCCTCACACGATTCATGATGTACCCAATAATCACTTTTATTGTCCACCCTATTAAAGGTGACATTTGATGATATCAAAGTACACAAATTCTCGTGTAATAATATAGTGACTTCAGGTCGGAGGATCATTATATCATTGTCACTATAAGAATTTCTTATGACACTTTGCATAATGCTCCATGTAGAATTCTCATGGTGGGTCAGTCCAGTACATTGTTCTCTAACATGTACCTATGCATTGACTCAAATATCTCATATATTTATGACCAATGAGATTTGGCCATCAGTCAATCCACATACTAGTCTCAATGCATCATTGTTGTCCCATTAACAATGATACTCGACTAGGGACATTTAAGAGCAATGATACTAATTATAATTATATAATCTCATGTTTAAGTCACATACTTAAGGCTATATAATTCGTATCATTATTCTAAGGGCTTTTATTATGTTAACATTTATATAACGCAGTAAATGAAATCATAATAAAATAATCCATTTATTCAATCAAATATAATATCAAAAATGTTAAGCAATTACATCAAATAATTAGCCTCTAGGGCATAAACTCTAACAGCAATTATGTGCCGCACTAATCAATAGCCCAACATATCAATGTTAGGTCTTTCGAAAGAGAAATTATTACGCAAGATAACAATAATTCGACTATTAGACAAGTCTTTTAACCTTACTCAAATTTCTATTGAGCAAGTCCTTTGAAGTTAATTATTATTATTCAAGCATGAGCCGAGTGGTTTAATAATTGTTGAATTATTCCACATCCATATTATCCTTGATATTCACACCTTGTGCATTCGAATTCTTGTTTCATTATTGAACTGTGAATGATTTAAAGTTCTCAAATTATGAACTGATTAAAAGAGACGTCTACGCCTTTTATTCGGCTAGACAATTATTTATGAATTTTTACAAGCTATCCAAACCATAGTGGTACAAATTCTCAGACTAAGTAGAATAACCCTAGATTGGGGGAAATAACCTAAGTATCAAATACATGATAAAAACAGAACTAAATGTTATGCAAACACATAGGGTACAAGAGGCTGATCCCCTTAAGTATCGTTCAAAGATTATAACCTAAGGAGATAAGTCAAGTGACTGATTCTTTATAACAGAAGTTCATGGTCTATTTGACCTCTCGGTATTTAAATAATCAAACTGTCACAACCCGAATTTTCAGTAATTATTGAATGAGAATTTTTATAAATAAAATTCTTATTGTGAGAGGTGTCAGATTTGAATAAGATGTAATTTAAAGTATGTGATTTCTGTGTTGAACTAAAATATTTATTGAGTTAAAATAAATATTTTAGTTGATTTATTGTGATAACAATTAATTTGGTGCTTAATTTTATAGCATGAGTTGATAGTGCAATGTGTTATTTGATAAAGTGTGACAAATGAATTATATGATAAAGGTTTATTAAAATAACTTAAAAGGAGTTTTGGGAAGCAAGCCAAACATGACCTTATTATTTTAAAATTCTAGTAACTGTTGATTACTGATGATGCCAACGTGGGTAACTGATGATTTTTGTAACTGCCGAATTGTGTGGAATAATTGCTGAGGAAAATGTGGGTTAACTGATGGGAGTTAGTGCCTATATATATATATATATATATATATATATATATATATGGGTTATCAGCTTCCTTTAGAGGATTTCATTCATAAAGAAGAAAACGGAGAAAGAGAGAAGAATTTTCTGAAAATTGAGAGGGCCGAATTGGTGAAAAGGAATTCACTTGGTCAATATCATCTTTGTTGATTTCTATCAAGAATCAAAGGTAATAACTTAATTGTGAGTTTTAGTTTTCATGATTTCAAGTTTTCTGGCAAACTTGATTTTTAATCTGCTGTAAATGGATCTTTGTGGCTAACGCATAAGGAAAATTGTTTATAGATGTTGGTTAGTGTGTATAGATCAATATATGTTGATCAGAAATGATTTTCAGTAATCAAATTTGCTAAAATCTGTTTTAAATGGGGAATAAGAAGTTTGGATATTTTGTTCAAGTTGATTTATGATGTATTCTGTAGAGGATCAGTTATAAAGTCAGTCTTGTATGTTTACCAAGCTGTTAACAAGCATGAATATTATATGTTGTGTTTTCGTGGTTTTGGTTAATATGTGTTGTCTGCTGTTGTAAGTATCAGCCTACGTATACAGTCTTGTATGTTCACCAAGTTTTTAACTAAATGTCTAAGAGGAATCATGTTTATCAAATTTCTGTTTAATGAATTATTTTCAAACCAGAATTTCATTAAGAGATGTGTAAAATGTGTTATTGGTCTATAACATAAAACAGTGTAATTAATATATGCATTCTGGTGTGTTGTAGTACTGTGATCTGTGATTTTCTGCACTGTGTTTTTCTGCAATCTGGTTTGGGTTGTAACTGCAGAAAATCGTAGAGTAAACTCTACGATCGTAGAGTGTTTACACTCCGATCGTAGGGCTTACTCGATCAGCTGACTTAACCAAGTCAAGCAGGGTTGACTCTACGAACCGTAGAGTGCACTCGACGGATCGTAGAACTCTCTCTCGTAGATCGTCGAGTGACCTCTCTCAGGATCGTAGAGTGTACTCGACAGATCCTAGGTGTGGCATGACCGAGCCAGTCCATTTATGCAGTTCGTCGAGTAACTCTCGACAGATCGTAGAGTGACCACTCGACGATCGTTGAGTAGCCACTGGGGTCGTAGGGCTTACTCGAGGTCGTAGGATGGCTTCCACTCAACGATCGTCGAGTAGTCCTGACCAATTTTTGAGAAATCGTAGAGTAGCCATGCCAGCCTTGGGGCGACCCTAAAGTTACCACTCGACGATCGTCGAGTAGCCACTGAGGTCGTAGGGCTTACTCGAGGTCGTAGAGCGGTATAACATAGTCTATTTTTGACAGTTCAGTTATAACAGTTTGACTGTTTCAGTCCATAACATGTTTTTATTATTCTGTGTAATAAATATGCTACCAAGATGTTAAAATAGATTGTTAATCTATATGTGACATGTATAAGTGATGTTTTGATAAGTTGTTTAAAGAGCTAATTAGTGTTGTGATGATAAATAATAAATGTAGGATTTTGGAAATCAAGTTATAATTGTGTAGCTCACGAACAAGGCAAGTTCCTGGACCTTACTTTTACATTGAGCAAATTCCTATCCTTGAGCTTATCATTTATTGCAAGATATTTGAGCAAGTTTTTCTAACCCTGTTTGATATTGTTATGCGAGTAAACTCATAAGTCCTTTTATTATTTTGAGCATGTCTTGCTTCAGACTGCTCAAGTTCATAATTTCAAGTGAGATATTCTAATACTTTGAATATACAATGTTTATTCAATTGTATCCTTTTGAGATTCAATAATTTATTCAAGCATTGAACTATTGAAGGATTACGAACCCTTGATAAATCGACTAGTCCATAGTTGATGAGCAATCCAAATTCTAAAACTACTAACGAAGCTTATCCAAACCAAACTTCCTTTGGTGCGCACTCTTATGTCAAAATGAGATGAACAACCTTTATTATAAGGAATTGTTTTATACAATGACATTAAAGAAGTTTGGGTGTGTATGGTACAAAAAGGGATAATTCCCCTAAGTACAAGAAGTAAAGCCCGTATGGACTCATGACAGTTAAAGATTTAATGCAAAATAATTGTTAACTAGGAACGCAATTCATGGTCTTGTGACCTCAGTTGAAAATTTTGTTCTTGTTCCAAGCTTCGAATTGAAAGTTAAGCCTTTATTATTCACTATTCATTGAATACCTTCATATTATTACTATTGTTGTTACTCTTATACTTGCGAGCAATTATTTGCTCACCCTTGCAAATAACCATTTTTGCAGGTTAAGAATTCAAGACAAAGTTATGTGTTACTTGAATAGCATGAAGCAGGAGTAATGCATGAGGATTTAAATGCTTTAGTTGAGTTGATATTTCTATGATTTATGTTAAGTTCCATGTATGTAAGTACATGGTAATGGATAATATTAAGTTGTAAAGTTTGCGTTATTGGTTCTGTTAAGATTTTCTAATTGAATGTAAGATTCAGAAATTACTCTGATGAGGTGAATCATAAAAAAATTAGAGTTGATTCAATGGTGTGTAAATGATTAAGGTTGAGATTCAGGGCAAAGAAGAGTTATGAAGGAGAAGCTTTAATTATTCCGCATTTTTTTATTATTATCATCGATTAATGATATGAAACTAGACGGTGAATGTGTTGTTAACGGCCAAAGTCGAGAATGGAGTTTGTTCAGATTTTCGGGTCGTTACACAAACTGTCCTTTGTTGTTCAATTTTTTATTATACTATTCATGCATTATTTCAGAATCCTTTGAAACATTCAAATCTTATTCTACCATGACATATTTTATACATTGTTCATTAAAACTTACTAAGCAAGCTAGTTGCTTATCCTTGCTATGTCATGATACTTATTGCAGCAAAACCTGAGAGCTCTAAGGGAGATAAAGGCAAGGGAAAGCTGAAACCTTAAATGTATTTAAAATGTAAATTGCCTAAGTTAGATTTATTTTGTGAACTATTATGATATAACACGAACCCTATCACATTTGATTTTGACTCATGATGTATTTTTGTTAAGGTTTCGAACCTTGGGACTAGTAAGTAAACCTTTTGTATAAACAACATATGTTTATTTTATTCCGCATTAGTATATTATGTTGTTTGGAGGTGAATGATTGTATGATGACGTGAGCACCAAGTTCGAGGTACTAGTATCTGAATTTTGGGGGTTTCATAGGTTGGTATCAGAGCTTAGGGTTATAAACATTAGGAATTGTGAAACCTAGGTTATAACCTTAGTACTAAACTCATATCGAGTGCGTTAGGAAATGAATCGGGGAGATTCATCATGTTGAGTATTTTTTTAGGTGGATTGAGGAAATCCATTGAGCCAAGCTGTACATGATAAAATATAATTTCACTTTATCAATGAATATATTTTATTGTTGTACTGACATGTTTATTTTGTGCTGACTATAGGATGCCAGAGGTGGGCAAGTCCAGACGATCGAGAAAGGAGGAACCACGAAAGATTCCTATGGACTCGGTGACAGACGGATATACCGTTGTGCCCGGTCTCGAGATGTCGCCATTCGATAGGGAGGCATCACCTAAGGCAAACCAGGGGGAGTTTCAGTATATCCAGATTGTTACCGAGCAGCTCCGAGTGGTTGAGCTAGAGGTACCAATGGAAACTGAGACATATTTCGCAGGAGAGCCTATTATTGGAGGTGTGATGAGATTTGGAGATGATGATGAGGAGTATGAGGGTGGTGACTCCCAGGGAGACCACATTACAGATTCTGATCCCGAGGAGGGAGAGCAGGAGCTAGCGCCCATTGAGAAGGCCGATCATGCAGCACCGGAGTACCATACCGATTTCCAGGGGATTAAGCATCTTTACGTCGACAGTATCTTAGAGTTGTTGGAGGAGAGGGCTCAGCAGGCGAGCCGAATTGCTGTCTTAGAGGAGCAAAACCAGACCCATCAAGTGATGGAGGGACAGTACCGAGATGTGGCCTACTAGAGAGTAAAGGAGGTCAAAAAGTTGAGACAGTAGCTGAAGTTGTCAGAGGTCAGGGCTGAGGGACTCCAGACAAATAGGGAGGAGTTACAGACACAGCTGACCGAGATGACAGCTGAGTTTGACTTGGAGATCGCAGATAAGATCCGCATGTCAAACAAGTGGATGGAGACATCCAGACACATGAGGGAGCTTACTGAGGAGAGGATTGTGGACGGTCAGCACCTAATTCAGATGGGGGACCAGTTGGTACAGGCAGAGGTCAGAGCTGATCGATATAGAGCAAAAAAGGATGCAACCCGAGTTCAGCTGCAAACAATGACTGTCGATTTATAACTAAAGGGTCATGTGAGAGACTTATTTCATGAGTCTTGGATGAAAACAACCACTAGGGTTGATGAGCTAGAGGAGCAGGTCCGAGCCATTACAACCTGAGTGGATACAACAGGTTTTACTCTCAACACAGCCTTTGGCAGGCTGAGGAGCAAGATCAGGAGGTTTCCTCGAGAAGAGAATATGAGCAGAAAGGTGGTGAGCTGCTGAATTGTGGATAGGATTGCTCGTCAGGAGCACGAGGACGCTGCCCGTAGGATGGACCAGTGACCTCTTTATTACCTTAAGTATTATACATAGATACAGTTGAGTCCCAACTTTTGTTCATAGTAGGGGCAGTTAGTGGTTGTAAATCCCATCCTTATGTGTTATCATTTGGGGATAGATGTGTAAACCCCACCTTTTATTATATCATAGTGGTAGAACGGTTTAGATCCCTACTTTTGTTGTTAAGGGACAAATACCGTAGTAATCATTTATAGAAATATGTTTGTGATGTAAAGTATTAGGCACTACTGTTTTAGTATATGAATATAATTGCAGTTATAACATGATTTTTATGTGTCTAATCTATCTATATTTATTATTAAATGCTTAACTAAGATGTTGCATGATTTACTAAATATAAAGTTATAATTTATGGGTTATTGATAACAGACAATGCCACCAAGATGTATTCCCCCTAATCAACAAGTAGAAGAGTCAGTAAATAACACGGAGGGTCAGACAGATCCAATGGGGCTTCACAAACATTTTAGCAAAGGCAGTGAGGGGCAGGCCTCAAGCAGTAAGGGATCAGCTTGCGGGTCACTTGGCAAGCTTCAAGGACTTCAAGCTTGTGGGACCACCAGAATTCAGGGCTCCACTGATCCCATTGAGGCCCAAACATGGGTAGAAGAGTTAGAAAAAGTATTTGAGGTTGCAAGAGTGGCTGATGAACAAAAAACTTCATTCGCTACTTTCATTCTGAAAGGGGAGGCGAACTTTTGGTGGAAAGTCAACAAAGGGAGAGCAGGAGAAGGCTTTATCATATGGGTACGCTTTAAAGGTCTGTTCTTTGAGAACTACTTCCCAGAGACCATGCAGACCCGAATGGAGATGAAGTTTTTAGAACTGAAACAGGGGAACATGTCCGTGGTGGAATACGCTTCCAAATTTAACGAGTTAGCCCGATTTGCTCCACATCAAGTAGACATTAAAGCTAGGAAGGCAAGAAGGTTCGAACAGGGTCTAAAACCATGGGTATACAAAGCAATGGTAGTCTTACAAATCAACGATTTTGCAACACTGATGGAAAAAGCGATCATCGCTAAAGGCGGAAGTGAAGCTATAGTAAAATTCAACCAGAACAAGAATAAGAAAAGTCACGATGGGAGTAAAAAAAGGAGGCAGTGGAAGCCATAATTAGAATAAGAGGAAGTGGACATATAATCAACCATCCAGAGGTAGCTGGTCGAGAAGACCGGTGAAGAAAGGGAAGGGTTGTGAAAAATGTGGCAAGAATCATTCGACGGAATACATGAATGGCAGAGAGGTTTGTTTTAACTGCGGCCAGCAGGGACACATTTCTCCCCAATGTCCCAGTGGAAAAAGAAACGGTTGTTTTTCATACGGAGCATCGGACCATCAGATCAAAGAGTGTCCAAAGAAGAAAAGTGAGGCAGCAAGCGATTACAAGAGCAGTAACAACAACAAACTAGCTATTAGTTGTCCAGCTTTCCAACCAAATAAGCCAACAGCACGCACCTTCAATATGACAGCTCAGGATACTATGGAATCGAAAGATATGGTGTCATGTATTCTTTCGATCAATAATATCAATGCTTATGTATTATTCGATTCGGGCGCTACCTGTTCTTTTATATCTGAAGAGTTTTTAAAAGATTAGAACTACCCCGAGTAAAACTAGAGAATCCTTTGAATGTAGAAGTAGCCAACAAAGAAATTATTCCCATAGAGTACGTTCATAGGAATTGTTGGGTTAGATTGGGAGGTTATAATCTTGGAATAAATCTTATCCCAATTCGATTGGGAGAATTCGATGTCATTCTTGGCATGGACTAGTTATCACATCATGGGGCAATGATTGACTACCAAAAGAAAAGTTTAAGCCTGAAAACTCTGAGTAAGTCAAAGGTAGTGTTTCATGGGGAGTAAATCGTCGAGACAATCTCATTGTCTGACGATGATGCAAGCGAATAGACTGTTGAGTAAATGATGTATGAGATATATGGCTCACGTGATTGATACTTGTAGAGTAGAGGGCGAGATGGGTCAGATACCTGTGGTACAGGAATTCTTAGACATCTTTCCAAATGAATTACCGGGTATGCCACCAGATAGAGATGTAGAGTTCGTGATCAACTTGGCGCCAGGAACAACACCGATCTCGAAAGCACCATACAGAATGGCACCGGTGGAGTTGAAGGAGTTGATGTTACAACTACAAGAGTTATTAGATAAGGGATACATTCAGCCGAGTGTGTCTCCATGGGGAGCACCGGTATTATTTGTGAAGAAAAATGACGGATCCCTAAGACTTTGTATCGACTATCGAGAGTTGAACAAGGTTATAATTAAGAATAGATACCCGCTACCCATAATTAATGATCTATTTGATCAACTTAAGGGAGCAAGGTACTTTTTGAAGATAGATTTGAGGACGGGTTATCACCAGCTGAAGGTGAGAAGAGAAGACATACCTAAAATGGCATTCAGAACCAGATACGGGCACTTTGAGTTTCTGGTAATGTCGTTCGGATTAAGGAATGCACCAGCAGCATTTATGGATATGATGAACAGGGTGTTCAAGCAATGCTTGGACAAATTTGTTGTCGTGTTCATTGATGATATACTGGTATATTCAAAGACGGAGGAGGAACACAAGGAACATCAAAGGATAGTGTTGGAGACACTCAGGAAGGAGAAATTGTATGCGAAGTTCTCAAAGTATGAATTTTGGTTGCAGGGAGTGCAGTTTCTGGGGCACGTAATCGACAAAAATAGAGTTTCAGTAGATCCAGCTAAAGTGGAAGCAGTTATTATAAATTAGGAACAGCCGAAGACACTAACAACAATCAGGAGTTTCCTGGGGTTAGCAGGGTACTACAGAAGGTTCAATCAGGACTTTTCGAAGATAGAGACTCTGCTAACCAATTTGACAAGGAAGGCGATAAAAGTTGTACGAACAGAGAAGTGCGAGGTGAGTTTCTTGGTACTAAAGAAGAGGTTAAGTGAAGCACATGTGTTGGCCTTACCAGACGATACAGGAGGGTATATGGTGTACAGTGATGTGTCACATAAAGGTCTGGGTTGTGTGCGAATGCAACACGGAAAAGTCATTGCGTACGCATCAAGGCAGTTAAAGGACTACGAGAAGGGGTATCTGACCCATGATTTAGCAGCGGTAGTATTTACCTTGAAGATTTGGAGGCATTATCTATTTGGTGAGAAGTACGAGATATATACGGGCCACGAGAGTTTGAAATATATATTCACCCAGAAGGAGCTGAACATAAGGCAACGGCGGTGGCTAGAATGAATAAAAGACTATGACTGTGAAATTATGTACTATCCTGGTAAAGCAAATGTAGTGCCAGATGCTTTAAGCATGAAAGGTAAAGAAAAGTTGATGATGCTGACAAAACTAGAGGAACTGATTCAGGAGATGGAGAGACTAGAATTAGAGGTTAAATATCCAAAAGAGGCAAACGAGATACTGTTTGCAGTGTAAGCAAGCCCAATCCTACTGGACCGAGTAAAGGAGGCTCAATTGCAGGATGCAGAATGTATACGTATTAAAGAAAGACTTTCAAAAGGTGAAAAATTGAAGTACAGAGTCGACAGCACCGGATTGCTACGCTTTGAAGGGAGAATTTGGGCACCACCGATTCCGGAGATAATGGAGAAAATTCTGCAAGAAGCTCATAGTACAAGGTATTCGGTACACCCTAGATGTACAAAGATGTACCAGGATTTATGTCGACATTTTTAGTGGTCGAATATGAAAAAGGAGGTGGTTAAGTGTGTCAACCGGTGTTTGACTTATCAGGGGATTAAGCATAACATCAAAAGCCAGGTGGACTACTGCAACCATTAGAAATTCTAGAATGGAAGTGGGAGCACATCACGATGGACTTTGTGGTGGGTCTTCCAACCACTCACAAGGGATATGACGCGATCTTGGTGATCGTCGATTGTTTGACAAAGTCTGCACATTTTCTGCCAATAAAAATTAGATACACTCTTGAGCAGTTGGCAAATTTGTACGTAAAAGAAATAATATCACGACATGGAGTATCGGTATCTATTGTGTCTGATAGAGATCTGCATTTCACGTCAAAATTTTGGAGAGGGATACAAGAAAGATTGGGGACGCAACTGAGATTAAGTACTACGTATCACCCGCAGACAGATGGGCAAAGTGAGAGGACGATCCAAACACTGGAAAATATGCTTAGAGCAGTTGTCATGGACTTGAAAGGCAGTTGGGATGACCATCTACCTTTGGTTGAGTTCGCATACAACAACAGTTATCATGTCAGTATTGGCATACCGTCATACTAAGTATAATATAGAAGAAAATATTGAACACCACTGCGCTGGGATGAAGTTGGCGAACGGAGACTGCTGAGGCCTGAATTGGTGCAACAGGCCATAGAGGTGGTTAAGGTAATAAGAGCTCGCCTAGCTACAGCTCAGGATCGTCAAAAAAAGTATGCTGACATGCGTCGTCAGAAGAGAGATTTTGATGCTGTCAGCTTTGTATTTTTAAAGGTATCTCCTTGGAAGGGGAAGATCAGATTCAGAAAGAAGGAAAAATTAAGTCCTAGGTTCATAGGACCATTCGAAATCCTTCAAAAGGTAGGTGAAGTAGCGTACGAGGTAACCTTACCTCCTAAGCTTGAACACATTCACAATGTGTTTCACGTCTCAGTGTTGCGGCCATATAAACCCGACTACAAACACGTGATCTCCTACGAACCAATTCAAGTAGAAAAAGATTTATCCTATGAAGAAATTCTTGTCCAGATACTAGATAGGAAAGAGCAAACGCTGAGGAATAAAGTCATTCATTCCATCAAAGTGCTATGGAGGAATCACGCAGTCGAGGAGGCTACGTGGGAACTTGAAGAAAAGATTAAAGAGAACTACCCACATCTTTTTAAGTAACTTATTTTGTAATTCCGATGAAGAAATTCTTATAAGGGGAGAGAATGTAATGTCCTAGAATTTTTAAACATTATTATTAATTAAATATAGTATTTAATTTATGATAAGTAGTTTTGTGTGATTATTTGATTATACAATTAAGTGATTACGTGATTAATTTCTTGAGCGAATTAAAGGGAGTCACTAATGGTTTAATTAAATTAGTGAACAAAAGTGATAAAGTGTTTAATAATTAAATATTCAATTTTATTGAATATAGTAAATGAATTAATTGTTATAAATTAATTAATATGAGTATTAATTAATGAAGATAAGGTGAAATATTAATAATAATATTTAATAGTCCAATTAGTAATTAATTACTAATTGACTAGCCCATTTAATTGATTAGCTAAGCCCAATCATTTGTTGGATCATAGACTTAGTAATTAATAGTTTGATAAATTAATAAGACAACATGGGACATAATAAATGTGTCCAATCTTACCTTTAATAGACGTTGTTAATAAGTAGTCCAAACATTTAATAGCAAGCCCAATTGGTTATTTAATGTGGTCCAATCATTGACCCACTTGATAAATTAATTGTGTAACTCATTTAACTAAGGTTAGCAATTAAAAAGGGGCAAACAAAATGGGACAATTTCCTTTCCAATTGCTGGCAAAAAGGGAGTAGAGAGGAGAGAGGGAGCATCTTTGCTTCTCATTTTTTTTTTATTAATATCCTAACTTGTGTGGGATAATGTGAGAAGTAGACTTGATAAGTAGGCTCCTAAGGGGTCACATGAGCGACCTTAAGCAAGTCTAGTCTTTTAGTTTCATGATGGGAGAAATGTGTAGATATATATTTTATATCTATACATTTTGCTAGTATACTACATTAGTTAGTCATTTTAATTGAGAACACTTATATTTCTTAAGTCCTAGAAAGTTTGAAAGAGAAACCTTGAGAGCCAAAGAGTGAAAGAGGTTCGGTGGTGCTCAAGGGAGAAGAGAAGGAGTTCTTTGATGCCATTTTGATACACTTACTACTTTGGAAGGCTAAGAAAGCAAGCATCCAAGAGCATAACGTAGTATAATCTTAAAAACCCTAGTTTATGTTTCCTTTTGTCAATTATGTCCTTGTTATGCTTGAGTTCTAACGTTAAAAATCTTTTTGGTTAGAAATGTCTTAGACATGTTATAATAGAGCACCGTGGGTTTAGATCCTGTATTTATATGCTTTAATGTCAAAATGTTTGGTGAAAACCATAGAAATCATTTTTTACCGACGAACAAAATTTGCATGTTTGGTCTTAGCATCACATTTTGAAATCTATACATGATTTATATGATTTTCCTTCTTGTAATGCTAGATGTGTAAGTTATGAACCAAACCCCTTTGTAATCACCCAAATATGTGTTAAAATGAGCAAGTTATGCATGTTTGACCAAACACACCTCACTGTCCAAGATCTTGTATGAACAGTCCACTTTGAGCCAAATTTCCAAAACAAAACTTATCCAAAAATGGTGTTTGAGCCTAGAAAATTGTGGTTCGGGAAATCACAATTCCATCGATAACTAGTAGAGCTCCATCGGAGTTATAGAACTCAAGTTATTAAGGTTTTTCCCCAAGACCCCAAAGCTGGGCAGAATCTAGAAAATGACAAAAGCTACTACCAGTTTTTTTTCTGTGAACCGGCCGGAACATTCCGGCAACCGGTTCACCGGAATTACGACCGGTTCCGGTGACGTGTCCTTAATGGAAGTTGCTTGATTTTACGTGTACTATTTTATAAAAATATGTTTGTATTTTTAGCATGTCATTTGGTAATTTCCATAATTAAAATATGATTAAACCTTACTAACTAAAGGAAAAATGATAAATTAATATTTTTAATTTTTGAAAAATCTTAAAACTGCTAATTAATTATTATTTAAGTAATATTAAATAATAGGTAAGATTAATTAAGAAATTCATTATTTTTAATAGTATTTAAGGTGTAAAGAGTACACTAATTAACTATTAATTAGTTACTAATTAGATAAAATTACCAATAAATTATTATTAAATGTTAAATATGTGATTATTTAAATAGCAAATTAAATAGTAAATAGCGATAAGTAATTAACTAATTATTATTTAATTAATATTAAATAATAATTAAAGAGAGATAAAATTTATAAATTAATTATTTATTATTTAAATAATAAATAAAGATAATTAAGCAATTAATTATTATTTAATTAAAATTAAATAATAATTAAAGGATAATTAAATTAAAGAATTTATTATTTATTATTTAATTAAGATTAAATATTAAGTAAGGGTAATTGATTAATTAATTATTATTTAATTAACATTAAATAATAATTAAATGACAATTAAATTAATAAATTAATTATTTATTATTTAATTAAGATTAAATAATAGGTAAAGATAATTAATTGATTTATTATTATTTAATTGATGTTAAATAATAAATAAAGAAGATTAAAATAAGTAAGTTGATTATTTATCAATTATTTAAGGATTGATAACAAATAAGAAGGATTATCGGCGTATGAATAATTAATTATTGCGTAACGATAATTAAGGAGGTTTATCAGTCATAATAATAATAATAATAATAATAATAATAATAATAATAATAATAATAATAATAATAATAATAATAATAATAATAATAATAATAATAATAATAATAATAATAATAGTAATAATAGTAATAATAATAATAATAATAATAATAATAATAATAATAATAATAATAATAGTAATAATAATAATAATAATAATAATAATAATAATAAATAAAGTACCAAAATAATTATAATAAATTGTTAAACGATTATACGAAGGATGTTTGAAATTTATATTGCTTAGAGAAAGGTAATATTTGTCAGTTAAGTAATTGGTTGGAATCAAGTAAGCGATTGGGTACAGTCAAACAAGGGGTTGTACTATGTGATAATTCTGGGTAATTAGATAATAATAAACTTAATTTTTTAAATAAGCAATTATGTGTCATACTAATCAATAAGCCAACGTATCAATGTTAGGTCTTTCGAAAGAGAATTTATTACGCAAGGTAGCAATAATTCGACTATCAGACAAGTTTTTTAACCTTACTCAAATTTCTATTGAGCAAGTCCTTTGAAGTTAATTATTATTATTCAAGCATGAGCCGAGTGGTTTAATAATTGTTGAATTATTACACATCCATATTATCCTTGATATTCGCACCTTGTACATTCGAATTCCTGTTTCATTATTGAACTGTGAATGATTTAAAGTTCTCAAATTATGAATTGATTGAAAGAGACATTTATGCCTTTTCTTCGGTTAGACAATTATTTATGAATTTTTACAAGCTATCCAAATCATAGTGGTACGGATTCTCAGACTAAGCAGAACAACCCTAGATTGGGGGAAATAACCTAAGTATCAAATACAGATACAAGCAGAACTAAATGTTATGCATACACATAGAGTACAAGAGGCTAATCCCCTTAAGTATCTTTCAAAGAATATAACTTAAGGGGATAAGTCAAGTGACTGATTCCTCATAGAAGAAGTTTATGGTCTATTTGACCTCTCGGTATTTAAATAACCAAACTGTCCTTTGTTGTTCATGTTTTGATTATACTATTGATGCAATATTTTAGAATCCTTTGAAACATTCAATTCTTATTCTACTATGACATATTCTATACATTGTTCATTAAAACTTGTTGAGCAAGCTAGCTGGTCATCCTTGCTTTGTCATGATACTTATTGTAGCAAAACCTGAGAGCTCCGAGGGAGATAAAGGCTAGGGGAAGCTGAAACCCTAAATGCATTTGAAATGTTAATTGCCTAAATTAGATTTATTTTGTGAACTATTATGATGTAACACGAACCCTATCACATTTGATTTGACTCGTGATGTATTTTTGTTAAGGTTTCGAACCTTGGGACTAGTAGTAAACATTTTGCATAAACAACATATGTTTATTTTATTCCACATTAGTATATTATGTTATTTGGAGGTGAATGATTATATGATGATGTGAGCACCAAGTTCGAGGTACTAGTATCTGAATTTGGGGGTGTCACAATTCATCTAGCTATCCCCCCCCCCCCCCCCCCCCCCTCTCATTTCTCCACCATTTAAGTTAAGTAGGGTTAAATGTGACGCCCCCAAATCCGAGTCCCTTGAAACACATATTTGGTGCTCACGATATTACTCTACCATTCAATCCCAACCATTCATTTATGAATAATAAAACTTAATTTACAATTATTCCCAGGTTTACAGTCCTTTTTACATTACAAAACATATACAACTAACATATTACAAAAATATAATATTTGCATTAATTTTCTAACTATATAATCACTGCTTGCTAGCCTTTCCCTTTCCTTTATTTACTCCTGATCCCTCGGCATGTTCGGGCTTAGGTAAAATATCATGTTAAAGCAAGGGTGAGCATAAAATAGCTCAGAAAATACATAATTAAATAATGACATGATATTTCTGAAATAATGAAATGGAATCATTTGCAATGAAGCTGAATCAATAACAGAGAAAACTATAACATAAGTCTTTGCATAATTAGCTTGAAACATGAACTAGCTTGTTGTACTGTCACAAGACCAAAAACTCGTTAAGAACAATACCAATCATAAAGACTGATATTGTCTGCGTTCAGCCATAAGACTGCATTTCATTTTAGATGTGTACTCTAGGTGATCAGCCTAACATACATTTACATTGTGCACAACATAAACATCTAGCGACGCAACCACGCCATAAAAATTACATTTCCTTTATCCTTTTTTTCCCCTTTTTAGCAGGGTCGTTCTGTTACAACATTTCATAGATTCCGCTCCACAACATTATGGATTGGAGCACATAACAATAAATATCTGAATTCAACATGAATTATTACATATATCTAGCCGGAATCAAGATTAGCATCGACCTTTTTCAATAACAGTTCAATGATGAATGAACTTCAATATGGCTTATCATGAATACATAATATGTATCATTGTTCAATAACTATAAAAGAGAGTTCGAAAAGAACACTTACCTTCGTCCTCGTTTATCTCAACTGATAAAATCTTATCCTTTTTATATCCTACATAACCATAATACTGGTTCATGCATTAGTTACATACACATGCATGTTATACCTTGCTATACATGTTATATGGCTGGGGCCAAATTTGGCTGAGAAGATCTAGCCAGGGCCACAGATTGTAGGAAAAAAACTGGCTAGGCCAGATTTTCCTAAAAAAAATTTCTTCACAATTTTGATGTTATTTTTGGCCATACACCACATTTCTCTATTCCAACACATGATTTAACATGTCTAACATGTATATGACTTGCATGGGCCTTCAAAAATATAAAAATCTTTAAACGACCCCTATTTTTCATAAATTCCATTTTAGGTGTCGGCAAATATTATTAAACGTTTAAAATCTTCTTTTATCGCCTTAAATACTAAATGACTTTTAAATTGACACAAACACATGTATTTACATGAAACTTAGTTGTTGTGCTTCATTTTACCTTTATTTGCATAAAATGGACACTTTTGTGGAATTTTGCCTACTTTAACAAAATTCACCCTTGAACCCTCTTTGAGTCTTTAAACTCCATACCTCATAAACATCAACACATGTTTCTATAGCAACTTTGTGAATTCACATAACATCTATATGCACCTTCTAAAACACTTTACAGATTATGATTTAGCTTATATGCAAAATATAGCCTAATATTCTATCTTTCTTTCACAAATCATGTTTTTCCACCTTTAATGAATCTTTCATGCTATCTAGCATAAAAATATACATATATCAAACATGATCAACACTTCCAACTAGGTTTTCATCGCTTCTATCAACATATAACACATGATCACCCTTAAATCATGGTTTCTAGCCTTGAATACATGCATGAATAGTTCATCACCTTTGAAATACAACTCTAGCACTTAGGGTTTCATCATATACCAAACATATAGCACATAACTCACATAAATCTTACTTATATCCATTGGTACATGCATAACTACTCCTTAATCTTGAATTTAAACACTTAGATGTTAAGTTTTCAACAAAAATACTTTACTACCTTCATGTAGCTCTTCTTCTCCTTGCTATGAACCTTGCTAAAGAAAGATTCTCCACTTTGATGGTAGCTTCAAGCCTCTTGAACACTTTTCTTAGAATCTCTCAAGCCACTTGCTCAAACCTTAGCCTTTTCTCTCTTCCTCTCTTATGAACTCTCTCTTAGCTACTTGGAAGATGAACAAATGAAATAAACTAAGTAATTTAGCTTATACTTACAATTATATACATACATATCTTGTATATAATTCTCCAACACTTAACCACCTTGGTTAGTTTAACTCTTGTATGGTTAGGGTCATTTAGGATATTTCCCTTTTATAAATAATAGCACAATTGGCAAATCACATAATTAGGATACCAAGGACATTTCATAACTTGCCAAGGGTAGCATGGTCTTTTCTACCAAAATCTAGAGAATTTAATTCAAATAATTCATAACTTACTTATTTCTTAACCAATTCAAGTCCTTTTTTATCCAAACTTGTTTCATTAAACTTGAATTTTATTCCTCAATCAAATAATTCATAATTGGCTTGTCCCATAACACTAGTCACAGTTTAAAATTTTAAATTTCATTAATTAATTATATTAATTACAATATTGATAACTTTCACGTCCTTACATCCTTCCCTCCTTATAAGGATTTTGTCCTCGGAATCACCATTACAAGGTTACATGAACAAATTTGGATAATCCTTTTTCATTCTGTCCTCTAGCTCCCACGTTGCTTCCTCAACATTGTGGTTCCTCCACACTACCTTTACAGAAGGTATTACCTTATTTCTTAAAATTTGCTATTTCTTGTCAATAATTTGAACAGGAGTTTCCTCATACGTTAAGTCTCGTATTCTATTACATGTTTGTAGTCTGGCTTATATGGTCTCAGTACCGATACATGAAAAATATTGTGTATGTGTTCCAATTCTAGAGGTAATGCCACAGCGTAGGCTACCTCTCCTATCCTTTTCAGCACTTCAAAAGGTTCAATGAATCTCGGACTCAGCTTTTCCTACTTTCCAAATCTTATTTTCCCTTTTTAGGGAGATACTTTTAAGAACATATAAGATCCTATTTCAAATTCTCTTTTCTGTCGGTGCAAGTTTGCATATTTCTTCTGTCTATCTTGTGCTGCTACGAGCCTTGATCTTATCACTTTAACAATTTTAGCAGTCTGTTGCACTATTTTTGGTCTCAAAAGCTTACGTTCTCCTACCTCATTCTAACAGAGAGGTGTTCTGCACTTTCTTCCATATAATGCCTCATAAGGCGGCATACCAATACTCGCATGATAACTGTCGTTATACCCGAATTCAACTAACGGCAAATGATTATCCCAATTACCTTTTGTTAGTTCTCAATGACACAGTAGATATCTAGAAGGGGGGTTGAATATATATCTTCAAAATTTTCTTTTACTTTTATCTCAAACGTTAATTAATTCTTATTAAACAAGTTTAGCACAGCGGAATATGATTTGGTTACCCCTTTCTTGATATGTAAATGTAAGAATTCAACAAGCAATTATATGGAAGATATAGCAATTAAGAGACACAAGAAGAAAGACTCCAGGCTTTAAGTGGTTCAGAGTTCACAAGACTCCTACTCCACTGTTCTGCTCTTCCAGCAGCAAATCCACTAAGGATACTTTTACAATTTCTGAATCACTAAGATTCCTTCAAGACTGATGAGTGTAGTTTATACTTACGAATCGATGTTCTTGAGCTTAATAAATTGCTATCATTGAGTATTTTTATTTGCATTTTACTTGTTTTTATGTTTATATTGCAGAAAATAGCTTTGGAGGGTCAAAACGGTAAAAATGGAGCTTAATGGCAATTTTGTAATTATGAACAGTAACCACGGCCGGGGCCGGCTTTTTATAGTGCAATCCGTGGTCGGGGCCGTGGTCGGCGGAATTAATTTCAAGTGTCCGTGCGTTTCCAGAAGTTGAGCAAAAGAAGGATTGTGATGTTGCTACGAGTTAGGAGTTTTTAGTAGAGTTATTAGAGATATAAATAGTTAGCTTAGGATGATTTTAATACAACTTGGAGAGAGAAAGATTTCCATTGAAGATTGATTGGCGTTTTTGACTATGTCAGGCTAAGTTCTCTATTTTCAGTTCTAAGGGATGTTGAATCTTATTTATTATCTATGAATTAATTGAATTATTAGTTTCTTTTCCTTCATCTGTGGAGTTTATTCTTGATGATCTATTTGAATTGCTTAATGATAATTGGTTTGATTAATTTGATAAGGGCCCATTGAATTGATTTGATTATTATCATATGCTAGATTAAGGTATAATATTAAGCAAACGATGTTATATCTGATCATAAGTAGCGACTAGTGATGTTTGATTGTGGTCAAGCTTTTGAATATTGCTATGATATCAAGAAGACAGGTTAAATAGTCTGCGATTGTACGATTATTGCTTGGAATAACCTAATTCCCTAATTTTTAATGCTATTGTCATATTAAATCTAGACTGATAGTTCTAGGTTATATGATAATTAGGGTCTAGTGGGGGCGATCGTCACATTAGATTTAAAACCTAAGGGGAATTTCGGGTAACGCGGACCGTGGTTACCTAGGGTTATTAATTTCATTGAAGGAAAGATATTAATTAACTTAATTATATCATATTTATGAAAAGACGATACTGAACTGAAGAACTGAAGTTTGCAAATCATTGGATAATCTTAATTTATACTTCTTGTTTTCTAGTAGAATCATAGTTACAAAAATTCCCTTTTTATTATTACTTATTATTTACTGTTAAAAGCATTCGGATAAATCATAAAAAAACACTTCCCGTGGGTTCGACTCTTGCTTGCCATTATACCAATTTTATATTGATAGAGTGAAAGTAAGGAATAATTTTGGAGTGATAATGACAGCTTTCAAAGACCAGCAATCTTGGAACTCTAGTTCACTAAGAACTCTACAAGTCTCACAGACTTGGATACTCTAGTTCACAAAGAACTTTTCTGGAGTAGTATAGATTTTGGTGAGCTACTAAGTTGCTTTTAGCATAAGTTTCTGAAGGACTTAGTAGCGATGCAAGCTTTCTTGTCTGTTTGATCTTTTTCAATTTCATGCGTATCTTTTCTTTCTTATGTAAAAGCTTGTCTTTCTTGAAGCAAATCTTAGCATTTAAAATGAGGGCTTCAAATTTCTTCCCGTTGGAAAATGTGCCCGTAGCTTCATCTTCTTCTTCCCGTTGCCTCACAGAAAGGAGCTTTTGAATATTATATTAATATAACTCATTAATGCTCTGATGAGGTATTATTTGATCTGACCTTTTAGTCCATGGAAGAGTGTATTCTTCTTCCTTGTGGACAGACATGTCAGTCGTAGGTTCCTACCAACTTTTAGAGTCGTTTGGTCCATCCATACTATAGGACTGATAGGGCATAGTCCTTTGACTTTGCTGCCTTGAAAGTCTTCTTTCTGTTGCATAGTGCGCTTGAGTCAGTCCTCTGACTTTTCTGACGTTGATCTCCTTGCAGAAGCCCTTCTATCACATCAATGCAATTTGTACCTTTTAAATGGCTTCTGATCTAAGAGTTGTAATGACTCTTGCCTCTTTGCTCGATCGACCCTCCATGATCAACTCTACGAATATTCTTACTGTTGTGATTGTTCTGTAACGGATCATCTCTGATTATCATCGTAGAGTTTACTCTACTGTCAACCTATTGAACGTAGAGTCCGTTCTACGACTTCTCGCTTAGTCTGTTGGTCGTAGAGTCTTCTTGGCTAAAATCGTAGAGTCCATTCTACGATTGGTTACTCAGATCATAGAGTCTGTTGGTCGTAGAGTCTTCTTTGAGTCATAATCGTAGAGTCCATTCTACGATTAGATTATAACAAAAGATCAACCTAATAGTTTTGATCTATTCAAATCTAAGTCTTAGTACAACACAAAAGACTTTATACATCCATGCATTTATATCAGAAGATCAACCTAACAGCTTTGATCTTATCTAGCTAAGTCCTTGTACAATATACAAAATCAAAGGACTTTACAATTTTGCTATTTACAGCACACATCAATATTAATTCTCATCATCAAATTTAAACATTCAATGTTCAACACCTTTAAAGTCCATCATGCATGCCTTGAGCATATCTTCCAATGTCTGGATCGTTCGTTCACTTTGACCATCTGTTTGAGAATGATATGCAGTGCACAACCTCAATTGCATACCCATACGCTCTTGAAAACTCTTCCAAAAATTTGATGAGAATTGCGGATCTCGATCTGAAACAATCGATACCGAAACTCTATATCTCGACACAATCTCTTTCATATATAGTTTTACTAGTTGATCCAGGTTGAATTTAACCTTGATCGGCAAGAAGTGTGCAGACTTGTAAGTCGATCCACTATTATCTATATAGCATCATAGCCTTTTTGCGTTGTTGTAAGTCCCACTACAAAATCCATTGTAACGTGCTCCCACTTCCATTTCGGAATTTCTAGCGGTTGTAGTAGTCCACTAGGCCTCTGATCTTCTGTCTTAACTCTTTGACAAGTCAGGCATTTACTAACGCATTCCACGACGTCTTTCTTCATGTTGGGCCACCAAAAGTGCTGACAAATATCTTGGTACATCTTCGTACTTCCCGAATGAATTGAATACCTCGAACTATTTGCTTCTTACAAAATCTCATATTTTAACTCGGATACCATCGGCACCCATACTCTTCCTTCGAATCTAATTAATCCACTATCATCTATTTTGAACTTGGTCTCTTGTCCATCAGCTATGCGTTCTCTGATTTGGCAGCATTCTTGATCCTTAATTTGAGCTTCTCTCACTTTATCCAGTAACGTTGGATGAACTTCTACCACATACAACTTTTCTTCCGACTCCTTCGTATACGTCACTTCTATTTCTATCATTTCCATCTCTTTAATTAACTCTTCTTGAGCAATTATCATTTCCAATATTTCCTGACCCTTCCTACTTAAGGCGTCGGCCACAACATTAGCTTTCCTTGGATGGTATAGAATTTCACAGTCATAGTCTTTGATTAATTTTAAACATCACATTTGCCTCATATTCAAATCTTTCTGGGTGAAAATATACTTCAGACTTTTGTGATCTGTGTATATTTCACACTTTTCTCCATATAAATAATGTCTCCATATCTTCAAGGCAAAAACCACTACTTCCAATTCTAAGTCATAGGTTAGATACCCTTTTTCATAGTCCTTAAGCTGTCTTGACGCATACGCTATGACATTGCCATATTGCATTAACACACAACTAAGTCCCTTATGCGATGCATTACTGTACACCAAAAATCCTCCCGTGTCGTCAGGCAATGACAACACAAGTGCTTCACTTAACCTTTTCTTGAGTTTCATGAAACTCTCTTCACATTTCTCTGACCATACAAATTTCACAGATTTCCTCGTCAAATTAGTCAAAGGTCCTGAAAACTTTGATAAATCTTCTGTAACATCCAGCTAAACTAAGAAAACTCCGCACATCCATTGGTGTCTTTGGCTGTTCCCAATTTATTACTGCCTTAACTTTTGCTGGATCCACTGATATCCCTTCTTGATCAATCATGTGCCCTAAAAATTGCACCATTTCTAACAAGAATTCGCATTTTGAAAACTTAGCAGACAACTTTGTTTCCCTCAACTTTTCCAACACTATCCTTAAATGTTCAGCATAATCCTCCTGAGTCTTCGAATAGATCATAATATCATCGATGAACACCACCACAAACTTGTCTAAATACTTCTTGAACACCCTATTCATCAAATCCATAAATGCAGCTGGTGCATTCGTCAAACCAAAAGACATCACCAGGAACTCGTAATGACCATAACGAGTCCTAAATGTTGTCTTAGGTACATCCTCAGATCTCACCTTTAGCTAGTGATAACCATTTCTCAAGTCTATCTTTGAGAAATACTTTGCTCTCCATAGTTGATCAAATAATTCATCGATCCTCGGCAACGGGTACTTGTTCTTAATTGTCATCTTGTTCAACTCCCTGTAGTCGATACAAAGCCTTAACGATTCGTCTTTCTTCTTTACAAATAAAACTGGTCCTCCCCATGGAGACACACTTGGTTGGATATATTTCTTGTCCAACAATTCCTGTAGTTGAGCCATAAACTCTTTTAACTCAACTGGAGCCATTCTGTACGGTGCCTTTGACATAGGTGTCTTTCCCAGTACAAGGTCTATAACAAATTTGATCTCCCTATCCGGCGAAAGTCCTGGCAATTCATCTAGAAACACATCTGCATACTTATTTGCTACTGGTATCTGACCCATTTCTGATCCTACTATCCATGTATCAACCACATGAGCTAAATATCCCATACATCCCTTCCTTAACAACTTATTGGCCTGCATCATCGTTAGACAACAAGATTGCCTTGGCGATTTGCTACCATAAAATACTACCTTAGACTTAATAGGAGTCTGAAGGTTTACACATTTCTTTAGGTAGTCAATCACCGCACCATAGTTATACAACCAATCCATGTCCAATATTACATTAAACTCTCCTAATCGAATAGGAATTAGATTCACTGTTAGCTTGTGCCCTCTTATCGTCAAACAATAATCCCGATGAATTTTTTCCAGCTGAATTACTTCCTCGTTCGCTACTTTTATATATAGCACATTTTTTAACTTTGTTTGGGGTAAATTCAATTTCTTAGCCAATTCATCAGATACAAAGGAGCAGGTAGCACCCGAATCAAAGAATACATAGGCGTTTATACTATTGATAGGAATGATACCTGACACCACGTCTTTTCATGCCACTGTATCCTGTACTGTTATATTGAATGTACGTGGTGTCGGTCTCCCTGGTTGTACAGGTCTTCCAATTGCTAACTTTCCACTGTATTTCCTTTACTTCCACTTCCTCCATCATTTTTCTTCTTTGGACAATCTTTAATCTGATGCCTCACTTCCCCATAATGGAAACATCCTTTATTTGTCTTCGGAATTGGGCAGTTTGGTGCGATGTGCCATTTCTGACCGCACCTAAAACAGACGTTCTTTCCTTTCAAGCGCACTCCAAAGTGTCATTTCCCACAATTGGGACACGATTCCATTTTCTTCTTCTGTTCCCCTTGCTTATTACAGGAGGTGTTGCTGTTGTTATTCCATTTTCGCTTGTTGGAGTTGCTTCCTCCACTGCTTCCTTCTCTATTGGCTCCATCACCTTTCCTACCACGTTGTTCTTGTTTATATGTTGTTAAAGCATCACTGCCTCCTTCAGCCAAAATAGCCTTCTCTAATACTCCATTAAAGGTTCCGATCTGAAACATTGAAACGTTGCTGTAAATCCACAGTTTTAATCTGCGTTCAAATCGTCTGGCTTTTCTCTGCTCTGTGTCCACCTGGTGTAGAGCAAACCTTGCTAACTCATTGAATTTAGCCGCATACTCGGCCACAATCATATTTCCTTGCTTCAGTTCCAGAAATTGAACTTCCATGATATCTTGTGTCACCAGAGGAAAGTAAGCCTCAAAGAACAATTCTTTAAATCTTTCCCATGGTGCAGCTCCTGTTCCCAGTCTTCCTTTATTAGTTCCCCGCCAATAATTTGCTTCTCTTTTTAACATGAACGTAGCAAAGGCAGTTTTTTGTTATTCTGCTATGTTAGCTACGTCAAATACTTTCTCCATTTCGATCACCCAGTTATGGGCCTCTACCGGATTCATAGTCCCCTTGAACTCTGGGGGTCCTACAGCTTTAAAATCCTTGAATGTAACAATACGAGTTGTTATCGATTTATCACCTGCAGGATTAACATTCCTATTCTGAAAAGCTCACATCTACAAATCCATAAATTGCTACATGGGATTAACTAACTCCTCTGGAGCATTTACTAACTCCTCTGGTGGGGGTTGAACATTCGGTCTTCGTCTAGGCGGTATTTCTGTTTAACAATTTATGTTATCATTATTATTTATCATTCGCGTATTACATGCTCATGTTAACTTAGACACATAATCATGTCAAAACACATTTCATAACTGAGTTTATATTCATATGCAACTTGACTAGTGCCTAGCACTTTACATCATATTTAGCATATTGCTATAAACATTTATATCCCTTTAGACTACAAAAGTCGGGACTCACATTTCATAATTATACAACAAACTTAGACCTTCTCATCTTATGACAAAAGATGTTACATGACACTTTATATCCCTTTTATAACAAAAAGCTAGGGATTTACAATACATACACACATATTTACACATGACCATATACATCTATTACATATATCCTACTGAAGCATTCCACGCCTAACTGCATCTTCATACTCTTCATCCATGATAGTTATCATCTTCCACCTACTCAAGGTGTTACTAGTCTGATCATATTTTATAGGGTAGTAGTACACCATATCTTGTGCTCTTCCAGAAGCTGTGCGAAAAACATAGCTCATATCCTCCATCTTTACACTCATATTGTCTATTCTGACTTTCTTAGCCCTTATTTCTTCTTCTACTAAGTTTACCCTTCTCACTGTTTTAGCCCCGGTATGTTCATACCTGGCTATCTCAGCAGTTGCCTCCTTTAATTTAGCCTCTAAGGCTTCCTTATCATTCTTCAGTTCTTGGACTTTCTGTTCTTCTTGCCTCAATTTATCTCCCAGCTCTATATTTCTATTAACTAATACTTGCACTGCCATCTCATTTTGCTCAACAGATGTTTGTCGTTCTGCTACCTGAGTTTCCAACTCTAAAATTTTGTCTACAAATTCACTTGTTCTGTTGTATTAGGCCGGTTACCCATTCTTGATCGGCCTCCCTCTGCTCGGATAACGCATTATCCAGCAATGCCCCATCAAACTCTCCTTCCAACTCATCTGGATCTTCCTCTTGTCAATTGTCATCAGCTGGTACTATTGTCATAGCTGGTACAGTAGCCATCACATCTACCTGAATATCCCAGTATTCTTCCTCTACTACCCGACTGGATTCTCCAATCTCTGGCATACTATAAAATCACAAGAATAATTATTTAGTTCAATACAATTTTTCTTACCTCTATTACACATAATACATAACACTAGCACATATTGTGAAAATTTTAACTTTAATAATTTCCACGATTCACCTCTTAGAACTCTAAATGAGTTTCACTATATTCCTTAATGTCATATTCCTAAGGTTTCTCCACCTAAGGTTTATAACCTATCAGCTCTGATACCAACATGTGACGCCCCCAAATTCGAGTCCCTTGAACCACAGATTTGGTGCTCACAATACTACTCTACCATTCAATCTTAACCCTTCATTTCTAAATAATAAAACTTAATTTACAATAATACAAAACTATTTCCAAGTTTACAGACCTTTATACATTACAAAACATATACAACTAACATATTACAAAAATATAATATTTACATTAATTTTCTAACTATACAATCACTGCTTGCTAGCCTTTCCCTTCCCTTTATCTACTCCTGATCCCTCGGCCTGTTCGGGCTTAATTGAAATATCATGTTAAAGAAAGGGTGACCATAAAATAGCTCAGCAAATACAAAATCAAATAATGACATGATATTTCTGAAATAATGAAAGGGAATCATTTACAATGAAGCTGAATCAATAACAGTTCTGATAATAAACATTAAAATATAACATAAGTCTTTGCATAATTAGCTTGAAACATGAACTAGCTTGTTGTATGGTCACAAGACCAAAAACTTGTTAAGAACAATACCAATCATAAAGACTGATACTGTCCGGGTGCAGCCATAACTGTAACGTCCCCAAATCCGGGTTCTTTGAACCTTAGACTTGGTACGTCACGATACATCATCTTCATACATATTCTATAACTAATGCGAAATATATAAACATAAATTGTTTATTCTACAACATTTCCCAAGGTTTCTAACCTTAACTTACATATATACCTTTAGATTCATAAAAAGGTTTACAAAATTACTTACATCATATAACAATTTAGTTATCATGCATAACACTATAATCTTGTCTTTTGCTTCTATCTCCGTCTCTCCTCGGACATTCATATTATTCTGAAATTTGTTATCATGATATAGCAAGAGTGAGCAACGACTTTGCTCAGCAAGTTTTAACGATATATCATGATTGAAAGAAAGAATAAGCTTTTGGATTTTCAACAATATAATAATTGTGAATGAGTACGAATCATAATTTCAATAATTGAATGACTGAATCAATTTGAGTGTCAATAATGACCATGAACAATTTTAACTGAACCTTATGGTAATGAAGGTGATCAGCCTTTCATACCTGATGAACACATGCAACAAGCACTATGTGCGAATCAACAATTTAAAGAGGTGGAATAATTATACAGAATTAAACCGCTAGCATGCTTGAAACATAATAACTTGAGTTTGAGTTAGGAGCTTGAACAATAAAATAATATATCCTGCTCGAATATAAATTGAGTAAGGTTTAGGAAACTTGTCTGTCTGCTCAGCTACAATTAATGTCTAGCTTTAACTAACTGGCTTTGAAAGACCTAACATTAGTAAAGTTGGTCTAATAATTAGTACAGCGTATTTGTACAACTATACGCTCATTAAGAAACTTATCTACCACACATAAGTACTAACACATAATTTACATCAGTCAAAACAATATTATTAACCTTATAGACCCTCAATCAAATTAGGTTAATAATTTAATAAGTTAGAAAATAATTTTCTCAAGTGTTAAACACTTATTAAACTATTAAACAATTTATTATAATTGTTTAAACAAAAGAGTTAAAAGACATTTTCTTTATTTCATTTAATTACTATTTAACATTAATTAAATAGTAAGTAATTAAATACCTTTAGTTATTATTTAATAATAAATAATAACTTACTAGATTTATTTATTATTTAAAGTTAATCAAATAATAAATAATTATATTATATTAAAAATCAAATATCTTTAGTTATTATTTAATAATAAATAATAATTAATTAACAAGATTCATTAAATAATAAATAATAAGATTATATAGTAAATACTCAACTATCATTAGTTATTATTTAATAATACATAATAACTAACTGAATTTATTTATTATTTAAAGTTAATCAAATAATAAATAATTAAATACCCAATCTTAGTTGTCTTTAATTATTATTTAATAGTAATTAAATAATAATTAATTAATTTATCATCCTTGTTTATTATTTAATATTAATTAAATAATAATTAATTTAATCATAAATTCAGAAGATATAATATTAAACTAACTAGATTAATATTTAAAACATTTAAATATTAATCCTAAATATTTATTATATTTGAAAAATATAATATTAAACTAACTAGATTAATATTTAAAATATTTAAATATTAATCCTAAATATTTATTATATTTGAAAAACTAACTAGATTAATATTTACAACATTTAAATATTAATCCTAAATACTTATTATATTTGGAAAATATAATATTCAATACCTAAATATCATTTTTGTATTATTAATATTTTTGTTATAATTTTAAATTAATTTTTAAACATTTAAATTAATTTAAATTATCCAGAATGGCATTTCCGTAAATAAGTTGAAAAATCGGACCGATGGCAATTTCGTAATTAATCAGAAAACCGAACAGAGGGGCAGTATCGTAATTTCAGCAAAAATCTGTTACCGCGCATTGCGCGCGCCGACAAAAACTATGGCCCCAAAACGGTGCCGTTTTAATGGCACCGCAACTGTCTTCCGCGCATAACGCGCGGATGAAATTTTTTCTTCGACAAAACGAAGCCGTTTTTCTTTCCGCGTCCGACAGTGAACAGGGTCGCGCGCATTGCGCGGCACCCCCTTTTTCTTTCCCCTTAACAGATTGTGAACAGTAATTTTAATACACCACTTTAATAAAAATTATACATTCAAGTAAGCTTTAAAAATCCAAAAAAATTACCAATCACTTAATATCAATTTATAACATGAAAATTTTAATTTTTCATAATTTAATATTAAAAATTTTTATAAAAATTTTTACATCATATAAACTACCACAAATCATAACTTTTTGTGTATAACTCCATTTTGAGTGATTCAAACTTTGTTTTTCTCATGATTTAATGTTCTATAATATTATAACATTAAATCTAAATTTTATAAAATTTATTTTTGGATATTATTTTGATACTTGATTTAACACCACCAAACACATGTTTTTAGCATATAAATTATACCAAAAATACAAACCAAGCATATTAAACTCAAGCATGACATAAATATTACTATCACATATTATTAACTACATTAACATGTTTATACTCACATGTTAGTTTATTTAATAAAAAAAAAATAAACTACATTTAAAATAACCATTACCTCATTTTAATGGTTATCCTCATTTTTCTTCCAAAATGGGTTGTGAAGGAGGATGGCATGAACCAAGAATTCATTCTCCTTCTTTATCCTTGCTCTCAAATATTTTCTCTCTAATTTGAAAAGTGAAAGAAGAATAAATGACTAACAATTTTCTCTCTCTAATGACTTAAGTCTTCCATAATGTATAGATATATATCTTATATCTATGAAATTATACCAACACAAGCTAGCTATTGGATACTTACACAAGAAATTTAACCCATGCCTTAGTTGGTGAGGATTTGGTGGGAAAAGTCTCACCAAAAATCAAAACAAGCAACATAATTATTAAATAAATGAGAAATAAAATAAAAATAAAATATTTCACTCTCATTCTCTCCAACTTGCCGGCAACATATGAGTTTTAGTGTCCCAAAATGTTTGTCACATGTCACTTTTTAATAAATAATGGTTAAACAAATTTAATTCCAAGTGGGCTCAAGCTTTGGGTTTTATTTAAAATACTAATTGGGCTTCTATTAAATTGTTTGGGCTACTAGTTTGCCAAATTTTATTATTCTTCACTTGGGCTACTAATTGTTCCATGTTAGGCTAATTTAATAATTTACATATTAATTATTCAATCCATGATTAAATAAATAATTAGATTGAATAAATAATTAAATACACTCACCCATTAGTATTAAATTACTAAATGGACTAATAATATTATTAATAATATTTTACATTATTTACATTAATTAATTATCATATTAATTAATTTATAAAATTTAATTCACTCATTATATTCAATTTAATTGAATATTTAATTAATGACAACTTGTCAATTATTTTGATATTAAAACTTTAGAGTGTGTTCGCTAATAATAATATATATAATCTATATATATTATTCATACACATTACCTTACCTCAAAAACAATTTCACAATAAATTATGAAATTTAAATAAATACAATATATAATTTAATATATATTATTTAGGCCATAAATTAAATTATTTAATACATTTACATTAAATAATTCATTTCTCATCAATTATGGAAATAATTCCATTTACCCGAAAATAATAATATATTTACTCAATTTCTTATTTAAATAATTTATTTAATTATTTAATTAATATTACACAAATAATTGTATAATTAAATTTCTCGCTCTCATAAATCATTTACAATGATTTATTTAATAATAGAATATATTCATTTAATATATTCAATTACTATTTAAAATTACTTAATTAATTTAATCCCTTTATATATATGTACATATATATGAAATTAAATGTTGTACATATATACAATTACTAATCT
This sequence comes from Hedera helix, assembly GCA_947179155.2. Classification (NCBI taxonomy): domain Eukaryota; kingdom Viridiplantae; phylum Streptophyta; class Magnoliopsida; order Apiales; family Araliaceae; genus Hedera; species Hedera helix. The sequence goes on along the minus strand of OX359282.1, from coordinate 11,345,478 downwards.
CCCTTAATTAATTCAACTACTTTATATAATTTATAATTATATAATTTACATAATTATTCCTCACAAATAATTTATCAACAATTTGCATAATTGTTGATTAATGAATAAATTAATTCCACAATAAACCTTTTAATTCAATTCGGATTACTTTAATATTAATCTATCTATTTATCACAATTTAATTAATCATTAAATTATGTTACTAAATATGCACGCATATATATATTCATATAAATACATATTTAATTTACACGCAACCATGTCGCATAATTACATAACTCCACTAATTAATTCTCTTAATTTAATTAGACTTGTTGTTAGTCAAGTGTATTGAATTATCACTTTACTTGCTAACTTATCAAAAAATTTGATATCACCATATCTAAGTTAGTCCGTTAAATTAAATTTGGACCTCTATTTATCTATCACTACTAGGTTATCAAACTCCAACCTTTATTAAATATTAAATACTTTATTTCTAATTCATTTAAATATCCGGGATATTACAATAACAATACATTTCATTTTAGATGTGTACTATAGGTGATCAGCATATCGTACATTTACATTGTGCACAACATAAACATCTAGCGACGCAACCATGCCGTAAAAATTACATTTACTTTATCCTTTTTCCTCAAGGTTGTTCTATTACAACATTTCATAGATTCCGCTCTACAACAATATGGATTAGAGCACATAACAATAAATATATGAATTCAACGTGAATTATTACATATGTCTAGCCAAAATCAAGATTACCATCGACCTTTTTCAATAGCAGTTCAATAATGAATGAACTTTAATATGGCTTATCATGAATGCATAACATGTATCATTGTTCAAGAACTACAAAAGAGAGTATTAAAAGAACACTTGCATTTGTCCTCGTTTACCTCAACTGATAAAATCTTATCCCGTTTATGTGCTACATAACCATAATATTAGTTCATGCATTATTTACATACACATGCATGTTATACCTTGCTATACAAGTTATTATTTACCTTTACATAACCCTTAACGCATTATTTATTCATATCTTAATACCTACCACATTGATTAATTTTATCAATTTATGGCATATAATACGTATCTCTATCATTTAATATTAAACATTTCATTTCGGTTTGAAAATAAAAAAAATTCCAAAAAAAAATTGAAATCTGCTACTCACGGCTAGGGCTATATTTTTGTACTAAAAATCTGGTTGGGGCTAGATTTGGCTGAGAAGATCTAGCCAGGACCATGGATTGTAGGAAAAAATCTGGCCTAGGCCAGATTTTTTTGAAATTTTTTCTTTTTAATTTTGATGTTATTTTTGGCCATACACCATATTCCTCTATTCCAACACAAGATAACATCTATATGCACTTTCTAAAACACTTTACAGATTATGATTTAGCTTACATGCAAAATATAGCCTAATATTCTATCTTTCTTTCACAAGTCATGCTTTTACACCTTTAATGAATCTTTCATGCTATCTAGCATAAAAATATACATGTATCAAATATGATCAACACTTCTAACCAGGTTTTCATCGCTTCTATCAACATATAACATGTGATCATCCTTAAATCATAGTTTCTAGCCTTGAATACATGCATGAATAGTTCGTCACCTTTGAAATACAACTCTAGCACTTAGGGTTTCATCATATACCAAACATATAGCACATAACTCACATAAATCTTACTTCTATCCATAAGTACATGCATGACTACTCCTTAATCTTGAGTTTAAACACTTAAATGTTAAGTTTTCAACAAAAAACACTTTACTACCTTCTTGTAGCTCTTCTTCTCCTTGCTATGAACCTTGCTAAAGAAAGATTCTCCACTTTGATGGTAGCTTCAAGCCTCTTGAACACTTTTCTTGGAATCTCTCAAGCTACTTGCTCAAACCCTAGCCTTTTTTCTCTTCCTCTCTTATGAACTCTCTCTTAGCTACTTGGAAGATGAACAAATGAAATAAACTAAGTAACTTAGCTTATACATACATATCTTGTATATAATTCTCCAACACTTAACCACCTTGGTTAGTTTAACTCTTGAATGGTTAGGGTCATTTAGGACATTTCCCTTTTATAAATAATGGCACAATTGGCAAATCACATAATTAGGATACCAAGGATATTTCATAACTTTTCAAGGGTAACATGGTCTTTTCTCCAAAATCTTGAGAATTTAATTCAAATAATTCATAACTTACTTATTTTTTAACCAATTCAAGTCCTTTTTTATCCAAACTTGTTTCATTAAACTTGAATTTTATTCCTCAATCAAATAATCCATAATTGGCTTGTCCCATAACACTAGTCACACTTTAAAATTTAAAATTTCATTAATTAATTTTATTAATTATAATATTGACAACTTTCATGTCCTTACATTAACTGTAGCGACCCCGAAACCCCATCCTTTACTAATGACAATTTCGTGCGCCAAAGCATACATTTATCCTTTAAAACCATTAATTAGAACATAATAAAGTTCATATATCCAGTTATTTGACTTACATTCTTTACCAGCCTCTAAATCATAACCTTCAATTTTCTTGCGCAAGAACTCAAATCATATAAAAATAATTTATGATCTAGTCTATTACCTTTCAAAATCATATATATTATGATTTATATGACATAACTTGTGAATAATTTCACCATTAGTCTATCCATATATAATCATGCTTGCTTATACATGTTTCATACATAATCATGTTCCATACATCTGTACCAATAATACATTAATCTTATATCATTACACTTTTTCTCTGAATATTACATACATACAAATCAATCCCTACGAATTTACATACATTTGTTGCTTTATTAATGACCAAGTTTAATATTCGAAACTATGACATCAATACTTATACCATTGTAGGTTTACATTTATCTGGCTTGAGTGCACATTACACAAATACATATAACCAATTCCTTATGTCATTTTAAACATTTATCATTCCTTACCTTTTAGCTTCACCGGAACCCCCGGTCTTCTCGTACATTACCTGAAATTGTTAGTTCATAGCAAGAGTGAGCATAAAGGCTCAGCAAGTCAAACAGATAACACCTTTCATGCTTGTCATTCATAATCATGTGTCATGCATTCCTTACTTTATCATGCTGTGCATAACAGTCATATATTGCATTTAATAGCTAAAACACATAGTTGCACGAAGTGCACCTTTCAAATCTTTTAATATCATATAGTCCACATAGAACAATTATCACATTTAAGTCTGAAAAACTTGTCTGGTACGCTTTATATACTTAACATTTACGCTTCTTCAAACGTCTTTCATAAACGTCTTGTCGGTTTACTACTCCAATCTCTATCTGTAACATGCAACCTATATATCATTATTGGATCATAAAACTTTCTATAACTTGTCAAATGTAATCCAGATTCACTTAACCATTAATCTCAATTCATTTCCCTTTTGATGTATTACAACTTATATAGGTTAATAATGCATCCTAACTCGTTAACGACCTTTTTCATAACTCATAACAGGGTTTGACTTAGCTTTAAGCATGTTATATTATGCCATTCATTTTTACTTTATACCTTAACGCCCTTTACATTGGCCATTCTTTATCTATCTAGGGTTTACATAACTTATCCTCATCATTTTATGTCAAAACGTCGTTTTTCGGAGGACCCTTTAAAAAAAAATTGGGCAAGGTCACTGCGCCCCGGTGCCGAACATCTCGCTGGGGGTGAGATGTTCTTGGCCACACCGCGCCCCGTCGAGCTCTGAGCTCGTTGGCCGCAAAAATCTCTTAGTCTACAAATAGTAACTGCGCCCCGACACAGTGTTCAGTGCAAAACACTGCGCCCAGGCGCAGTCCTCTAGAAAAAGAATCCTGATTTTTGCAGTCACTTTGCTGATTTTTAACTCATTCATTACACATCCCACTAAGTCCAAATTTGAAACATAACTAGGTCTTACTACCTAGTATTTTACAAAAATTTTACTTGGTTGACTTCCTTAAATTATCATGGCAATAGCCCGAAAAAGGGCGTTCCAACTCGTTCTTAACATTAAAACTCATTTCTCACCAACTTTGTGATTTTTGGCCATTTGCTTCAAAACTTCATTCCAACACTTGAAAAAGTTCATATATCTCATATATGACATGTCTAGACCTTTATAATAATTTAACTTCACACGAGACAGGATTTGTCTGTAAAAATCCGTTTTGAGTCGAAATGATCGATTTCGATCACTCGAATCGCATTTTAATTCAAATTTCCTTTTGTTGAATACCAAATCAACGTAGACACGTGTAATAACATAAAACTAAGTCATCTGACTACATTTTACCTTTAATTACTCAAAATTGCCAAAAATACTATAAGTTGGATTTTCATTAACTTTTACAAACTTTTCATTTCCAACACCTAGATTCAACTCAAGCTCTTGAACTCTATGCACCACATATGCTATCACATACATATTTAGCAACTTTGTGTATTCACCTAACTTCTTTATGCACCTTCTAATGCACTTTACAGATTATGATTTGGTTTACATGAAAAATATAGCCTAATATTGACATTTTCTTAAACAAGTCACATTTTTGGACCATTAATAAACTCACGATGCTATCTAGCTAGAAATTTCACATTCTTTAAACATGTTCATCCTTGCCAACTAGATTTTCATCAAAACCACCAACATAAAACACATGATTCTCTATAAATCATGATTTCTAGCTTTGAAAACATGTATGAATAGTACACAACCTTTGTTTTACAACCTTTGAACTTAGGGTTTTATCATTTACCAACCAAATAGCACATAAGTCACATAATCTACATATATAGTCAAAGATACATGTATGGCTATTCTTATTCTTGAATCAAAATACAAAAATACAAAGTCTTAAGACTTTAACAACATTATACCTTCTATATGCTCTCTTTCCTCTTGCAATAACCTTGCTAAAGTTGAATTCTCCACTTTTGATGGCTAATATCCTTCTCTTGGACACTTTCTTCTGCAATTTCTTCAAGGTTTTGACAAACCCTAGCTTTCTCTTGCTCTTTCTCTCTTAAGCTCTCTATTTGCTAGCAACTTAGAATATGAGAAATAAGACGAACTTTGCTTAATGTTTACAAATATACATGTGTATAAGTTATATATTCTCCAACACTTAACCATCTTGGGTTAAGTTAACTCATGCGTGGTTAGGGGCTTTCATTTCCTTTCTCATCAACTAGTAATAGTAATGGTATTATGGGCAATTCTCATAAGGAGGACATCAAGGCTATTTCATAATTTGACAACGGTGGCATGGTCATTTCTCCCAAAATCTAGAGAAATTTAATTCTCATTAAATCATAATTCACTTACTTCTTAACCAATTCAAATCATTTTTTATCCAAATTTATTTCATTAGCTTGAATTTTGTTCCATCATTAAATAATCCATAATTGGCTTATCCCATAGCACTTGTCACATTTTCAAATACTAATTTCATTAATTACTTACTATAATTACAACATTTGCAAAATTGTATAACATTACACCTACAAACCTTCTTGGTTTCATGTTTCACAATTTCAATTCCCAATATCTCAAATAATCGAAATGCTCACTTTTTCCCTTAAATCGCTTTCTTGAAAAATGAATCTTGACTGGATTACAAAAATTCATCATCATTTATCCCTTTTTCACTCATATAATCATTTTACAATTTTTACGTCCTTTCGTTCATTCACTTAATACTCGTGGAAATTTTCAGCCTACATGCAATCTGCATTCCTTCAACTCACATTTGAAATTATTACATGTATAAATACTTACCTTATTCTAATCAATTTCTTAACAATTTTCCAAACGTTCAAAAATCATAATCCTTATTATTCCTTTAATCCTTAATATAATGATTAGGTTAAACCGTTCTTTCGTTTCTGCGCATACTAACTTACCTTACCTTGCCATTCTCGTAACCTAGTCTCCCAAGGTCTATTCCTTAAGTTCGTTATTAATATTCATATCTAAAGCTCAATTTACACATTCTTTCCTCATTTCCATTGTTTTCTCCACCCTCAACTCTTCTTTCTTTAGTAGATTAAATATATGCATATTCATATATTCAAGCTATTACTTGCTGACATAACATAGTGTCTTATAATAATTCCTTTCAAATTACCTAATTGTAGGCATTACAATCTATCATTCGTCTTTAATCCGTTATATTACCATTCAACTATAGAAATTTGTATTTATTATAATTTCATGATCTGTTACGACACTATTGCACTTTAAATAGATAATTCATCCTTATATGTTCTATAGACCCTTATTTATACTAAGAGTCCCTCTTTACTGTGACGCCCCCAAATCATTATACTTACTATAGCTGACTTGGTGCTCACTATAAATACTAAATCATTAGGTTTATGGATGATTTCTCCTGTTCATAAACAAAGTTCTCATCTTAATTCCCAAAGATCTTTCATTATTATATATCAAGTCCTTGCAATCGATACAAGAGACTTAATACTCAATTGTAACATTTTATCCTTAATATTTAGATATTCTATAACTTTACATGTTCCAACATCCACGGCATTAAATCATTAGGACAACTCTTGGGAACAGAGAATCTTGCGGTGAATGTTTGCGTCTTCACCCGTGATAAATGTTTGTATCTTTATCCGTTACAAATGGTTGTATCTTTGTCCGGTGTAAAATTCTCTTTCCGTACAAAACATTACCCAACTAGTTAAAACCCTCATTCAAAACATATTTGTTTATAGTGTTATCTCTTCATATTAATAATCCTACTTATCCGACATTCAGAATAGTAATAACGAGTTATACCTGGGTCCGAGGAACCTTAACGATGGATTTGACTAGTCAACATCGCTTAGTCCTGTCTCGAATGTCTAGCACTCACAAGTTATTTACCAATCCTCATTCAGATAAATAGATCATTATTAATACTATGTTAAGTTTTAAACAATTCTAAGTTTAATCAAAGTAAAGACATAACAACAGAATGTGATAAAATCTGATAATATTTATATAATATTCGGTTACATGTGTGGAACTTGTTCTTATTACAAAATGTCATTATGCCTACAGTTAAGAACAGTTAAGGAAAGTAGTAAACTAGTCTACGCATTTCTTCTTTCCTTTCTTCTTTGAGTCAGAGCTCTCGGGTTTGTCTACAATTTAGGTTTATGCAAGAGTGAGCTAAGATGTTCAGCAAGTCTTAAACATGTAGCATATAAGTGAACTCACACCGATATGGATTATAAGGATTCATGGCATAACAATTGATATACCAAATGTTCTTAACATAGTAAGACTGAGTGGTGGTTAAACCTTGAACTATTCTTTGTCTTTCGACTTAGAACCTTTTACAGTGGATGTAGAAAGGGGATCAACCTAACGACATCCTATGTTATGCATAACATACTATACACTGGACTAATTATAAACAGTGATGCATACTTGTTCATATTAGTTTACTTAACATGTCAGGATCGCCCCAAGACAACTTGGTTTCATATAATAAAGCATGATTCGAAATATATCGCGAATAAGCATTTCATTTTTCAAGTTATACTGAAACAAGAAGAAATAACTCACATATCAAAGATTTATAACACGTTGCTGGTACAAAATGTATAAATCACATAAAAAGCAAGTAAACAAAGGTTAAGGATAGAAAACTTGCCTTAAACATAATTTAGGGTTTCCCGGTAATCGTTTGAAACACCTATATAAAGGGTTTCGCGTACCGAGAGTTAGTTCATCAAATTTTCTTGTTCTATAACTATTTTTATACCTAAACTAGACTATTTTCATTTACAGAATGTTTAGGAGGTATGGCTAACTCAAAACCTCAAAATTTGGTGTTTCCACCCGAGGGCCTTTATTAATTTCGCAACTTTGACGTCCTTTCCGATAACTGTCATAACTTTTTCATACGAAAATATTTTTTAGTGATTCTTGAGTCTAAATTTCTTATAATTTCATGATCTACAACTTTCATTTGTATTTCTAAGGCATATTTGGATTTTAAGTTTTCAAAAAAAGGCAAAAACAGACAGTAAGCATGTTTTGGCCAATATTTTTAGGATTAACCATGTGAAACATGGTACCTCTTGCTTTAACTCTTTAAGAAATCATGTTATAATACTCAATAACACTTTATAACATAAAAATAAATCACAAACCTTCTCATAGAAAGATTCATGACTTTTGCTCAAGAACACACGAAGAACGGATAAACCGTACATAGTAACGATGTTCTTGAGCTTTTGGTTTTCGTACTTAAAATAATTTGAGCATTATAACTGTTTACATAAGTGATTATTACACTTTATAATTGACAAAATTTGGTCATTATAACAGCTTGCATAATTGATTAAAATAATTTATAAAAATGCTCAAGAACATACGAAGAACACGAAGAACGAATAAACCGTACATGGTAACGACGTATGTTCATTGAGCTTTAAATTACGAATTGAAATTCGACATTATAACTACTACAAAATGTAGAAAGGCTCAAGAACACGTGAAGAACACGGAGAACGACAATCGTACATGGCTACGATTCGCGTTCTTGAGCTTTTAAAAAATTAAAGACGAAAGAAAAATTGAACATAATAACTACTAGAGATTGTACTTTTGGTGTTTGCAAGCTTTACCTATTTCTTTGCAATTTCTAAGGTAATAACTCATTAGAACTCTCTCTCAATATATGTATAGCTTTAATACTTGAATTTTTACTTTGGAAAATGATGAGAAAAATGAAGAGGTTAGCTTCCTATTTATAGAAAAACCAAGTTTCATTAATCGCATTTTTACCCCGGCTTATTACACTTTGCACCCTAGCGCTTGCATCACCCTTCTTCTAATTAGTCTATTTATTTTCACTTGAATTTAGTTCCAAACAAATCGTGCTAGTTCTTTTCCAGTTAGTGTAATCGTGCTAGTTTTCCCTAGTTTGGTTACACTAACTTAGTTACACATAACCTAGTTTGATTTCAACTAATTAATTAAATAGTATAATACATTAGTATTTATACGTATTTCTTTCGTATAATATATTATATAATATTCGTATTCTACTGGTATTATACATCGTATTATTCTCATATTAATCTCGTATAATACATTATATAATATTCATATTCTACAGGTATTATACATCGTATTATTCTCGTATTAATCTCGTATAATCTTTATTATTCTTCGTATTCCAACTAAATGGTTAACTTCTACTAATTTAAAATTTTGATATTACAGAGTTTTGTTCCGTATAAATACTATTCTATGAAGTGAAAAGTCCAAAAGACTTGGCACGTTTTTCTGTGAATAGTATTTTTGGCGACCATTTCTTAGAAAATGGTTAGACGACCAAAAAGGCAAAAAAAATATATTTTCCCTATTTTGTCCTATTCCTAAAGCGCTTTTCGAGAAAAACTTTTATCGGCTATAACGTGTTTTCAAAGCGTAGGAAAGATGAATCCTGAAACAAAATATCATTTCGATGTACACATTTCGCTCGAGGGCCTAGGTCAGATTTCCTAAGGTTTGGACCCTAGGGTTAGGGTTTAGGTTTTAACTTATTTTCAGTTTTTGAAAAAAAACTTTTATTCTCGAATTTCGTGCTAAGGTTGGATACTCGAACCGAAACACAGAAATAAACATTAACAAAGATTCCATAACATATATAAGATGTAATTCAATCTTTATTTATTCATATAAAGTCGGATTACAACTCTCTCACAAATTCAGAATATTACATTTACCATTTCAATCACATAGGTCATTTCTAGCACATTGATTAAATAAAAATTATATTTAATCACTCTAACTACTTTCTGTCACTCAAAACTGAGTTTTAACTGCTAATCTTTACTTAATTAACAAAGATTCTTATTTAGAAATCTTGTCAAAAATCTAGGATGTCACATTCACCCTTTCCTCAAAAAAATATTGTCCTCGAAATTGCTATGTACTCCTTTCTTACTCATTTACAACATGTTTATCTCTTTGTATTCTATTCATCTTAACTAGGTTTTTAACTAACATTTACATTATTCCCTTTCTCTACCCATCTTACCTCTTTCTATCATTCATTCTAGAAAATTGAAATGTCTTTCAGGAATTTTCAACAATTGTTCAATAATTGGGAAGCAGTATGAATAATCAAGAATAAACTTTCCTTTAAACATAAAACTTTTTCCTTTAAAAACAAAACTTTCGCTTTTTGCTGAGGGGTCACAAAGACCATGAACACGTAAAGAATATTAACAATCACAAAGACTGTGAATGTCTAAGGGTCATAAAGACCAAGAACATGAGTTAAGGCGCAACCACGCCACCCTTCTTCCTTTGGCCCATTGGTACGCTAGGTGATCAGCCTATTGTACCCATTTCCTTTTCTTTTTGAGTTGAACCACGTTAACCAACCCACATATCATATCCCCTTTTCAGGGTTATTCACCTCAGACTTTAAAACATTTTTCTTCATCCATTTCTGGATTTAAGAGCATTTTATCATTTCTTTTAACAAAATGGTCTAGCCGAAATAAATGGCATAGACTCACATCATTAAATCGTTCATACATTCTAAACTTAAAACTTTTTAAAAAATCATTTTCACCATGACTTCATCACATTGCATTACGTAACGATGTATCAGTTATTCATATCCTCACATCCACATCTTTGTTACCATGCTCTGAGAATTTTATCATTGGCTCAAAATTTGAACCCATTTTCATAAACTAAAAAGAAAAAAAAAATCTTTTTAAAGACGTCATAATATCGCACTATCCTAGTAGTACGTTGAGAATTCAGTCATTCAAGACTTCATAATACCGTACTGTCATAGAAGTACGTTGAGAATTCCATCATTTTATCATTCCACACCATATTCAACAGTGTGACAATGATTTTATAAATACTTTTTGAGATTTTCAAATAACTTTTTTTTAGCCGAATCAATTGGCATAGACCCATGAATCACGAAATTTTTAAAATTTCAGTTCGATACTTGAACAAAATATTTTCGATGTACCAAAGTGCGAGAATAAGCACATTTTTAAAGCATCGATGATCTAACATATCTAGAAGAGTGGATTGCTTACCCAATCCTAATCACCTTCCCTTTCTTCCTTTACTTATTCAATCATTACTTAGCAGTTCTATCTCCTTCTTATTTCCTTAACCTTAGCCAGTCTATAAGAACTAATACTCTCACTTTATGGCTCTCTTTTCTAATCCCGCCATGTTCATAAAACTTACCACACATTAGGGCCTCAGGAACTTACCACAATCATATGGTTTGAGGAACTTATCCTAGTTAGACCAAAATCGTTCATTCCCTGAGGGGCTCCATCATACGATTATGAGCCATGAACTTACCATACATGTGAGTTTTAAGAACACTCAACTAACCTTAATCTTTCTCACTTCCTATGTATCAGGTACATGTAGGAGAAAAGAATGACATTCTCAACATACATAACAGATACGGTGATGCTGGATCTCCACTGATTATCATTATAGAAAGCTAAGTGGTCATAAAACCAAGCACAAATCTCTGGTCATACAAGGAAGTGTACAACTCAGCTACTACCATAAGTCTTCAATGAAAATTCTCACATACCCTAACAATTCCTTAACTTTTTATTTACATGTCCTTACTTAACTTTTCCTTTACCTTTACTTAACCTGATATGAATTTTATCAATTCATATCTTACAATTCACAACTCATCAAGAGTCCCTTTATCTTTGATCATTTATGATCTTATGGCCCTTTTTACCATTTTTCATTATCTTATCTTAAGATATCATTTACCATTTCTTAATCCTGAATTCCAAAAATTCATTTCTTCCTTACTTAACTTCTCTAGAGTTCATTTCTTTACCATTTCCTCATTGCTTACAAAAGTCATAGCTTACGGTACTCTTACCTAAGGTCTAAAACCCATCAGCTCTTATACTAAATGTAGTGGCCCCGAAGCCCCATCCTTTACTAATGACAATTTTGTGTGCTAAAACATACATTTATCCTTTAAAACCATTCATTATAACATAATAAAGTTCATATATCCATTTATTTGACTTATATTCTTTACCTCCCTCAGAATCATAACCTTTAATTTCCTTGCACTAGAACTCATATCATATACAAATAAGTTATGATATAGTTTATTACCTTTCAAAATCATATATATTATGATTTACATGACATAAGTTGTGAATAATTTCACCATTAGTCTATCCATATATAACCATGCTTGCTTATACCTGTTTTATACATAATCATGTTCCATACATCTGTACCAATAATACATTAATCTTATATCATTACACTTTTTCTCTGAATATTACATACATACAAATCAATCCCTATGGATTTACAAACATTTGTTGCTTTATTAACGACCAAGTTTAATATTCGAAACTATGACGTCAATACTTATACCATTGTAGGTTTACATTTATTTGGCTTGCATGCACATTACACTAATACATATAACCAATTCCTTATGCCATTTTAAAGATTTCTCATTCCTTACCCTTTAGCTTCACCGGAACCTCCGGCCTTCTCATACTTTACTTGAAATTGTTAGTTCATAGCAAGAGTGAGCACAAAAGCTCAGCAAGTCTAACAGACAACACCTTTCATGCTTGCAGTTCATAATCATGCGTCATGTATTCCTTACTTTATCATGTTGTGCATAAATGTCACATATTGCATTTAACAGCTAAAACACATAGTTGCACGAAGTGCACATTTCAAATCTTTTAATATCATATAGTCCACATAGAACAATTATCACATTTAAGTTTGAAAAACTTGTCTGGTACACTTTATATACTTGACCTTTACGCTTCTTCAAACGTCTTTCATAACCGTCTTGTCAGTTTGCTACTCCAAGCTCTATCTGTAACATACAATATATAAATCATTATAGGATCATAAAACTTTCTATAACTTGTCAAACGTAATCCATATTCACTTAACCATTAATCTCAATTCATTTCACTTTTGATGTATTACAACTTATATAGGTTAATAATACATCTTAACTCGTTAATGACCTTTTTCATAACTTATAATAGGGTTTAACTTAGCTTTAGGCATGTTATATTATGTTATTCATTAATACATTATACCTTAACACCCTTTACATTGGTAATTCTTTATCTATCAAGGGTTTACATAACTTATCCCTATCATTTTATGTCAAAACGTCGCTTTTCGGACCCTTTAAAAAAATTTCAGGCACAGATCACTGCGCCCCGGCGCCGAACATCTCGCTGGGAGCGAGACGTTCTCGGCCACACCGCGCCCCGACGAGCTTTGAGCTCGCTAGCCGCAAAAAGCTCTCAGTCCATGAACAGTAACTGCGCCTCAGCGCAGTGTTCAGTGCAAAACACTGCGCTCCGGCGCAATCCTCCAGAAACAGAATCCTGATGTTTGCAGTCATTTTTCTGATTTTTAACTCCTTCATTACACATCCCACTAAGTCCAAATTTGAAAAATAACTAGGTCTTACTACCTAGTATTTTACAAAAATTTTACTTGGCACATTTGACTCCTTTAAATTATAATGGCAATAACCCGAAAAAGGGCGTTCTAACTCGTTTTCAACGTTAAAACTCATTTTTCACCAACTTTGTGTTTTTTGGCCATTTGCTTCAAAACTTCATTCCAACACTTGAAAAAGTTTATATCTGTCATATATGATATGTCTAGACCTTTAAAACAATTTAACTTCGCAGGAGGCGGGATTTGTCCGTAAAAATCCGTTTTGAGTCGAAACGATCGATTTTGATCGCTCGACTCGTATTTTCATTCAAATTTCCTTCCGTTGACTACCAAATCAACGTAGATACGTGTAATAACATAAAACTAAGTCATTTGACTACATTTTACCTTTAATTACTCAAAATTTCCAAAAATACTATAAGTTGGATTTTCATTAACTTTTACAAACTTTTCATTTTCAATACCTAGACTCAACTCAAGCTCTTGAACTCTATGCACCATATATGCTATCACATACACATTTAGAAACTTTGTGTATTCACCTAACTTCTTTATGCACCTTCTAATGCACTTTACAGATTATGATTTGGTTTACATGAAAAATATAGCCTAATATTGACATTTTCGTAAACAATTCACACTTTTGGACCATTAATGAACTCATGATGCTATCTAGCTAGAAATTTCACATTCTTTAAACATGTTCATCCTTTCCAACTAGGTTTTCATCAAAACCACCAACATAAAACATATGATTCTCCATAAATTATGATTTTTAGCTTTGAAAACATGTATGAATAGTACACCACCTTTGTTCTACAACCTTTAAGCTTAGGGTTTTATCATTTACCAACTAAATAGCACATAAGTCACATAATCTACACATATAGCCAAATATACATGCATGGTTATTCTTATTCTTGAATCAAAACACAAAAATACAAAGTCTTAAGACTTGAACATCATTATACCTTCTATATGCTCTCTTTCTTCTTGCAATAACCTTGCTAAAGTTGAATTCTCCACTTTTGATGGCTAATATCCTTCTCTTAGCCAATTTCTCTTACAATTTCTTCAAGGTTTTGACAAACCCTAGCCTTCTCTTACTCTTTCTCTCTCTCTTAAGCTCTCTATTTGCTAGCAACTTGGAATATGAGAAATAAGATGAACTTTGCTTAATACTTACAAAAATACATAAGTATAAGTTATATATTCTCCAACACTTAACCATCTTGGGTTAAGTTAACTCATGCATGTTTTGGGGCTTTCATGTCCTTTCTCATCAACTAGTAATATCATTATGGGCAATTCTCATAAGGACGACATCAAGGCCATTTCATTTGACAATGGTAGCTGCTGGTCGAAATCGGTACCTAAAAAAGTACGCAACTTCGAATTCGTTTAACTGAATACAACGCGTAAGTATACGCGGTCAACAAGTAATATAATGAAAGTATAATATTGATCCCACGAGGAGTTATGACTAATATAAACAAAGTATTAAAATTAAATCAACTTAATTTTAATTTGACGAAGTGGTTTTTGGGTTTTTGGTATGAAGAAATTTAATTAACAACTAATTAACTAATACCGACTAGAATTCAATAGGATACAAGCTAGGATTGCAATTTCCCCCAAAGTTATGCTCAATCTTATAAATCTCTTGGATTAAATGAACACAGTGAATAGCTAACCGAAAATTCATTATAGTGTTTACATGTCTCATTCGATAACATATAAACATATCCTTTTTAAATCTGTCGATTCAGACAGGAACATCCAAGCAAAGTAATTCACTATACATCTATGAGAATTAACAATAGCGAGGATTTCAAGCGCAGATTCTTCCATTGGCTACACATGGCACAAAGGTATATGTCTATCCTTTATACAAATTATGCATTTAATCCTAAGAGCAAATAACATAACATATGTCATCATATTTTTGGCCAACACGCTATATTCCATCTATCAATTTCATATAGGTTACCCAATTAATTACTATGTCTAGCAATTAATACATGAAGAACTAAATATGACAAACCATCCACAAATGCCAAGCAATCATCCAAGAGAGATATAATCAATAAAAACCACACAATGAGTTCCATTACAATCCTAGAATTCAAATCTAGTTCATTAAAAGTAAACTAAATCCCACCAACAAGATATTCATCATATCTTAGAAAACAAAATTAAAGGAAAAGGAAGGAAAGAGAAAACCAAATGGGAATCCAATCTCCAAGCTCAATCCATCAATCCAAGCTCTCCAATCTTTGATACAAGCCTTGTTCTTGATGTCCCAAATAGATGCCCAGTCGCCTCCCTCTCTCTCTTGAAGAGAAAATGGTTGGATATTCGATTAGGGCTCCAAAAAATGACTTCAAAAGGCGCGAACTGGACGCGTTCAGGCGCTGCCCTAGAGCGTTGCGACGCTCAAAAGCACTGATTTGGCAGTCCCCAGGACCACTGCGGCGGTGGAAATCACCGATGCGGCGCTAGGCTTAATTTTTGGTTTTTGGACTGCTGCAGCCTCCTTTCATGTTTTGGGCATATCTTCTTCATACGAACTCCCATTGAGGTGATTAAAGATGTTTTCGAAAGGATACTCATAGACCTACAACTTTCATGTTTTACAAAACTGAAGATTAGGAAAGGATCGAGGCTAAAATTAGGCGTGAATTGGCTGCTACGTAAACGGAGAGCAGAAAATGCGAACCGGGCAATTCCAAGCCTTGTTCCACCAAACCCTTATTATAATTCCTACAAAATGAAATAGAAACACATAAAAACAATACAAAACCACAACCTATACAATGTGGTACAAAAACACAAATAACTAAATCAACACTTAACATATAAATTACGACTAAACTACACAAAAACAACATAGAATACATAGAATACCTAAACATGATATAATACACCATATTATACAATAACATAAAAACACATATAAAATCACATAAAACACTTAAAGATTCACAAATTATCAAGCTTAAATGTATTCAATTCATAGGTATAAAACTCACTCATCAAATACCCCCAAACTTAAACATTTGCTTGTCCTCAAGCAAAACAAAAACCCACTAAATAAAGCTAAATAACTAAATAACTAGATCAAAAAAAAAATTAAAAAAAAATTCTACTAGTTAAAAATCACAGGAAATTACTTGAAGAATCACAAATTATGGTCAGGAGTACTCTAAGCATACATATAACATTAAATAACCAAAATACCCCCAAACTTAAACGTTTGCTTGTCCTCAAGCAAAATAAAGACTCACTAAATAAACAAAGACAATAAACTTGAGCAGAGAGTTAATAAGACAACCAAATTTGGCCTCATGGATTATTTCAAGTTATAATTACAAGATAATTTCAAAACATTGCAAAGTCTAGAATTTTAACTCACATATTAGACATACTATACTAATGACCCCCGTGTGTGTGTGAACCATTTACAACAAACTAATCATCACCCATAGGGGTTCTTGTAAACAAATTACCCTAACAAAGAAATCTAAAACTTAAAACAACACGCATAAAACATCACTCTATACTAGTCCCAGCAGATAAGTCAAAACAAAACTAATCTTGACATGTGCAATGTCTCATTCCATTAGGCTCTACAGAGTTACCCATTTAACGAGCGTTTGACCAATGACTCCCAAACCAGTTGATTTTAGGGCACTAGGTGCAAAGGCACCCCTAAGGGCCTATTAACTCGAGTAACATAGGTCACAAAACTCGACTAGTCAAGCAATTTATTATATTTATTAACATCTTTCTTTTTCTTTTTCTTTTCTTCTTTCTCTTTTTTTTTATATTATGTGAGTGCGTTTTACGCTCTATCTCACGCTATAGACAAATCAAACATGAGAAATCGTTTCGAGTGATGCATATACGAGTTTTAAAGTAAAAGATTATCTCAATAAACATGTAGTCAAATACACCGCCTCTAAGCAAATAATCAATTCATTATAAATGGATATGTGCTCAAAGAAAAAGGAATCACAAGTAATGTAAAAACCAACAGTAAGTCAAGCACACAGACGAAGCGACACTAATCAATTTTCTATGAGTTATAACTCAAATAATCATTTGTCTGATCCTTGATTATGGTTCAATTCAAATTAACTCAATGCTCGAGAGACTCAACCCTATACTACAATGACTCAAAAACAAAGCACACGAAAACAAAACAAAAACAAATATAACAAATCCATTTTAGTAGGAAACACGATTGCACTTAGCACGTGCAACAAGTCGTTCAACCTCAAGGTTGCCCAAGAGGACGAGTTATGTCTCGTGAGGGTTTACAGAGAATATACTCACAAAATTCAAAACAAAATTGAAAAAATCTTTTTAGCAATCTTTTTATTTTATTTTAAATTTTTTTTTAAACATGCATACTTAATTAACAATTTAAACAATCATGCAATCCTATTCCAGACAACAAGAAAAACATAAATGCAGAATAAGCATGCAACCACCCCCAAACTTAAACTCCACATTGTTCGCAATGTAAAATAAGGAGATACAAAATAGAGGACTTCCCTAAACATGACTCAGACATGGACCTCATCACCAGGAGAGTTTGGAGGATAATCAGGAGCAACAGGCTTCTCGGGAAAGCTTGTGAAATCTGCATTGAATTACACCAATGAGCTAACTTGCAGAGTGACATAATCGATGTGCCTCGCTTGCCGTCTGGACGCTATCTGCTACAAATTTTGAGTTCATGGCTGCAAAAAGAGTTATAAATATACCTACAAGCAAGACACATGAATTAACATAAATACCAGAATGCAAGAAACAAAAATTTAACAAAAATATACTTTATAACATATATATATATATATATATATATATATATACACACACACACATATATAAATACTAATTATTATTAATAAACTTAAATAAAATACTAACTATTTAGAAATAATAACATTAATTAAATTAAACATTTGGGGTGCCTCCCAAACAGCGCTTGAGTTATAGTCCTCAGTCGAACTACTCCCTGTTCAATCCGGATTACGCGCGAAGATGGTCACATCATGCCGCCTTTTAGTCATTTCCCTTCGTTTGTCAGCGTGTGTGCATGATTTAAGCCCTCTGAACTTGAATTTCGTCAGCTCCTCATCTTTTTCCGCAAATTCAATCCGGAAGCATTCCACAAAATTTTTAATGGGATGCAAGAACTGCACAAGAGTCACACTCAAGCCTTGCATCAAAACAGTAGACTCCCTTGCCTAATCATCACCATCCAATTTTTCTTTTCCCCCAATATAGATCCACGGATTCCTAATCTCCACGTCATCTTCCATAACCGGATGCGAATACATCTCATCATCACCAACTTCTACATGGAAATCCTCACCACCTTCTAGTAAATCATCCCAACACTCCCTCGTTACCCACCATTTCAAGAATAGACTCTACGACACAAGGTAAAGCATCTTGTGGGCTACAATTGATAGTGCTTGTGAGTTGTTCCACATGATTAGCAATAATTTGAATTGATGACTCTTGATTGCTCATTCTCATCTCAAATTTCTCTATGTATTTGACAAGGAGCTCCTCCAACTTAGATTCATCCTCTTCTTGTGGTGGAGGTTGAGATGAGAGCGTATGTGTGTTCATCATCATCTCGTCTTGCTCAATGGTTGTGGTAAGATTTTTCTCCAATCTCAAATATTCTTCTTCTTGTCGTCTCTTTTCATTTTTCTCTATACATCCGGCAAGAAGACTCTCCAAATTAGAATATTGCTCTTGCGATGGTGGAGGCTCATATGAGACTTCAAGTTGGCTTGAAATCCATGGATCAAACGTTTGGACATGATTGTTGTTGTTCCATGAAGAGTCTGGATGATAATGCGATTCTTGATGATAATAGCTTGGGGAGTAACTGGACTCCTGCTGATTGTAAGCATTTTGAATAGGTTAACCCCCGAAAGCATCAACCGTACCTGTAAAAGTCTCAACTCGTGCAGTCATTAGTTCCAAAAGTGCATCCATATCAAGCAAATGAAACAAAAACAATAAACAAAAAGAAAAAATAACCTAAATTAAAACTAAGAAGTAAAAAATTAATATTTAAAAAATATTATTCAATAACTCCCCGGTAACGGCGCCAAAAACTTGTTGGTCGAAATCGGTACCTATAAAAGTACGCAACTTCTAATTCATTTGACTGAATACAACGCGCAAGTATACGCGGTCAACAAGTAATATAATGAAAGTATAGTATTGATCCCACGAGGAGTTATGACTAATATAAACAAAGTATTAAAATTAAATCAACTTAATTTTAATTTTACAAAGTGGTTTTTGGGTTTTTGGAATGAAGAAATTTAATTAACAACTAATTAACTAATACTGACTGGAATTCAATAGGATACAAGCTAGGATTGCAATTTCCCCCAAAGTTATGCTCAATCTTATAAATCTCTTGGATTAAATGAACACAGTGAATAGCTAACCGAGAATTCATTATAGTGTTTACATGTCTCATTCGATAACATATAAACATATCCTTTCTAAATCTGTCGATTCAGACAGGAACATCCAAGCAAAGTAATTCACTATACGTCTATGAGAATTAACAATAGCGAGGATTTCAAGCGCAGATTCTTCCATTGGCTACACATGGCACAAAGGTATATGTCTATCCTTTATACAAATTATGCATTTAATCCTAAGAGCAAATAACATAACATATGTCTTCATATTTTTGGCCAACACGCTATAATCCATCTATCAATTTCATATAGGTTACCCAATTAATTACTATGTCTAGCAATTAATATATGAAGAACTAAATATGACAAACCATCCACAAATGCCAAGCAATCATCCAAGAGAGATATAATCAATCAAAACCACACAATGGGTTCCATTACAATCCTAGAATTGAAATCTAGTTCATTAAAAGTAAACTAAATCCCACCAACAAGATATTCATCAAATCTTAGAAAACAAAATTAAGGGAAAAAGAAGGAAAGAGAAAACCAAATGGGAATTCAATCTCCAAGCTCAATCCATCAATCCAAGCTCTCCAATCTTTGATACAAGCCTTGTTCTTGATGTCCCTAATAGATGCCCAGTCGCCTCCCTCTCTCTCTCTTGAAGAGAAAATGGTTGGATATTCGATTAGGGCTCCAAATAATGACTTTAAAAGGCTGAAATCGCGAACTGGACGCGTTCGGGCGCTACCCTGGAGCGCTGCAGTGCTCAAAAGCACTGATTTGGCAGTCCCCAGGACTGCTGCGGCGCTAGGCTTAATTTTGGTTTTTGGACTGCTGCACCCTCCCTTCATGTTTTTGGCATATATTCTTCATACGAACTCCGATTGAGGTGATTAAAGATTTTATGGAAAGGAGTCTCGTAGACCTACAACTTTCATGTTTTACAAAATTGAAGATTCGAAAAGGATCAAGGCTAAAATTAGGCGTGAATTGGCTGCTACGTAAACGGAGAGCAGAAAATGCGAACCGGGCAATTCCAAGCCTTGTTCCACCAAGCCCTTATTATAATTCCTACAAAATGAAATAGAAACACATAAAAACAATACAAAACCACATCCTATACAATGTGGTACAAAAACACATATAACTAAATCAACACTTAACATATAAATTACGACTAAACTACACAAAAACAACATACAATACATAGAATACCTAAACATGATATAATACACCATATTATACAATAACATAAAAACACATATAAAATCACATAAAACACTTAAAGATTCATAGATTATCAAGCTTAAATGTATTCAATTCGTAGGTATAAAACCCACTCATCAGTAGCATGGTCATTTCTCCCAAAATCTAGAGAAATTTAATTCTCATTAAATCATAATTCACTTACTTCTTAACCAATTCAAATCCGTTTTGATCCAAATTTGTTTTATTAGGCTTGAATTTTGTTCCATAATTAAATAATCCATAATTGTCTTATCCCATAACACTTGTCACATTTCCAAATATTAATTTCATTAATTACTTACAATAATTACAACATTTGCAAAAATGTATAACATTACACCTACAAACCTTCTTAGTTTCACATTTCATAATTTCAATTCCTGACATCTCAAATAAACGAAATGCTCACTTTTTTCCTTAAACCACTTTCTCGAAAAATGAACCTTGACTGGATTACCAAAATTCATCACCATGTATCCCTTTTTCACTCATATAATCATTTTACGATTTTTACGTCCTTTCGTTTGTTCACTTAATACTCACGTAGAAATTTTCAGCCTACATGCAATCTGCATTCCTTCTACTCACATTTGAGAGTATTACATTCTGTATTTATACATCCGATAAATACTTACCATATTCTAATCAATTAATATCAATTTCTTAACAATTTTCCAAACATTCAAAAATCATAATCCTTATTATTCTTTTAATCTTTAATATACTGATTAGGTTAGACCGTTTCTTCTTTTCTGCGCATACTAACTTACCTTACCTTGACATTCTCGTAACCTAGCCTCACAATGCCTATTCTTTAAGCTCGTTATTAATATTCATAACTAAATCTCAATTTACACATTCTTTCCTCATTTTCATTGTTTTATCCACTTTCAACTTTTCTTTTTTTAGTAGATCAAATATATACATATTCATATATTCAAGCAATTGTAATAACCAGAAAAATTACGAACTTAATCTGTTTTATTATTATTTATATTCATGAGAAAATATGATGTATGAAGTATGTGTGTATGTCTTTATGTTGTATGATGAAATGTAGTAAGTTAGTTAATTAAATTTATTTGAATTAACTAAAAAAGGAAAAGAAATGCAAGAGAAGTTTGTGTGAAGAAAACACAAAACTTTAATGTTGCCCTTGAATGGCAAATAAGAAGATTAATAATGAACAAGTGAATTACTTGTATGAATAATGACAAAGAAGAAATAAGTGAATTATTAAAGATAACCCAATGTGAAAATAACTGTATGTGTATGAGTAACTATATTATAAACCCAAGTTGATGTAAGATATAGCTAATTAATTAAATTTAATCAAGTTGAAGTACTTGTATTAATATGTATTAGGATTTCATTAAAACAAACCTAAGAATGTATAAGTAATAGTGTTTTATAAGCTAACTCAATTAAGTAATCAAATGGACTTATAAATAGCAAGTCTAATTGGATTATGTAATTAAACTATGGTGTTTATTTAATGAGCCCAATGTAGTTGCCTTATAGGATTTAATTAATGAACCATATATAAAATATATGGTGAGTCCAAATTAGTTTAAACTAGCCCAATACTTGTTTTTATTTTAAATATCATAGTTAGCCCAATTGATTTAATTGTTGGGAGCCCAAGTGTTGATGACTTAAATGAATGAATGTAGTAGCCAAATAAATTAAATTGTTGAGCCCAAACAATTATAATTCAAAGTCCAAATAGAATTAATTCAAAGGCCCAAAGTGGAGCCCAATGTGCAAGTATATGTGAATATAGATACATATATTAGTGTATATATATATATGGAAGCTTATATAATTATATAAGACATAAAAATAAAGCCAAATTGAAATAATTATAATGTTATTCCTGAATTTTGGGCCCCACATGGATGGGAAGCTTGCTTGTTTGATGATTTTGGGTACAAAGTTGCTTAACAACTCCCCACCAACCCTAGTCATTCATATGGTCATTCAAAATGTCACTCAAATGGTCATTCAAAGCAATAGTAAGCAAGATTAGAGCCTTAATGAACTAATGTTAGTTGATTAGGAGGGCTAATGGTGAAATCCTAGAGTTTTATAAATAAAGATGTCCAACACTTGTGCAAATGTTAGTTCATTTGCTCCATTCACTAAAATTTAGAGAGAGAAAGTTGTAGAGAGAAGCTAGAGTATTTGTGAGAGTTCTAGAGAAGCAAACACTTTGAATGTTACTAAGTGTGGGTGATTTTTGATCCATACAAGAAGATCAAGAATGAGTTCCCACCATTTTCAAGAAGAATATTTTCATAGAAGGTTTAAAAATTTCTCAAACTTTAGTTATGATTTTCTTATGTATGAGTTTAATCAAGCTTGGTTATGGAAGGATCTATGTGAAGAAGATTTATGGTTAAAAAATGCATGATAAGTGTTTTGATATGGTTAGTATGTGAAAAGATGGGTGAAAGATGAAGATGAATATGTTTTAAGTAAAAACCCTAGCTAAATGTCTAAGTTGATGATTTATGATTTGAGATGTGTAAGTTGTTTTTATGATCTATGAGTCTTGAATGATAGGTCTAAGTGTTATGAAGATAACCCAACTTGAACGATTGAAAAATATGATGAAATGAACAAGTTATGGTCCTTTTACTAAAAGAGGTTGTTTTGAAAACCCTAGTCGATCGATCCTAAATTTTGTGTCAAAAACGATTTCAAAAATACGATCAATCCATGAAATATTGTAGATTATTAAGTTACGAAGCTAACAAGACCAATTTGATGTCATTTAGATGTGTAGATTTCATTTTATGTAATTTTGAATCAAAAGTGTCAAAATTGGAATATCTGAAAATTTTGAAAATGTATTCTGCCGGACTGTGCCGGGGCGCAGTGTTTAGTACAAAACATTTTGTCGGGGCGCAGTGCTATTTTTACAGAAAAATGATTTTCCGAACCGAGTCGGACCGGGTTTTGGCAGTTCGGTTCGTGTCAGAAAGTGTTAAAATGTTCTAAAATTAATAATATTAATATGGGATACAATTAATGTAATTTAAATATTATAGATGTTTAATTAAATAAGTAAATGAATATAATATTCTTAAATGATTAATAATATTAGTATGTAAATAAAATATTATTAAATAATTAATAATATTAATAAATAAATAAAATATAATTTAATGATTAATAATATTAGTAAGTTAATAAAATATTATTAAATGATTAATAATATTAGTAAATGATTAAAATATTAGTAAATGAATAATAATATTAGAAAGTTAATAAAATATTATTAAATGATTAATAATATTAGTAAATGATTAAAATATTATTAAATGGATAATAATATTAGAAAGTTAATAAAATATTATTAAATAATTAATACTATTAATAAAGGATTATAATATTATTAAATGGTTAATAATATTAGTATATGAATAAAATATTATTAAATAGTTAATAATATTATATTATGAGTAGAATATTATCAAATGATTAATAATATTAATAAAGGATTAAAATATTATTAAATGGTTAATAATATTAGTATATGAATAAAATATTATTAAATAGTTAATAATATTAGATTATGAGTAGAATATTATTAAATGATTAATAATATTATAAAAGGGAATAAATTATTATTAAATGATTAATAATATTAGTAAGTTTGTAGAATATTATTAAATGATTAATAATATTAATAAGTTAATAAAATATTATTAAATGGTTAATAATATTAATGAATGATTAAAATATTATTAAATGGTTAATAATATTAGTAAGTTAATAGAATATTATTAAATGATTAATAATATTAGTAAGTTAGTAGAATATTATTAAATGATTAATAATATTATTAAAGGATTAAAATATTATTAAATGATTAATAATATTAGTATGAGAATATTAATGAAAGAATAAGACATTATTAAATGATATTATTTTGAGTGTAAAATATTATTAAATTGATGTAGACACCCAAATTTTGCACTTCTCTACTAACCCTGGTAGGAGGGCAAAGTCGTCACTTGAACCGACATGCGAAAAGGAAGGTAGACCCCAACACAAAGCCACCCCAACGACTTACGGTCAAAGCCGCCACAACGAACAACGAGCATCAGGTTACTTGAGTCAAGGCAAACAGTTGATCCAGAATAACCTGATTTGATCACAAAAGACGATTAATGGCCACTACGCTTACGATGTTCGGGGGTCGATTTAATACAGCAGAAGTTGACGATTTAAGACCGCGTGGCACGAAAATTGAAAAAAGCAAGTTGGGCAGCCGCAGGTGCACCTGCGGCCACCGACAAATGTGACATTTGCACGGCTCAAGGAGACAACCCGACAGCCGAGGATTCGGCGCGGGCGGCCACAGCAGGCAGCCGCAGATGCATCTGCGGCCAGCCGCAGTTGTACCTGCGGCTGCCTTGAATCACCTATACAACGCCATTTTTGATCTGCAGAAGAAGATGAAGCAAAATTTCTTAAGAATTTAAGAGAGAGAAACAGGCGAGAAGGCGAGAGAAGAGCTCGGGTTTGGTTAAATCCAAGTGAGAAACTTGTTTTTCTTGTAAAATATTCAAGTATTCGTGTGGTTTTGGTTCAATCGTGAAATATAAAGCTTTTGTCGGTGTATTGTAAGGTGAAAAAAGGGTGTTTTGGTTGATTTTTTGCTTATATTGTTATTATAATATTGTGTTTTGGGTTGCTTAATGTAGTATGTTGTTATATTGATGATAATCCGTGGATTAGGGGTTATTAGCGAGGGTTCTATTGGAACGTAACTTCCTCCTAATGCCCCGATGATATCCGTACGGTGATATATCGTTTACTGTGGTAATGAATAGTTCGTAGTGTTGGGTTTGCGATCCTTGAGTTGTGTAATGTAATAATAAGCCTAGTACCGTTAGATTTGCCTTGGTATGGTTATGCAGTGATTTGGGTAACTGTGAGCCTAGGGAGGAGATCCTCGTGATCAAATCCCGATGATGGACATTTTTGGTGGATGTAATCGTTGTATAGGGTCCATGGTTGTATATATGTAATATCGGGCCTTAAAGCGACACCAAACCGTGATCGGGTTAAGGCCCCGTAATAATAAAATATGTGATTGTGGGTGTTTGGAGTTATTTAGATGGCTCACATGCCCATGGGTAGCCCCGACACGTTTTGGATGCTTGTTTTGATTTACGACACAAAAAACGGTTTTCTAAAATAAGGCAAACAATGAAGATTTTCTAAAAGTGATCAAATTAGGATATTAGATTCACGAGGTTTAAAAATTAAGAGTTTCGGCGAACTTTAATCCTTGTTTGACAAAAAGGCTCCATTTGGTTTTGAAATGTCATAAAAGATGTTTTCGTAAAAAATAGAAAAACGTTTTCATTAAACTTTGTGCATAGGGTTAAAGAGTTCTAGAAGTTGCCTTCATTTTATTTGAGTTTACTGTTAGAAGGCAATGTATAGTCTCGATTCCTATTTGACAAAAGTTTAAAAAACTATTATTTTCTAAAAATGACATCTAATAAAAAACCCTCATCGTTTTCAAAATTAAAATCAATCTTTATTTTAAAAAGCGAAGCCTTGTCATTTGGGGCAAAAGACGTCTAAACGCTTTCCCGACAAAACACATTTGCCATATAAAATCAAAGCCAACTTTTATGCAAAAATTCATCACAACCATCACCTAGGCACGCACGCACACACACGCACACACACTCAACTCACACATTTTTAGGATTTTAAAATGATAGGAAAACATCGAGATTGCGGTAACCGTATTTCACAGAAGACGGGGGGTGCCTAACACCTTCCCCTCGCTTAAGCAAGCCCCCGAACTCTATGAATCTCGGTTCACAGACCAATTAATTCAGAGTCACATATGAGCCAGTGATTACGAAAACAAAATTCGAATGAGTTGGTACGTCCATTTTCAAATATACCAACTGGCGACTCTGGTCAATTGGCTCATTAAAAAATCGACCTTTCGAAACCCCGTCGACACTAAGCCGACCCTTTTCAAAAAATCACATCTTAATCTAAAGGCTAAAATTGGAAAGGACTTTTAATATTAAAAAACGAAACGACGAAAATCCCGGCATCGACAATGGATAATAATATTTATAAGTTATTGAAGATATTATTTGATAAATAATTATTTGAAGAGTAAGACATTATTAATAATGTTATTACATGATTGAAATATTATTAAATGATTAATAATATTAACTAAGGATAAAGATATTATTAAAGGATTAATAATATTATTAAGAGGGTAAAATATTATTAAATGGTTAATAATATTAGATAATGAATAAAATATTATTAAATAATTAATAATATTAGTTAATCTTAAAAGATTTATAAGGTATTATTAAATGATGAATTATACTACAAGGCTAATAAAATATTATTAATTCGTTAATAATATTAGATAATTGTTTGAAATATATTAAATAGTTAATATAGGTTCTTTGTGTTTGAAATATTATCAAGTAGTGATAATATTTCGTGAGTGTTTTAATACCTATAATTATTCAATTATGTGGTTCGTAAGAGTTATAAAGGTCATCATACTTATGTGTATATGATACTAATTTAAGATCAAACTGATTTAAATTGTTAGGTCCGTTCAAGGATTATTAAATTAAATTGGTTAGCCGTAGACGACGCACGAGACAAGTTTTCTACACCTTAACTTGTATTTATTGTTGCAAGTATCCTTCAACTTTATTTACATTAAGATATTCAAATTAATGTTGAGCAAATTCTACACTCGTAGTTATTTGACAGAACTTAAAGTGGATTAATTATCTAAAATTATTCCACCTCATTATTGGTTATTGTATTCGCACATAGTACTTTTGCAACTGTTATAGTTCATAAATTCATGAACTGTTTAAGGATGTCTAAGATAATTGTTTCAGCTAGACAAATGCATGTTTAAATTCATCAAATTGAATATTATAAAAGCTTATCCAAATCATTGGCTGGTGCGAATTCTTACAGTAAGACTGAGAAAGAACAACCCTAGTTAAAGGGGATTTTTATATTGTCGGGTAACCGAATTTGCGCAAGAAATCTAAATGTGATGCATATACATAGGACATGAAAGGATTGATCCCCTCGAGTGTCCCGTTATTTTTAACAAGGTGTCAGACATTGTATGTCTATTCTACCTTAGTAGCAGTTCATAATCATTAAAGACCATTCAGCAGTAAAGAGTCAATCCATTCTTATATTGAACATTGATTTTTGATATCTTTCACAATTGTTATTGTTGAAAACCTTGAAGTTATTTCCCTTCATCATGATATATCTTATGTTAATTGTTTATAAACTTGTTGAGCCATTTAGTTGCTCATTTTTGCTATATCATGACTATATTTCAGCTAAGGCCGAATGTTCTAAACCAGACAAAGGCAAGGGGAAAGCAAATGCGTAGATTAGTAGATGCATGCTAGATTTAAATTACTGTTATGTAGTTCCTTTGTAAATCTTTTATATTTCCCTTAAGATATGTAATGTTACGATTAAGGTTAATAGACCTTGGGAAGTGTAGCCTTTTGATAAGGAACCTTTTGTATTATTCCGCGAAGTTTGAATACAATTTATGTATTTCATTGTTGTTGAGTATTGTACAGTGAGAACCAAACCTGAGGTTAAAGAACCCGGATTTGGGGTCCTCACAAGTTGGTATCAGAACTGATAGGTTATTGTAATGACTTGTATTTTTACCTTATTGTAAATTTATATGTTATTAATGGAAATTAAATATTTTGAGGTGTGACAAGTATTTTAGGACAAGCCAATTGTATGATATTGGATGATTGAATTAAATTCAAGTGTAAAGAAATAAAGTGGGAGCAAAATGGATTTTTATTGGAATTTAAATGAGAAAAATTGGATTAAAATTGAGCAAGAATTGAATTAAGGGAGAATAAATTCTCTAGGATTTTAGACATTTGAATAAAATGTCCTTGGCAATATAATTAATGACATATGAATCCTCAATTGGATTAATGACCATGATGCCCTTGATAATTTGAAAAAGGACCATGATATCCTTGTGGTGAGAATTGACTATTATGTCCCTAGCTATTAAGGTGAGATGACCTAAATGTCCCTAACCATGCATGAGTTAAACTAACCATGCATGGTTAGTTGTTGGAAGATTATATAATTCAAGTATGCAATGTTTACAAGTATCAAGTGCTTATATTTGCAAAGCCAAGCAAGAACTTTCGAGAGAGAATGAGAGAAGGGAGAAAGGAGCTAAAGCTTCAAGGAACTTGGAGGAATTCGAGAAAAAAAGTGCACAAGAGAGGGATTCTAAGCCAACAAATCTATCACTTGTGAGGTTCTTAGCAAAGAGAAGATTAACCAAAAGAAGGTATCAATTGTATTCAAGTCATGAGACTTGTTAGTTATGTGCTTAAATTCAAGAGATGAAGTAGTCATGCATGTAACTTTGGCTATACATGTTGACTATGGGAATTTTTTGAGCTTATGTGTTATTTGATTAGTTGGTCATGAAACCTTAAGCCTATATGTGTTGAAACCAAAGGTGGTGCACTATTCATATGTGTATTCAAGTTAAAAGTTATGATTTAAAGCATGATTAAGTGTTCAACTTAAACATGATGAAAACCTAGTTTGAGAGGATGAAGATATATAATACATGCATTATCATGTGCTAGAGAGCATCAAAGAGACCTAGCTGGTATAAACTGTAATATCCTGAATATTTATAGCACTTATAAATATGATATTAAATGACTAAAGTAATTGTAAAGTTAATTTCGAGGACGAAATTCCTGTAAGTTGGGTTGAATGTAATATCCCAAATATTTCCAAAATGATCTAACAAGATTTAAGCAAAGGTTGTCAATTCAAAACCTAAGATCGATTGCTCAAGCATACCTTGAGCTATCTTAAAGAATATATACGACTCGAAACTACGATCGTATATAACTAAGAGGTTAAACTGTTTAACCTAAACTATGTGTTATGTGATTAGTAAAGCTTGAATTGAGCTTTTAAATGTGATATGTGAATTATCTATGTGTAGGATTTTGTGTTTTGGTTTGAGTAGTTAACCTTAACACTTATTAAAAATCAGAAGTCAATTTAGGACAAAAACCTAAATTGGAAAAAGAGTTAAAACCTAAACCCTAACCCGAGGGTCTAAACCCTAGGAAATAACCTAGGCCCTTGAGCAAAATGTGAAGGTCAAATTGACATTCCGTTTCAAGATTCAACCTTCCCACGATTTGAAAACACGTAACAGTCAATAAAAGTTTTTCTCGAAAAACGTGTAAAAGCACTATTCACGAGGTGACGTTTTTCATTCGTTTGACTGTTTCTTTCATCTATAGGACTTCTTGTATTTCACGATATAGTGTTAATATGAGGTTTAGATATCAGGGAATCAATAAAATTTTCTGGAGAAAAAGACGAAAATGTCACGATTTACGAGAAAACATTTATTGTCTTTTTGACTGTTCTTTTCGATATTTTGATATATCGTATTTCACGAAATAGCATTTATATGAAGTATAGATATTATTTAGCCAATAAAAGTTTTACTCGAAAAACGTGTAAAACATTATTCATTTGGAAAATTTTCTTTCGAATTTTGAAAATTCACATTCCTGAATAGCATTTTTATTGACAGTAGATGCATTCTGACCAACAAAATTTTTACCCAAAATAATTTATGGAGATTACTATTCACGTATACGGGATGAATACGTAGCGAATACGGAAGGAATACGAGAATAATAAATGTATATTGTAATGTATAATACGAGGATTATACGAAGGATTATACGAGATTAATACGAGAATAATACGACGTATCATACCAGTAGAATACGAATATTATACGATGTATTATACGGAAGAAATACGTATAAATACTAATGTATTATACTATTTAATTAATTAGTTGAAATCAAACTAGTTTATGTGTAACTAAGTTAGTGTAACTAAACTAAGGAGATCTAGCACGATTACACTAACTGAAAAAGAACTAGCACGATTTGTTTGGAACTAAATCCAAGTGAAAATGAATCGACCAATTAGAAGAAGGGTGATGTAAGCGATGATGCAAACGCTAGGGAGAAAAGACTAAAAGACCATTGGTCTTTTAAACTAATGACCAAACTACCCCGACCCTTGGTTTTCCTATAAATAGAAGGCTTAAGTTCATTAGTTCTTTACCATTTTGAAAGCTAAAGAGCAAATATAGAGAGAGTTCTTGTGAGACAAGAATCGATTGCAAAGAAATAG
Source organism: Hedera helix (assembly GCA_947179155.2). Classification (NCBI taxonomy): domain Eukaryota; kingdom Viridiplantae; phylum Streptophyta; class Magnoliopsida; order Apiales; family Araliaceae; genus Hedera; species Hedera helix. The sequence goes on along the minus strand of OX359282.1, from coordinate 11,313,916 downwards.
TTAAAGCTTGCAATAATAAAAGGTACGATTCTTAATCGTTATTATGCTTAAAGTTTTATTTTATCGATGAGGCTCAAGAACATAAGTCGTAGCCATGTACGATTTTTCGTTCTCCGTGTTCCTTATGACTTGAGTAAGTCGTTGTTATGTCAAATTTCATTTCATAGTTTAAAGTTCAAGAACATACGTCGTATCCATGTACGGTTTATCCGTTCTCCGTGTTCTTCGTATGTTCTGGAGTATTATTATAAATTGTTATAATTAAGTAAACACGTCGTTATAATGACCAAATTTTGTCAATTATAAAGTGTTATAATCACATATGTAAGCAGTTATAATGCTCAAATTATTTCAAGTATGAAATCCAAAAGCTCAAGAACATAAGTCGTTACCATGTACGATTTTTCGTTCTTCGTGTTCTTCGTGTGTTCTTGAGCAAAAGTCATAATTTCTACATAAGTAGGTTTATGATTTGGTAATTTAGTGTTATGGGATGATGAAACATGATGGCCTTGCTAAATAATGCTTGTGGCATCAAGTTTTAGTAGTCGAAACGAAGGACGATGAAACTTTGTTCTTCGTGTTCTTCGATTCGTTCTTCGTGTTCTTGAGAAAAAGTCATGAAATCTTATATAAGTAGGTTTATGATTTTGTTATTTTTATGTTATGAAGTGATACGAAGTGTTAGAACATGTTATCTTAGCAAATTAATGCTTGAGGTATCATGTTTTACCAATCGGATCAAAGAAAGTTAAGTCTAATATACTAGCAGAATATTTTTGGTAATTTCCGAAAATTTAATTTCTGAATCTGCCTTAGACACCTAAATGAAAGTTGTAGAAAATGAAATTCTATGCAATTTAGACTCAAGAATCACTCAAAAATGTTTTCGTATGACAAAGTTATGGCTGTCACTGTAAAAGAGGTCAGAAATATGAATCAGTTTTAGATCAGTCCCATTACTGGGAAATATGTGTAAATCAGTAAGGAATCTCAAACTTTTGTCTGAATGAAATTTGTAGATACGGAAGTTATGAACGCGTGAAATTTTGAACGACTAAAAAATGTTTAAAAACGAAGAAGTTATGGCCGTTTAACCGAGCCGGGGTCTGGCAGTCTAACAATCTGCCCAAATCCGAAAATTTGGCTTAAAAATGAGTTTTTGAGTTAGCCAATTTTCCAAATAATTTCACCTATGGAAATAGTCTAGTTAAGTTATTCTAAGACTTATTCAAAAGGAAAATTTGATAAACTAACATTCGGGGTTGCGTAACCCTTTTTGTAGGCGTTTAACGATTTCCCGGGAAAACCCTAACATGGTTTTAAGGCAAGTCTTCTAACTCTTCCTATGTGCTACTTGTTTAGTATTGTAAAATGATAAATGAGATGTGTAATGTCATGTTATTATGCAATAGATGATATGTGAAGTCTTTAACTGATGTTTACAAGCCTTCTAACTGTTATGCGTTATGTTTACGATTTATGAACATGATTTATACACTTTGTTTGTCAATGTGATATAAATTGTTCGAATGCGAGTTATATGTGATACTAAATGGAGAATTATATTAAGTCAAGGCATGTTAAAGTTTATATGAAAGCATAAACTGCGTATGTGTTGTATGTTAGACTTGCTGAGCCGTCGTGCTCATTCTTGCGAATAAAACCTTATTTGCAGATTAAAGATGAACGTTAAGAAGATCATGAACGTAAAGATGAAGCGTAGATTAGGTTTTCATGTTTATTACTTGTATTTGTATAAGTCATAACGACTGTTGTAATACGAACAAACAAACATGTAACCGAATATTGAATGAATGATATAAATTATTATCATCAGAATGTTGTTATGTCTTTATTTTGATATAACCTAGAATTGTTAAGACTTAACATAGTATTGATAATGATCTACTTATCTGGATGAGGATCAGTAAATAACTTATGAGTGTTGTACATCCGAGACAGGACTAAGCGATGTTGACTGGTCAAATCCATCGTTAAGGTTCCTCAGACCCAGGTATAACTCGTTATTACTATTCTGAATACCATATAAGTAGGATTATTGATATGAAGAGATATCACTATAAACAAATATGTTTCGAATGAGGGTTTTAACTAGTTGGGTAATGTTCTGTACGGAAAAAGAATTTTGCACCGGACAAAGATACAACCATTTGTCACGGATAAAGATGCAAACATTTATCACGGGTGAAGATACAAACATTTACCGCGAGATTCTCTGTTCCCAAGAGCCGTCCTAATGATTTAATACCGTGGATGTTGGAACATGTAAAGTTATAGAATATTTAAATTCTAAGGTTAAAATTAAACCGTTATATATGGTTTTATCCATTTATACAGATGAAATGCAAGTTGATACTTATATACTTGAGACTGAGATCAAGTTAAGATCCAGGGACAAAGTTAAGAGAAATTTTTAATGTATAGTCTAAAATAAGACTAATTCAACCAATATGATTATGGGATCATTGGTTAAGTCGATAGATGTACGAAATTAACGCACAAGGTCCGCCGCATCGAAAGCGCGGGGATTTTGGGGGCGTTACATAAACGTTATGTTTTGGGAAGGTTGATTGAATATTAGGCTATATTTTGTGCCTAAATCAAATTATAATCTATAAAGTGTTTTGGAAGGTGCATGTAGAAGCTATACATGCAGACAAAGTTGCTAAATGAGGATGTGTTGACATATATGTGGTTAGTGTGCAAGAATCCAAAGTTGGTTTATGAAGGAAATTATGTTAAATTGGTGAAAATGCAACCAATGTGTGATTATTGGCCATTTTGGTTAATTGAGTGTCAAACGAGGCTAAACATGTAAGTTATACGTAAATACACGTGTTAGAACCAATTTGGGAACCATTTGATACATACGGCGATAAATGACCATTTCGAACGTTTTAAAACGTTAACCGGTGACCAAAATGAATTATTTGAAAAAATAGGGCCAAATGATGATTTTTAAAAGTTTCAAAGACCCACGCAAGTCAATTATATGTTATATGTGCTATGTGAAATGTTGGAATCAATAAATTCAAGTTAGGGCCAAAGATAACATCATTTTTGGAAAGAAAAATTTTTCTGATTCTGCAGCATGGCGCTGGAGCGCGGGTTTTTGTGCTGGTGACTGCATCGGGGCGCAGTGTGGATGCAAGGATCTCGCTAGGGGCGAAATCAGAGGTCGCCAGGACGCTGTCTGGCCGAGAGGATTTCGCTGGGGGCGCGATCTATGGCGTCGGGGCGCAGTCCTGCCACCTTGGAAAAAAATTAAATTTTAATTCCAAAATGCAATATTTTGATATTTAATGATAGAAACACATATGTAAACCATAATTTGATAAAAATAATCAATATGGTATATATTAATACATAGATAAACAATGTGTTATGTGATTGGGGTTATGTAACGTTAACGGGTAGCTTGTTTAGCAAGTTATGGCATGCATGTGTATGTAACTAATGCATGAACCAATATTGTGGTCATATAGGTTATAGACGGGATAATAATATACCAATTGTGATAGACGAGGACGAAGGCAAGTTTTCTAATGGAACTTTTATTTGCAGTTCTTGAACAGACATCCATGTTATTCATTTAAATTATTATGTAAAGTTCATTCACTATTGAACTAATTTGAAAAGGTCGATGCCAATCTTGATTCTAGCTAGACACATAGCATGATATATGTTGAAATCAAATGTTCATTGTTATGTGCTCCAATCCACATTGCTGTGGTGCGGATTCTATGATATGCTGTAATAGAACAACCCTACAAAAGGGGGAATAATTATAATTTTTATGACGTGGTTGCGTCGCTAGATGTTTATGTTGTGCACAATATAAAGGTACAATGGGCTAATCACCCAGAGTACACATCTAATTGGAACAACAGTCTTTTGATTAACCTGGGCAATATCATTCTATACGATTGATATTGTTCTAAACGAGTTCTTGGTTTTGTGACCGTGCAGCAAGTAAATCTTATTGTTCCAGTATTCATGTAAAGTCAATTTCTGATTCTTGTTCATATATTGAACTAATGTTGATCAGCTTATTTCAATAATCCAGTTTATTTATATTCGTTCAATTATCATGCATAATTTAATAAAATTGTTTATGACTTTCATTATTCATTTATAAGTATCATGATATTATTCGTTGTTGTACTTGTTGAGCTGTTTATGCTCATTTTTGCTTTCATTCATGATATTTCAGTTAAGTCAGAGAAGGCAGAGGGATCAGATGTGGATAAAGGGAAAGGAAAAGTCGGTCAGCCGTAGATGTATCATTAGATAATGTTGTATTATTATTATATTTTGTAATTTGTCAGCTACGACAGCTTGTATGTATAAAGGTACGTAGAACCTGGGATTAGTTATGAATTAATGTAAATTAAGTTTATTATTATTTTGTCAGATTGGATGCATGAGATAACAGGGTAGAATAGTCACGTGAGCACCGAACCCGAGGTTCAAGGGACCCGGATTTGGGGGCGTCACAGTTATAAACCTTAGGTGGGGGGGAAAAACCTTAGAATTATGACCGTAGAGAAGATAAGAAAACTCATAAAGAGTTTAAGAGATGGATTGTGGAAATTCATCAAGTAAGAAAAGTTATGTACATGTAAGAAATGATCTGATATTAGATCAAAGGAGTATGAGGATTCGAAAGATGATCCGAAAGTAAGAATTAAGCAATGATTTAGAAAAGAAGAATGAAGAAAAGAGAGTGATGATTTAGAGATACTAAATCTATGGAGTATAGATAGGAATAAGTGATCAGTTGTAAATGTGACTAAGGTAAAATAGAAGGAAATGATGTTAAGGTATAAATGAATGATTCGAGGACATTGAGGATATCTTAAGAAGATTGATCTATATGGATCTATAGTAGTAAAAATGATCGGAGTAAATAGAGATGAAATGATGGGTTAAACAAATAAGTTGAAATATACAAATGGTTGATAGAGAGACAAGGTGATGAAAGTATGGAAGTTTGAAGAATGTAGGTTGAATGAGAAGATCGAGAGATAGCATTTAGGCTATCAAATGATTTGAAGAAAGGTGACTAATAATTGTGTGTATGGTTAGTAAGCAAAAGAATGCTTAAAAGTGTGTATCTGTATAAATGATGGGGTACTACGTACCAAGGAAGAATATGTTAACGAATTTTAAGTGATGGATTATGTGTTGGCATTAAAAGTATATGCCTAAAATCTATAGAGGGGTATTTAATACTACTGTGTTATGCTAAATGAAAATGTCAAGAGAAAGTTATAAAGAAAGAACACTCCAGACGATAGGGAAGAAAATTAAGGAATTGGATCCTGCTTCCTTACAAGATGATTTATGAGTCTAATAGTAGACGATTTTGAGGAATGAATCAATGAAATTGAAGAAATCCAGAGGTAAAGAAGAAATTAAATTATGTATAAGAAATATCTGAAAGAGGATATCAAAAAAGTGATAAAAGACATCTTACAATAAGATGTTGAGTAATAGAAAGAACAATAATAAGATTGTGTAATGATCTAAAAAGATAAACTCGTAAAAGAGTTATGTGTTAAGGTATGAATTAAGAAAATTTATATTAAGTTAATAAGAAAATTAGAGGTTGTTGATTTTATTTGAGGACTCATATTAGTGGCTGAGTTGTACGATTCCTTGTATGAGCGGAAAATTTGTGCTTGGTTTTAGAACTGTTTAGCTTCCTATAGTAATATAGTGGCCGAGTTAACCAATTTCTTGTATGTGCAGGAGATTGTGTTTGGTTTGACAATCACTTAGCTTCCTATAATGATAATCGTTGAAATCTTGTGTCGTGCTATTCGCTATATGTATGTTGAGAATGTGATTCTTTTCTCATGTGTATGTCGAATAGGTAGAGGATGTTAAGTAGGTGTGTTCTTAAAACTCACATGTATGGTAAGTTCGTGACTCATATTCGTATGGTGGAACCCCTCAGCGAATGGACAATGTTGGTCTGACTAGGATAAGTTCCTCAAACCATATGGATGTGGTAAGTTCCTGAACTCATATTGTGTGGTAAGTTCGACGAACAATAGGTGGTGAAAGTTAAGAGTAGGTCATAGATAGAGATTGAAGAGTTCTCATAGATTTGAGGATATTAATAGAAATGGGGTACGACCCAGTATTATTTTCTAAATATTACTGGTAGGTTGTAATAGATAGTAATGCTTGGCATCGATGATTAGGCTATGATCTGAAACAGTATAAGGTGGATGATTGTGTATGTGGCAGCATAATTATCAAATTATAAGAGAATCGTTTAAGTACGATTATCAGAGAAGGACGTGTGTATAGGTTTTAAAGATACGAAAATCTCGGAGAGGAGAAGAAAAGAAGAAGCTGATAAACAGTATGATAAATTATCGAGAGTATGAAGATATGTTAATGGAGATGAATAAGCTTAATGAAGGAAATATTGAGGAATAAAATGACAAGGGTTAGCATGGTAGCAAATTTTACTAGATGATAAGAAATTAAAGGAAAATGGTGACACACGGCTTAGCAATTAAGTACGTGTAAGGAACATAAGAAGAAGATGGCATTTGAGTTATTAAGATCCTTGGTAAGAAATGTAAAATATGAAAAAACGAATAAGAAGATTCATAGATATCATGTATTTGTAAATCCCCACTTTAGAAGTATATGAGATAGGTGAATGGGATAAATCTCGACTTTTGTGGTCAGTATGGGATATGAACATTTATTTAGGAATGTTTCAGAATGTGATGTGCTAAGGCACTACTATTTGTGTATATATATAGATGCGTAATATTTATATGCTTTGAAGTGATTAATGTGAGCATTAAATAGTAAATGCTAGGAGAGTGATTGATTATAAGCAGAAAGAAAGATAATAACGTAAGTTTTATTTTATTTTTTTTATAAAAAAACAGGCAATGCCGCCACGTAGACAACCCCGAAACCCGAGAGCAAAAGGATCAGTTAATAATGAAGAAAGTCAGGTAGACCCGATGCAAACTTTTGTTAATATGTTAGCAGAAGCAATTCAAAACCGAACTCTAGGAAGTTCGCTGGTAAACCATTTGGCGAGCTTTAAGAGCTTTAAAATAGTAGGACCATCGGAGTTTTGAGGAACAATAGATCCGATCGAAGCTCAGACATGGATGAAAGAGATGGAGAAAGTGTTTGAAGTTACGCGTATTGCAGAGGAATAGAAGACAACATTTGCCACCTTCATGATGAATGGAGAGGCTAATTATTGGTGGAAAGCTAATAAAAATCAAGCAGGAGAAGGAATTGTTATGTGGACTCGATTTAAGGAGTTATTCTTTGAAAACTATTTTTCAAATAGTACTCAAACAAGGATGAAAGTGAAATTTTTAGAACTCAAACAGGGGAACATGACGGTAGCAGAATATGCTGCCAAGTTCAGCGAACTAGCGAGATTTGCGCCACATCAATTGGACACGGAAGAACGAAAGACAAGAAAGTTTGAACAAGGATTAAATCCATGGATCTACAGTAAGGTTTCAATTCTTCAGATCAACACATCTTCAACAATATTGGAGAAGACAATCATATCAGAAGGCGGGAGAGAATCTTTGTCAAAATATAATCAAGAGAAGAGAGGGAAGAATAGTGAAGAAGAAAATGGTAAAGGTAGTAGCGAAGGTTGTAACACGCAAAAACAAAAGAGAAACCATAAGAAATGGTGAAAATGGTCAAAGAAAAAACAAACGAAGAATATAAAGTTGTGAAATTTGTGGAAAGAACCGCATAGGAGTATGTGTAAAAGGGACAGATAGTTGTTATAGATGTGGAGGGAAAGAACACGGTGCTTTGAACTGTCCTAGTTCAAGAAAGAATAGGAAGTATTTTATTTGTGGAAGAATAGGTCATCCGTTTAAGGGATGCCCGAAGAAGGAAAGCAATGCGAGAAGTAATACTAAGAAAGTCAAGAGATATGGTGACAGGTATTTTTCGATCAATAATATAATTGTTTAGGTATTATTTGATTCGGGTACTATCTGTCTGAGAATTTCACTAAATAATTAGAATTTCTCGAAAAAAGTAGAATACTTTATCAAAATGAAGTGTCTTTAAATCAAATGATTATGTTAGAATGATGAAGAGTAAGTTGCCCGTAAAATTAATTCGGATATACGAGGAAAAAGTCAGGAAAAGAACAGATTATAAGAAAATTTTAAGTAACCTTGTAACGGTGATTCTAGGGACAGAATCATTATAAAGAGGGGTGAATGTAATGACCGAGAAAATTACGAACCCAATTTTTTTTATTTATTATTAATTATATCCATGAGTAAATATGATGTAAGAAGTATGTGTGTATGTGATAAGTTGTATGATGAGAGGTATTAAATTAGTTAATTAAATTAATTAACTAAAGAAGGAAAAATATTTCAAGAGAAGCTTATATGATAAAATCACAAAGCTTGAATGTTGGCCTTGTATGACAATTAAGAAGATGTATAGTGAACAAGTTAATTACTTGTATGAATAATGAGAAAGAAGAAACAAGTGAATTATTTAAGATAATCCAATATGGGAATAATTATTTGTGTATGGTTAACTATATTATAAACTCAATTTGATGATAAGGGTTAGTGAATGAATTAATTTAATTAAGTCAAAGTACTTGTATTAATATGTGTTAGGGTTTTATTAAAACAAACCCAAGAATTGGTAAGTGATAGTGTTGTGTAAGCTAATTTAATTAAGGAGTCCAATGAACATATAAATAGCAAGTCTAATTGGATTATATAGTAAGTCCAAATGATATATTAAACTAGGTCCAATAAAATAACCTAGTAGCCTATATAATTTAATTAAACATTGATCCATGTAATAATTAAACAAGCACAATGCTTGATTTAATTAAATGTAACATAAGTTATTTAATGTTAGCCCAATGTGTTAAATAAAATTGAGCCCAAACAATTTAATTGAATGAGCCCAATAGAATGTATTCTCAAGTCCAATGTGGAGCCCAAGTAAAGTCAAAATTTTGGTCAATGTATTTATATATATATATATATATATATATATATATATATATATATATATATGTATCATGTATATATGATGACACTCAAGGTTTACTCATTAACTTGGTTATTTTCAATAACCCAAGTTTTAATTAACTTTTCTTTAATTAACTATAATTATTTTCTTCCACTTGGCCCAACGAATATTAATTCTTACTTTCAAATACCTTTAAACCATTTATTAGATTTTTCTCTCTATCCCCATAATTAAGTTAATCACTTAATTAATTCAAATCTTTAATCTTGCTTCACAATGCCAACTATTCAAACTTTGTTAATTAATAACAGAAGCTCAAATCACATAACATGCAGTTAACTCAATAAAATATTTAATATTGTCATTCAAGACTATCGTTCAAACTTGTTAATTTAATAACATAATCTTAAATCATATTTTTTCTGATTAATTTTTAAATGAACAGTAACTTCGCCCCAGCGCCGACAGAGCTCGCTGGCCGCGCAATCTTCTGGGTCGATAAACAGTACATTGCGACCCCAGCGCAATGTTTAGTACAAAACATGGCGCCGATTGCCGATTTTTAATTTCTTCATCTTAACTCCAATTGAGCTGAAATTTGGATCACATCTAGACCTTACTACCTAGTATTTTACAAAAAATACTAATTACCTCATTTGAATTCTTAAAAATAAAGATACACTAGCCCATAGGAGGGTTGTTCAACACGTTTCCAGACTTAGAAAAATTTTCAACTTCAAAATCAACATTTTACCAACTTTGTGATTTTTGGCCATAAGCTTTAAAACTTCGTTCCGACACTTGACATAGTTCATATAACCTATATATGACATGTCTAGACTTTCAAAACGATAAAACTTCGCACGAGGCAATTTTTGTCCGTTAAAATCCAATTCGAATCGAAACGATCGATTTCGATCGTTCGAATCGCCATTTCGCTCAAATTGAAATCCGTTGATTACCAAAACGATTCCAACATGTGTAATAACATAACACTTAATCATTTGACTCAATTTCACATCTAATTCCTCAAAATTGCCAAAAATCACACGTTGACGGCATTTTCATCAAAATTTCATGAATTTCTCATTTCCAACTCTTAGGCTATTCTTGGCCCCTCAATGTAAAACTTGATTCTAACTTAACACATAACACATATAGCATACAATAGACTTACATGATCCTTTTAAACGTCTATAAATTTTCATTTGAATTCTTTTTTTCCAAAATAACTCGTTTTAGGTGTCGGCAAACGTTTTTAAACGTTTAAAATTTTCAATTGTCGTCATAGACGCCAAATAACTTCCAAATCAACTCTAACACGTGTATTAACATCAAACTTAGATTTTTAGTATCATTTGATCACCAATTACCCATAATGGCCAAAATTCACATATTAATGGCATATTATCAACTTTTCATATTTCATCTCTTAAACTTCACTTAATTCCTTAAACTCCACACACCACATAGGCTACCACATACACATTTAACCACCTTGTAAGTCTATATCACTTCTATATGCACGTTCTAATGCACTTTACAGATTATTACGTAGTCTATACACAAAGTATAACCTAATATTGTATTAATTCTTTCACAAGTCATACCTTTCTTCCATTTATGAACTTAGAATGATATCTAGTATGAAATTTCACATATTTTCCTTATGATCAATACATTCAACTAGGTTTTCATCAAAACTAATAACATATAACACATGATTCTCCCATAAATCATGGTTTTAGCTTTGAACATAAACATGAATTACATATCCTCCTTGTTCTAGCAAATTTAAGCTTAGGGTTTCATGAAATAACTCACATATAACTCATAAGCTTACATAATCTTACTTCTATCCATGAACACATGCATGGCTACTCATAAATTCCAACTTTAAGCACTTGAAACACATAAATACAAAATCTTTAAACTTGAACATGATTATACCTTCAATATGCTCTCTTCCATCTAGCTTCAAAGCTTGCTAGAGCTTTAATCTTTACTCTAATGGCTATCTTCTCTCTTTCTTGAACACTTAACAAGCAACTCTTCCATGGCTTTCCTTAACCCTAGCTTCCTCTCTCTTTCTCTCTTATGCAACCTTGCTAGCCAACTTCGAATGAACTAAGAAGAATAAGGCTGAAAACTTAAAACATATACATATAGAAGTGATATGCATTTCCAACAACTAACCAACCTTGGTTAGTTTAACTCATGCATGGTTAAGGGGCATTTATGTCATTTCTCATGATTAGCTAAGGATTTAATAGTCATTAAACCATTTAGGACACATATGTCATTCCTTAGATTGTCAAGGGCATTTTAGACCTTAATCACAAAATCTAGAGATTTATAATTCTCAATAAATCATATCTTATTCATTTTCAATCCATTTCAATTCCATTTTGATCCAAACTTATTTCCTTAGACTTGACTTTTATTTCTTAGTCAAATATTTCATAAATGGTTTGTCCCATATCGCTTGTCACACTCCAAAAATTAAATTTCATTAATTAATCATTAATTCACAATATATGCCAAAATTCCATATTATTCCCTTAACTCCAATTTCCGACATCTCAATCTAGTCAATTTGCTCCTTTGTCCATAAGTCACTTCCTTGAACAGCTAGCCTTACTTAAATTACCAAAAATCCATATATTAAATCATATAATTCATAACACCTTAAATACAACTTTACGTTCTTTCCTTATTAACTTAATACTCATAATGCTAATTCTCAATATACATGCCATATACATTTCATCTAATCACATTCAGGGTATTACATTTCATATTTATACCTCATAACAATTATTTTCTTCTTTAAATCCATAAATATCAATTTCCTTATAACATCAAAACATTCCAAAATCCTTAATCATATTATTCCTTTAATCCTTTAATATACCAATTTGGTACAACTGCTCATTCTTTTCCTATCATATCATATATATACATAATCAATTTAATACCTGCTGACACCTAACAACGTGTCTTACAATAATTCCTTTCAAATTGCCTTAATGTAGGCATTACTATTAATCATTTATCTCAAATTCATTATATTACCATTTGATCCTCAAAATTCCTTTTTATCATAATTTCATAATATGCTACAATGTTATTACACTTTACATAATTAACTAATCCATATTTGTTCTGTAGACCTTTATTTATCACAAGAGTCCCTCGTCACCAGATCAACCACGTAGGTCCTTTCTAACATATTGATTAAATAATACATTATATTTAATCACATATTCATGTATCATATCTTTCTAAGCCAGGTTTTAATATTTTAACCTTTACTTAACTAACTGGAATTCTTATTTAAAATCCTGAAAAATCCTGGGGTGTCACAATAGTTCCATTAAATTACCTTATCATATGTATTATATTACTACCTTTTTTATTTCACATTCCTATCCAATTCATGGACAAGAATATATTATTAGCCCAAGTCTTATCATACTTGTTATAGCTCATCAGTACCTGTTCATTTCAGGCATTAGCATTTTCATCGCTATCTCTTTTATACATAAACTTTATTTTATCATAACATTTCCTACTCCCGCCCCTTCACTTTCCATTTCCAATAGTTACCTCTTACCTCCATTAATTTATGATACGGTCTACATATTATCAAGTAATCAAATTCTTTAAAATTAAGTATTATAACATTCTTCTTTTTAGTTATAAGACTTTATATACCACAATCTCATCCCTTCTTCATCATCCTCTTATTTCTTACCTTCCTGCAATTCTGTTCCTATATATATCTAACTTATAAATTTATTCATTTATAGGGTTACTAAAACATCCTGTTTTCATAACTATTCTACTAACCTCCCCGCATATATTTCTTTGTGCCTTTTTTTAACAAAAAGTCTCACCTTCTCATCACCTATGAAATTATATATATCCACATAATCAATTTTCTATATATTCCCTCTTCCAAATCTAGGTAAACACTTTGACCTTATCTTTATTTTAATATTTTTTTTTATTAAATCCCCTTATATAAAGTTCATCAAATACTAATATCACATTGATCATTTAAAGGTCACGCTTACTAGCTTCATAAATATTCGGGTTATCACAGTTTTAATGGCAGAATGGTGGTATTTTACCTAAATATCCCTTATCTCATGCACTTTAAGCTTTCTGGTGAAAATTTGGCTGGAAAAACGAGCGGGTGGTGTGTTTAATTGTTTGAGATTAAATTTAGGATGTATTTAATCGAAAGAATAATTTAGGTTGAAAATCAATTTTTGAAAAAAAAGAGTTCAAATTATATTTTAGTCTTGAAATTTTAAGGTGAAGACACCAAAAGAGTCAAATTATTTTGCTCTCCTAGATGAGAAATTCGTAAGTTGAATTAAAATTAGCAAAAAAACAATTATGAGCCTTTTGGTTGGAAGAAATTAAAGGCAGAAAGGAATGAACATTCTGACCAAACATTCATTTCCGATATTTAGTATGCTAAGTGATGAGGGGGAATTATACCTACGAATCAAGCACTTTTGGACTTGGTATGTTGTTATTTCTAAGTATTTTTAGTGCATTTTATCTTGTTTTTATGTTGTTTTGTAGGAAAGTGCAAAGGAGGGACAAAATTGGAATTTCTGAAGAAGCAGTGGCATTTTGGTAAATAACTCGAAGTTGAGCGCGGGGGCTTTAAAATGAAAGCCGGGGCTTTCAAAGCAGTAGGTGCGTCGCGCACAGTTTTGCAGCTGGACGAATTTTGTTGGGTTTTAATAGGGTTTAGACGAAATTAAACCTAATTTTGGGTAGGGGATTATAATCAGATGTAAGGAGGCAAGACGGAGGATTATTATTCAACATAGAGAGAAGATCACAATTGGAGACTTGGAAGATCAAGGAGCCACTCAAGGAGATCAAGACGGAGGATTGAGGAGACAAGAATTCCTGTTTAGAGTGTTTCTTTTCTCTTCCTTTTCTCAGTTTTGTAATCTAAGATGATGAGTTTGATATTCTTAGTTTTTGATTTCATTATGAACTAATTCATCTATTAAGGCTACAATTGAACCTTTTATTAGTATGAATTAAATATCTATTATGCTTCAATTATTGATTCATTCAGAGTTATCTATCATGTTTTGTGTGTGATTGATAATTGTTTGGCCAACAATTAGTGAGATATCTTAGATGAATTCGGAAGATGAAATCTAGGGTTAGATTTTAATGTGATAGCCTGTATTCTTGGTTATTTGGGGAATTGAATAACTAGGGTTGTGTATGGAATAGGAATATATCAATATGATGCATGTGACCTATGGGGAATTGGATTTTAATGTGTTTATTTCTCTTATTTTGCATAGGAATATAGCAAGATAATCGAGGTAAATATTCTTATGTGATCATTGGAAAAGATCTAGTAATTATTCATGAATTCCTGGTCAATAACTTTAATGGATTTTATAATTGAAAATATAGAGGATAGGTTCATATGAGGTAATTGGGGATATTGTAGTCTTAAGTTTTAAACATCTGATATTCAGTTTCGTGTTAAATTTTAATCTTAGTTTTAAGTTAATTTCCATTATAATCTTCATTGGTGGTTGTTTAAATATAATCAAGTTGATATGAATTTCGTTTTGAATAATTACAAGGCATAAGTCTCTGTGGGTTCGACACTCAATTTACTTCTATATTACTTGTTGACCGTGTGCACTTGCGCGTTATTATCGTTGTACAAAACGCCCAACACTAAGGGGATGTTTTGATTGGAACTTAATGAATCTGAATGGCTGAATCGATCAGCCATTCAGTGTGTTTGTTTGGAGATGAATGAGGCTGAATGGCTGAATCAGTCACATTTTTGGGCTGAATGACTAAGTCTAATTTTTTTTGGCTGAATGGTTAAGTCCTAGCCGAATGAAGTAAAAAAAAAATATTAAATATTATATTAAGTAATATTAAATAAATTTACAACAAATTTGAATTTTTTCAGAGGGATAAAATAATAAAAATATGTTATTAAGATATTTCAGACATATCACTTATCAAACAACTTTTTTCATTCAGTATTCAGAAATCTATTTCATTCAAATTACTTAAACATTTAGAACTATTTCATTCAGTTTTTATCAAACACCTCCTAAGCTTGGTTGAAATGACCGTTTCGACGGAATCACGTTTCTTTTGTTCTTTAGAATTATGATTCTTCCTTAATAAATCATAATTCTAATAAGTAAATGAATGGGGAAAAAAATGTTAAAGAGAAAAATACCCTCACCCATATAAATAAATAAATAAATACATATAAATAATATAATATATATAATATTATATTTTTAATATGTATTATATTTGTTTTATATTATATTATAACTATATATATAAATATATAGAATATCTAATATAATATATATTATTATGTGTATTAGTATATATTATATTTATTTTATGTTATATTATATTAAAATAATAATAATATTTTAATATGTATTATACCTAACTTTTAAATAATATATAAATAAAATGATACGCTATTATTCAATTTCATCCTCCGTCCAGCCACACTGTCCGTTACTACAAAAGAAAGGTTTCTTCTACCCAATTATACCGCCTTCTAACAAACGCGGATAAAAGGAAAACAAAAAGGAAATCAAATTTCTCAGAAAAACAAGCACAGAAAAAATGTTCCTTCAACCCAAATAAATTCCACCTATCTTCTTTATTGTTTATCAGTTCATATTTTGCCAATTTAGATGCACACGACCAAATTGTGATTCATGTATCCAAATAAATTCTATCTATTTTTCTCTCTTAAAGTGGCCTGCATTCTAGCTTTCTCCGCCTAATGGAGTTGGCATGCTGAATCAATTGAGCAAAAACAGAAGAGAGTAAAACCCTAGAAGTTGTACAACCATGGAAGGTATAAATACGATTTTATCCCCTTCTTTTGTGAAACCCTTTTATGGAATATAAATTCTTTATTAGAAGGTTTAATCAGGCAATTTTTGTTCATCAGAATGTATCATTATGGTTTATGCATTTGGTTAATTGGGTTTTTTCTGACGTTGATAATGTTATTTGAATGCTTGGAACTCTGATTTTGTTTTTGCCCTTTTGTTGTCGTTGTTTATGTTTTAATTAATTTATTTGACAATGTTTCTGCATTGTAGTGATAGTCTTCTGGAATTCAACTATGTACCTATGTTGTATAGCAAAAGTAATTGTTGCTGTTTTGTTGCTTGACTGATTTGTAAGGACTAGGTTATAAAAATTATACAGTATTAAACACCCTGGACTGAATTTTTTGATTTCCTGTTGAGGCTTATCTGTAAATGGTTATGTTTTTTACATATGAGAAATCATGATAAATGTTTAGGGTTTTCTGTATAGGATATTATTTGTTAAAGGTTTTGGATGTCTCTTTGGATTGCCACTTTCTATGTGTTACAGGAAAACATATTTAGATGTTGCTGTGGTTGTCAAACCCCCAAATATGCAGAAGGTTGGTGAGCCGTAAAAATTTATTTCAGAAATAGTAAACTTCCTGTACAGGTATGATTATCAAATATAAAATGGAAGACGAAGAGTAAGTTGACTGGGGATGATTTAGAGGGAGCGGCTAAGGGAATTTTATGGAAAGGCATTTTAGGCTTGTAAAGTTTGGTCATTGATACTGTGCCTTTTCTTTTTAGCTACATCAGTCTATTATATTATCTTTATTTCCTTTTTTTTTCTTTCTACTTTAGTAAGGAATTCATACTTGGATAGTTATTTCTTTGTAATGTATCGTGGTAGGTATAGGTTTTTGTAGGGGCACTGGGGAAGTTCCCTGGAAAGTGAGGGGATTTTGGAATTTGGACTCTTTATTTTTTTATGATAGGTAGGGTACCACCCCCTGGCAGCTTTCTATCAAGAAATTAATACTTATTAAGTAAAGTAAAACAGAAGAAAGAAAGACGGAGAGAAATCTGAATATGGCATATAAAAGTTAGATCTGCTACACAATAAATGAAGATGTCAATGGTTTACGGAAGGCAGTTGGTCTTTACCATTCTGATTATAAGGTAATGGTGAAATAGGCAACGTTGTAACCATATATCGTGCTCGAAATATGTATGGTGGAGGAAGTAGTAAAATGATGAAACTAACAAGAAAGTAACTACAGCTTGGTATTCTATTTTGATCTATTGCGGTGCCTTGCTTTTCAGATCATAGTAGAAGTATCTGATTGTCACAGAAAGCACTTGATAAATGTGATCTTTCTTAGATTATACATCTTCTAAGAAATGTGGATTTTTTGTTTTTTCTTTGTGTAGTGTTGCTTAGGTGATGCTGGGATATGTTATTATAAAGTTCTGGAGGTTTTACGTGACATGGAGGTGGGGAGACAAGAGAGGGGAAGAGACCTTATACCTCATTGCATTTTGTGGATGATTTGGAGGGAATGGAAATAATGATGATTTGGTGAGAATGGAAATATCATGAAGATTTGCAGAAAATGGAAAAATCGATGCTTTGAAGATAAAGAGAAACTTTGCACATTCGTTTAATCTCTTGTTCTTTGGTACCATGAAATGTTCCTGGGCTTGTTTGGACTTTCTTGAGGTTCTTGGGGGAGTTTTCTTACAGAGCTTAGGTAGTAGTATTTTTTTTTGGATGGTTACTTTGTGTAGAGAGCTGTTAGTTATATTTTCATTACTTATCAAAAAAGAAAGAAAAAAAGAAAAAAGAAGAAGAATAAACAGTATTTTAAATATTAAAGTTGAAGAAGGGAGATTTAGAGTTCAGACAACCTGCCAGTTAATTTTGTTGATGGTACAATACAACTGCTTTCACTTACTTCTCCCCTTTTCTGTTTGCGAATATTGCCACTTAAGTTTCCATGTTAATTCTTAAGCAACCTTTTTTTTTGAGTTGAAGCAAAGTTGACAGCTTCACTACTATTGGCAGATCTGATACATAATTCTGATGAAACTGCAATTATCACTTCTGTGAAGTTTATTTTCAAATCCGTTTAAAGAAGAGTATACCTTGTGTAAAGAACAATTAAATTTGACGTGTAGTTATCTCTCATGTCAAACAAGAAAAAAGAAGTCCATGTTTATCATATTCTGATGAATAATATGAATATGGCTTTGAGCTTCTATATTTCCTTAAACCCTTTATGCACAAGTGAGTTGGAAATGGTAAACTCACTGATTGAATTGATAAAATATCAGTTTGTTTACGCAATAATAATGTTTTGTGCTATTTAGTATAAGAGACCTAATAGTCCAAGTTTATTTTTATAGGTTGGATGTGTTTGATGAATGATGAATTAAATATTTTAATATCTTAAAATTTAGACTGGTGGAAGATATGCAAGTCGGTGTTTTTCAATCATTAGATTTTCTTATTTTTTTGGGTGATTACTGTTGTGGACTCATAATTTCTTCACGCTAAAGACTTGGATATTCTTTTTGAAGGGCTTTGTTCTTCAATTGGACATCTTTACTAACAAAAGCCTTACCTTTCCAACTATTACATGACGTCGTCTTCATTTGAAGAAATGATTACTCTTTAGTTTTCTGCAGTTTTAACTGATTTTTTGATTTGCAGTCTATTGGGATTGTTGTTGTTGTTCCTCCCCCCTTCTAATTTTTTATGGATTACTTATGTTGTACGAACTCTTTGAATTAATCTCAACAAACATGATGGAAAGATCTTCAAAGCTCCAAATCAGTTGCTAGGGAAGGAAGATGAACATAGGAAAATTTTGAATTTAGTCTGTACTAAATATGTATTTTATTATGATATTAATTCTTTATAATGACTATTAGAGAACATGGCTATTAGGTAATATAAAAAAAAAGAAAAAAGATTTTTTCCCTGGTTAGGATATCTTTAGCTGGCTTATGTATTTGAGATTATATGATGTTGATTCAGATCCATAGTATGGCATTTCATGCCTTACAAATTAGAAATTACTTCCTTGTATTAATTGGGTACTTCTTTCTACCCAACTACCCATGTGCATGTTTTGTGAAATATAAGGTATCTTTAACAATATCTATTAGTCATTGTTGGTGATTTAACATATTAATTGGTGATTGCTGTGGTCATGAACTTATGATGTTGTCATTACTTCGTATTAATTGGCAAGAGAATCAGTGAGCTTAGATGTTTTGAATTGGCTACATATTCGTTTTTCAGTTTCTATAGAAAAATAGCGAAGTTTAAATTATTGGGTGATAACGTGGCATATGTGAGGCATAGAAGTAATGCATTGGGGCTTATTGAACCGAAACTGTGACATAAGGAGTTTAATTTATGTGACAACTTCGTCTCGATAATATTTATATCAGCTGATGATACTGCCACAGCATTGTCTTGATATCTGCTATAATATGGTTCCACGCTACCATGAAGAAGCGACATTGTTTGATAGACTTGAGCACCATACACATGCGGCTGATGTACATATGTGGTCCTTGCTTCTTTAATCAGCTGGTAGTCTTGTGATTCTTTGATCTACGTGGGACTGTGGGAAGCCCATCTAATTGACGCCTTTCTTTTCCTTGGATCTCCAATCTCACTTTTCTATCTTCAATCTATGAGAACTCATGGCCTCTTGAAGACTTTGGTCCAACTCAAAATTTCACAAATATCTGTAAATTTCAAAAGTTTGGACCATCTTATATTTGTCATTTTTGTTCTTTTGGTCACGTTCTATAGGCTATGTATCTGATTCTATTATAATAAATACATCTCATGTCTCTCTCTCCGACCAATGATCATTTGTCATTTTGGTTCTTTTGGTCACGATTTGTAGGCTATGTATTTTTTTTTTTTTAGATAATGTGGAGTTTCCCAACCGCAGTCGGACTAATCTCCCCAGCCCGGACCAGCCCTTCTAAGATCCGTGGCCCCGTTACCTGTTCTTATGGGAAGGTATAACTGTTGTTGCTAGTGGGACTCGGACCCAGGACGTCCGAGTTTACGGCTAGGCTATGTATTCTGATTCTATCGTAATATATATCCATCTCATGACTAAACAGATAAAGGGAGAGATCCATTTACAGCTTGCCCTTTGGTTATATCGTACTAATATTTGAGCAGTATCTCTTGGTCGCCAATGGAGTATCTCTTGGGTACATTTACTCTTGGTGTTAGTGGATCCCTTTTCTCTGTGTGTGTGTGTATATATGTATGTGTGTGTATGTATATATACTTATAAATACATACATACATACATACATATATTTATATATGTACTCCCTCCATTCCTAATTGTACGATTCATTTTAGCTTTTTGAACTCGATTCACAAAATTCTATAATTCAAATTGATGTGATTTTAAGGACATTCTATTGCGACTTGATGTTGGGTGAATTTGATCCTTGCTCCTCTTTCTATGCTAGGGGAAAGGGTAACCATTGGGCTATGCTCTTTGCCCTTTGGTTATATCGTACTAATATTTGAGCAGTATCTCTTGGTCGCCAATGGAGTATCTCTTGGGTACATTTACTCTTGGTGTTAGTGGATCCCTTTTCTCTGTGTGTGTGCATATATGTATGTGTGTGTATGTATATATACTTATATATACATACATACATATATACATACATATATTTATATATGTACTCCCTCCATTCCTAATTGTACGATTCATTTTAGCTTTTTGAACTCGATTCACAAAATTCTATAATTCAAATTGATGTGATTCATTTATGTTTTGAAAACAATAAATAATGTAATTAGTAATACTTATTTAAAAAAATTAATAACTGTATTATTTAAAATTTAATTAATTCATGTCTATTTTAAATTTAAAAATTTTCTCAATTTGACTTCAAAACTACTCCTTTGACTATGGATATAACTTCTCAATATAACTTCTTTTAGTCCTATTTTGTTTTGGGAATGAGAAAGAAAGCACAAAGAAATATGTGGCCTATGATACAACAATAGGGTGCATGAGGATTCAGTAGTCATATGAGTTATATAGTGACTGTAAGGGCTAGTTAGAATTGCATTCAATAAAAAAATTTAAATTTGAGCTTGCAATGTGGAGACTGGGGATTTTCACAATTGCTTCATATTCATACCATCAAACTTTTTGTGGCAATAGGCAAGTTAGTTTATCCTAACTAATGGCTTGTAAAAATTTAACTGCTACTAATGGTTTAATAGCTATTAGCGGAATCCTGTTAATTTATGTTATGAATAAACTGTGTTATGTTTATTTTTGCTTTCTATAAACATTCAGCTTTCATTAATTTTTGTGATATTATGACTCTAATTTGTTAAAATGGTTATTATAATTTTCAAATGTATGACCGGAATTAATTTTCATACTTCTATTCGTCATCTTTAGAGTTATTTTGACATTTGTCTTAGCTTTTGTTGTTTTTTTTAATTTTAAAAATGAAGATCTCCAATGTTGATATGTGGTCTACAGAATACTGTTTTTTCTTTCATTACATTCCAACTTATTCCCAGTAAGCTTTTATAGTTTGTTTTGTTAGAGACGAAGGCTATATTTGGACTGTGACGCCTCCAAACATGGGTCCCTTGAACCACTGATCCAATGCTCATGATACCACTCTGCCATTCAATCCCATCCATTCATTCTGAATAATAAAACTTAATTTACATTAATACATAACTATCCCAGGTTTACAGACCTTTATACATACAAATCATTTACAAGCCTGACATATTACAAAATATAATATTTACAATGACTCTATCACTATGCATCTATTGCTTGCTGGCCTTTCCTTTTCCCTTATCTGTTCCTTACCCCTCTGCCTGTTCGGGTGTAGCTGAAATACCATGTTAAAGCAAGGGTGAATATAAAATAGCTCAGCAAGTACATAAACAATTAATGACATGATATTTTTGAAACAATGAAAGAGAATCATTTACAATGAAGCTGAATCATTAATAGTTCTGTGACTGAACATGGAAATATAACATGAATCTTTGCATGATTAGCTTGAAACATGAACTTGTTTGCTGTATGGTCACAAGACCAAGAACTTGTTAAGAACAATACCATTCATAAAGACTGATACTGCCCAGGTTCACTCATAAGACTGCATTTTATTTTAGATGTGTACTCTAGGTGATCAGCCTATCGTACCTTTACATTTTACATTGTGCATAACATAAACATCTAGCGACGCAACCACGCCATAAACATGTATTTCTTTCTTTACTTTTATTCCCCTTTTTATTAGGATTGTTCTGTTACAGCATTTCATAGAGTCTGCACCACAACAATGTGGATTTGAGGACATAACAATAAATATTTGAATTTAACATGAATTATTACATATGTCTAGCCAGATCAAAATTGGCATCGACCTTTCTCAATAACAGTTCAATAATGAATGAACTTTAAAATGATTCATCATGAATGCATAACATGTATAAATGTTCAAGAACTACAAAAGAGAGTTCAAAAAGAACACTTGCCTTCGTTCTCGTTTACCTCAACTGATAAAATCTTATCCCGTTTATGTCCTACATAACCATAATATCGGTTCATGCATTAATTACATACACATGCATGCTATATCTTGTTATACAAGATACTCTTTACCTTTACATAACCTTAACACATCGTTAATTTATATCTTAATACATACCACATTTATCATTTTTTTCAATTTATGGCTTACAATACATGTCTCTATCATTTAATATCAAAACATTTCATTTTGGATAAAAATAATTTACTTTTCAAATTTCAGAACATCTCGCCCCGGCGAGATGTTTAGTGTTAAACATCTCGCTGGCCGCGAGATGCTCTCGGTCCAAGCTCGCCCCGGCTGAACTCGCTCTGCTGAGGTCTTCATAGAGCATTGCGCCCCGACGCATTTTCCAGTTCAAAAGACTACACCCCGGCGAGGTCCTGCAGATTTTGAATTTTTTTTCCTTCCAATTTTAATGTTATTTTTGGCCCCTTTTTATAAAACTTGATTCCAAAACATGATTTAGCACATATAACATGTATATGACTTGCATGGTCCTTCAAAACATTTAATTTTTTTTAAATGATTTCATTTTTCCAAAAAATTCGTTTTAGGTGTCGACGAACGTTTTTAAACGTTTAAAACTCACATTAATCGCCATAAGCACCAAATGACTTCCAAAACGACACTAACATGCGTATTTACATAAAACTTAGCTATTTAGCTTCATTTAACCTTTAATTACACAAAATGGTCAAAAATCACCTTTTGGTGGGATTTTGCTAACTTTCAAAACTTTAGACTTGAACCCTCCTTGAGTTCTTAAACTTTATACCTCATATACATTAACATATGCTCTTTTAGCAACTTTTGAATGCTCATATAACTTCTACATGCACCTTCTAAAGCACTTTACAGATTATGATGTGGTTTACATCCAAATCATAGCCTAATATTGTATTTTCTTAAACAAGTCTTGCTTTTAAACCATTAGTGAATCTTTGATGCTATCTAGCATGAATATATGCATGCTTCTTACATGATCAACACTTCCAACTAGGTTTTCATCACTTCTATTGACATATAACACATGATCATCCATAAATCATGCTTCCTAGCTATAAATACATGCATGAATAGTTCACCACCTTTGAAATACAACTCTAGCACTTAGGGTTTCATCATATACCAAACATATAGCACATAACTCATAAATCTTACTTCTAGCCACAAATACATGCATGGTTTCACATGTTCTTGAATCTAAACACATAAAATATGAGTTTTAAAGCTAGAACTCCTTTATACTTTCTATGAGCTCTCTTTCTTCTTGCTACAAAGCTTGTTAAAGAAGAATTCTCCACTTTGATGACTTAATTTTCTTCTCATGAACACTTTCTCTTGAAATCTTGCAAACCCTAGCCTTCTCTTCTTTTCTCTCTTATAAAGTTCACACTTAGCAAGAAATGAAGATGATCAATAGCTAATACCTATCTATACTTGGGAAATATATACATACATGTTTTGTATGTATTTTCCTAGCAACTAACCATGCCTAGTTAAGTTTAACTCATGTATGATTAGGGTATCTAAGTCATTTCACATTACTAAACAAGGCTAAAATAGATATTGAAGCATTTTAGGACACAAATTTCATTTATTAAATTGTCAAGGGCACTTTGGACCTTTGTCAATTTCTCTAGATAAATTAATTTCAATTAATTCCCATTTTGCTTATTTCTTAACCAATCCAAGTCCTTTTTGATCAAGACTTGTTTCATTAGGCTTGAATTTTATTCTTTAATCAAATAATACATACAGGCTTGTCCCAAAACACTTGTCACATTCCAAAAATTTAATTTCATTAATTAATTATCTTATTTACAACATTTACAATTTCCATGCCCTTACATGGACTGTGCTTGAACCGGAATTCTTAACTTTTGTCCTTATGACATACATTTATCAATGTTTACACTATAAGTGTTTTTTTGCCGTCAATTCTGTCATTTGGCTGATGAGATATGATATAAGTGATACTCGTTAAATTTTATATTATTAGCATAGCTATCGCCTATCGCAACAGAGACTAATATTGTTTTTTTTGTTTTAAATTTAATAGAGTCGCTTGACGTTTATTCTGATGAGAATAACACTTTTCCAGAGAAGAAATCAAAAAGAAAGGTCAAGACACCATCCCAGATTGAGGCTTTAGAGAGCTTATATAATGGTATTGTATGAAAGCTCTTACTGTCATAAATCATGTTATTGTATACTTCTAAATAATGTATTATTTGCAGAAATAATCATGAAATATTATTGCTTTTACTTTTTGCAGAACACAAATATCCTTCCGACTCCTTGAAATTACAACTCTCAGAGGTTGTAGGATTGACAGAAAAGCAAATTTCTGGGTGGTTTTGCCACAGAAGGTTGAAGGACAAGAAGTTAAAGGATGACACTTATGCACATGGTAGACAAGATCGCTCAAGTGGGGTCATACAGGACCGTGGGAGCGGACTTAAGCAGGATTCATGTGGCAGCACAAAACAAGGAGAGTACAAGCATAATGATCCAAGGGAAGTTGAAAGTAGGAGGTTTACTACCGGTGAAGAATTCCCAGGTGCAGACATCACATACGAGCTTGGGAGTCATTATATTCAAAATCATAGCAACACAGATGATACATCTTCAGGAAGTAGCGCCCCTAAGGATTGTTATTTTCCTCAAAACACTGTTCCTCTTGGTGTTGTGACGTCAAGAAATATGACACGAAAAGGAAACATTGTGCCTATAGATGTGAAGGGTTCACAAGGCAGGACTGGGCCTTCAGGATGTTTGAAAGTAAAGGGTCACCTTGAGAATGCAGCCATTACTTCGGTTATGAGGCAACTGGGAAGACATTACAGAGAGGATGGTCCACCACTTGGTGTTGATTTTGAGCAACTTCCACCTGGTGCATTCGAGTCTCCGACTAGGGATCCATTTAATGGTAAGTAGTTACACACTTGTTGTCTCTTTTTTTTTTACCTATATATATATATAATTTTTTTTATTTATAAACAATTATAAGAAGTTTTCACTTGCCTCTTATCTTTCAGAATCCATCCTCATTTCAAAGTTAAATTTTGTGAATTTTACATAGTTTTGTCTTTGCTTGAGTATATTTTTGTCTCTACTTGAGTGGTTTCTTATTAACTTCTTTCTTCTCTTTTATATACTAATTTTTGGGTTAGGTTTTACCCGTCACTTTTTTTTCTTTTTTCTTCATAAACAGAGAGAATACACTGAACCTAGAATTCGTGTAACGCATTGTGTCCCGGGATTTCAAAATCTTTTCTTTTCTTATTGTTCTCTATTTTCTGGGAAATGATTATTTTTTTGGGTTTATGACATTATTTTTTTTGGGGGGGGGAGGATGCACTATATCTTCGGCATATTTGTCAAATCTTGAATGGAATCTTTTATCGTTTTTCGTGAATCACGCAAAAGATACAAAAATGTGATAATAAATATCTAAACATACAGGGAAAAAAATTATTAGACAATTAAGCATAGTAGCTTGGGTATAATGTAAAAGTAGTTAAATACATATTATTATTTAAATCGTTAAATAGTAGAGAAATGCTCTAAATTTGAGTATTGATTAATATTCGTTATTATTTAAGTAATATTTTATAAAGTAATAAGAGAATGAAAATTTATTTCATCTTTGAACTACAAAACCCAAGGAGAATGCCCCAAATTAGCAAGTGGAGAGAAAAAGTTGATTCTAAAGCTATGTATCAAGTTTCCTTGTGTGAAAAGTGGCATGAGAATAATAAAGTGAAATTTTGTAGGAGAAGATATAAGAATCTCTTAAAAAGTGTTTTATAGCTCATCAACTTTTATAGAATGTGTGAACACTAAAAACCGTTGTATATTGGAATGGTAAAAGGCTTCAAAGTCTTGTTTTAACCATTTTGTATGTCCAAAAAAAATTCTTTAAAAATGTAATAAATCATATCTGTTTGTGCAAATATGATTCTGTCTTACATCTGTCTTACTGTATTGAATTACCTTCATATCATCTTATATCGTATCATTTGCGTGTATGGTACGATTTTGATAACTATGATCTTGATATTTGAAATCTTTCCTTAATTTCTTATTGTTTTCTATTTTAAGGAGAAAAACTGTTGATTTTTGTAGATCTATCACAATAGAAGGATTATTTGTCAAAAGATTGACATTTAACCTTATAGAGATTCCTCTGGTCCTAGTTTAACTGTATCAAGTTATGGGAGATATATTTTGGAAATTTTAGTTTTAAATGATACTGGCAAATTATTGTTTTCTTGAGAAGTTCATGGGAAGTTGCAAGGGTTGGAAATTTTATGAACAACAAAAATTTACGGTTCCCCCATTTTATTCCACTCATAATCACATACATAGTTACGTCAGTTACATATATAGGTACAAATTTTGTTTGAATGTAGGGATACGTACTTTGAGAGCTAAACACATTACAAAAACAAATTTGGAACCAGTAAAAAGCGGCAATGTGCAGATTCAGTACATGGTAGCCTTCTCTATCCCCTTTCAGTGTTTTGGAATTTAATTAGATTGTTGCTCCACTTTGAAATTATTTGAGTTGGCATCGCATGAACCCTGACATGTTAATGGGTCAGATCATGATTTGCTCTGACCCAACTTAAATTCTTGGATCAGAGTTATATTATTTTTGATCAATTGATTTGCTAGTATTAAACTTTGGCAACCGGCTGATATGGTCCAAGGGACCTGAACCCCTCCTCAGACGCACCCTGATCATATAATCTCGAATAACATCCTCACCCAATCCCATATGTTAAAACCCAACACAACCCCGACAACCACCTGCCTTGCATATTTGCATGGACATCTGAAGCCATACAAAAAGGAGAAGAAGAAGACTAAAATTAGTCTCTTCAAAACATATAAATTCGAGTATATAAGCATGCGTATTAAAGGAAAGAGAAAAAAGAAAAAGAAATATGTAGCATAAAATCTTCCAATTTTCTTCAACACAATTGGTTGATGAAGAGATTTGCAAAGACATGTAAATATGGGAATAAAGCATATCTGCGTTCAATGAACAAGATAGGACCGATGAGAGTATATAACTCAAATTTGGGGACGAAGAGTAGAAGATGTGATACGTTTTCCTGGCTTTGTGGCTTATGTTGGAATTACATGTTTATAACTATCTACACACAATTGGAATATTAGAGCAAAATATATTTAAATAAGCAAGTGTAGTAGGCTGAACTTTGGCACTTTTATTCTTGATATATGGGTAGAACAAGAATAAATAATATTGTAACAATATACTTATATATAACTAAACGGGTTGGGGCGGGGTGGGAGCCCAAATCCCATACAGTACCTTAACTGATAAACGTCACGCCACGTATGAATTAGATCGTGAGATGAACGCTGCCTAGATCGTTTTCTAGAACAGGTGGTTGATGGAACCGCGACTCATTGCTTATAAAGAAGCAATAACCTTGTTATAGTCAAAAACACCACAATCAATTATGGATTATTGATTGATAAGTCAAGGCTGAATGCCACGGAATACTCTGATAAGTTCAGCAGTTCTAAAGAACCAAAAGAGAATCAACTCTCACAAGAATCAATGAAATCTATATAATGAATAATCTGTTTTATTCCATCAGCTTTGTAGTCTATTTATACACCTCAAAAGAAATTCTAATTGAATTCAAAACTAATCAAAACTCCTAGAAACAAAAGGAAAACTAAATACATTACAATTATACCAAACTTTGGAAACAAAAACTACTCATAATAGAATCCTAATTGCCTAAGAATTGCTGGCCCTCTCGGGCGAATTTCAGCTCCTAGAATGCCAAATTTCCTTGCTTTGTTTGTCTTTATTAAACTGCCGAATTGCTTCCTAATTGCTGAAGGAAAGCTGCCCTTTTGCCGTGTTTTTGATGCCCCATCTTGCTGCGTTTTCTTTACCTTTTTAGAAGCCGCGGATTGCTTGAACTCCAAGGGCAAATTGGATTGTAGCTTGCTGCCATGTATTAGCTCTAAAACCTGCAGAGAATGGGACTTGAAACCTGCCGAGATTTAGCTAGCTTTCTTAGCCGAATTGGAATTGAATTGGTCCTCTTAGTTGCCGCAACTTGATTCCCTTGTTTAACTAATTGAGTTGCTGAATTGAAACTTCTAGAATTCCTAACTAAATAAAATTACTAACTCAATTACAATTCAACTTAAATAAGGAAACAAATCAACCAAGCAATCAACCATTCAATAGCTGGATTGTATCTTGATTCTTGTTGAACTAGAGTGCTTCTCTTGATCCTTATCATAGCCGAATTGGACTCCCTCTTGGACTGAAACTGGGCGTTGTTGTGAGCTAAATTGATACTTCAATTTTGCCCAATTTGGGCTGCTCTTTTGGGCCGTAATCTTACCGCCATCTTTCTGAATTGCTCAACTATGTTTGGGCCGAATTCAAAGCTGCTAAAACTTTTACCTTGCCATGCTCCTTAGCTTGGATAGGTTCCACCTTGTTAGTCCATGTCGTTCAAATCTCCTAATCATTAGTTGCTGCCATGATCTTGTTTTCATTAACTATAACTAGCCTATCTTGAATTGGATCAATAGCTTCATGAACTAGAATAGGATCAACCTTATCTAATCCCCCCATAATTGCCAAGTCCTCATGGTTAGTAGTCTCATTATCTTGACTAGGTTCAGCCTTTCATTCAATCAGCCCCTCATCATCAACATTAGTCTCAATCGATGTAGACAGGGTTTTAAAAATCAGGGTGATTGGGTCTCATCGGGATCAGGTAAAATTGCCAGGCCTAGTGATATAGATTCGTCGGATCAAAATTTTAAGTGGATCAAATGAGAGGTGCACAAAAGGACTGAAACCCGAAAGACCGAACTAGACCGGCCTGAAAAAAGCCTGAAAAAATCCAGTCTAGTCTAGGACCGATTAGGATCGGCCTAGGCCTGGGGGAGCATTAAATAGTCCTAGTTTTTTTCACTAAAAGACCGGCCTGACCTTGCCTGAAACAAGGCCTAAAGGCTGAAAAAAGCTTGGCTTGGGCTTGAATGGGCTAAAGCCTGATATTTGACCCGAAAAGCCTGAAAAATCAGGCCCAAAAGATTGAAAAATCAGGCTTTTCGTATTTTTTATTTACTATTTTGTGATTTTATCCCTCCATATGTATATGAAGTCTAGTTTAGAGGGTATTTTGGGTACACAATTTCTAAATTATATTTATTTGTATTTATATTTATATCATTTTTTGTAATACACATTCATGAATTACACATTCATATTTCTATTAATCTCACTCTTTTAAAAGTCGCTAGGTGGACCTAGGCATGCACAACAGGCCGGCCTGACTTGGCCCGGCCTGGGCTTGTCAGGCCTTGGTCGTTGACCAGGCTGGACCTTTGACTTTTGGCCTGCAGGCCAGGCCAGGCCGGGCTTGGCGCTCAAAAAGGGGGCCTGTTGAGGACTGCAAGTCAGGCCTTGGGTCAGGCCAAGCCAGGCCAGGCCTTGGGCCAGGCCAGTCCGATTCGATCAATTCAAACAATTTTTTTAGTAATTTTAAATATTATTAAAACACTAATTAAAATTTTAAACTTAATTGATGTATTAATTAAAAGTAATGTATTACAAGTTACAACTTTCAAATTACAATAATGAAAAATATCTTTTTTATTATTATTATTTTACAAATGACTTTCTAGTTGTTACGCTAAGTATTTATTAAAATAAAGATGCAATGAAAGATCTGTACGAAGTATATGCTAGCTAGATAAGGAAAATCTTTATATATTATACTAGTCAATGTGTTTTTATGGATTTCTTTATTCGTATATAAACAAACATGCATGAATGAACGTATTAAAAGACGTCAATTTTATTTTGTTTATTGAATGAGTTGTCACAAAGATGAAGTTTTCGTCTGCAGTGAGAGAATTGAAGTAGCGAATAAAGAAAATTGGCAGGCCGGACCGAGTTTTGGGTGAACCAGGCTAGACCCGACTAGGCCTCACGCTAGGCCGGGCTTATTAGTAAGCCAGGCCAGGCCGGATCTAAGCCAAAAAAATGTGGCCTGTTTGTGGCCTTCAGGCCAGGCCGAGCCAGGCCTTGACCAGGCCGAGCCAGGCCTTGACTAGGCCGGACCAAGGTCAGGCCGCAGGCCATTTGTGCACCACTAGGCGGACCTAAGCAGCGGAGGGGGCACCTAGTGCCTAGACGTTTTCTTAGGCGAACTAGACGTTTTCTCCTAGGCGGACTAGGCGTTTTCTTAGGCGGTCTCATTTATTTATTTTTATATTATACATGTTATACTATACAAAACATATAGTAGATATAATTTTTTAAATTTTACATGAAAAAGTACCCAAATTCTTTTTTTAAGTCTTAACAAATTCGTTTCAAGTATTGAAGAGGTTCAAAGTAGATGTTTGATTATGCCTAGGCGGGAGCTTAGGTGCCCAAATAAATTGAGGCAGTAGAGGACCGCCTAGTGATTAGATGAGGATTATTCGGACCTTGACGGGAATTTTTAGAACACTAATCAATCTTTGTAATATTTATCTTTAAATTTCAAAATAATAAATAGTTAACTTATTTGAACTTTATGTTACTTTTGTATTTTAAATTTTCATTTGTACTTTAAATTTTGATCAATATATCAATATTTTTATATTATGGTATATTTAACTTATGTAATGATATATTTAACTTGTGTAATAGTATATTTTTCTAAGTTTTCTTTGTAATACAAATTTCACACTTATTTTCTTTCTAATTCAAATTATTCAATCAATGAGGTATTCAATAATTCAAGTTATGCATTTATTTCATCATTTGTATTCCAATTGTACCTGGAATCTTCATTAGTACATGTAATGTA
Organism: Hedera helix; assembly: GCA_947179155.2. NCBI lineage: Eukaryota > Viridiplantae > Streptophyta > Magnoliopsida > Apiales > Araliaceae > Hedera > Hedera helix. The sequence goes on along the minus strand of OX359282.1, from coordinate 11,282,475 downwards.
TTTTTTAAGGTATAAATAATATCATTTGAACTTTACTTTTATGTTAATTATATATTTTTTGGAAGTAAAATAGATATATAAAATCATTAAATGTAATAAAAAGTGGGAAGAAAAAAAAAGCCTGGAAACCTCAAGCCCGACCTAAATCCGTAGGCCTTAATTGAAGGCCTAATTCAGTCCAGCTTTTGGGAGGAGGGAAAGGCCGGTCTTGCCCCACTTGGTTTAATCAGGCTTCAGGCATGTGGCTGGCTTGGTCAAACCAGGCCTAACCAGGACTGCCTTGTTGTGCATGCCTAGATTAAACAATGGATCAGAGTTAATCTGATCCAATGATCCATAACATTTTTTTATTGTAAACATGTGCTCATTTTTTCTTCAAAGAAACCCCTCCCTTTCTTTCTCAAATGAACAACTCACTTCCATTCTCCCTGGTTTGCTTTTTCTCCACGCACTTCATATGAAATCTTTTTTCACACTTAAAACATACTAGCATTCCACATCAGCTGCCAATTTTCCGCACAAACGACAGAGAGTTTTGAACCCCCATTTTTTTTATGGAATGAGTGTTTGTTGAGGAGATGAGATAGGATGATTTCTAAAGGTGATTTTCCCGTCTCTATCTGTACATCAGTTGTAACCTGCACAAAATCAACTAAGTAAGAAGTTGCAGCATTATATATTGCCTTGCTCTCTCTCTCTCTCTCTCTCTCTATATATATATATATATATATATATATATATATATGTACTTATACAAGAATGTATGAGGGAATGAGAGAGACAAAACCTGATCTTTTTAGTGAGAGTTGGAACTAATTGCTGGACTGATATTGAGCTTCTCTCTTATGGCTCGGTAACAACTACAGTTTTCTTCTTCTTATTTTTCTCATATTAAGTGATGTATAGGTAACTGGAGAGTTATGCAGGCTTAAATTCACTTTTCCTAAGCATTTTTATTTCACTGGTGATTCTGGATGATATATTCAATACATTATTGACCTTGGTGTGTTAAAATCAAGTAACTTTCACTTCCGCTACAGTATGCGTTTTTGGTTTGATTCAGTGTGAATTTGAATTTTGTTAACCCCCTAATTTTTTTTTTGTTATTTTATTTTATATGGTAATGTTTTTAGCGAGGGAAAGTGACAAATTTTGAGGTTGAAAATTTGGGAAAGAGATGGTGTGACGCCTCAAAATCCGGGTTTTTGAAACCTCGAGTTTGGTGCTCACGATCCATCACAAACATAACATCTAACTATCCATTTATACGCGGCAATATAAATATTACATTAACTTAATTATTCATAAATGATCCCAGTTTTGTCTAACCTTAATACAAAACATAATATCCAAAAGGTTGCAATATAAAGTAATTAATAGATATAAACACAATCTACTCTTGAGCTTTGCCCTTTCCTTTATCTTTCTTACTTCCTTCTGAAGCCTCGGGTTTAGCTGCAGTTGTTAATATAAGCAAGGGTGAGCAACTAACTTGCTCAACAAGTTTAAAACGAACAATAATTAATTGTCATCAATGAATAAAAGATAAGCTTCTCAAAACCTTCAACAATTGGACAATAATTGTGAAGCCGATGAATAATAACATTCTCATCAATAACAATAAATAATTGAATTTAGTATGCTAGGTGGTTATGAAGAACCATGAGTAACTGTGAGATAAGAACAGTAATTATACGGAATATTTAACATTTACAAGAATAAAAAATATTCTCAACAAGTACTTAAGGTATTCAGCCTCTTGTACTTTACGCATATGCATATCGTTTAGTTTTCTACATCGGATTAACTGATAAAAGTTCCCTATGTTAGGGTTGTGTTCATCTCAGACTTACATTATGATTTTTGCACCACAACAATATGGTTTAGATTAGCTCTGATGAATTTATTTGATTTCAGTAATTTCTGACCACATCGGTCTAGCCGAATCAAAGGGCGTAGACTCATATTCAATAACTTAACTCAAGTGTAAGAACTTTAGGCTCAAAATTTTCAATAATTGATTAAACTTGCAAGGTACACATAAGTGCGAAGCATGGCATGCGTATGATGATTACACGTCAATTTATTTGTACAAAATAATAAAGGGTACAAGTTAATGAAGACATGCTCAATAAACTGATTCTGGCATAACAAAAAGAGTTAGGGTAAGGAACTTGTCTGATATGTTGATTAAACTTAACTGTTCTACCTCGTCATAGTATTGGTTTGCTAATCAGTTATAGTCATAAATCATCACGCTTGAAAGTCTTAAGTGTCATACGACTTGGTCATAATATACCTATCGTCTTATTCTTACCTTATTTCACATAAGCACATAGCACATCATACGATTCACTTAATGCGTTTTAATCCGACTGTACAATTACAATCCATATGGCACATAACGTTTAACATTTAATCATATTAGTCGATTAAATCGATATCATTCACTGTATACAACATTAGTTGTTTCATTAACATATTGACATATAACCCATTTGGTTTCATCTAGCTTCATTCTCGGAATAAGTATTAAACTATCATGTTGGACAGTCATTATAATAATATATCATAGTCTACACTTTAATGGAGCTCACTATCTAACAATTCAGACTTTTTATAGTGCTTCCATATCATAATCGAGACCCTTAAATTAATATATTTTATGTTGGAAACCCGTCCCATTACGAACCCACCCGGGACCCGAGTCAAAGTCAAAATTTTTGCTGTCTAGAAATAGGGTCGGGGCCCTTGTTGCCAGAAACCAACAGGGCTGGCCGCGCTCTTAAAAGGCCCGGGGCCCTCCTGCTAGACTTCAGTATTTTCTATTTTCTTAGCAACTTTGAAAAATCATATTTCATAATACATAAACCCGTTTGACTTCGCTATTGGCCAAGGTATTAGAACTCATACTATAGTATTTTCCCATACCAATAGTTTCTCAAAAACATATCATTAAGGCTTTAAAACATAGGCTCGATTTGGCTAATTCATAACAGAAACACAGTTTTGCCCAGTTTGGTTCAAAAAATGACTTTAACATTTCTTTTAGCTTCTCCTTGGTTCGATCCACTCCAGATCCACTTAGAACTCATCGTTAAACATTTTATGATTCATAGTACAAGAAAACCTACAACATCACATATTTTATATAAAACAGTCATGAAAGGAACTCGGGTTTTTGTTTGGAATAATCTTGACTTCAATGATCTAACATGCAAGAATTGATATAAAATCACATAGACAACACTATCACCTACTCTTGGTCTGAAATCAACACTTGTCTCAACTCTTATCAAAGAAAACTGCTGTTTCAGGCATTTTATCATACACATGATGGGCAAGCCTTAATAAACTCTATAACTCACATGCGCGCGCGCTCGAGCACACACACACACACACACATATATATATGAGCACATACATCATATAACTCCAGCCATAATAATCTTCTTATATCACCTAGACCCTTCTCGGTCCACCATGCTCATCAAACTCCACATCCAACAATTATCACAAACCCAACCATAACATACAAGAACTTAATGTAGTATATAAAAAAAATGGAGTTAAATGAAGGACAACTCTTATACCTTTGATAGCTTAACTTGATGCTGGTTGCTTAGGGAAGATGCTATAGCTGCTGATCTTCTTTTTCTACTTCTTCTGCCGATGCACACTCTTTTCTCTCTGTATGGGACTTAGTAGAATATGGTGAGTGTTTGGTTCAAGAATAAGGACCGAGTATTATAGCTGAATTCTTCCTTAGTTCCATCGGTTAAGGACCTCTAGTTTATCCCTTGCACAACCTCTACTGGTATCCCTTACTCATCACTCCTATACCTTCATCTCAGCCTCCTAGAGCTGCCGAGATGACCCCCATCAGCCACCCTTAAAGCTGCTACATATCCCTCAATCGCAGCCCCTAGAGAGTCATTTCGTCTGCTGCCCCAAAGCTGATACAAATCCTTCAATCACAGTCCCATAGCTAGGCTTTTTCTTCACTATTACCCGCTGGGAGATTTTTCTGTATTATCCTCTATTCTAGTCGCTGGTAATGTCCCAATATGAGTGTCCCAAATGCAATACTGCTACACCAATTGGAAGACACGGTTTGGGCTAGGAAAATTTAACGTACCATTTTGGCTAGCAATACACCCCTTGACCGAAAATTACAACTTTTGGGCTTACTAGAATTATTAGAACCCTTAAATTAACTCCTTCATTTTAATCGCCCAAAACACATAGCCCAAAATGCTAATTAATTCTGTTGGATTCCAAAAATAATACCACAATTTATTAATTAAAACTTATTATTAATTAATATATTAAACTGGTCTTTAAAGACTCATATTTAAGTTATTATGTAAATCACTCAAATTTAAGTCGTCACTCATGTAATTAATTAAATAATTTAATTACACATTATTTCCCATTAATTGCATGTTGACTTTCCTTTTCATTCTCTATTTGATTATACATTTATAATAATGCATATTCCCATTTCATTTCATAATAAAAATTTAATTCACATAATTTCATTTAATTAAAATAAAACATTACGCAAATTTCTTCGTCATTACATTCTCCCCGCTTATAAAAATTCTGTCGCGGAATCACAATTACAAGGTTACTCAAAGATGGGGATAACTATTCTTCATTTTATCTTCAAGTTCCCACGTGGCTTCTTCAGCACTGTGGTTCCTCCAAACTACCTTTACGGAAAGTGTTATCTTGTTTCTTAAAACTTGTTCTTTACGATCAATGATTTGGACAAGGGCTTCTTCATATGTTAGATCTTTCTCAACTTGCACTGGCTCATACGCGATCACATGTTTAAAATCCGGTTTGTATGGTCGTAACGCTGACACATGAAACACATTGTGAATACGTTCCAGTTCAGGAGGTAAAACTTTCTCTTATGCCACTTCTCCAACTCTTTTCAAAATCTTGAAAGGTCCTATAAACCTAGGGCTTAATTTTCCCTTCGTACCAAATCTTATCTTCCCTTTCCAGAGAGACATTCAAAAGTACAAAACTTTCTACCTCAGTCTCTGTGCTGACGATACAAATCTGCATACTTCTTCTGTCTATCTTGCGCTGCTACAAGTCTGGTCCTTATTATTTTAACCATCTCTGTTGTTTGCTGTGCCAGTTCCGGTCCCAACAATTGACACTCTCCCACCTCATCCCAACATAGAGGTGTCCTGCACCTCCTTCCGTACAAAGCTTTATAAGGCGGCATGCCTATACTTGCATGGTAGCTGTTATTATACGTAAACTCAACTAGAGCCAAATGGTCGTCCCAATTCCCTTTGAAGTCCATCACACATGCACGCAAAAATATCCTCTAGTGTTTGAATAATCCTTTCGTTTTGTCCGTCCGTTTGAGGATGGTATGCCGTACTCAACCTCAACTGCGTTCCCATTCGTTCTTGAATTTTTTTTCAAAAATTTGAAGTAAATCTTGGGTCTCGATCTGACACTATCGACACTGGAATTCCATGTCTCGACACAATTTCCTTGACATACAGTTTGACCAACTGATCCAAATTAAATCTGATCTTTATCGGTAAAAAGTGCACTGACTTAGCTAACTGATCTACTATCACCCATATCGCATCAAATCCTTTCGAGGTGACTGGAAGTCCAACCACAAAATCTATCGTGATGTGCTCTCATTTCCATTCGGGTATTTCTAAGGGTTGTAATAGACTGCTCGGTCTTTGATGTTCTGCCTTAACTCTCTAACAAGTTAGGTATCTGCTCACACATTCTGTCACTACTCGTTTCATATTTGGCCACAAAAAAGGTTGTCGTTAGGGGTGCACACAAAACCGACCACAACCAAAAAACCAACCGGACCGAACCAAACCGTTACTATTTCAAACCGAAAAACAAAACTGAAAAATTGAACACTATAAAACTAAAAAACTGAGACTAGTTCGGCCGGTTTGGTTTGACTTCTCAAAAAACCGAAACCGACCGAATAATTTAAAATTATAATATAATTTATATACTTTTCTAATAAATATTTATTTTATATAATTATATATTTATTATATGCCTTTATTGTGACGAATTTGCAAAACTTCTATCCTAGTGAGTGAGTTAGGTGATTTTTGTTTTTCGGATTTAGAGAACTTCTATTATAATTAGTAGTTATTGAGTTAGTGATTTATTAATTATTATGAAAAATTGGCAATATAATAAATATCAAATTATCAATTACGGAACCGAATAACCGAATAAACCGACCGATTTAACCGAAACCGAATAAACCGATAACTGATTACGATGTAAAAATTTGGACGATTTTGGTTTTTAATTTTTTATAACCGACTTAAATGGTTTGGTTATTTTTTTTCCCAAAAAATCGACCAAACCAACCGTGTGCACCCCTAGTTGTCGTAGGTCTTGGTACATAATCATGCTACCCGGATGTATCGAGTACTTTGAACTATGCGCTTCTTGCAAAATTTCCTCCTTCAACTTAGGTATTGACGGTACCGACTCATTCTTCAAATCTAAGGATTCCATCCTTATCCATCTTGTATTTAACTTCCTCTCCTTCAGCGATTCACTTCTTTTATTCTGTCCAATAGTGTCGGTCGAACCTCCATTACAAATAACATCGCTTCCGATTCTTTCAGAACTTTGATTTCCAATTCCAACCTTGCCATCTCTCAAACTAATTCATCTTGAACTGTTAACATCAACAACTTTTCTCTACCTTTTTTGCTCAACGCGTCGGCCACTACGTTAGCCTTTCCTGTATGATACAGAATCTCGCAATCTTAATCTTTAATTAATTTCAACCATCTTCTTTGCCTCGTGTTAAGCTCATTTTGCGTGAAGATATATTTCAGACTTTTATGATCTGTATATATTTCACACTTCTCTCCATAGAGGTAATGTTTCCAAATTTTTAATGTAAAAACCACCCCCGCTAATTCTAAATCAAGCGTCGGATAGTTCTTCTCATAATCTTTTTGCTGACGTGATGTATACACAATGACTTTGCCGTTCTGCATAAGCACACATCTTAGTCATTTATGCGATGCATCGCTATATACTACAAATCCTCCTGTACTATCTGGCAAGGATAACACAGGTGCTTGACTCAACCTCTTTTTCAACTTCTTGAAGCTCTCCTCGCATTTATCCGTCCAAACAAACTTTACAGTCTTATCGGTTAAATTGGTCAACGGAGTCGCTATCTTCAAAAGATCCTTGATAAATCTTCGATAGTAACCCGCTAATCCGAAGAAACTCCTTACCTCCGTTGGCGTCTTCGGTTGTTCCCAATTAATCCTCGCTTCTATCTTTGCTAGATCCACAGATATTCTATCTTTATTGATAACATTTCTTAGAAACTGAACTCTTTCCAACCAGGATTCACACTTTGAAAATTTTGCGTACAACTTCTCCTTTCTCATTATTTCCAATACTACTCTCAAATGTTCTGTATGCTCTCCTTTAGTCTTGGAGTAAACTAAATATCGTCAATGAAAACTACTACAAACTTGTCCAAATACTGTTTGAATACTTGATTCATCATATCCATAAACGCGGCTGATGCGTATGCGTTTGTCAACCCAAACGATATCACTAGAAACTCGTAATGACCGTAACGAGTTTTAAATACTGTTTTTGGCATATCCTCTTTTCTCACCTTCAACTGATGATAACCAGTTCTTAAGTCTATCTTGGAGAAATACTTTGCTCCCTTCAACTAATCAAACAAATCGTCTATCCTCAGTAACGGATACTCATTCTTGACTGTTACTTTGCTCAATTTCCTATAATCAATATAAAGCCTCATCGATCTATCATTCTTCTTAACAAATAGCACCGGTGCCCCCCCCCCCCCCCCCCCCCACGGAGAGACACTCGGTTGAATGTACTTTTTATCTAACAATTCTTGCAATTGAACCATTAGTTCCTTCATCTCTACAGGTGCCATACGAGATGAAGCCTTCGATATCGATTCTGCTTCTGGTACTAGATCTATAACAAACTCAATCTCCCGGTTTGGCGGTAGACCTGGTGGTTCTTCCGGAAAAACATCCACAAACTCATTTACTACAGGTGTTTGCCCCTTTTCTTTCGCCTCCTAACCTACAAATCATTTTCTCAACAGTTTTTTCGTTTGCATCATCGTCGGACTACATGATTGTCTCGGCGATTTACTACCATAAAACACTACTTTTGACTTCTTTGGAGTTAATAGGTTTACACACTTATTCTGACAGTCTATAACTGCACAATGGTTGAATAACCGATCCATTCCTAGGATCACATCAAATTCTCATAGCCTTGTCGGAATTACATCCACTGACATTTTGTGCCCTCTTATATCCACACAACAGTTTCTATGCACAAACTTAATAGGAATTACTTCCTTGTTCGCTATTTCTGTATTCAATGGGGATTCAAGTTTCTTTTGGGGTAATTCTAATCTTTGTGCAAATTCAGTAGATACGAAAGAACAAGTAACACCCGAATCAAACAATACATATGCATTAATATCGTTGACTGGGATGATACCTGACACCACCTCTTTATACGTTACTGCATCCGAACCATCATGTTGAATGTCCTCACTGTTGGTCGGTTAGGCTGCATTGGTCCTCCAATGGTCAGCTTACTATTGCTTCCCTTTCCATCCCCTCTTCCAGGTCTTTTCTTCGGACAATTCTTGACTACTTAATCCGTAGCTCCACATATGAAACATCCTTCGTTCTTTCTCGGCTTGGGACAGTTGGGCGAAATGTGCCCTTCCTGCCCACTATTGTAACAGACGTTCTTCCCCTTCATGCAAACACCTTGATGGCTCTTGCCGCAGTTTCCACATGCTGTACTCTTCTTCTTTCCTTCCCCTTGATTGTTCCCAGTATTGCTGCTGTTGTCGTTCCACTTCCTTTTTCCAGAGTTGCTTCCCCCACTGCTACCTTTGCGGTTCACACCATTGCTGTTATTTCCCTTTTTCTCTTGGTTATACTTTATCAGGGCTTCACTTCCACCCTCAGCTATTATCGCTTTCTCCAACAGTGTTGTGAATGAGTTGATCTATAAAATAGAAACTACTGTATATCCATGACTTCAATCCTAACTCGAACCTTCTTGCCTTGCGCTCTTCGATGTCCACCTGGTGTGGAGTAAATCTTACTAGTTCGTTGAACTTGGCAGCATATTTAGCTACCGTCATGTTTCCTTGTTTAAGCTCTAGAAACTTGACTTCCATCCTCGCTTGCAGGCTAGTCGGAAAGTAGTTTTCGAAGAATAGTTCTTTGAAACGATTCCATGGTACAATTTCTTCTCTTGCTGGATTTTTGTTAGTTTCCACCAGTAGTTAGCTTCCCCTTTCATCATGAAAGTAGCGAAAGTTGTTTTCTGTTCTTCACCTACACGTGCAACCTCAAAGACATTCTCCATCTCTTCCACCCAAGTTTGGGTTTCAATCGAATCCGTTGTTCTTTTGAATTCCGGTGGTCCAACAACCTTGAATTTCTTAAAACTAGCTTGAGGAGCTACTACCGGAGTTGGGTTAGCTACGGGTGGTTCTCTCCCTTGCATAGCTCCTACCAACATTTCTATGAAACGCTGCATTGGGTCAACTGGACCCCTCTCGTCGTTCATTGACTCCTCTTGTGCTGCATGCTGCAGTCTACGGGGCGGCATTTTATGTTTAATTAAATTTGTATTATTATCTCAACATTATCTTCAAGCATTTAATATAATTAAACATCTAAACATTTCAAAACACATTTTAATAAAACTCGTTTATATTCATATGCCAATAACTTAGTGCATAACACTTTATGTATATAGCATACTGCTATAAATGTTCCACTTTCCCTTTGTCTTGAACAAAAGACCCCTAATATAACAAAAGTTTGGGGTCAATTCTAAACATCCCACAACTGAACTAAAGTTGGGATTACAATTAATACATAAATAAATACTACTACAAACATCACTAATAAACCAAATCATCCAAGCATGCCACGCTGATAGCGTCATCGTACTCCTAACGACCAATGTGATCCATCAACTATCGACTCATAGTGTGACGAGTCTGTCCTTCCTCTGCCGGGTACGTGCACCCTATTCCTCCATCTCCCAAAAGCTGTGTTGAATGCATAGCTCATGGAATCCATCCTAGCCTTCTTGGCTCGGACCTCCCCCTCTAAGTGATCCACTCGCCTAGCAGACGTACTCCATGCCTCTTCAATCCTGATCTTATCGGCAATTTCTAAGTCAAACTCGGCCTTCATGGCCTCATTCTCTGTCTGTAGCTCAGCTCTCTTTTGCTCTGCTTTTTGGTACCTCTCACTCATCTCAGTAATCCCCGTCACTAAGTGATGTACTAGTGACTCATACTGACCCACCATGTTCTGATAATCATGGTTCTCCTCCTGCAGCTCACTGACTCTATCCTCCAACTCGGTGTTCTTATCAACCACTGATATGCCAACGCCTTGTATTGCTCTTCCATATCCTGATGGGTCTGATTTTCCTCCTCTAACTGCTGAACTCTGTCCTCGAGCTCCAAATTTCTATCAGCTAATTGCTCCACTAGGTGATCCTCAGAAGGTACTTCATCCGGTGACATATAGTACTGCACTTCATCCCTAGCCTTAGCCTCATGATCTACCACAGGATCTATCTCAGGCTCAACCTCTACCGGTTGCTCTCTATCCAAAGGAATATCTATGAATATCTATGAACTCCTCAACAGTCCTGCTAGACTCTCCAATTTTTGGCATCCTACAACCACCAAAAACAATAAGCACAGCGCAATATCTCGTGGAAATCATTTTAGTCTATCACATAACACATAAGTTAAAATTTTTATAAGTTCTCCTCACTGAATTTCCTCAATTCAATTCCTAACTCGATATGAGTTTTAACATCTTCTTAAGGTCATACTCCTAAGGTTTTTCCCCCAATATAAGGTTTATAACCTACAACTTTGATGCTAACCTGTGACGCTCCCAAATACGGGTTCTTGCAACCTCGGGTTTGGTGCTCACTATCCATCACAAACATAACATCTAACTACCCCTTCATACGCGGAAATATAAATATTACATTAACTTAACCATTCATAGATGATCCCAGGTTTGTCCAACCTTAATACAAAACATAATATCCAAAAGGTTACAATATAAAGTAATTAATGGATATAAACACAATCTACTATTGAGTTTTTCCCTTTCCTTTATCTTTCTTACTTCATTCTGAAGCCTTGGGTTTAGCTGCAGTTGTTAATATAAGCAAGGCTGAGCAACTAATTTACTCAGTAAGTTTAAAACGAACAATAATTAATTGTCATCAATGAATAAAAGATAAGCTTCTCAAAACCTTCAACAATTGGACAATAATTGTGAAGTCGATCAATGATAACATTCTCGTCAATAACAATAAATAATTGAATTTAGTATGCTAGGTGGTTATGAAGAACCATGAGTAACTGTGAGATAAGAATAGTAATTCTACGGAATATTTAACATTTACAACAATGAAAAATATTTTCAACAAGTATTTAAGGTAATCGGCCTATTGTACTTTACGCATATGGATATCGTTTAGTTTTCTACATCGGATTAACCGATAAAAATTCTCTATGTTAGGGTTGTGTTTATCTCAGACTTACATTATGATTTCCGCACCACAACAATATGGTTTGGATTAACTCTAATGAATTTATTTGATTTCAGTAATTTTTGACCACATTGGTCTAGCCGGATCAAAGGGTGTAGACTCATATTCAATAACTTAACTAAGTGTAAGAACTTTAGGCTCAAAATTTTCAATAATTGATTAAACTTGCAAGGTACACATAAGTGCGAAGCATGACATACATATGATGATTATACGTCAATTTACTTGTACAAAATAATAAAGGGTACAAGTTAATAAGACATGCTCAATAAACTTATTTTGGCATAACAGAAAGAGTTGGGGTAAAGAACTTGCCTGATACGTTGATTAAACTTTACTGTTCTACCTCGTTACTGATTTAACCTACATATCATAGTATCGGTTTGCTAATCAGTTATAGTCATAAATCATCACGCTTGAAAGTCTTAAGTGTCATACGACTTAGTCATAATATACCTATTGTCTAATTCTTACCTTATTTCACATAAGCACATAGCACATCATACGATTCACTTAATTCATTTTAATCCAACTGTACAATTACAATCTACATGGCACATAACGTTTAACATTTAATCATATATGTTGATTAAATCGATATCATTCACCGTATACAACATTAGTTGTTTCATTAACATATTGACATATAACCCATTTGGTTTTCGGTATAGGTATTAAACTATCATGTTGGACAGTCATTATAATAATACGTTATAGTCTACACTTTAATGGAGTTCACTATCTAACAATTCGGGCATCTTATAGTGCTTACATATCATAATCGGGACCCTTAAATTAATATATTTTATGTTGGAGACCTGTCCCATTACGACCGGACCCGGTTTGACCCGAGTCAAAGTCAATTTTTTTGCTGTCCAGAAACAGGGTCGGGGCCCTTTTTTCTTCACTAAAAACAGGGCCAGGGTACTTGTTGGCAGAAACCAACAATGCTGGCTGCACTCTTAATAGGGCCAGGGCCCTTCTGCCAGGCTTTAGTTTTTTTCTATTTTCTTAGCAACTTTGAAAAATCATAATTCATAATACATTAACCCGTTTGATTGCGCTATTGGCCAAGGTTTTAGAACTCATAGTATTGTATTTTTCCATACCAATAGTTTCTCAAAAACGTATCATTAAGGCTTTAAAACATAGGCTTGATTTTGCCAAATCATCACAGAAACACAGTTTTGCCCAGTTTGATTCAAAAATGACTTTAACATTTCTTTTAGCTTATCCTTGGTTCGATCCACTCCAGATCCTCTTAGAACTCATCGTTAAACATTTTATGATTCTTAGTACAGGAAAACCTACTACACATCACATGATATTTTATTTAAAACAGTCATGAAAGGAACTCGGGTTTTTGTTTGGAATAATCTTGACTTCAATGATCTAACATGCAATAATTGATATAAAATCACATAGACAACACTACCACCTACTCTTGGTCTGAAATCAACACTCGTTGCAACTCTTATCAAAGAAAACTGCTGTTTCAGGCATTTTATCATACACATGATGGGCAGGCCTTAATAAACTCTATAACTCACATGCACACACACACACACACACACATATATATATATGAGCACATACAACATATAACTCCAGCCATAATAATCTCCTTATATCACCTAGACCCTTCTTGGTCCGCCATGCTCATCAAACTCCACATCCAACAATCATCACAAACCCAACCATAACATACAAGAACTTAATATAGTATATAAAAAAAAATGTAGTTAAATGAATAACAACTCTTATACCTTTGATAGCTTAACTTGATGCTTGGTTGCTTAGGGAAGATGCTACAGCTGCTGATCCTCTCCTTCCACTTCTTCTGCTGATGCACACTCTTTTCTCTCTATATGGGACTTCGTAGAATATGGTGAGTGTTTGGTTCAAGAATAAGGACCGGGTATTATAGCTGAATTCTTCCTTAGTTCCATCGGTTAAGGACCTCTTGTTTACCCCGTACACAACCTCTACTGGTATCCCTTACTCATCACTCCTATACCTTCACATCTCAGCCTCCTAGAGCTGCCGAGATGACCCCCATCAGCCGCCCTTAAAGCTGCTACATATCCCTCAATCGCAGCCCCTAGGGAGTCATTTCGTCTGCTGCCCCAAAGCTGATACAAACCCTTCAATCACAGCCCCATAGCTAGCCTTTTCTTCACTACTACCCGCTGGGAGATTATTCCCTATTATCCTCTGTTCCGGTCGCTGGTAATGTCCCAATATGAGTGTCCCAAATGCAATACTGATACACCAATTGGAAGTTACGGTTTGGGCTAGGAAAATTTAACATACCATTTTGGCTAGCAATACACCCCCTGATCTAAAATGACAACTTTTGGGCTTACTAGAATTATTAGAACCCCTATATTAGCTCCTTTAATTTAATTGCCCAAAACACAGTCCAAAATGCTAATTAATTCTCTTGGATTCCAAAAATAATACCACAATTTATTAATTAATATATTAAACTGGCCTTTAAAGACTCATATTTAAGTTATTATGTTAATAACTCAAATTTAAGTCATCACTCATGTAATTAATTAAATAATTTAATTACACATTATTTCCCATTAATTACATGTTGGCTTTCCTTTTCATTCTCAATTTGAGTGTACATTTATAATAATGCATATTCCCATTTCATCACATAATAAAAATTTAATTCACATAATTTCATTTAATTAAAATAAAACATTATGCAAATTTCTTGGTCATTACAGATGGTAAAAGAAATTTTAGAGTAAAAAAACTATAGAGAAAGTTAAAGAAAAGAGAGTAAAAAGTTTTTTCGAAAGATCAAATGATATTTTTTAGAATTTCTAATATAATTTTATAAATAATAACATTGCTATAGATTAACTATAAATTAACAAAAAATTTATCACATATATAAAATACTAAAATGGGTCGATTTCGATCATAATTCACATTAGGGATAAATCATGGTTCAACATATGTTGAATCAGATCATTTGATCTATAATTACAATTAATGGAGCATATCAAATCAGATCATGATCTACTTTGATTAGGCCAGGCCTGGATGAACCACTACTGTTGATTGGGTGGGAGAACTGGAGAAGTTCCCTGTTTGGTTGTTTAATAGCTTTCCTATCCTTTTTCTCTCTAATAATGCTCCCCTTTGTAAATTAATTTATTCTAGATAGATTTAATTTTGATTGTTCAACTCAATAAATAGAGGTTAAATCATTTTTTTTCCCTATTGAACTGAATATCAATTTAATGATTTTGTTTTTTTTTTCATTTGACTCGTTGAACTACAATTTTTTTAAAAATTGTTACAAAATCCGTTAAGTTGTTTGACTTTTAACAGAATATCAAGCAAGTGAGAGAGAGACTGCTTATATGTCATAGACATGCCATGGTGGAATTTTTTTAAAAAAAATACTTAAAAAATTAAATCAGTAAACTGAATTAAATAATTAAAACAAGTGAAACAAATTAAACAAAGCTAAACTAATTAAAATCAACAGCTTACATCTCTCCAAATTAAAAGCTACCTGGGTTCTTCATAAAAAATCTAGTGTTGCCATAACTTTTGAATATACTGCAGAACTAATACAAGCTCCCCAAAGGTCTGGATACAAATTTTAGAAGTTTTAATCATTACAATTTGAAACTTCAGACAGGACGTTGGAATCAACACAAGCAAAAAGATGAGTTGAATGTCTAGAAAAGGAAAAGAAAAATAAGGAGCTGCTATGAGAGAATAAAAACTCAATTGGTATGATTTAGAGAGAGAAAACTAAGTTAACCTTTCTTCTTCTCCTTTATTCAGACCCATAAATAAAAAAATCCTTCCTCTATTACACTACCATCATCTCCACCTACCACCAACGCCATCTCCACCCACCATCTCCACCCACCACCATCACTTACTGGCATTGCTACTTACCGGCACTGCCATGGGTTAATTGATGTTTGATCATTGTACTAGGGGTCGATTTTTATTATGGTTACTGACTCTTTTTTTGTTATAAACGCATTATTATAGTTATAAAAAGTTACAAAATGGTCATTCGTTAAAATTCCGTCAAAAAAAATGACGGAAATTGTTGAGTAAACTAACGGCTAATAGGTGTTACTTATGTGGCATGTGGGGCCTAACTTACATGGATAAGGGGAAATTTCCATTAAAATTAAACTATCATAAACCAAAACTAATTTTATGTTAAATACGTCAAAAGGAAAAACCAGGAAGCGAGATCAATAGAACTTCTTCGTTTTAAAAGCTTACAATCAGTCCCAAGCATCAAAATCAAAAAAGCCAAGAATGAAAAGAAGCTTACAATCAGTCCCAAGCATCAAAATCCAAGAAAGACTCCAAACAGCAAAATCCACCTCCAAATCGTAAACCCCTAAAAAAAATTCAAAACCCTTTCCACAATCACCCGCGGCACACCGGTACAAAGAAGAAAAACAACTATCAGCGAAAAGATTTTTGCTTAGAAGCTTTCCATTAGAATCTACGGAGTATAGATGTTCCGAGTTCCGGCGACTTCAAATCTATTATTCGTCTTCCTTCTGATTTCTTTTTTATCACTTTGATCTATTATTCATTTGGATTTGATGATATGTGAATATTTTTTTGTTTGAAATTTTATCATATAATCTTGTGGAAGATTTTGAGGGAGATAAAAAAGATTTTCCCAGTCCCTTCCCTCGATCTGCGGTGGATTTGGAAGATTTTTTTAGAACGAAGAACTTGGTTTTTCCTTTTTAAAGTATTTAATATATAATTAGTTTCAGTTTATGATCGTTTAATTTTAATGAAAATTTCCCCTCATCCATGTAAGCTAGGTTCATAGGTAACACCTGTTAACTGTTAGTCTACTAAACAATTTCTATTATTTTTTTGGATGAAATTTTACCGAATGACCATTTTCTAACTTCTTATGACTATAGTAATACATTTGTAACAAAAAAAAAAGAGTTGATAACCACAATGAAAATCGACACCTAGTACAGTGACCAAAATATCAATTAACCCGCTCCACCATTGTAGAACCCATGTCTCCATGAAACTTGGATCTTACTTTCTTATTCAATTTCAAAGCAAACCCATTTCCAATCTCTTAGTCAATTTTCAAATCAAACTCATTTTCAATCTCTTCTTTTCTTATTCAATTTCAAATCAAACCCATTTCCAAAAGATATCTCAAATTCATAATTCTACACAAAATTCTTAGAGTCTTGGTCATTAAAAGAAAATTATCAAATCAAATCTAAAGCAAGAACAAGAGAGAGAAAATATGAAAGGGAGAAGTGATTAAACTGTTGATGTAGTGTGACGACATCAATGGTGAAGTAGAACCCTAGATTTTCCCTTTCTTCTGAAGCTACTGGGTATAATCTATTATTCCCAGATGACATAATGAGATTTAGAGAAGGGGGGGGGGGGGGGGGGGGGGTTGAATGGATATTATTAAAATTTCAGATTAAAATTATTTATCCAATAATTAATTAATCTGTTTCAGTTAAGCACAATGGAATATTCTGGCTTGAAAACCCCCCTTTAAGATTTAGTCAAGATCTCAGTTCTGACTTTAGTAGTATGGAAATGTGAGAGTCAGTCAGATGATGTTGCAGTTATATAACAGTTGATACGACACTGGAGCTGATCCTCTCAAAATGATAAAACTTTAATTCGTAAGTCCTTGTACAATGGTTATCTCTTTAAGGACTTTGCAATATTTCTTGTTTTGCTTTATAAAAATTACATTAAGCTCGTTGTCATCATATCATCATTAAATTCACTAGCAGGGTTTAAACATAAATGCATTAACATAATATATTGAACAAAAATGCAGAGGCAATTGCTAAGCACATGAGTAAGTTTGTCAAAAAAAAATTAAAAAATTTCCACCTAAGCATGGTCAAGTTGTGCCACATGGGCTTTTAAATTGCTGAATAATCTACATTAGGATCCAATGTGGCGCCACTTGGATATGCCGTTAACTTTTAACACTCAAACGATTTTTTCAATTTTTGTAAAAAACTTGTAGTTTAGTGAGTTGACTAGAAAAAAATCGGTTCAATGATGCAAATGTAAATTGGAGTTCAGTTTATTGGGGAAAAAGTGATTTAACCTAGGGGATATAATAAAAAAACATGAAGAGTAAAATTTACTTTTAGGTTGTTGATTGAGTCAATGCACTTTTGACTGTAATATCTTTTAACTCTTTGTAATGGAATTAGCAGTGAAGTCTTCCCTTTCTAAGGAACAATTGTATCCAGACATGAATGTAAAAAACGTTATCATAGAAAAAGCTTGGAGTTTATATATTCTATAATGCCTATACATTTGTGCGTAAAATAACTTATTGTATCGGGGTGGTGGGTATGCTTCCCATCCTCGTCTCATTTTGTAGTCAGGTTGAGATATTTTTCCCCTTGATCCTTTCCCCTGCTTACTTGTTCTCCTTATCTGACCTGTTAGGGGCTGGGTGAGGTAATGTTCCTATTTGCCCGGACCATCAGCATCTGTAGGAATAGCTCTTCTTCCATATGCAAAGATGCAATTTGCAACTTTTTTTTCTGTTTATTTACTTCTGAAAATGTGATTTTGTTTCGATAGTGAATTCAATTTTATTTTTTTTCTTTTTTGCACGAATTGTGCTTTTGTTGTGGTAAGGATGATTTAATTGCCTCATTTTGTTTTCATCCTTATATATCTCTTTTGTATTGGCTTGACCGACCGGCCTTTGCAATTTAATGAATTGACGAGTAGATTAGGAGAGATAATAATCTTCTTCCTGTAGATAAGTTAAAGCTATGCCAATTTCATTGTAGCACATGGCAACCTTCTCTTACTATGTTTGGCTCACATGTAGTTGTGGTTTTCTAGTCATACAATTTTAGTCATTCAATCTCATAAATCAAATTTTGTCATCCTAACCGTTTTCCATATATTCCTTTTTTTCAGAAACTAATTTCGTTGACGAACCAATTCTGCTCCACTCGTCTTATGATTCTAGGACATGCAAGCAGCCTCATCCTGGCACGGTAAGTGCATCTCCTACTATACTTCTTTCTTTTCTGGGCATATGTGGGGACTTTAACTACTTAAAAAAATAGGGTTAACATGAGCATCTTATTTTATAAGGCATGATATAGATATTGAGAATGGTTATTATTAATCTAGAGCTGGATCTTCCATACTGTAATGCATTGGATTCACAAACAAGATTGGATAACTGATTAGTAAGTTATCAATTAGCCCACATCAAAATTCACCATATAAACTAGAGGGAATTTTGTAGTTATATGTCTGTGTATATATAATAAGCAAATTAATTATATATTCATAAGTTTAAAATTTAATTAAAATACTAGCATCTATCATATCGTATCAGGGAGGATTCCTAGAGTATATGGGAGTGTCTGAATTAAAAAAAAAAAGATTAAAAATAATATAGTCGGAAGTATCCAATATGTATCCAGAAGTGTCCATGGATTGTCAGTGTCCGACACGGATATGTCGGCCTCCGACAAGTGTTTCTGCTTTATACGTTTTATAGTTTTGGACCTTTTGGTAGTTGAGCTCGACTGGAGCACTCACTGGAAGTGAAATGTTCAAGGTATTGAACAGCTAATTACAACATTAGACTGGTGGTTTTAGAAGTATACTTCAACTAAGTTTGAGAATTTGCCGACCCCGGTACACCTAAAATGTGCTAATGTAGACTCTTGTGAGTCTGCAATAATTTGTTTCATTGCTATCCCTTTGAAACTTGTTCCTTTTTATGTTTGACTAGTAATTATGTCCCCTGAATTATCAATACAAACCAGACAACCCAGATAAACAGCTAATTCCTATCTGATCCGAGGCTAAGTGGAGCACACCTGGTGTATATGATAGGTT
This sequence comes from Hedera helix, assembly GCA_947179155.2. Classification (NCBI taxonomy): domain Eukaryota; kingdom Viridiplantae; phylum Streptophyta; class Magnoliopsida; order Apiales; family Araliaceae; genus Hedera; species Hedera helix. The sequence continues at coordinate 11,262,900 of OX359282.1, read as the reverse complement.
GGAGCATTGAAACATACTAAACTTTTTGGCAGCACTTGGGCTACCCTTTAACTCCGCCTATGTTGCGGGATCGAAGTGATAACTTAAGCCATTTCTCCAATTACATAAAAGCAAATTGTTTATTTTAGGTGTCAAAATCACACTTTTCAACTTCCCACTAATTTTCACATTTTATTAATTATTTTGTCGTTCTTTTTAATCCTCTCTTAGGGATATGAAGAATACAATTCCAAGATGGACTTTTACAATTCTGATTTGAATGGGACAAGTTTTGAAATGATGCATGGATCTAATAGTTGTGAAAACTACTCACACCTCCAATTTCAGAAAAATCCTAGTTTATCTTATCATAGAAATCCTGTTCGGAAGCGAGGATCGTTAATGGAAATGAATGAAGATTCTGCAGGAGAAGCATCAGTTCATGACATTCGGAAAAACTATGGAATGAGGGCTAAAGATGATGCTGGAAGGCCAAAAGAGTCTATTTTTAGTCATCATCTTCTTCTATCTGGCAGAAGACAACTCACTAGTAAACAAAGAGAATCACAGTCCAGTAATTGTGGTGATGTTAGTGCCAAGGTTACCCATGGAGAATGCTCTGAATCTAGTCCTTCAAACTTGCCAGTTAAGCACAATAAATATCTTCCTTTGGAGGAGAGAGGGCTGTCTAGAAGGGCAACCAAGGTCTAATCTACACTTTTAGGATGCAAATCTATTTTTGTTATTTCAAAACTTCAAGTGTGAAATTATAATCTCTGAGAGTTATATACAGGAAGGTGATATCTACAGCGGAAGGAGAGGAATCAATGATTATCGTGAGCCAGTTAAAGTAACTGTTCTTCCAGCAGATGAAATTAGAGTAAGTTTTATGTTTTTGACACTCTTATAATCAACTTTCCCTCATGATATTGATTTGGTTTGGCCCGTTATATTTTCCAAAAACATGAAGCTGGCTAAGAGATCTAGGGAGGATTTTCCACAGCAGTATGCTACAAAGGCTGCAATGGAAGAAACAACTCCATTGACAAATCCATTTAGAAGGTTGGTATGTCAAGTAATTTTACTTGAACTTAGCTTAGGCAGTGGAGATGCCTGCTTGTATTTTGTTGATTTCTTTATCCCATTTTTTAAATCTATCCATACTATAATTAAATAGACAATTTAGTTTGTCCTCCTTTTTTGGATATGACCTTTAACTTTTCCTATATTAAGTCAACCTTTATTATTTATCAATCCAAATCGGAAACTGGAATTAGTATCGTAGTTTTATAAGGAAACAAGAATTAGTAGTATAGGTTTATAAGAAAACAATCAAAATAAAGTCATCTTACATAATATTATTTTGTTATTTTTATTAATAGCTATCTATGCTATAATTAAATAAACAATTTGGTTCATCCTCCTTTTATTTTTTCTACCTTTTGACTTATCCTGGTTTTGGTCAACTTTTATTATTTATCTATCCAAATTAGAATTTAAAATTAATAATATAGTTTATATGAAAACAAGAATTAGTGATAGAGTTTTATAAGGAAACAATCAAAATAAGATCATTTTATGTAATATTAATTTGTTACTTTTATTGAAATATATATACAATAATGCAAGTTTAAGTAAAATATTAAACTAAATTCTCTTACGAAATATTAAACTTACTAAGACACACACACACACACACACACATACACATTAGGTATAAATATAGTAAATTGACCAATAATATGATTCAATCAATAAATTAAAAATTAAAAATAAATTACTCTATTAAATAATATATTCATAAAAAATATAATAGTTATCATAATTGTACAATAAGACCATAAAAAAAAGTAAACTAATTTTACAATAAAACAATCATAAGACCAGCTTAACTAATATTAATTTCTTATTATTACTAAAATTTAGGTACAATCATATTTCAAATGTAAGTAGGATTTTATTATTACTACTTATATTATATAGTTTTAGAAGAAAACTATATTTGGTTCATTCGATTCAATAAGAAAAACTTTTAGTTCACTCAACCAAACCAAATTTTTCACAAAGATTATCATACTTAATTTGAATCTGTTAATATTACTAAAATATAAGAAGTATAAGTAGGATTTAATTATTACTTAAATAATATAATTTCAGAAGACAATAATTTTTTTATGAGGATCACACCTAATATTTAAAATTCGTTATTATTAAAAGATAAGTATAAAATTCAATAATATGTTTGTAATAAAAATTTAATAATATCATACCCCATGCTTTGCACGTGTTGTACATGTTACATATTTTTATAAGAAAACAATCAAATAAGATCATCTTACATAATATTAATTTGTTAATTCTATTTTGAAATATATATACAATAACGAAAGTTTAAGTAAAATTATATTTTTACTTGGATAATATTGTTTGAGAAGAAAACAAAATTCTAAACTATATTACTTTCATTATTGAATTTGTAACTATTACTAAAATATAAGCTTCCAATAATAATTTATTCACATAAAATTAAAAAAACAACATTATCATAATTCTCTTTGAAGAGAACCCTAAACAGAAGTTTATCTCCTTGGTGTCTAGAACCAAGGATTTTCTCAACACCTTTGTCCTAATCACATCATCGGCTTCTTTGCCGTTTAGATAGAACTCCTGAACCAAGTCGGAGTAGATCCTGGTGTTTTCTCTCAAGTCAAACTCAAATCCAGCATTTTTGCATTTTTAACTAGTTGAAGAGTGTTGTTGATCAAGGTGTCAACCCCTTCGAATTTGTTGAAGCAAAGTTGATTTCCGGTGGCAATTTGGTGTGAAGATATGATTCCTTGTTGAAATTTAGCTAAAAAGAGATGTAATCGGGTGAGATCTATTACTTGCAAAAATTAGGGCTCATAAGTTGAAGAGAGAGAAAGCAGAGAGCAAGGGAGGTTTGATAGCAAATGAACCGGTAAATTTGAATTTTTTTTAAAATTTGAAACTAAATAAACACTTCCCTCGCTATTAGGTTAAGTGGGGCATGCGTTCAGTTTTCATTTGTTTGTCAGGTAGCAGAGGCGGCTATAGCAGTTGCTTTTACCAGTTACTTCTACCCTTTCGTTTGACCTTTACGTGTATTTGTCCAGTTGTGTTCGCCACTCGCTTCTTTGACCTTTTTACTTTTTCACTAAAAGATCTTTTTTTCTAGCACATAGAGTGGACTATAAGCTTTCAATTTTCATAGATTAATCCTTCGCAGAGTATTTGACTATACGATCCACCACTAAGTAATCGCACTCTACGATCTTTTCCTACATGGGTAGTCTTTCAAAGTAGAATATATATAATCAATTTAAGTTCAACATGCCTAGTTCACTTATTACTTATTAAATCTAGATTCGTCCAAAGGTTTTGTAAACACATAAGCAAGTTGATCATCTGTTGGGATATACTGTAAAGTGATTATTATTTAAAACATGATTCCTAATAAAGTGATGCGTTTTGTCTATATGTTTAGTTCTAGAATGTAGAACTGGATTATGAGATAAGACAATTGTACTAGTGTTATCACAATAAATAGGAATAGATTTAAACTCAAACCCATTGTTAACTAGCTGATTTTTCATCCATAAGATTTGGGCATAACAGCTTCCAGCAGCACTGTATTCAACTCCTTCAGTTGAAGGTGAAATTGAATTATGCTTTTTGCTAAACTATGAAACAAGTCTATTCCCTAGTAGTTGGCAAGTTCCACTAGTACTTTTTGTTTATCCCGCATCCTACAAAAATCAGCATCTGAATATCCAATTAGATTAAGGAAGACTCCCTGGGATACCACATCCCAACTAAGGAGTGCCCTTGAGATATCTAAATATTCTTTTAACAGAGATCAAATGAGATTCCTTAGGATTAGCTTGAAATCTAGCACATATACATGTTGCAAACATAATGTCAGGCCTACTAGCAGTTAGATATAGGAGAGTCAATCATACCTCTATATTGAGTAATATTAATACTTTTACCATTTTCATATTTGTCTAGCTTTGATGCAGGAGCCATAGGAGTCTATATGGGAGTGACTGATTGCAAACTATATTTCTTTAATAGTTCTTTGATGTACTTGGCTTGGTTGATGAATATACCTTCATCAGTTTGCTTCACTTGTAGTTAAAAGAAGAAGTTCAGCTCACTCATCATGCATATTTCAAACTTGCTCTGTATAAGTTTGACAAATCTTTCACATAACTTTTTGTTTAGTAGAACCAAAAATTATCATCTACATAAATTTGTGCCAACAATGTTTTGTTCTTTATACTTCCTAAGAAATAGTGTTGTGTCTACTCTACCTCTGGTAAATCCTTTTTTAATAAGAAAAATAGTCGGTGTTCATACCATGCCTTATATGCTTATTACATGTAACAGTCTTTCTCGACTCAGTGGAGCTCCTATCTTCTAACAAATAAATCATGCTTCATCTTGGTACCTATACTTGCTTGGGTTTGGATGGGTTAGTCCTCTTTGGAACCCAGATTTGTCTTATGTTAGGGCTTCCAATCACAGGATATTCATTATAATCACACACAACAGCAATATGTCCATAATTATGACAGGTATAACATTTTATATATGTGCTTGTGTGCGTGACTGGCTTCGAGACGTGTGGGGAAATTAAACTTTTATCCTTTTTTTTAGGCTCAAACTGTTTCTGCTGCCACATTATTTTACGGTTTTGAGAATTCGTAGAGTGAAAGGTAGTTATACGATTTTTACCATGTTGGTTCGTAGAGTTAATTTTCACCGACTCTACGATCTTTCTTGGTTTGATCGTAGTGTTGACCTTACTCTGCGGTTTCTTAAATCCTAGACCAGTGTGAAATATATTGTTTTCAGGGACAAAAATGAGATCAGTAGAAAGAGTAGAGATTTGAATATTGGGCCCTGCGACTTGTGTTGATTTCACAAACACAATGCTTCTGTGGGAAACAGAAACAATGTTGTTAGTCTCGATGCATGTGCCCACATACTGACTTGAGGTCAATTCCTCAAATCCTAAACCTGATATATGTCAGAGTTAAATCTCTGACTTGTGATCAGGGAGTCCATGGAAAACAAAGACCTATTCCAGGTTGAAATCGTTTTCTCTAGCTCCTCAACCTTGGATACTAAAGTAGACTCTCTCAGTATAGACTGTTCAATGATAAATATTAAGGTGTTATTATCACCCTCAAGTCTAGATAAAAAAGTATTTTCTTGAATTGTTTTCAACTCAAGTCGTACTATTTCTTTTTCTACTTGAAGTAGAGAATGGTCCATTGAGAGTACCCTAAGCCGCTTCATGAATTTATGTAAATCAGTTGTTATCACATAAAGCAGTTCTTAAGTCATGCATATTAACATCAGGAGAATTGAAATCAAATACCTCACTGATATCAATTTCTTGAATATCAGTGGTGATTCTCTGAGTTGCTCTAGTGGCCATGTGGTAGAGGTTGGCTTTGTGAGGTCTTTCTGCACTTGACTTTGAGTAAAAGTCACTTCCTGTTTCACTCCAGTAACCCTCAACAATTAGACCTCTATCCTTGTGGAGTTTCCTTGGGTATGTCTTCTTAAGATACTCTTTCTTCTCGTCTCTTGTTGGCTCCTCTTTGACAAGTTTTTTACAATTAGTAATGAAATGTCATGGCTTCTTGCAATTGAAGCACAGGTCTCTAGCATTGTCCTTGTTGCTGTTGTAGTTATTGAAGTGCTTGCTAGTGCTACTCTTGCCTTTCTTCATAAACTTTCTTAGTCTTTTGGCAAGGAGAGTAAGATCTTCATCTTCTGATCCACTTTCTTATTCCATGGAGGCTTTGGAAGGACTTTTGAGAGCAACACCTTTATCTTTTCTTCTTGCTTCTAATGTTGATGTCGTCTTAGCCCTTTGATTCAGCTCAAGCTCATAGGTGAGCAAATTTCCATATAGCTATTGCAGAGTTATATAATGAAGATTCTTTGACTCTCTGATGGCAGTGGTCTTGGCATTCCATTTGCTGGGTGGGGCTCTCATGAATTTGATGTTGACATCCGTCTTTGGATAGATCTTTTCAAATGCTTTTAGAGAGTTGAGAAGGATATTAAATCTCTCGTAGGTAGATGTGATATTTTCACCAGATATATGTGAAAACATCTCATACTTTTGAGTGAGGAGAGATTGTTTGTTTTCCCTTACTTCTTCTGTTCCTTCATGCATGACAAGGAGAGCTTCCCACTCCTCCTTGGCAGTTCTGCAGTTGACCACATTTTTGAATAGTTCATCTTCTAGAGCCATGAACAGGATGTTCTTAGCTCTTTTATCAAGTGCCACAAGCTTCTTCTCACTATCAGTCAACTCAGCTCTTTGCTTGATCGCAACTTTGTTGGGATCGTCAGTGAATGGAGCTAGCTTCGTGGGAATATATGGACTATTAAGCACTGCATCGAAGAGCTCATCATCAATGGCATTCATGTATGCTTGCATTTTAACTTTCCAATTAGAAAATTTATCTTTATTGCACAGCGGTGGTTTGTTTCCACCACCAAGCTCAGAGTTGGTTTTGTTGTGTGCCATTTGGATCAACTCAAGCCTTAAAGCTAGTTCTTTGAGAATAAGGCTCTGATACCAATTGTTATTCTCATATGACACTAAGAGATCTAGAAGGGGAGGCTGAGTAGATCTTTTCAAAAATTCAGATTAAAATTATTTACCCAATACTTCGGTTAATCTGATTCAGTTAAGCACATCGGAATATTGTGTTTTATAAAACCCCTTTTAAGATTGATTAAAGATCTCAGTTCTAACTTTAGTGATAGTGAGTGTGGAATTAGTTTAAGATAATATCACAGTTGATATAGCAGTTTATTGCAGTTAATATAGTAGTTAAGGAAAGCAATAAAGAGACGATGATTTTTAAGAGGTTCGAAGTCTAAACTACTCCTAGTCCTCTCTTCCACTCATTTGAGAAGGGATCATCCACTATAGGATAAGGTCACCAAAACCACAATTCTCACAGAACCAATTACAACAAGTCACTTAGACTTTATCTCACACAGAGAGTTGATTCCCTTGAAATCAGGCGAGCCACCTAAACTCGTCTTAACCTTACACAAATAACTGATTCCCTCAGAATCAGGCAAGCCACCTAAACTTGTCTTAACCTCACACAGAGTCTGATTCACTTAGAATCAGGCGAGCCACCTAAACTCGTCTTTTCTTAGATCTCAAAGATTTATCTGTAGTTTGTGTTTGGGGTGTTGCTAAGTTGCATTAAGCTCTTCTTCAAATGACTTAACAATGATGATCGATTTCTTTCCAAGGCATAGAGACTTTCCAAAAAGCGTAGAGTGGCCTTTTGATTGTAGGGAATGCTTTTGAGCTTTTTGACTTGTAAGTTTTATCTTATGTAATTGCTTGATCGATCGATAACTTTGAAGTTTGGAGACAATCTATTTATAGATTTTTTTCTTGAAAAATGCCCGTTGGAAGTTACCGTTACTTTGTTTAGTATTTGCCTCAAATGTCTTCTAATGCAGACTGCTGTAGTTGCCTGCTTTGTCAACTGTGTCGGTTCATTGTGTGTTGTAGCAGACTCGGGTTTCCAAATATAGCTATTGGAAACGCAGCTGATTAAACATCTTTCTTTCATTCAACATATTTCGAGGATATTCAGGTTGGAGGTGTGTTGGAGAAGCTTCCTTTAAAAACGGCTATTGACATGTCATGAGTTGCACTCTACGATACCAAATGTTTAGGATTGTAGAGTCAATCCTCAGATAAGTTCATTCTATGATTCTTGTAGCACTTCATCACTCTGCTCTTCTTTGTAGCTTAGCATCACTCTACTATTTTTTATAGCTCAGTCACCCCTCTACGTTTCTTTGTAGTTCTGCGTTCTGCTCATTTGCTTGAAATCGTTCTGTGATTTTGGAGTTCCCTTCAGTCACTCTGCGATCTTGATATCTTCACGTACAGTTTGATGACTCTGTCAGATTTGCTTAATTCATTCTGCGATCCCAGTGAACTAAGTCTTTAGCCCTTCGAACTTAGACTCTCAGTCTTTTTCAAGTTCTAACTCTATTATTTGGATCAAACTAACAAGTTTGATTCCTAAGTCCTTGTACGATGATTACATTTTTAAGGACTTTACAATATTACTTGTTTTTCTCTTACAAATATACATTAAGCTCTTTGACATCATATCATCATTAAATCCAATAATAGGAGTTCAACATAAATGCACTAACAAAAATATAAGTATAATTATAGTTTCGAGTATAAGTAAGATTTATTCATTATTTAGATAATTTAATTGGTACTTTTATTAAAATAAAAATATAATATACTAATCGATCATGTGATTCAATTATGAAATAAAAATTAAATTACTCTATCCAATATGAATTTGTAAAAATAAAATTTAAAACATCAATAATATTATAATTTTATAACAATTATAATTCAGTTCAACTGAGTTAAAAATAAAAATTAGTAATATAATTTACAAGGAAACAATCATAAGATTATCTTACCTAATATTAATTTGTTACTATTATTAAATAAGTTTTTATCACTACTTAGATAATATGAAAAGAAAAAAAATTCCCATAGATCGTCTTATCTAACTTGAATTTGTTACTATTGATTAAATATAAGTGTAATCATATTCAAGTATAAATAAAATCTTACTATAAGTTAAATAATATAATTTTTGAAGGAAAATATTTTCTTATTAAAACTATTTTACATAATAAATTCAATAATACATTTATAAATAATTTAATAAAATATTTACAATTTCATAACTTTATAATAAGATCCCGTGCTTTACATGGGATGTAGATGCTAGTACCATAATTAAATAGACAAGTTGGTTCGTCGCCTTTTTTTTTTTTTGGTTAGAGCTTCTACTTTTCCTATATAATTTTACAAGGAAACAATATCAACTTACCTAGTATTAGTTTGTTAATATTATCATTACATATATCCAATATCTATATATACTAGTATCCTTGGTACACACTTTGTGTGTGTAATTAAAAAATAAAATGAGAATATATTTTAGAGAAAATAGGAATTGATAAAGGAGTGGAGAGAGAAAAAAAAGGTAAGTTTTTTGAGTTTAAAAAGTAACTGCGCCCATCTCTTAAAGGGTAAATTTGGAAATTAAAAAGGCTTCGCAAAATTGTTTACACCAAAAGAAACTGTCAGATTTCTCCTCACTTTATAATATATATATATATATAGATGTAGATAGATATATGTGCGTGTGCATATATATATATACTAGGGATAACCCGTGCCTGAAGGCACGATGCAATTAATATAACAGTTGAGTACTGTATTTAATATTTTTAAATTGAAAAATCTAAAACTGTTGTGGCTAACCATTAATACAAAAAGATTAGTACTCAATCCAGTCATAGTTTCTTTTTGAGACAAACATTAGTGTGCTACTTATTCCCAACTTAAAATTAGTTCTTAACAGGTTTAAGCAATTAATTGATTGACGATAGCGGACTCAAATTTGTGTAATATAATATTTTCGAGTATCTTACACACCTTTCCTTTAATGACAAAACAGAATGAGAAGTTTGGCAGCATTTATTTGCTTCTAGTATATCTAGCCATCGATCAATATGATCCATGCACAATATTTTCTGTGGAAAAATAGTAGTACTGCAAGCCATTTCGTGAGATCCAATGAGGAAAAAAAAAGATGTAAAAATTCAAAATAAATGTTTTTGCATATATACCCAAAAGTATAAAATGAGCTCTTTAAGTCTAAATAAAAAAATATTGTCATAACACCAATTAAATCGCATCACCATAACATTTTTTTCTCTATATTTTTTCTTGAAATTGGACAAAAGATTTTCATAGCATGAGTCAGAACTTACTACAATAGTTACTTTCGATATATCCCGCAAAAACACCAAAGAGATGATACGTAATTATCCGTGCCTAAAGGCACGGTGTAGATTAAAATTTCAAAAATACTTTATTACCTAAATACTCTTTGCAACATAAAATAACTTACAAATCAATTAGTATGAATCTGAACCGTCTCCGTGATTTTCTGCCCAAATTAATTTGTATGTGTAAATATAACGACCGCAATACCCGACAAACAGAAAAATGACATCAATGCTAAAAGGGTGACTCATGTTGTTTAGGTGCATTTTTTTTTATTTATTATTATTATAATAATTATAATTATTATTATTATTACTACTACTACTATTATTATAATAATAGTAATAATAATAACAATAATTATTATTATTATTGTTATTGTTATTATTATTACTATTATTATTATTATTATTGGTATCATTATTATTATTACTATTACTATTTTTATTATTATTATTATTATTATTATTATTATTATTATTATTATTATTATTATTATTATTATTATTACTTTTATTATTATTATTATTATTATTATTATTATTATTATTATTATTATTATTATTATTATTATTATTACTTTTATTATTATTATTATTATTATTATTATTATTATTACTACTACTACTACTACTACTACTATATTATTACTATTATTATTATTATCATTATTATTATTATTATTATTATTATTATTATTATTATTATTATTATTATTATTATTATTATTACTACTACTATATTATTATTATTATTATTATTTTGTTATTATTATTATTATTATTACTATTACTATTATTACTATTACTATTACTATTACTATTACTATTACTATTACTATTACTATCATTATTACTATTATTATATTATAGTTTTGAATTTGATTTGGGTGAGAAATGTGAGTGGGTAGATTTTTGAAAGTTAGAATTTGAATTGGGAGAGGGAAAAATGAAAGATATATTAGTGACCGTTGGATGTTGAAGCCTTAAAAGATTTTAGACTGTTGGATGTTGAAGCCTAAATTGATTTGAGATCGTTGGATATTGAAGTATTGGGATTGGAGCCGCTCTGTTTTATATAATAGATATTATTATATTAATTATTATTATTATTATTATTATTATATTAATTATTATTTTTATTATTATTATTATTATTATTATTATAATATTAATTATTATAGTTTTTGAATTTGATTTGGGTGGGAAATGTGAGTGGGTAGATTTTTGAAAGTTAGAATTTGAATTGGGAGAGGGGGAAAATGAAAGATATATTAGTGACCGTTGGATGTTGAAGCCTTAAAAGATTTTAGATTGTTGGATGTTGAAGCCTAAATTGATTTGAGATCGTTGGATATTGAAGTATTGGGATTAGAGCCGCTCTGTTTTTTTTTATATATATATATATATATATATATATATATATATATAATTAACATTTAAGTAAGATTCATTACTGTGTAGATTTATAATTTGAGGAGTAAATAGTTCTCATAAAGATCATCTCACCTAACATGAATTTTTGAGTTTATCTTACTTAATATTAAATTGTTACTATTATTAAAATAAAAGTATCGATACAACAATATATTATAAAGTAAATTTATGCGTACAAACACTATTACTCATATATTGAATAGATCATGAAAGGTTAACAAATCATAAGATCATAGTACCTAATATTAATTTTTTATATGAGACTAATAACAACTTAAATAATATAATTTGAGAAAAAAATATATTTTTTCACAAAAATCATCTTACCTAGCTTGAATTTGTTACTATTTATTATTAAAATATAAGTATACTTATATTTCAAGTATATGTAAGTAGGATTTTATTATTACTTACATAATATAATTTTAAAAGGAAGCCATTTTCTTATAAGGATCATCTTACTTAATATTAAATTAATACTATTATTACAATACAATTATGAATATAATATGTTGACCAGCCATATTATTAAATTATTAGACAAAAAATTTAAAAAAAACAATTAATCTCAAATAATATATTTATAATAAAATTTCAATAATATCATAACTCTAATATAAGACCCCATGCTTTTGCATGGGTGTGCATGCTAGTGGAGTATTATATGGATGACTTCTCTGTCAGTCTGTTTCTTTAACAACATCCACAAAGTTAAGCCTAGGCCATTTAAGGAATTTATGCCAGACTTTTTTCCAACAATAAATTTGTTACAAAAAGCTTTGTGCTAGTTGGTATAAATTGTAGATCTATATAAGACCACATTGAGAGAGAAACTATTCATAGCTAGTTGGTTACTGAGCTTAGAATTCAGAATGTGAAATTCAACTCAAAAATCGAGGTAGATGAGAAAAGAAAAGAAAAGAACTGATACGGGCTTCCACAGTTTTTGTGGGCAGTTTGTTTTTACTCAATTAGGTCCATCTCATTTGGTGACCAGACACATTGCTCTTCCCCTAGCATTTCCTCGGTATTTTTTCTGTATGATTAGGGATGAACCAAGCCATAATAGATATTCTCGTTGTCTACCTCAGATCTTTTATATAATTTGACTTTTCACCTTTATGCTTGGTATTTTTCACTTTGGACTGATGTATTTTCCTTTTGAACGTACTGGACTTGACCTTCAATTTACACTGCAGTTTGGCCCTTCTGTTTTAATCAAATGGTAAACGTCAAGTGGTCATTACCACACCATGTGAATATTGCCATGTGGCTTTTACCTCCAGAATCAGTAAAGCAAAGTTTGATGGAAGAATATAATTCTCATGACCGAAGTTTGGGAATTAATATGCTAATATTGAAAACATATCACCAATTTGATATTTTTGCATCAAATTTGTGCAAATTATCTAATGATTGTTGTTCTCTCACTGACATGGCATTATATGTTGTTTAGGTCCCATGCAGAGGTGCCTTCTAGTTTTAGTGAGGATGAAACCGGTGAAACTAGTTCATCTGCTGATTGATGCAGAACAGTAGATCAAAGAAGTGAAGGATTGTGGAGATATGTTGTATGGAGATAACAGAAACTGGGCATCCTAAAGATGTTTCAGAGTTTGTACTTTTTACAGATCCTGGTGTTTGTGCATGGTAACATCCGAACCTTGGGTAAGAACATTGTAGGGTGCATTGTTGCCGACCGAATTGGCCAGTTCTCTTCCCGGAGTTTCTGTGTATGCATTGTGTACATAGATTCGCCCAATAAGATATTGTTGGGCAAAAATAATTCACCATGTTTAATTTAAGATTTTTTTTATAAAGTTAAATATACTGTTTTCATTGAAAGTTAGTTGTGAATTTTCTCTACATTTAGTAGATGCAGACAGAACTGTGATGTGGCATGCCCCATTTTAATTGTCGGGGTTTGTGCAGCCCATTAATGTTTATGTTGATTTTCTTGATAATCAGTTTTGAATGGTTTTGTAGGTTAAAGGGGCAAAAATTTAATTTTCAACTCTAATATCTATTTATTTTTATTTTATGTAATACCCCCTTAGTTCAGAAATACTCTTGGAGCTTGCTTAAGACCATACATGGCATCGTCAAGCTTGTAGTAGTAAAGCGTTGAGGCTGTTCATTGCTGATTGGAGTTTGGCACTTGGAAAAGCACTCTTCATGTCCATTTTGAAGACTTTGAATTTCATATAGGCAGGCTAGGTGAGAAATATCCAGATAGCTTCAAGTCTTGCTATTGAGACAAAGGGGTCATCTAAATCAATGCCTTTTTGTGAATAGCCTTTTACAACTAGTCTGACTTTATTCCCTGTTATGATCCCAGCTTCATCCATTTTATTCCTGATCACCCCTTTGTTCCAATGATTGAATATTCGATCTTTAGGCTTGAGTACTAAATACCAAACTTTGTTCCTCACAAATTGATTCAACTCATCTTGCATTGCTTCAATCCAGCTTGCATCTTTAAGAGCTTGTTCGATCTTCTTGGTTCCATTTGAGTGAGAAAGCTTAGATACATGCACTCATTTTGTGTTGCTGATCTCCTTATCCTTCTACATTTGGATTACCAATCACCAAATCTTAAATATTACTCTTTTACCATCTGCTACCCCTATGAGTGTCAGTATTTGTGCCTTGTGGTCTAAGCTTTTCTAAGTCTGGTGAGTGATGGTCTGCTTCTTGAACTCTAGTGCTCTGAGCTTCGGAGCTCTGAGCTTGGGGTTCATTTGGAGAATTTGCTTGAATACTCGGATCTCTTTAAGGAGAGCTCAGAGGTTGCTCATGAGCTTAAGAGCTGTGAGTGACAATAACCCTTTCACACTGAGTTTGAACTTCCGGAGTCTATCTTCTTAAGCTCTAAGTGGAACATGGTCTTCATGCACATATTCTTCCTCAACCATATCAGCATCTTTAATCTCAAAGTTATTGGACTTTCAAAATGAGTCATGGATTGATTCTTTAATGGTCAACAATCTCTTGTTAAATACTCTAGAAGCTTTGCTAATTGAGAAATAGCTTAAGAAGATTTCTTCATTTTCATGCAACTTTTTCCATTGTTCAACACATGGCATGTTTAACTAAATACATGAAAGGACCTAATGTTTGGCTTCCTTACTTTCCATAATTCATAAGGACTCTTCTTGTGTATCGAGTGTATCAAGGATCTATTTTGAGTGTAGCATGCATATAGTGCTCACAACTTCTGTCTAAAATACTCGGATAGCTTAGCATCATTTTGCAACGTCTTCCTAGCTTTAATCAATGTTCTGTTCTTCCATTCAGCTCCTCCATTCTATTGTGTGAAGTCTTTAGTCTGAGAAGTTATGCTAGATGCCATGATCATCTCCGTCTTTTTGCATCAATAAAATCGAACTCCCTGTCATGATCACTTCTAATGGAAAAATTCCTCTCCTTTCTCACTTTGTACTTGTCTGAAGAATCTGGTGAGCTGCTCATAGCTTCATTCTTGTGGGTCAAGAAGACCGATGTGTACCTAGAGTAGCCATCCACTATAATTAGTGAATATTTTTTACCACCAAGATTAGTTGTTTGTATAGGAGGACCAAAGAAATCCATATAGAGCAGTTGGAAAGGTCTAGAGTTTGAATTAAAAAATGTTGTTATCAAAAGGTGTTTTAGTTTTGTGTTATTCCCAAAGGTACAAAAAATATCTAGAAGGGGGTTAAATGGATTCTTTTAATTTTTCTTGTTAAAAAATGTATTAGCAAATAAGTTTATAATGATATTTCCTCTCGATCTGCTCCATTTTTTTTTTGCTATTTCCTCTCTGCTCCATTTCCTATCACTATTATTAGTATTATTATTATTATTGTTGTTGTTGTTGTTGTTGTTGTTGTTGTTGTTGTTGTTATTATTATTATTATTATTGTTATTGTTGTTGTTATTATTATTATTATTATTAGTAGTAGTAGTAATAGTCGTAGTGAAGTTATTCTTTTAGTTCTATTTTATTTATTTTTTCATTTATTTTATAAGTTCATAGTATATAAAAAACGAAAAAGATCATTTCACATTTCATTTATGATGATTCTATTCTTGATGGAATGAATGAACAAACCAAACATAAAAATAAGGAATGACCATTCCATTCCATTCCATTCCCATTTCATTCCTTAAACTATTATATTCTTTAAGTCATTCCATTCCTTAAACTATTACATTCCTTAAGAATCTTTCAAGTCTCAAAGACTTGAAATAAAAAAATTGTGACAGCCAAAAATCCCTGAATTAGTTGCAGCCGATTTGGTGGTCAATATTCACAAACATATATATTAACTACCCACGTGATAAACTCAAACCATCTCAGAATAATATGCTAAAATATATTATTACATTCTTAGGTCTCGAATTACATACATCTGTAACTCTTGTACAAAGCACAACTAAACTATCCAAAAATATAATAATACATTACAAATACTCCCAGTCTAAAACTCTTTACAATACCTTCAATAAATTAACAAAAAACCTACACTATCACAATATTTCTTTCTATTCCTCCGGCTTAAGGATACCTTTACCTTTGGCCTTGCTACGAGACCCTTTGGCCTCCTTCGTTTCAGTTGAAAAGTACAACAAAGCAAGAGTGAGCTTAAATAGCTCAACAAATTCTAAAGCTTCCATAATAATAATATTAAAAATTTAATATGCAAAGAGTAAATATTTTGAATAGTTTATATTTTCAGATCCAAGGAGTTATAAAATCTTGAATTCCATTACTTCCAACTGAGTAGCCAATAGAAGGTTTTAGAAATAAGAAATCAAATAATTTATGTAACTTGCATTTCAACATTCTTGATATCATAAATAATCTTAGAATAACTGAGTGGCCATAAGGATCAATAACTCTTAAACCGTGTACTATATGTGATCAGCCTACACGTACTCTCGTTATATGCAACACATTCGTACCATAATTCTTCGGCATATTGTCGATGAGCCGACATTCTTAACCAATACCCCTATATTTTAGGGTTGTTCATCTCAATTAACTAACTCAAGGAATCCGCCACCAAGATAACTTGGTTTGGAGCAACGACTATCTTAATCAATAAGACTATCTTAATTGAGTAATATTCATAGGCCTATTGATTGAGTAGGACTATGAAATGCATTGTCATGTTCAAATAGTGATTTATTTCATATAATCTACTCATTGATCAAGAAAACTCAGATTAAATTATGAAGAGTATGACACATTCCATGCCTCGAGTTTAATCTAGGATGTCAAGATTAAAAGGATTAAATTACATTGAAACATTGGTCACGAAAAGTTTGCATCGAATTATCGATCTTATTATTATTTGGGTAGCAGTGAAGTATTACTAGATGTCGCTCACTGTTTATAAATTTATAATATAATTTTAAAATTATTGCCAATATAATAATAACCTATAGGGTCACACACTTAGAACGTAATTAAAAAGAAATTAATTTAAATTGTTAGGATTTAAATATATCAATATGATTGATAGTATTTAAATTACGAATTTAAATTAATAGGATAATTTGTATATATGTATATTAATTAAGTAAGACTTAATTAAAATATAATATATATATATATAAATTCGAATTTTATTTTTCTAATTAGTTTTTGGTTATTTCTTTTAACTGCTATATATACATGATATATCAGCTGTTTTAAAAGAACGTGAAATTCAAAAACCTAAACCCTAGCCCCTTTCAGAAAGAGACTAGAGAGAAAAACTCAGAAAAATCCAGAACTAGATCTTGGCAGTTAGTACCGCGATTCTCTTTGTTGCAGATCGTGGGACGATTCGCAGAGGCGTACCGCGATTCTCTTTGCTGCAGATCGTGAGACAATTTAATGAGGCGTTCGTGTGGATACCGTAGAGACGCAGTCATTGGATTGCGTTGAAGATTAGAAGCCGTTTCAAAATTTCATTGTCTCCATACAAGCTCGGATAATCGGTAAAAATATATCTAAACCTCTGAATTTCAATATTTTCTCATGGATCCTGTTTTAGGGTTTCAAATTTTTTTTTTTGCAATTCCGCTACGTATATGTGTTGAAACCCTACAGATATTCCGTTTCAAGATTCATCCTTTCCGCACTTTGAAAACATGTAACTGTCAATAAAAGTTTTTTCTCGAAAAAAGTGTAAAATCACTATTTACCAAGAAACATTTTTCGTTTGTTTGACTATTCCTTTCATCTATAAGACTTCTTATATTTCATAACATAGTGTTAATATGAAATTTAGATGTCACGGAGCTAATAAAATTTTTCAAGGAAAAAGACAAAAATACACGATTTACGAGAAAGCGTTTGTTGTCTTTTTGACCGTTCTTTTCGACATCATGTCATATTGTATTTCATGAAATAGTGTTTATATGAAGTATAAATGCTATTTAGCCAATAAAAGTTTTTCTCGAAAAACGCGCAAGACACTTCATTTGAAAATTTTCTTTCGAATTTTGAAAATTCACATTCCTGAATAGCGTTTTTATTGACAGTAAATGCATTATGACCAATAAATTTTTTATCCAAAATAATTTTCAGAGATTACTATTCACATATACGGGACGAATATGTGGCGAATACGGAAGAAATACGAAGGATAATACGAGTATACCGTAATGTATAATACGAGAATTATACGAGATTAATACGAGAATAATACGAGGTATAATACCAGTAGAATACGAATATTATATGATGTATTATACAGAAGAGATTCGTATAAATACTTATGTATTATACTATTTAACTAGTTAGTTGAAAACAAACTAGATTATAACTGGGAATTTAGGTGAAAAGTTTTCGACCAATCATATTCAAGTATGATTAATTATTGACCAATTAGAGTCAAGCTAGAGAAAATCAAGTTAGAGTAACCAAACTGGGGAGAATTAGCACGATTACAGAAACTAGAAATCAAAATGGACCAATCAGAACTAAGGAAACCAAATTGGCAATCCAGGTGAACATTTTTCGACCAATCACATGAAAGGATGATGCAAGCATGACATCATCCTCAAAGAAGCAAAAAGATGATGTCATCATGATGTTGTTTGGTGGAGAAAAAGTAAGTAAAGTTTAGGGTGTAAAGTGTAATAAGCTGGGGTAAAAATGCAATTAATAAAACTTGGTTTTTATATAAATAGGAAGCTAAGCTCTTCATTTTTCTCATCTTTTTCAAGAGAAAAATCAAGAGCAGAAATGCTCTCTCTCTCTCTCTCTCTATATATATATATATATATATATATATATATATTCTACATAGTTATAATTCAAGTATTGAAAATTGCAAAGAAATAGTTAAAGCTTGCAAACACCAAAAGTACAATCTTTAAAAGTTATTATGTTCGATTTTTCTTTTGTTTTTAATTTTTCAAAAGCTCAAGAACGCGAGTCGTATGTACGATTGTCGTTCTCCGTGTTCTTCATGTGTTCTTGAGCCTTTCTACATTTTGTAGTAGTTATAATGTCAAATTTCAATTCTTAGTTAAAGCTCATTGAACATACATGTACCATGTACGGTTTATCCGTTCTCCGTGTTATTCGTATGTTCTTGAGTATTTTTATAAATTGTTTTAATCAATTATGCAAGCTGTTATAATGACCAAATTTTGTCAATTATAAATTGTAATAATCACTTATGTAAGCAGTTATAATGTTCAAATTATTTCAAGTACAAAAATCAAAAGCTCAAGAACATAGTAGTTACCATGTACGGTTTATCCGTTCTTCATGTGTTATTGAGCAAAAGTTATGAATCTTTCTATGTGAAGGTTTGTGATTTATTATTTTTATGTTATAAAGTGTTATTGAGTCTTATAACATGATTTCTTAAAGAGTTAATGCAAGCGGTACCATGTTTCACATGGTTAACCCTAAATATGTTGAGCAAAACATGCATACTTTCTGTTTTTGATATTTTTCGAAAACATAAAATTCGAATCTGCCTTAGCAATACAGATAAAATTTTTAGATCATGAAATTCTAAGCAATTTAGACTCAAGAATCACTTCAAAATATTTTCTTATGAAAAAGTTATGACAGTTACTGGAAAGGACGTCAAAGTTGAAAATAAACAAGAGCCCTCAGATCCTTGTACCAAAATTTAAGATTTTGAGTTAGCCAAGCCGCCTAAATATTCCGTAAATGAAAATAGTCTAGTTTAAGTATAATAACAGTTATAAAACAAGAAAATTTGATGAACTAACATTCGGTACGCGAAACCCTTTATATAGGCGCTTTAAACGATTACCGAAAAACCCTAAATTGTGCTTAAGGCAAGTTTTCTATCCTTAACCTTTGTTTACTTTCTTTTGATGTGATTTATACATTTTATAGAAACAACGTGTTATAAATCTTTGATATGTGAGTTATTGCTTCTTGTTTCAGCATAACTTGAAAAATGAAATGCTTATTCGTGATATATTTCGAATCATGCTTTATTATATCAAACCAAGTTGTCTTGGGGTGATCCTGACATGTGAAGTAAGCTGAGATGGACAAAACTGTATAGCTGTTCGTAATTAGTCCAGTGAAAAGTATGTTATGCATAACATAAGATGTCGTTAGGTTGATCCTCTTTTTATATCCAAAGTAAAGGTTCTAAGTCGAAAGACAAAGAACAGTTCAAGGTCTAACCACCACTCAGTCTTACTATGTTAAGAACGTTTGTTATATCAATTGTTATGCCATGAATCCTTACAATTCATATCGGTGTGAGTTCACTTATATGTTATGTGTTTAAGACTTGCTGAGCATCTTAGCTTACTCTTGCATAAACCTAAATTGCAAACATACCAGAGAGCTCTGGCTCAAAGAAGAAAGGAAAGAAGAAATGCGTAGACTAGTTTATTGCTTTTCTTAACTGTAGTCATAATGACATTTTGTAATAAAAACAAGTTCCACACATGTAACCGAATATTATATTAATATTATCAGATTTTATCACATTCTCTTGTTATGTCTTTACTTTGATTAAACTTAGAATTGTTAAAACTTAACACAGTGTTAATAATGATCTATTTATCTGGATGATGATCGGTAAATAACTTGTGAGTGTTGTACATTCGAGACAAAACTAAGCCACATTGACTGGTCAAATCCATCGTTAAGGTTCCTCGAAACCAGGTATAACTCGTTATTAATATTCTGAATGTTAGATAAGTAGGATTATTAATATGAAGAGATATCACTATAAACAAATATGTTTCGAATGAAGGTTTTAACTAGTTGGGTAATGTTCTGTACGAAAAGAGAATTTTGCACCGGACAAAGATACAACCATTTGTCACGGATAAAAATGCAAACATTTATCATCGGGTGAAGATACAAACATTCACCGCGAGATTCTTTGTTCCCAAAAGCCATCCCAATGATTTAATGTCGTAGATGTTGGAACATATAAGGTTATAGAATATTTAAATATTAAGGATAAAATATTATTATTGAATATTAAGTCTCTTGTATCTATTATAAGGACTTGATAGAAAATAATGAAAGATCTTTGGGAATTAAGATAAGAATTTTGTTTATGAATAAAATGAATCATCTATAAACCTAATGATTTAACATTTATAATGAGCATTAAGTCAGCTATAGAAAGTATAGTGATTTGGGGGCGTCACACATTTCTTATGCTTATCAATTTTTACATTCGTTACATTTGCATACATAGTTTGTAGTTCATACATGTGACACCCCCAAATTCAGATACTAGTAACTCAAATTTGGTTCTCACATCATCATACAATCATTCACCTCCAAACAACATAATATACTAATGCGGAATAAAATAAGCATATGTTGTTTATACAAAGGGTTTACTATTAGTCTCAAGGTTCGAAACCTTAACAAAATACATCATGAGTCAAATCAAATGTGATAGGGTTCGTGTTACATCATAATAGTTCACAAAATAATTCTAACTTAGGCAATTAACATTTTAAATGCATTTAGGGTTTCAACTTCCCTTTGCCTTTATCTCTCTTGGAGCTCTTGGGTTTCACTACAATAAAGTTTATGACATAACAAGAATGAGCAACTAGCTTGCTTAACAAGTTTAATTAAATAGATATGAGATATGTCATGAATGAATACGAAATGAATAACTCAAAGGATTTAAAATAATTTATCAACAGTATAATCAAAGTCTTGAATAATATTAGACCATTGATTATTAAAATTTGAGCGGTCAAATAGACCATGAACTACTTCTCTTGAGGAATCAATCCTATAATTGTCCCCCTTAAGTTATATGATCAGAACTGTACTTGAGGGGATTAACCTCTTGTACACTATGTGTATGCATAACATTTAGTTCCACGTGTATCGTATTTCAGATACTTAGGTTACTCCCCATATGGGGTTGTTCAATCTCAGTATAAGAATCTGTACCACTATGGTTTGCATTGCTTGTAAAAATTCAAAGGTAATTGTTTAGCCGAACAAAAGCATAGACGTCTCTTTCAATTCAATTCATAATTTGAGAGTTTTAAATATTTCACAGTACAATAATGAAACAAGAATTCAAATGCACAAAGTGCGGATGTTAAGGATCATATAGATGTGGAATAATTCAACAATTATTAAACCACTCAGCTCATATTTGAATAATAATAATAATTAACTTCAAAGGACTTGCTCAAAATAAATTTGAGTAAGGTTAGGAAACTTGCCTATCTATCGATTTACTGCTAAGTGCTTAAAATAATTCTCTTTCGGAAGACCTAATATTGATACGTCAATCTACCAATTAGTATAATACATAATTGCTCACTTAAACATTTAAGTTTATTATTTACTTCTCATTCAGTTACCTAAAATTATCACATAGCACAATCATTTTATTAACTTAACTGTTAAATATTACTTCTCTCTAAGCAATATCAATTAAAACAACACTCGCTTAACTATTTAAAGTATTAAACAATTTATTGCAATTGTTTTAGTACCTCACTTATCATTATTATAATAAATGATAACTATTATTAATTATTATTATACAATGAATAATTATTCATGTGCTAATAATCCTCCTTATTTATCATTAATCCTCAATTAATTGATAAATAATTAGCTTACTTATTTTAATCTTCTTTAATCATTATTTAATATCAATTAAATAATAATAAATCAATTAATTATCATTACCTACTATTTAATCTTAATTAAATAATAAATAATTTATTAATTTAATCCTCATTTAATTATTATTTAATGTTAATTAAATAATAATTAATTAATCAACTGCCCTTACTTATTATTTAATAATAAATAGTTAATTTATTAATTCAATTCTCATTTAATTATTATTTAATGTTAATTAAATAATAATTAATTAATCAATTACCCTTACTTATTATTTAATCTTAATTAAATAGTAAATAATTAATACTTTAATTTAATCCTCATCTAATTATTATTTAATGTTAATTAAATAATAATTAGTTAATTACTTATCTTTATTTACTATTTAATTCTCAATTAAAATAATAAATAATTAATTTATTCACGTTATCTTTCTTATATTATTATTAAATACTTAAATCACATATTTATTATTTAATTATAGTTTATTAGTAATTTTATCTAATTACTAACTAATTAATAGTTAATTAGTGTACTCTTTACACCTTAAATACTATTAAAAATAATTAATTTCTTAATTAATCATAATTATTATTTAATATTACTTAAATAATAAGTAATTAGTAGTTTTATGATTTTTCAGAAATTAAAAGTATTAATTTAGCATTTTTTCGTTTAATTAGTAATGTTTAATCAACCATTAATTCTAATAAATGTCAACTGTTGTTAAAATTTAAATTTTAAAATTTTATTATATTTTTTTATTAAATTACAAACATTTTCTCTTTTGGAAGCAACCCAAGAACCGGCCTAAAAATGTCCGAACCGACCCCATCCAAGAAAATGAAAAACCGAAAAAAAATCGAACCGACCGTTCCCCCCCCCCCCCCCCCCCCCCAAAAATAGGCAGAATGTTTTTGACCATTTCCGGATTTGGGGTCTTTCATGAAAACTTGAATATCTTGAGTTCTATAACTCCGATAGAGCTCTACTAGGTATTGATGGAATTGTATCTTTTCGAACTACATGATTTCATTATCAAAAATCAAATTTTGATTTGTTTTGGTCACTGAAAATAGCTCCAAACTAGACTATTATGCACAACCCTAAAATCAGTGGGGTGTTTTGGTAGAAAATCCATATCTTGCTCATTTTAAATCGGATTTAAGTCATTCAACTTGGAGAATCTTTGTATTTTATAGATCTAACACCCAAAATTGATGGATCATGAATCCGACTTACAGATCATGAACAGTAATTCCGATAAGGGGCTGCTATGTTTTAGGTTACATTGTTTTCATCGGTAAAAATTTATTCAACGAGTTTGATAAATTTTTCTACATAAACACATACTAATACACAAGTTAAATACATGTTAACCTATTTACACATATTTAGCAAGAATCTAGCTATTTAGAACTTTAACATAATATTTTTATCATACAAAAACAAGAAGAGCAGAGCTAGAATTTTTAACAAGGTTAATACCTTGATCTAGTGGCTCTTCTTCTTTCTTTTCTAAAGTAGGAGATGAATGAGGATGGCATCAACACTCCTTCTCTTCCTTCTCTTAAGGTGGCGGCACTCTCTTCTTTTTCCCTCAAGAAGAAAGAAAAAAAAAACTCACAAGCTCTCTTCCTCACAAAAAAGCTCTCTAGACTTTGAAAAGAAGAAGATGAAATGACTAACTTAACTCTCCTAATACAAGTATACTTGCAATAACTATTAGATATGAAATGGATATATCTACTTTAGCATCATTAAACTAGCTTTTTAGGACTTACAAGTTAGGGTTAGGGTGGCTAAATGACTATGTAGGAGTCTAGTGCACACAAAGCTCCAAGTAAGCTAGGTAATTATAACCATTTGAAAAGCCTTTTAGCCCCTTTTTCTTTCTTCATTGCTGACAAAAAGAGTACTTGTGTCCCAAAAATGTTGTCATCTCCTTTGGTTTTAATAATTAAATAAGCTACACAATTTAAATACCAAGTGGGCTAATAATTTGGACCATAATTAATATTCATTTGGGCTTGCTATAAAATGACTTGGACTAACATTTAGTCAAGCCCTATTAAATTTAACATTGGACTATTTAATTCTATCCAATGATGTTTATTTAATTTGTCACACTATTAATTACTAAGTCCATGATCAAAATGATAGGGCTTAGCTTATTAATTACACGGGGTAGTCAATTAGTAATTAATTACTAATAATATTGTTAATATTACACATTGTTCACATTAATTAATACCCATATTAATTAATTAACTCACTAACTATATTCAATTTAATCGAATATTAAATTAATAATTATTCATCCATTTTCTTGATATTAACACATTAGGGTTAGTCCGCTAATTTAATTAGTCTATTAGTGACTCCATTTAATTCAATCTAGAATTTAATCACATACTCACTTAATCACAAAATGAATTATTCACAAAAAGGTTTAAATAACCTTACAAAACTAACTCATTAGAAATTAAATACTTTATTTAATTAATAATGACGTTTGAAAATTCTTGGTCATTACAATACATGCTTTGTATTATTACACGTACATCACATTTATTTATTCTTTGCAATTTATACAAATTTCATATTTCTTTATAGACAATTAAGGTTCACATAGAACAACCACTTCATTCAACGACTGCATATCAACAGTTTAATAATACATTACCACATAATGGCACATTAACATATCCACAATTAGCAATAAGGAATTAAAATCTTGCCTAATTAGCTTAATCGGCTAATGCCAACACTTTGCGTTCTCTGTATGACCTACATTTATAATTCGGTCTACCAATTAGTCAATAATGGACCCAATACATTGGTTTAATATACTTAAGTATTCATTTTATACATAAATTAGCTTATTTTTCCAAGGAAAATCGACCTAACCTAATTCGACCCAGCCTAACTAGACTCGGCCTGACCCGAACAACATAAAATGTGCTGGTATGGCGTGGGGTGCGCCATGTATGTAGAACTTTTTGACAGTTTGGACTGCACGTCCCTCATTTACTAAAACATCCATAACTTATTCGTTTCAATTTTTTTTTGGGTAATTCCTAAGTCCATTTTCATTAGAATTTCTCCGTCTACAAATTTTCTTCAGATCAAAATGTGAGATTCCAATCCGAAGTGGGCTTAAAATTACTAACAAGGAAAGAATAAAAACTAGTTTCATAAATCATTGATTCGATTGCTTCAAACTTAATGCCACAAGCATTTTCTTGCTAGACCATCATGTTTTATGACTCTCTAACATTGTAATGCATAACATAACTTCTTAGGTTCATAATTTCCAAAACCATAAGCTTTAATTAAAATTTTAAAACATTTAACAACCAACATAGTGGTCTAATTAAACTAGGGTTTCAAAATAGACATAGTTTACTAGAAAAATTCAAACAAATTCATTTTACAATATTTTTCGATCCTTCCACTCGGGTTGGAATTGAAACTCAACGATACACAAAATACGTTAAATAGATCATTCAAATGTGTTAGAGTTTATGCCCTAGAGGCTAATTATTTGATGTAATTGCTTAACATTTTTGATATTATATTTGATTGAATAAATGGATTATTTTATTATGATTTTATTTACTGCGTTATATAAATGTTAACATAATAAAAGCCCTTAGAATAATGATACGAATTATATAACTTTAAGTATATGACTTGAACATGAGATTATATAATTATAATTAGTATTATTGT
The DNA here is from genome assembly GCA_947179155.2 of Hedera helix. Classification (NCBI taxonomy): domain Eukaryota; kingdom Viridiplantae; phylum Streptophyta; class Magnoliopsida; order Apiales; family Araliaceae; genus Hedera; species Hedera helix. The sequence goes on along the minus strand of OX359282.1, from coordinate 11,236,727 downwards.
TCTTAAATGTCCCTAGTCGAGTATCATTATTAATGGGACAACAATGATGCATTGAGACTAGTATGTGGATTGACTGATGGCCAAATCTCATTGGTCATAAATATATGAGATATTTGAGTCAATGCATAGGTACATGTTAGAGAACAATGTACTGGACTGACCCACCATGAGAATTCTACATGGAACATTATGCAAAGTGTCATAAGAAATTCTAATAGTGACAATGATGTAATGATCCTCCGACCTTAAGTTACTATATTATTACACGAGAATTTGTGTACTTTGATATCATCAAATGTCACCTTTAATAGGGTAGACAATAAAGGTGATTATTGGGTACATCATGAATCGTGTGAGGAATATGAGTGATCTAGATGGAATTTAACCCTCCTATATATTAGGGGTGATATCCATAGGCCTCTTGATTGAGTAGGACTACAAAATGCATGGCCATGCTCAAATATTGATTTGTTTCATATAGTCTACTCATTGATCAAGAAAACTCAGATTAAATTATGAAGAGTATGACACATTCCATGCCTCGAGTTTAATCTAGGATATAAGGTTAAAAAGATTAAATTACATTGAAACATTGGTCACGAAAAGGTTGTATCGAATCACCGATCTTATTATTATTTGGGTAGCAGTGATGCATTACTAGATGCCGCTCACTGTTTATAATTTTATAATATGATTTTAAAATTATTGCCAACATAATAATAACCTATAGGGTCACACACTTAGAACGTAATTAAAAGGGAATTAATTTAAATTGTAAGTATTTTAAATATGTCAATATGATTGATAGTATTTAAAAATTATGAATTTAAATTAATAGGATAATTTGTATATATGTATATTAATTAAGTAAGACTTAATTAAAATATAATATATATAAATTCGGATTTTATTTTTCTATTTATTTTAGGTTTTAGTTAATTCCTATTAACTACTATATATATGATATATCAGTAGTCTAAAAATCACGTAAGGAAAAACTAAAAACCCTAGCCGCTTTCAGAAAGAGGCTAGAGAGAAAAATAGGTTAGAAATCCTGATCTTGGTGGCTAGTACCGCAGATCCCTTTTGCTGCAGATCGTGTGACGGTTCGCGGATTGTTCGTGTGGATACTGTAGAGACGCAGTCGCTGGATTACGTTGAAGATTCGAAGCCGTTTCAGAATTCCATCGTCTCCTGTCCATCTCGAATAATCGGTAAATAATCTAAACTTCTGAATTAATATGGTTTTGCATGGATCCTGGCTTAGGGTTTTGGAAAATTTTTGAAATTCCGCTGCTTTCTCTATGTCGAAACCCTAACAAAATGATCAAAACATAGGGAGTTCTTTTGTTAGAAAATAACATTAAATCTAGGATTTTTAACTTTGAAAAACATTATTTATTTTTCTTATCTTTCCTAGGCATAAACATGTGACCAACACGTATTTAACAACTGACATGACGTTATCAAAACTTTAGATCTATGACAAACACTCATAGATCTTACAAATACTCCACCCAAAAAGGTGATTTCTTTGAAACCACAAGATTGATACTAGGTTTTCATTAAAACATTTTTAGATCTTAGGTTTCTTAGCTTTTCTTGCAAAAACATGTTATCAAATGCATTTTTACCAACAAATCCACCATCCATACCTCCTTATAACATCGGAACCACCATGTTCCACCATATACATAACAATCTCCCTCAACCAACCTAAATATAACAATAACACAAGTTGAACTAGAGTTTTAGGGATTAAAAACTTTTAAACCTCATGAGCTTCTTCTCTTCTTGGATAGATTGAATGATCTATCTTGCTAGATGGATGATTGATCTCCTTAAGGCTTGATCCTCATCTTCTTCTCTCTTCCTCTCAAGGTTTCTAAGATTTAGAAAATTTTACCAACACATATGACTAACTCTCTTTCTCTTGCTTTCTAGGAAAAATATTACATACATATTGGACATCTAATATTCCTACAACTAACTCTTGTATAGTTAGTTCTCATCTCTCCCCAAGACATAACGTTTTAACCCTAAACTAACCTTAGTGAAACACTAACATCTAACATTGGTTATTCATTAGTTGAATGTGTTTATATAGATTGTTGGTTTGCAAAAATATGCCATACATATAATCAAATTATATAAGTGCAACAGAAACAAGAAAAATAAGATTTTAAATTTTTTGTACAAACTAATAACCTAGATCTTTCTTATGCGACTATTATTAATTGAGGAAGGATAAAAGAATTTATACCTTTGTAAAACTAAGCTTCCACAGGTACAAGTTCATCTCCCTTTAATCCTTCACGTTCTTCTTCAAATTCACCGATTAGATTCCACGGATCAATGTTAGCTCCCCAAGTGTGAAGCCTCTAGAGGTGATCCACCAAGAGATCTATGAATTAAAGAAGTGGATTATGGTTTCTCCAAACTATAAGTGGCTAACCCTAATTCTCTATCTATCTCTAACTCCTTAGATGTAGAGAATTATGGAGTACTCTCTCTATTCTAATGAAAGAGTGTGTAATCTTAATCTATGATAAGACTCCTCTTATTTATAGATATAGTCAACCCTCCTAAACTATTTAGGATTAGGGTTTTAATTTAATTCCTAATTTAATTAAGAACTAAATTAATTAATTATAATTCCTAAACCATTTAGGAACTAAATAATAATACTAGTAATAATAATAGTAGTAGTAATAATAATAATAATAATAATAATAATAATAATAATAATAATAAGACTCATCTTATTAATTTATAATTAGTATTTCTAAAATACTAAATTATAAATATTAAGCTATTTAATTTATTCTATCACCATAGTATAAATGAAATATACTTAATTTATTATTACGATTATGCCATCCACTTCTAAAATAAATATTACTCTTTTGCGGTGTGACCCTTTAGGTTCTCCATATTAAACTGGTTGTATAATAAATAAATTAGAACAATTCTAATTCATTTATTACGAATTAACTCTTTAATTCAGAATAAATAATTATTCCACAATAAGGGTAAGCCCCCTTAGCGATTAGTCGACATTCCAGATAATAAAGATTTCAACATTTGATCGTAAAAGAACCTTTCAGTAGATAGTTATTGTATAATTCAATCCTTCTACCATACAATGTCCCAATCAAATATAAGACACGGAATTTCTGTCAAGTCTTATTTATTTGATCATATGCATTTCAATTCACAAATACACAACTCTAGTTAATGTAAATTAGAAAGTCCTTTCTAATTCCATTCAACCCTGGCCAGGGATTTCTGAGTTGTCACTTATTGAATCACATAGGACATTCTCTCCCTTTACTGGAAGTGGTAGATCCTTTGTTGATCATTCATCTATCTCCATGTGTACCTTATTATACTCAATCATATCCTTTGATATACCAACAAGTCTTAAGGAATATGTCAAAGTATAACTTAGTACACACAAGATACTATGATGATCTCAAGTCCAAGGATCACTTGTACGACTATCACATAAGGAACTCCTATTGACAGATAAGTAAAACTCCATTAGGTGTTCCTTGAGCGAGTCACGTTCAGTGAACTTATTCTCTAATAAGCACCTACATACTTGCTTTAATGTCTCTACACAAATGATTATGAGATCAATTATCCTCTTCATATGAGCAAGCATAGTATGTACCAATCTATCCAGATCTACTAATCCCCTTTTTAGTGATCCAACGATTATGAAAAATTTTAATTTTGAGCTATCTTGAATTTAGATCTCATTAGCATGATCCTCATCATGGTTCTAAAAGCATTGCTCAAAAACTATGGGTTTATCCATTTGATTAATTCAATTAAATAATCATGAATAAAGAAATGCCTTGATATTTTTATTAATAAATGAAGAAGATTACAAAGTATATGCTTATCACATCAAATGTGATTGGCTTGAGGGCATACTACTTTCAATCTCCCATGTGCACTAAAGCCAATCGCCCTTTGGTATCCCTATCCCATTCTTCTCTAAGTGGCGTACAAATTACTTAGTAAATGCTTTAGTTAGTGAATCTGTAATGCTGTTCTGAGAGTCTGCCATCTTTATGGTGTCGTCTCCTTTTCAATGATTCATCTAATCATATGAAAGTGCTGCAACACATGCTTGGATTTCAGATGAGACCTAGGTTCCTTGGCGAATTAAACTCCTTTAATGTTAGGAACCATTATAAGTTCTGTAATGAACTTGTTGAACCAAACAATCACCTTTGCAGCTTCACTTATAGTTATTTACTATATCTTTATCACTAAATCAATAACTCTTTGTTATTTGGAACTTTTTCAACTCATTGCAGCACCGTTCACGGTAATCATATTACCTGAAACGGATATGCTGTTATCTTGGTTAGTCTGAACAAACTTGAGTTTGGTAAGCCCTCTAATTTTATATTAGATCCATCATTAGAAGCTCTTTTCTAATGTTCTTCTCCAAAATTAAACTGATATCTGCTTATCATACATAAGCAACATCATGTCTAGTACATATCAACGAATTAATGTACGTTCCTTGGGTCAAGCCGAACATCTTTTATGATCTATCTATATAGACCTTTATCCTGAGTAGAATGTTAAGATGCTTCTCCCAAGTCTTTGATGGGTGGGTGTTATACCTACGAATTAGGTACTTTTAGGCTTAGTTATTTGCTATCTTTAAGTGTTTTAGTTTTATTTTACTTGTTTTTATGATTAATTTGCAGAAAACAGCTTCGGGAGGTCAAAACGGGAAAAAAGCTATTCAGTGGCAATTTTGTAATTGATGAACAGTAGATGGCGCCAGGGCGCAGAGATAGAGTGTGAAGATGACGCCGGGGCACAGGTCGACGAGTTTAGTTGATTCAATTCTGCGTTGAGAAATCCGAGTCCGAATAGGAAGTTAGTTGTTGCGGTTTTGTTAAAGAAGGATTCTAGGACTTTAAGGCAGACATGGAGAGTACGTAAGGGATATAGAGAGCAAGGGTTGGGTGGTACGAATTAGAGAACGGCTAGAAGGATTTTTGAGGAAGAACACAACTGTGAAGACAGCGGAAGCAAGAGAATTCGATAGAATTTTTTCTATTTCCTTTTCCTTAATCTTCTGAACTTATGATGTTCTTCTATATCAATTTAATTATGGTTTTCATTATGATGTGTAACTAAATTCTTCTTTAAGGTTACAATGGAACCGTTGGTTGAACTTTAATTAAATTATCTTCGTTTCAATTATTTGATCAATTGATGGATTGGTTGTTATATCTTGTGCGTGAATTATAATTGTCTGATCAGCAGTTATTTGATTTCTTAGATGGAATTGAAAAAGGAAATCTAGGAATAGATCTGGGTAGAATAACGTGTGACTTTGTTTGTTCTTCCTAGGAAGAGTATCATGATAGTATATATGATACAAATACTTATAGACCACACGTAACATGTTGAGAGTTTAATCTTAATGAGTCTGTTTCAAGATATTCTGCATAGATTTATAGCATTATAAATTGGAATGGATCTTTTTATTAATTATCGAAAGAGATTAGTAAATAGATAAGTGATCTCAGTTAACAATCCATATGATTAAGTAATTGGAATTAAGATGATGACGTTATTGTGATCCAACGGGGAAATTATAATCTTAAAGCTCTTTATTATCTGGTAAATCATTCTCATTAGTTAGCTAGTTAGTTAGTTTAAATTCAATTTCAATTTGAAGTAGTTCATAAGTCCAGGTTCATAATCCAAATTTGCTACAGTTTAAGTAGAATTGAATTAATACACATTTAATAATTAACATAGTTATTATTACTTGTTCCTTGTGGGACATCCTTACTACTACTATATTACTTGATTGACCGCGTATACTTGCGTGTGAATTCCTTATATATAAATCGGACAACAAGTTTTTGGCTCCGTTGCCGGGGAACGGTTTTAATAATTATTTTCCTATTAATTTTTATTAGTTTAATTTTATTTTAAAAGTTTTAATCTTTTGTTTACCTTTGCTTTTGCAGGCTTTCATCAGATAGAGTTTGACCGTGTTGTCTGAAAAAGGGGTGCTTTTAGAAATTTTGTGCATGCACACGAGATCTAAAGGTTCAGAACTAGAGTCTTACGAAGACGACATAGAACGAAGGTTCCGTAGAATTCGCACTTATATTCAGACTACTTTAGAAAATCAAGAAAGAATGGCTGAGGAAGAACATAAAACACTGCGGGACTATGCTATGCCACAAGTGATGGAAATTCAGACTAGCATCACAAGGCCTGCTATCACAGCAACTAATTTTGAGATCAAACCCGAAACTATTCAGATGATCCAAAACTCGGTTCAGTTCGGGGGCTTACCAAACGACGATCCCAACGACCATATTGTTGGCTTCTTGGAGATATGCGACACATTCAAGTATAATGGGGTGACGGAGGATGCTATTAGACTGAGGCTATTCCCATTCACACTGAGAGATAAAGCCAAGAGCTGGTTAAACTCCTTGCCTGCAGGGTCCATTACAACGTGGAATGATTTAGGACAAAAATTCCTTGCCAAATTCTTTCCACCAGCAAAGACGGCAAAGATGCGGAATGATATCATTTCTTTCGTTCAGCACGACTCGGAGTCATTGTATGAAGCTTGGGAGCAATTCAAAGATTTGCTATGGAGATGCCCCCATCATGGAATTCCTAAGTTGTTGCAAGTCCAAACCTTCTACAATGGTCTATTTAGCCAAATTAGGATGAGCATAGATGCAACAGCTGGTGGAGCATTGATGGGGAAGAATTGTGAAGAAGCATACAACCTGCTTGAAAATATGGCAGCGAATAACTATCAATGGCCTACAACTAGAACTCATCAGCCAAGAGCAGCTGGCATTTATGAGGTAGACGCCATGACAGCCCTTTCAGCTCAAGTGACATCATAACTTTCTGCCATGGCAAAGAAAATAGATTCTATGGGAATGCAGAAGAGTCAGATGGAGACAGTGTGTGAGATTTGTGCAGGAGAACACTCAACAGAGCATTGTGCAATTAATTTGGAATCTGCGCAATTTATTGGGAATCAAAACAGGCAGCAGCAATATGGTAATAATGCAAACAATTACAATCCTGGGTGGAGGAACCATCTGAATTTTGCGTGGAGCAATAATCAGATGCAAACTCAAACTCAAGCTCCAAGACATCCATACCCACCCGGAGTTCAGCATCAGCAACAACCCGATAAGCTATCACAAGTGGAAGACTTAATAGCAAGAATGGCAAATCAATTTGAAGTAACTTCGAAAAATCAAGCAGCTCAAATAAGGAATCTTGAAACTTAGATTGGTCAGCTCCATAGTGCTTTAAACTACCGACCTCATGGTTCTTTACCAAGTGATACTGAGAAGAATCCAAAAGGAGAGGGTGACGCACACTGTAAGGCAATTACTCTGAGAAGTGGGACATAATTATCTGAAACAGTCAAGGAGAACTCAAAGCAGCCACGAGATGTCGATGCAAGTGAGGATGCGGATTTAGCAAATAAAACGGAGAAACCCATGGAGAAACCCGAAGGAGTCAAGCTGAATCCCTATGTTCCACCAGTACCATTCCCTCAGCGACTAAAAAAGGCAAAAGCAGACAAACAATTCTCAAAGTTTCTAGAGGTGTTCAAGAAACTTCAAATCAACATACCCTTTGCGGATGCTCTAGAACAAATGCCAAACTATGTGAAATTCATGAAGGATATTCTGTCAAGAAAGAGGAAGTTGGAAAATTTTGAGACAGTCGCACTGACAGAGGAATGTAGTGCCATTCTACAAAATAAATTGTCGCCCAAACTAAGAGATCCAGGAAGTTTCACAATACCATGCACAATTGGTGACAAGTTCTTTGGGAAAGCTTGGTGTGATATGGGGGCCAGTATTAATCTGATGCCATTGTCCATATATCAACAGTTAGGCCTGAAAGAAGTGAAACCAACCAATGTAACTTTACAGCTGGCAGACAGGTCATTGACACATCCAAGAGGAATAGTGGAGGATATATTGGTGGAAGTAGATAAGTTCATCTTTTCGGCAGATTTCATAGTATTGGACTTCGAAGAGGACAAAGAAATTCCGATCATACTTGGGCGACCATTTTTGGCTACGGGTAGAACGTTGATAGACGTGCAAAAAGGTGAGCTGACGATGAGGGTGCATGATCAAGAGGTCACTTTTAACGTTTTCAAAGCTATAAAATTCCTAAAAGAAGCAGAAGAGTGTTTCAGAGTTGATTGGTTAGAGGTAGCAGTGGATGAAGTTTCTGAGGTTATTTGTAATGCGGATCCACTTGCAATGGATTTAATTAATCCTAGAGCTGTAGATTTTCCAGCTCCACTTGAGTCTGTGCAGCTACTGAATGCATCTACACCGCTTTTACAGGTTGGTAAGCAATTTGAGCCTTTAAGTCATTCTGAGAAAGCAAAAACCCATGAAAATACATCTATAGAAGAACCACCTGTTTTGGAGTTGAAACAATTGCCAAACCATTTGAGATATTCTTATTTGGGGAATTTTTATACACTACCGATGATTATTTCCTCTTCACTTGATGAGTTACAAGAGATAAAATTGCTAAGGGTATTGCGGGAATTCAAAACTGCCATTGGTTGGACCATAGCAGATATCAAAGGAATTAGCCCATCGATATGCATGCACAAAATCCTGCTTGAGGAGGATGCCAAACCAGTTGTAGAGCAACAACGAAGACTAAACCCAATCATGAAAGAATTCGTAAAGAAAGAGATTATCAAGTGGTTGGATGCAGACATAATCTATCCCATATCAGATAGTTCGTGGGTTAGTCCGGTGCAATGTGTACCAAATAAAGGAGGCATGACAGTAGTAGCCAATGAGAATAACGAACTAATTCAAACAAGGACGGTGACAGGCTGACGAGTCTGTATGGATTATCGAAAATTAAACAAGGTAACTCGCAAAGATCATTTTTTGTTGCCTTTTATTGATCAGATGCTAGATAGATTGGCTGGTCATCCATTTTACTATCTGTTGGATGGCTATTCGGGCTACAATCAAATTGTCATAGCCCCCGAGGATCAAGAAAAGACGACATTCACGTGCCCGTATGGAACATTTTGCCTTCCGGCGAATGTCTTTTGGGCTTTGTAATGCACCGACGACATTTCAGAGATGTATGATGGCAATCTTTTCTGATATGGTAGAGCAGAATTTAGAAATCTTTATGGACGATTTTTCAGTCTTTGGTGATAGTTTTGATCAATGCTTAGCAAATCTGATTTCGGTTCTAAAGAGATGCGTAGAAACAAATTTGGTGCTTAATTGGGAGAAGTGTCACTTCATGGTGCAAGAAGGAATCATCTTGGGACATAAGGTGTCCGATAGTGGTATAGAAGTGGACAAGGCAAAGATCGAGACGATTGAAAATCTGCCACCACCAAATTCTGTGAAAGGAATTTGAAGTTTCTTGGGACATGCAGGATTTTATCGACGATTTATCAAGGATTTCTCCAAGATTACAAAACCGTTGTGTGCGTTACTTGAAAAATATGTTCCTTTTAAGTTCACTACAAAGTGTCATGAAGCATTTCAGAATTTAAAGATGAAGTTGATAACTGCACCGATAATAGTTGCACCAGATTGGACTTTACCGTTTGAGCTCATGTATGATGCTAGCGACTACGCGGTTGGGGCAGTCTTAGGCCAGCGCAAGGAAAAGGTATTTCATGCAATTTATTACGCTAGCAAAACTCTAACAGATGCACAATTAAACTACACCACGACAGAAAAGGAATTACTTGCAGTGGTCTTTACATTCGACAAATTTCGAGCTTATTTGATTGGGACAAAGGTGATCGTGTTTACAGACCACTCTGCAATAAAGTATCTCATCTCTAAGAAGGATGCCAAACCAAGGTTGATCTGGTGGATTCTTCTACTTCAGGAATTTGATCTTGAGATTCGGGATAGGAAGGGGTCCGAGAACCAAATAGCAGATCATCTCTCTAGACTGGAAAATTCGCAGCAAAACAAAGGAGATCGGGTATTGATAAATGAATCCTTTCCCGACGAGCAATTATTCTATATAGCAAATGAATCTCCTTGGTATGCGGATTACGTTAATTACATCGTCAGTGGTGTACTTTCGTATGATCTGAGTTATCAACAGAAAAAGAGATTTCTACATGATGTCAAGCAATATCTACGGGATGAACCTTTTCTTTTCTGACAATGTGCTGACCAGATGATAAGACGATGTGTGGCTAGGGAGGAAGTCGAAGGTATTTTACAACATTGCCACTCATCTTTGTATGGAGGTCACTATGGAGGTGATAGGACAGCTGCAAAGATTCTTCAATCTGGATTTTATTGGCCAACAATGTTCAAAGATGCTCACGAATTTGGAAAGAGGTGTGATCACTGTCAACGGGTTGGTAACATATCAAATCGGCAAGAAATGCCGTTGAATTCAATCTTAGAAGTGGAAATATTCGACGTATGGGGGATTGATTTCATGGGACCGTTCCAATCATCATTCAATAACAAGTATATCTTAGTAGGAGTGGATTATGTCTCCAAATGGGTGGAAGCAGTGGCGTTACCTACATTTCACTTGTTAATGGTATGATCATTTGGTCTTTTCTAGCATGATTTTCTAAAAATACGACAATCCGGATGTAAGGTACAACTCTTTCATCTCCCTGTTTGTTTATTATCTCCATTTACATACATTAAAGGTGGTAGATAATCTTATTATAGGTAAAATCTCACATTATTTTGGAAAGAGAAAATTTTATTTAACTTGTTAGGAATCAAATTAATTCTGACAATCATCGGTGGAAGAGAATCATGAGTATGATAAGATGATGAAAACTATTTAACCTTTTGACAAGGCACAAAATCCTAATTAGAAGCGTCGTTCGGAGCATAATCGACCTCATGTGCATGCTTGCACTTTGCGTTTACATTGACTTCCAGTTGTGGGGTATAAAGCTATAATGACAGTTGATGTGAAATCGTATAGTAAATAATAACCAATCTAATGTCTTGAATCGTAGCCTAAGTTATTCGAGTAATTAAGCCCATAAGGGTGTCTCTACACTTGGTGCCCTAAAGTCGTATGGTTTGGGAGTCACCGACCCAACGCTCTCTATATGGGTAACTTAGAGCCTAAGAAAATGACCATTACGAGAAAGAGATGCTGGAAGAAAAGAAGACCTGAGCATATTTGAATCGTGGATTGAGCTATTAAAGCAATTAAGCCCGAAGGGGTGTCTTAACACCTGGTGCCCTAAGTCGTCTGGTTTAGGAGTCACCAACCCAATGATCGCTACACGGGTAACTTAAGCCCAAGAAAATGAATCTTGCACAAGGTCAGGCGAGGAATTAATGGAGCAGACCATGAGACTTGTCTCGAAGTGTGACCTTTGTTACTCGAGCAAGTAAACCTGAAAAGGTGTCTTTACACTTAGTGCCCTAAAGCCGCCTAGTTTAGGAGACATTGGTCCAAAACTCGTTAAATGGATAACACTAAATAACCTAGGAAAATGAGACAAGTTAAGTGGGCTAGAAAGGATAAAAGAAAATATGGAGTCAAAAAGAAGAAAATCTTCAACCAAGGAAGACTTGTCATGTCAAGTATCTCAAGTCATGGCAGAGAAACTCCTACTAAAGAGATGCATCGCGCGGTGCAAACATGTCATATGACATCAATCTTGTGAAGAACAATATCTAGAATGAAGATAGACTATCTTTGATTATGGAAGGTAGTCTTCTAAATTTAATCTTACTCATGTAAAATAACCATGAATGCCTAAAAGTTTTCTTATGATTCCATGACTTGTTAAATAAAATCGCTAAAATAAAAAAAATAAAATTAAAATTAAAGTTAATACATTTACAATTCAAAGCTGGATTAGAAAAGATCCATTGAACTACTCAATTTTTAAACACTGCGAATACGAGCTAAATTGCAGAGTTTATGAGCATTCAATTTCATATGCTTCATTGTCAAGATTATAGTAATTCTTATATTGGATCTAACCCTGAAGGTTCGAGCCATGAAGCTTTTGGCATTTCTTGTTTGCCTAATGTGAAGGATATTACTCACTGTGGATAACTTAGCTTGGTCAACAAAGCAATTTTCCTATACGAGCCTCGATAACAGCACGCACAAGAGCTGGGGCATTTTAAGAATAATGGAAACGGAAGGTGTCTGAAACTTCTCATCAGAAAAATGGGAGACACTCGAAAAAATCGTGGTGAAGAAAACTCAATACAACAAGGGAAGGAAACAAACGGAATTCTCAACACAAGAGAATCCTCAACTCCAAAACGATCGCCCTGTCGGTAAAATCGTGTCATTTAACTAACCAAGGATCATTTCTATCTAAACTATATGCATCACAGTAATGGAAATAAATAAGAGAGCATACGACCAGCAAAGCAAGTCCGTACATAAATTTTTTTGCTAATCCATGCATAACATTTATGCATATATTACATACATATAAAGATTAAAATAAAATATGCAGGAAAAAAGCACAGGCACCTCACTTTCAGCCTCACAAACACAAGTGCTGCTAATCAGAGGGATATGATCGCCTTATTTCATAACATTAATGCACAAGAAAATCAAGTCAAAACAAGTAAGCATTAGGGAATTCTTCTCAACAACAGGAACGATGAGATAGACCCCGTCAAAATCAAAGTCATTACAGAAATGTCAGTGCCAAGGGCAAAAGAGGAAATACAAGGGTTATTTAGAAGAATCAATTTGGCTAGCTAATTCATATAGCAGTTAATGACCACTTGCAAGGTGATTTTCAAATTACTAAGAAAGAATTTCACTAAAAGTGAAACAAGGAATGTCAAAAGCCTTCCAAACCAATTAAGAAACAACTTATCGAAGCACCAGAATTGTGCCCCCAAAGGATGAGATGCCACTATTCATTTGTATATATGTCAACTCTAGTGTAATGGGATGTATATTGGGGTAGAAGATCGATAGGGACAAGGAACGAACCATACATTTTCTCAACAAAAGATTAGTAAGAAGCAACCAAGCCTCCAATATGTTGACTTCCTCTACGCGACCCAAAAATCTGTGACAGGTCAAAGAATCGCAAAACGAATATCTAAAGACCCTCAGGGGGATTTGAACCTAGGGAAACCTATCTCCCCACGGGGACATATTAGCAATTCAACAAACGAGTCACGAAGATAAAAGTCAATTTCTATGATGCTAGGAAAAATGGAGGAAGCCAAAGCATGAAGATCAGTTATCTTGCTAGCTCCATCATCCATCTCAACAGGATAAATACGGATCAGACAAATGCATGACATAAATAATCGGCAAGGATATCAAGTCAAACGAAGAAAGTAGCTATCAAGAAGATAAACCCCAAGACGTGCAGAGTTCCACATCTAATTCAAGTAAGCTTTCTTTTCAATCTTTTTCAATCAATTAGTATACTCTCTACGTTTGTGATGCTTAGAAATTAAGTAAAAAGCAAATTTTTGAATCAAAATCAAAGAAAATCAAAATAAAAAAAGATCAACATCAAAGTCAAAATCAAAGAAAAATCAAAATCAAAATTTAAATCAAGTGAAATAAAAATGAATTCTCGAATTGAAAATCAAGAGAAATCAAATCAAATCGAGAAAAAAAATGAGATCAAGAGAAATCAAATAGAGATCAAGCAAAATCAAGTGGGAATCAATTGAAATTTAGCGAAATCAAGTGAAATCAAATGAAAGAAAGACGAATTTTTAAACATAATCCAGTAAAAGACAAGCGAATTTTAGATTATGAAACACAATCCAATGAAAGAAAAATGAATCAAATGAAAGACAAACAAATCCAATAAAAGAAAAGCGAATTTTGGATTGTGAAACATGATCCAGTGGAAACAAAATGAACCAAAATGTGACACCCCCAAATCACTATAATTTCTATAGTTGATTTGGTGCTCACTATAAATGCTAAATCATTAGATCTATAGATGATTCCCTTTATTCATTAACAAAGTTCTTATTTTAATTCTCAAAGATCTTTTATTATTTCATACTAAGTCCTTGTAATCGTGCAAGGGACTTAGTATCCACATCTACCATTTTAACCTTAATATTCAGATATTCTATAACTTTATATATCTAAGATTCACAGTATTAAATAATTAGGATTGTTATTTGGTATAATACTCGGATATTTACAAGACTTGTAGATAAGATCTAAAATGATTAATTAAAGGTTAAGATTTATAACCTAGAGTTGGAGACGTGAGATGTATAGAAAATGAGTAAATATTTTTTAACCTAACTTATTTGTTATGGATTAAATGTTAGCATATTATAATGATGCATGTGGAGAATTTATTAAGAAAATAAATTCAATTAAGAAGTGAAGGTGGTTATATTGATATATATATACCTAAAATCTGCTTTTTAGCCAAATAAGAAGAAGAGTAAATTAATACTCAACAAAACTAATAAATTAAATAGTTTTAATATAGAGCAAGAATGAATGTTATGAAATATAATTAATTAGGTTAATTATATTAGTTATGAGTTAAAGTTATAGAAAAACTAGAATGATTGCCTATGATAGTAATAATAAGAAGTTAATTAATAAGTAATTAACTTAATTATCAAGTTATATTATAGAATCCAATAATTGATTAAAACAAGCTCAATATTTTAAGTATTGTTGGTAATTATAGAGAGGTTCAAATAAATTTATAGATTAAGCCTTATGAATAGTCCAAGTAATTTAATTACTACTAGTGGACTAACCCAAAAGAATTATATGTGTTAACTGGGTAATTAAATTTAAATGAGAATACTTGCATGAAAATGGGTAATTAAATAATAAACTCAAGTGATTTTAAATGTAGTTAATATATGGGGTACTTGGAATAGATTATAAGTAGCCCAATAGATCTAAGTAAGGTAATCTAATTGAATTAATTACCTAGCCCAAGTCATGGGAGATATGTTAGTAGTATTGGGTAGCCAATCAATTTAAATGGCGAGTCCTATCAAATTAATATGGAAGCCCAATTGAGTTAATGTAACAATTTAAAGTAATGAGCCCAAATAAAATAAATTATGTAGCCCAAACATTTAAAAGTTGAATGATGGTAAAAGTGTTGGAAAATTTCAAGTATTGTTGAGTGTAGAGAATTAACTAATGTAGGGTTAATTGAATAACCCTAGTTGGTATGCAAGAGATGGCATTAACCAAACATTGGTTAATTGCTAGGTGAATGGATGTGATGCTGAGAATTAACTAGGATGAGTAAATTGAGTAACCCTAGGTGATAAATAAATTAAAACTTTAACTATGCATGAGTTATTTGCTAGCAAAAAGGTGTAGATACATAATTATATGTATACATGATGGATGATACTTAACTAAAGGGGAGTTAGTGGATTCGCCCTAAGTAGAATTGTTATAGGGGAATCACCCCTACATGTGTTAATTGGTGAAAAAATATTATAGATAGAATTATGTATGTATATAATTTGCCAAGATAGAATTGGTAGGTAACCATGGGTTACATGTTGTAGAGAATTAATCATACCTTGATTAATTGTTAGGAGAAATTGCAAGTATTGTATATATATATATATATATATATATATATATATATATATATATATATATATATAATAAAAATAAAGAAAAAATGGTGGAGTGTTGACCAAATATGGGGCCCCACTTGGGGATTGAATGTAGTTTGCATGTTGCTTGTATTCCATTTAAAATGGTCATTCACTTTGTCAATTCCCTTAATTCATGATATGATGTAATTTAAATAAAATGTTATTGGTGAATATGTAGAGGAGATATACATGTTGTAAGTATATAAATTAGTTGAGAGTTAACCAATTTTGGTTAAATGAATTTACAATAAGTAATAAAAAATCTTGTCTATCACAAACCCTAGTCAATCAAGATGGTCAATTCTTATAAATTTATGTTTGTAGAGAACTAACCATTATTAGGCTAGTTGTTAACCCTAAGTGGTAATAAAAATAAAACCTTAACAAGTGCTAGAGTTAAATGTTAGTAAATATATTGAATATATATGTATACTTGATTGTAGTGAATTAACCTTACTTGGATTATTTGGTGGAAGATGTGTGTATGTTTAATTGATGAGCTTGAACCATGGTTGATAGTTAAGTTAACATAGGTTACAAGAGTAAGAGTTTTAACCATACATTTGTTAAGTGTTGGAGAATGGTTGCTTTAAAATTACTCCACCTAGTTGTTTCACTCAACTTCCATAAACCAATCCAAGCAAAGGTCATTCATTTAATAAAAAACTTGATTTGATCTTTTGCAAGTATTGGTGATATTGTAGAGATACAAATTGTATAAGTATAGAATTTTGGATGATAAAAAGGCCTATAAATAGACCTTGGTTCATTTGTTAGTGTTGGTTCATTTGTCTACACCAAATATAGAGAGAAAAATAGCTAGAAAGCTTGTGAGCTTAAGAGAGTTTAAGAGAATCACCAAGAGTGTTGGTCATTTCGGGTGGAAGAAGAAGAAAGAGGAGGAGTCCTAGCAAAGCTCTAGCAAGAAGATGATCACTTAAAAGATTAAAAAATTTCTTAACCTTGATCTTTTTATTTTAAGTTGTTAAATGTTTGAGCTAGAGAGGTTATATATGATGTATATGGAGTCATAAAATATGATGGCCTGGCAAATAATACTTATAGCATCATGTTTAAACCAATCGAATCAAGGATTTATGAAGTTAGTTTTCATTATATCCTTATAAACGATTTTAAGCCTACTTTCGTTTGGAATTTAGATTTGTAATATAAAGAGAAGTTGTAGAGGGGTAAATTCTGACGAGAATGGACTCAAGAATCACATCAAAATATTTTGAAATGAAGAAGTTATGGCAGTTTGAATGAAGAAAGTCGGGCAATCCCCAAATTAGGATTTTTGAAATTTTGTACCACCGCCGCAGCGGTCAAACACACTGCCAGAAGTATGTTTTTGCTGTCCGAGTTGGGTTGGGTACGAGGTTGAGTTTTCTTTGAAAAATTAAGTTGAAATAAGTGTAAAATGAATGTGTTTGTATAATAAACCAATATATTTATAGTCTATAAGTGACTAATTGATTGTTAAATGCTTAAAATAAAGACTAAAGTTAACACAATTAAAAAGTTAACTATTGGTATGGTTTGAAAATTATTAAAATATTGTTAAATGATTAATAATATTAGTAAGTAAATAAAATGTTATTAAATGATTAATAAAATTAGTAGGTAACTAAAAGGTTATTAAATGATTAATAACATTAGTAAATGATTAAAAGGTTATTAAATGAGTAATAATATTAGTAAAGGATTAAAATGTTATTAAATAATTACTGACATTAGTAAATGATTAAAAGGTTATTAAATGATTAATAACATTGGTAAATGATTAAAATATTATTATACGGATAATAATATTAATAAGTGATTAAAATATTATTAAATGGTTAATAATATTAATAAGTGATTAAAATATTATTAAATGGTTAATAATATTAATAAGTGATTAAAATATTATTAAATGATGAATAATATTAGTAAGAGATTAAAATATTATTAAATGGTTAATAATATTAATAGGTGATTAAAATATTATTAAATAGTTAATAATAATAGTAAGACATTAAAATATTATTAAATGGTTAATAATATTAATAAGTGGTTAAAATATTATTAAATAGTTAATAATATTAATAAATGATTAAAATATTATTAAATAATTAATAATATTAGTAAGAGATTAAAATATTTTAAAATGGTTAATAATATTAATAAGTGATTAAAATATTATTAAATGATTAATAATATTTGAATGTAGTTATATATTATCAAGGGTAGATAATATTTGGAGGTATTTGGTACATTATTAAATGTCTAAATCATTAAGTTATGTAAAAGAAAAAAGTTTAATTGAATTAAATCAATGTAAATAGTCCATTTGTGACTAATTGAGACAACTTATTAAAAGTGGGTCGTATGAAGAGTATGAAGTGAAGGCGTAAGTTGGTTAAACATACCAGACATGTCTAAACTATATTTTTTGGTTAGGGTTTTTATCTGGAACTTAAGGGTTCGTTTGTCGGACATCTTAAAAGTTAATAATTTGAAATAAGAGTTTTATATAAAGAATAAATAATAGTCATTGTAAATAATGATAATGTCAATTTCATATATAAATTGTAGGTTGAACGAAAGACGCAAAATAAGCGTAAATGATAGAAGCGAACCAGACAAGTTTTTTAGAACTTACTCTTATGTGCATTGCTATGCTACAATGTGATATTAAATTATTGATATAAAGATATATTGATGATATTTGTGATATGTGAAATGCATGAGGTATGATTACATGTGAAATATGTACAAAATATGAAGCATGATTCGCTAGAGACTAGTTGTTTATTATATGTGATGCATGAGAAGTATGAAGCATTCTTAAAATGAAAAACATGAAATGCATGATGTAGGAATAAAATGCAGATTATCTATAACACGTGAAACGTGTAATGTGTTATGTATAACCGTTAGACTTGCTGAGCCGTCGTGCTCACTCTTGCTATAAAATTAACACTTTCAGATAAGTGCAAGATATCAAAAGATTTTGTTAAAGATCAAGGATCAATGCGTATTACTTTCACCGAAAGTTTAAGTGATTGTTGTAGTTATGAGTCCGTATTGGACATGTAAAATGATTGTGTAATTAAAGAAAGGATTAGTATGTATTGTGAATGTTTAAATACTCAAATTAATTGTAATATAATGAACTCGTATCAGGTATGATATTGAGACATACTAGTAATTTGTAAAGATTGCTATTCTGGAATAAAATGAGACGTTGCAAAGTTTTAAATAAATGATTATTTAGCAATTATAATATTGTTATATGCCATGAACGGTAAGGAAAAGGTTTTACAGTGTTAAATCAGATCCGAGGTTCAAAGGATCCGGATTTGGGGTTGTCAAAGGTTGGTATCAGAGCTGATAGGTTAAAAACCTTAGGTAAGAGTGTCTTAGGCTATAACCGTAGTAGAAGATAAATAAAATGATAAAGGAATAACCTTAAGTAGAGTTTAAGTGATAAAAGATGAATTTAGAAAATTCATATGAAATAAAATATCGAGGATTATTTAATGATGAATTTGAGAAGATGTAAGAAAAATGAAAAATGGTCATGTCGTACCTAATTCAAAGAAATAATAGAAGATATCTTATAATAAGATTTTGAGAAGCATAAAAGAAATGTTAATAAGATCACGAAATAATTTGGAGAGATGAACTCGTAATGAGACATATATGTTAAAATATCAATTAAGAAAATTCGTATTAAGTTAAAAAAAGTTAGAGGTTTATGGATTTTTAATTGAGGACTCATATTAGTGACTGAGTTATACGATTTCTTGTATGGGCGGGGAATTTGTGCTTGGTTTTAGAGCCACTTAGCTTCCTATATTAATATAGTGGTAGAGTTGAACAGTCCTTTGTATGGGCAGGAAATTTGTTTTTGGTTTAACAACCACTTAACTTCTTATATTGATTAGTGGCCGAGTTGACCAATTTCTTGTATGGGCAAGAGATTGTATTTGGTTTGACAACCACTTAGCTTCCTATAGTGATAATCGATTGAAACCTGGTGTCGCGCTATTCGTTATATGTATGTTGGGAATGTGATTCTTTTCTCATATGTATAACGAATAGGTAGAGGATGTTAAGGTAGGTGCGTGTTCTTAAAACTCATACTTATCGTAAGTTCGTGACTCATAATCTTATGGTAAGTTTTTGAGCCCCTCGCCTTATAGACAGTCCGTGATTTGTTCTTGGACTACGTATTGCTAAGACGAGTTCTTAAACTCATATTCTTATGGTAAGTTCCTGAACTCATAATGTGTGGTAAGTTTGATGAATAGTGGGGGGTATAGATTTGAAAAAATGTATTAGATAGAGATTTAAGAGTTCTTATTTATTGGAGAACATCATTAGGATCCAAGATTAATAGAGTTATTAAGCTGGAAAAAAATACGAAGGAAAAATTTGAGGTGCTTTGAGGTTTTAGGATATTCCAAATCTTCTAGCTATGCTAGACTT
The DNA here is from genome assembly GCA_947179155.2 of Hedera helix. Classification (NCBI taxonomy): domain Eukaryota; kingdom Viridiplantae; phylum Streptophyta; class Magnoliopsida; order Apiales; family Araliaceae; genus Hedera; species Hedera helix. The sequence continues at coordinate 11,216,586 of OX359282.1, read as the reverse complement.
TGAAATTCTTAAAATCGTGTCAAATTCACACTTTAGTGCTTTTCAAAGGACAAATGAATTTTTTTGTTTTATTATTAAGTCGTAGTAACACGAGGTGTGGGAAAGCCCATCATTACCTATGATGATATGATAAAACCTAAAAATATTTTTTTTAATTATTTTTAAACATTTAAAGAAGAGTCTATGCTAATTGTTTCGGCTAGACAAATTGATTTGAAAATATCAAAATGTATTTATGAAATCATCACGTGCCATTAAAGCCATGGTGCGGAGATGAAAAATGACAGAATCCTCAATGCACTATTGCAACGATGTGGTATCATGAAGTCCTAGAAATGAATTTAAGTTATTTTAACTAATCTAAAATGATTTTTAGTTCATAATATACGAACAGTTTAATGATGTGAGTCTATGTCATTTATTTGACTGGATACCTTTGGTCATAAATGGTTCAAGTTTTATTTTCAATCCAAATTATTCTGGAGCGGAATTTTATAGTAAGTCGGAGGTGAACAAGTGCAAAAGCAAATATATTATGTCGGCAAAAGCAGATATATTTTGTCGGCATATAGCTCCGACTTGGCGCCTGATGTCTAAGATGTTGTGCACGACGTATGGTACAATAGGTTGATCACCTAGCGTACACTTGTAGAATATTTTCAGTCTTTGTGATTGATAAACATTCTATTTATAAGTATTTACTGGGTAAATATTTTTTTGTGGAATTTAGTTGAATGACTGATAATTCCTCTTGGAAATTCATGGTCTTTATGACCCCTCAGCATATTATGAAAGTTTTAATGAATATTTTAATTTTTAATTTATTCTTCTACAAGATATTACAATGTTCTGAAATTGTAAGTTTAGAAGTATGAACTTCCTAGAAAAGGGTGGTCATAAAACTTGATAAGTAAAGAATTATCCTCAGATAAGGAAATTAATAGAAATAAGTAAGATGTATTTTCGATGACGAAATTCTTATAAAAAGGGGTGAATGTAATACCTAGATATTTACAAGACTTGTAGATAAGATCTTAAATGATTAATTAAAAGTTAAGGTTTAAAACCTAGAGTTGGAGAAGTGAGATGTGTAGAAAATTAGTAAACATTTTTTAACCTAGTTTATTTGTTAGGGGTTAAATGTTTAAATATTATAATGATGCATGTGGAGAATTTATTAACAAAATAAATTCAATTAAAAAGTGAAGGTGGTTATATTGATACATATATACCTAAAGTGTGTTTTTTAGCCAAATAAAAAGAAGAGTAAATTAATACTCAACAAATCTAATAAATTAATTAGTTTTAATATGGAGCAAGAATGAATGTTATGAAATATAATTAAATAGGTTAATTATATTAGTTATGAGTTAAAGTTATAAGAAAGCTAGAATGATTGCCTATGATGTCAATAATAAGAAGATAATTAATTAAGTAATTAACATAACTATCAAGTTGTAGTATTGAATCTAATAATTGATTAAAACAAGCTCAATATTTTAAGTCTTGTTGGTAATTATAGAGAGATTCAAATAAATTTATGGATTAAGCCTTATGAATAGTCCAAGTAATTTAATTTCTACTAGTGGACTAGCCCAAAAGAATTATATGTGTTAACCCAATAGGGGAATACTTGAATGAAGATGAGTAATTAAATAATAAGCTCAAGTGATTTTAAATGCAGTTAATATATGGGGTAGTTGGAATGTATTATAAGTAGCCCAATGAATTTAAGTAAGGTAGTCCAATTGAATTAATTACCTAGTCCAAGTCATGGAAGATGTATTAGTAGTATTGGGTAGTTAATCAATTTAAATGACGAGTCCAACTAAATTAATATGGAAGCTCAATGGAGTTAATGTAACAATTTAAAGTAATGTGCCCAAATAGAATAAACTATATAGCCCAACCATTTAAAAGTCAAATGATGGTCAAAGTGAGAGAAAATTTAAAGTATTGTTGAGTGTAGAGAATTAACTAATGTAGGGTTAATTGAATAACCCTAGCTGGTAGGCAAGAGATAGCATTAACCAAACATTGGTTTATTACTAGGTGAATGAATATGATGATGAGAATTAACTATGGATGAGTTAATTGAGTAACCCTATCTGGTAAATAAATTAAAGCTTTAACTATGCATGAGTTAGTTGCTAGCAAAAAGGTGTAGATACATAATTATATGTATACATGATGGATGATACTTAACTAAGGGGGAATTAGTGGATTCACCCTAGGTAGAATTGTTATAAGAGAATTAACCCTACATAGGTTAATTGGTGGAAGAATATTATAGATAGAATTATATATGTATATAATTTACCAAGATAGAATTGGTAGGTAACCATGGATTGCATGTTGTAGAGAATTAACCATACACTGGTTAATTATTAGGAGAAATTGCAAGTATTGTATATATATGTATATATAATAAAAATAAAGAAAAAATGATGGAGTGTTGACCAAATATGGGGGGGGGGGGGGGGGCACTTAAGGATTGAGTGTAGTTTGCATGTTGCTTGTATTCCATTTAAAATGGTCATTCACTTTGTCAATTCCCTTAATTCATGCTAGGATGTAATTTAAATAAAAGGTTATTAGTGAATATGTAGAGATATACATGTTGTAAGTATATAAATTGGTAGAGAGTTAACCAATGTTGGTTAAATAAATTAACCATGAGTAATAAGAAAGTTTGTCTATCACCAATCCTAGTTAATCAAGATGGTCAATTCTTATGAATTTATGTTTGTAGAGAACTAACCATTGTTGAGCTAGTTGTTAACCCTAAGTGGTAATAAAAATAAAATATTAACCAATGCTAGAGTTAAATGTTAGTAAATATATAAATATATTGAATATCTATGTATACTTGATTATAGAGAATTCACTTTACTTGGGTTATTTGGTGGAAGATATGTGTATCTTTAATTAATGAGCTTGGACCATGGTTGATAGTTAAGTTAACATAGGTTATAAGAGTAAGAGTTTTAACCACACATTAGTTAAGTGTTGGAGAATGGTTGCTTCAAAATTACTCCACCTAGTTGTTTCACTCAACTTCTATAAAACAATCCAAGCAAAGGTTATTCATTTAATAAAAAACTTGATTTGATCTTTTGCAAGTATTGGTGATATTGTAGAGATACATATTGTATATGTATATAATTTTGGATGATAGAAAGGCCTATAAATAGAGACATTGGTTCATTTGTTAGTGTTTGTTCATTTGTCTACACCAAATATAGAGAGAAAAATAGCTAGAGAGCTTGTGAGCTTGAGAGAGTTTAAGAGAATCACCAAGAGTGTTGGTCATTTTGGGTGGAAGAAGAAGAAAGAGGAGGAGTCCTAGCAAAGCTCTAGCAAGAAGAAGATCACTTAGAAGGTTAAAAGTTTTCTTAACCTTGATTTTTATATATGTTGTTAAATTTTTGAACTAGAGAGGTTATATATGATGTATGTAGATTCATAAAATATGATGGTCTAGCAAATAATGCTTGTAACATCATGTTTGAACCAATCGAATCAAGGATTTATGAAGCTAGTTTTTATTTTGTCCTTGTAAGTGATTTTAAGCCTACTTCCGTTTGGAATTTGGATTTGTTATATAAAAAGAAGTTGTAGAGAGGGAAATTCTGATGAGAATGGACTCAAGAATGACCCTAAAAAATTTTAAATGAAGAAGTTATGGCAGTTTGAATGAAAAAGGGTCGGGCAATCTCCAAATTAAGGTTTCTAAAATTTTGTACCACCGCTGCAGCGGTCAAAACACTGCCAGAAGCATGTTTTTGTTGTCCGGGTTTGGTCGGGTCAATGAATGTGTTTGTATAATAAACCAATATATTTAGAGTTTATACATGACTAATTGGTAGTTAAATATTTAAAATAAAGACTATGGTTAACACAATTAAAAAGTTAACTATTTGTATAGTTTAAAGATTATTAAAATATTGCTGAATGATTAATAATATTAGTAAGTAACTAAAATGTTATTAAATGATTAATAATATTAGTAGGTTGATAAAAGGTTATTAAATGATTAATAACATTAGTAAATGATTAAAAGGTTATTAAATGAGTAATAACATTAGTAAATGATTAAAATGTTAAATAATTAATGACATTAGTAAATGATTAAAATGTTATTAAATGATTAATAACATTGGTAAATGATTAAAATATTATTAAACGGTTAATAATATTAATAAGTGATTAAAATATTATTAAATGGTTAATAATATTAATAAGTGATTAAAATATTGTTACATGGTTAGTAATATTAATAAGAGATTAAAATATTATTAAATGATGAATAATAGTAGTAAGAGATTAAAATATTATTAAATGGTTAATAATATTAATAGGTGATTAAAATATTATTAAATAGTTAATAATATTAGTAAGACATTAAAATATTATTAAATGGTTAATAATATTAATAAGTGGTTAAAATATTATTAAATGGTTAATAATATTAATAAATGATTAAAATATTATTAAATAATTAATAATATTAGTAAGAGATTAAAATATTCTAAAATGGTTAATAATATTAATAAGTGATTAAAATATTATTAAATGATTAATAATATTTGAATGTAGTTGTATATTATCAAGGGTAGATAATATTTGGAGGTATTTGGTACATTATTAAATGTCCAAATCATTAAGTTATGTAAAAGAAAAAAAGTTTAATTGAATTAAATCAATGTAAATAGTCCATTTGTGACTAATTGAGACAACTTATTAAAAGTGGGTCGTATGAAGAGTATGAAGTGAAGGCGTAAGTTGGTTAAGCATACCAGACATGTCTGAACTATATTTTTTGGTTAGGGTTTTTATCTGGAAATTAAGGGTTCGTTTGTCGGATATCTTAAGAGTTAATAATTTGAAATAAGAGTTTTATATAAAGACCAAGTAATAGTCATTATAAATAATGATAATGTCAATTTCATATATAAATTGTAGGTTGAACGAAAGACGCAAAATAAGCATAAATGGTAAAGCGAACCAGGCAAGTTTTCCAGAACTTGCTCCTATGTGCATTGCTATGCTACAATGTGATAATAAATTATTGATAAAAATATATATTCGTGATATTTATGATATGTGAAAAGCATGAGGCATGATTACATGTAACGACCCCGAAATTCGACCAACCTTATTACCTTAATTTCATGCTTATTATACATTATTTTTCTTACGTCCAAATTTCAGTCCGTTAATAAATCTTTAATCACTTCATTTACTCCATTAATTGACATTATAATCATCAATTACCAAAATCTTAGGTATAAATTTTTTTTCTTTTCTCAATTTCAATAATTGTATTAAAATATTTTAACATTTAAAAACATATCGTCTCGATCCTAGTCCCTGGATCGCAACCTTTACTTTTTCTTTCTATTACAAGTATCATAAGGCTCAACATTCAAAATTTAATATTGTTCATATCCATCCATATATTCTTTGTTTCATAATTCATAATTAGACATATAATAGTCTCTATCGTAACAACTATCTTGAACAATTACAGTTCACAATTTAACTATATTCGACCTATCTGGACCCAATTTATATGTACATACAGCACATCAATATAAACAAAGCAAATTTACCCACATTGAATTACGATATTGAAAATATAACAATTATGTTCACAACCTTCTAAGGTAATCTGTCTCTAACATAATCTGATATTCTTGAAATTTATTTCTTTACCTGCAAAAGTTTATATCATGCAAGAATGAACACAACGGCTTAGTAAGTTCAACAGTGTGCACATAACATAACATGTTTTGTGTGTTTCATACATCATTTGTGGTGTTTCTAGTAAAGCAATATATCTTATGTGCATCATATTTACTTCATATTAGCAATTAGCTCAAGAAAACATTAAATTATTTCACATATAATCACATCATTGCACCGAATACACATTACAATCATGTTAACCACGTAACACATAATTTCTATATGCATTTGAATATATAACATCATATAACAATTAATATTAAGTACTGGAGAACTTGCCTTAACGTCCAATTATTAAATTGATAGCTCAAACCCTTTTCTCGAACAACCTATGACTATAAAATAATCAATTAATAATTATTTATCTTCTCATGATATTAATTTAATTAATTAATATCATCTATAATGTAATTAACCCTACTCGACGATTTATTTTAGGGTACCGAACCAATTATCAAATAATAGGGTTAATTATCTTAACCTCGTCCCTTAATATATTAATTTATTAATATAAAATACATTAAATACGGACAACCCGGCTCGCCAGATGAAATTTAACGTATTTGGTTGTCCGAATTTTATTTAATAATTTTCTAACTTTTAAACTTACTAGATTAATATTTAAAATATTTAAATATTAATCCCCAATATTTAATATTTTTACAAAATATTAAATTTAATGCCCAAATATTATTTCTATATTTTTAATAATTTTCTATAATTTTTAAACATTTATTTTAATTAAAATAAATTTGAGGGCATTTTCGTAATTTTCGCGACTTTAGGGACGCACTAGTCATTTTCAAAAAAGGTCAGGGTTATTTTCGTAATTTTCGTGCTTCTAGGACACGCTAGTCATTTTATGAAAAGATCAGGGCTATTTTCGTAATTTTTGCCCAAAATCTCGGCCAAGCATGGCGCGGCATCCCTTTCCCGGCTTATGGCAAATGGCATCGTTTGGCGTCACTGTAGGGACAGTCGCGCATGGCGCAGTCGTTCAGAATTCGCGCCCCAAAACAACACTATTTTGACCTATCTTTCGGGGAAAAAAAATTGGCCGCCACGCAATGCGCAGGCAGCCCAGATTTCTTCCTTCTTTCTTTTCCGAAACAGTAGCCAACAAGAACAAAATTAATCCATTTTTACTCTAATTTTTCACAACATAATTGTTCCAAAAATCATAAAATTCACAATATACATCCAAAAACTATTTAGAATAATTATTCTAATTATTTACTAATTTTTCACAAAATTACTTTATTACTAAAAATACTAAAATAATTTCAATAAATTCAATTTTATACCTTCTTTAAGCTTGCAAACCTCCTATAAAGCTTGTACCTCACTTTGTTGGCACCAAAATTCTTCCCTCTTGGTGGTGGTGATGGAGGCTACGGGTGGTGGTGATGGTGGTGGTAGAAGAAAGGAGAGAGAGTTGGTTTTTTTTTTTTCTTGTGTTTTTTATTTCCTTTCTTCATGCTTTATTCCCTTTTTCTTCTTTTTAATTAGCCTCAAGACTTAACCACTTTGGAAAATCATACAATTCCATCGCCTCTACCAAGTCGGTTAAGCCACAAAATCATGCATAATTAAATATTTAATACATTACGTAAATATTTCGTGTAATAAATATTTTATATAATGTATATAAAATATTTATTTTAATTCACTAAAAATCATAAATTGATTTATAAATAATATTTATACCCTTTTCGGGTACTTTATTTGACAAATTTTGTACACGCATAATGACATGCATGTAATTATATGAGGTAATTTATACCTCCAAAATTAATAAAATAATATATATAACATATAAAAATTATTTTTCATACATTTTCACTTCATTACTTGGACAACATTTTTCACTAGCATGTTCACGTTTCTAAAATATTATATTCAATAAAAATCATAACAATTCCATTATACATAAACATAATTTTTAATAAATTAAAACATTCATTCTTCTCATTTATTTTTCATTTCTTTACTATTCAGCATACTTTAAATATACATCATATAATAAAATATTGTACCATTTGTACAATTTTATTTCCTTTCTTAATTAATGTACTCTTCTTATATAAATTATATAATCATTTTGATATAATTTATATATAATTATTATTTCCTTACTATTTACATTAATTTTCCTTATATAAATTATATAATTTATTACTATATAATTTATATAATTAATTTTATTCTTAATTAATTTCCATTTTACCCAAAGTACAATTTATAAAACATTTCTTCCATCCTTATTCAATTTAATCCTCTTATATAAATTATATAATTATTCTTATATAATTTATATAATTATTATTTCCTTCATACTTTAAATTAATTTCCTTATATAAATTATATAATTTCTTATTATATAATTTATATAATTACTTTTCTTCTCAATTAATTTCTAGACTTCCTCCATAAATTATTGGTTAAATCTAAAATCAATAATTACAATTTTACTAACCCCCTCATTAACTTTTTTTTTATTTAAATTTGGATTAATTTAATTATTAATCCCTTAATTTTCATAAACAATAAAATTTAAAATTTAACAATTAAACATGCGCACACACACACACATATATACATATATATATATATATATATATACAAATATATCTATATACATGTCTAATCCATATATCTCCCATTATCACATAACATCATTTAAATAATAATTTTTGTACCTCCACAACAATTTTATTGTACAATTTTTATTGTACTCTTACATGAAATTTCTCTTATTCTTAATAAATTATTTTTAAACAATTTATTTACTCTTTAATTACTTTAATTCCACACAATTTATCATGATTTCTGTACAGATTTAATTTACCAATTAAATCTCATCACACACTTTAATTTACATAAAATATCTCAATCATAAGTAATTTAAATAATCTTAATAATTTTGTTATTTAAATTCTTATTTAATATTATTAAAGAAATTCTAAAAATTCGGGTCCTTACATTACATGTGAAATATGTACAAAATATGAAGCATGATTTGCTAGAGGCTAGTTGTTTATTATATGTGATGCATGAGAAGTATGAAGCATTCATAAAATGAAAAGCATGAAATACATGATGTAGGAATAAAATGCAAAATATGTATAACATGTGAGCATGTAATGTGTTATGTGTAACTGTTAAACTTGTTGAGCCGTCGTACTCACTCTTGCTATAAAATCAACACTTTCAAATAAGTGCAAGATATCCGAAGATTTCTTTAAAGATCAAGGATCAGGAATGCATATTACTTTCACCGAAAGTTTAAGTGATTGTTGTAGTTATGAGTCCATATTAGACAGGTAAAATGATTGTGTAATTAAAGAAATGATTAGTATATATTGTGGGTGTTTAAATACTCAAATTGATTGTGATAGAATGATCTCGTATCAGGTATGATATTGAGATATACTAGGAATTTGTAAAGATTGTGATTCTAGAATAGAAAGAGATGTTGTAAAGTTTTAAATAAATGATTATTTAGCAATTATAATATTGTTGTAAGTCGTGAACGATAAGAAAAATGTTGTATAGTGTTGAACCAGATCCGAGGTTCAAGGTACCCGAATTTGGGGTCGTCACATTGAGAACATAGAATCTCGCGATGAATGTTTGCATCTTCATCCATTATAAATATTTGCATCTTTATCCGTGACAAATGTTGGCATCTTTGTCCGGTGCAAAATTCTCTTTTCGTACAAAACATACCAAACTACTTTAAACACCTCACTTGAAACATATGTGATTATAGTGATATATCTTCATATCAATATATCCTACTTATTTGGCATTCAAAATAGTAATATCAAGTTTGTACTTAGGTCCGATGAACCTAACAATGAATTTGACCATTTAACATCTATTAGTTCTATCTCGAATGCTTATAGTACTCACAAATATTATTTACCATACTCATTCTGATAAATAGATCATTGTCAATACTATGTTAATGCTTAACAATTCTAAGTTCAATTAAAGTAAAGATGTACAACATGAGTTGATGATAATAAGATCATTTCATTTATAATAATAATATTTGATTGCATGTGTGAGATTTGTTCTTATTACAAAATGTTATTATGACTACAATTAAGAACAAATAAGAAAAGCACTAAACTAGTCTACGCATTTCTTCTTTCCTTTCTTCTTTGAGTCGAAGCTCTCAGGTATATCTGCAAATTGGGATTTATTTCCAAGGGTGAGCTAAAAATGCTCAGTAAATCTTAAACACATAGCATATAAGTGAACTCACACTGATATGGATTGAAAAGATTTATTGCACAACAATTGATATCACAAATATTTTTACATAGCAAAACTGAGTGTTGGTTAGACCTTGAACTGTTCGTTTGTCTTTCGACTTAGAACCATACAGTAGACATAGAAAGGGGATTAACCTAAGGACATCATATGTTATGCATAACACATACTACACTGGTCCAATCATAAACAATGATACATATTCGTTCATCTCAGTTTACTTCACATGTCAGAATCGCCCCAAGATAACTTGGTTTGATTAATAAAATACGGTTCGAAATATGTTACAAATAACCTTTCATTTCTCAAGTTATGCCGAAATAAGAAGCAATAGCTCACATACCAAAGATTTACAACACGTCATTTGTACAAGATGTATAAATCAAATAGAAAGCAACTAAACAAAGGTTAATGATAGAAGACTTACCTTAACTCACAATTGGGGTTTTCCTGACAAACGGTTTAAAGCCTACATAAAAGGGTTATGCATACCCAAATGTTCATTTATCATATTTTTCTTTTGAATAAGTGTGTTTATAACTTAAATAGGCTAGTTTCATTAGCAGAATAATTTAGTTAAGTAGTGAACTAAAAATCATATTTTTAAGCCCTAAAATCCGAATGGTTCCTTAATATATTTAGTTTCAACCTCTTTTATGGTAATAGTCATAAATTTGTCATACGAAAATATTTTTGAGTGACTCTTAGGTCTAAATTTCTTATAATGTCATGATCTACAACTTTCTTTCAGATTACTAAGGCATATTCTGACTTTAAGTTTTTGAAAAATGATAAAATAAAAAAAAAAATAGTCAATTTGCATGCTTTGATCAACATTTTTAGGGTTAACCATGTGAAACATGGTACCACTAGCTTTAATTTATTAGGATACCATATTATAAGACTCAATAACATATTATAACATAAAAATAACAAATCATAAACCTTCTCATTAAAAGATTCATGACTTTTGCTCAAGAACACATGAAGAACGAAAAATCGTACATGGTTACGACTTATATTCTTGAACTTTTGGATTTTATACTTGAAATAATTTGAGCATTATAACTTCTTACATAAGCGACACTTGAATTTAAAATAATTTTGTCATTATAACGGCTTGTATAATTGATTATTACAATTTATAATTATTGCTCAAAAACACACGAAGAACACAATAACGATAATTTTATATGGCTACGACGCACGTTCCTGAGCTTTAAACTATGAAATGGATTTCGACATTATAACTACTATAAAACAAAGAAATGTTCAAGAACACGTGAAGAACACAGAGAACGACAATCGTGCATGGCTACGACTCACGTTTTTGAGCTTTTTAAACTAAAGATGAAAGAAATATCGAACATTATAACGACTATAGATTGTACCTTTTGAATTTGCAAGCTTTACTTATTTCTTTGCAATTTTCTCTCAAGAACTCACTTTTATAATTGTGTATAGCTTTGATACTAAAAATTTTGCTTTGTAAAATGATGTAACTAATGAATGAATTAGCTATCTATTTATAAACTTTCAAATGTATAAGGTAAGCGTAATTAGCTGAGGTATTAACCTAAGTTTAACCGGGGTATGACTTATAATTTGTGTAATAAAATATCAATTTAATGATCACTCTTTCTCCACCTTACATGGCTGGCTCCCTAGGCTTTAAATCCCATTTAATGCTTATAATTATTGTTTTTATGACATCATCATCTCCCAAATGGATGGCCAAGATCAAGCCTACCTTTGATAAAGTAAATGAAGTATCCAAATTGGCTTTGAATTCTCCTACAGTGGCCAAGTATGAGAGGATAAATTAGGGCCTTAATCAAGCTTAGATCATGCTTAGTTTAATTAAGAAGAAAGCTAATAACATGATTGGTTGATTAAGTTAATGATTCACCAATTAGTTTAACGTATATCTTAGGTTAATCTTAAGCTTAATTAACCTTAAATCTAACTAGATTTAGTTAAATTTAGTTTAATTAGATGATAGTTAGGTTAGATGGTAACCTAGTTACCCTAACCAAGTTCAATTCCAACCAGATGACATCAAACCTATTTTCATTTCAACTGGATTTGTTTAAATCATTTAATTAGGTTAATTAATTAGTTAATTCAGTTAGTTTGTAACTAGTTTTAGGTCTTAATTAGGTTACCTAACCCAGTTACATCTAACCTGGTCCATTTCTAAGTATTTCAATTGAATTGACCTTTACGAATTAAAAGTCCAACATTATTGAGTTTTGTTCCTTATAAAAACTATTCTGTGAAATGAAAAGCACAAAAGACATTGCACATTTTTTGGTGAATAGTATTTTAGACGACCATTTCTTAGAAAATGGTTAGACGATCAAGAAGTCGAAAAAAATATTTTTTGTCTTTTTTCTATTTCGTCTTATTCCTGACACTCTTTTCGAGAAAAACTTTAATTGACTATTACGTGTTTTCAAAGCATGCAAATGATGAATCTTGAAACGGAATATTAATTTGACGTACACGTTTTGTTTGAGGGCCTAGGTTATTTTTTTAGGGTTTAGGGTTTAACTCTTTTTTAGTTTTTTCGAAAAAAACTTGTATTCTCCTTTTACATGCTAAGGTTGGATACTCAAATTGAAACACAAAAAAATAAACATCAACGAAGATTTCATAACACATATAAGATGAAATTCAATCATTATTTATTCATATAAAGCCGGATTACAACTATCTTGAAAATTCGGAACATTGCACAAAAAACGTACCCTCCCTAAAAAAGAAAAAAATAAACCACAAGGTGTTCAAAACTATTAAAAGTGAACCATAAGATGTTCACTTCAAACAATGAACCACAAGATGCTCAAAAATATATTTAAAATGAATCATAAGATGTTCGCTACAAAAAATGAACCACGAGATGTTCAAAACTATAAATAAATAAAAAATGAACCGTAAGATGTTCGCCTCAAAAATTGGACCACAAGACGTCATTTAAAATTGAATCGTAAGATGTTTAATTTTGAACCACAAGATGTTCAATCTCGAACCGTAAGATGTTCAATCTCGAACCACAAGATGTTCAACCTCGAACCATAAGATGTTCGTCCTCGAACCATAAGATGATCAATCTCGAACCATAAGATGTTCCATCTCGAACCATAAGAAGTTCAATCTCGAACCACAAAATGTTCAATTTCAAACTACAACATGTTCAATTTCAACACATAAGATGTTCAATCTTGAACCATAAGATGTTTAATCTTAAATCAAAGATTATTCAATCTTGAATAATAAGTTATTCAAATCTTGAATAAAAAATCTTTCAATCTTGAATCATAAGTTATTCAATCTTAAATCAAAGATTATTCAAATCTTAAATCATAACTTATTCCAGCTTGAATCGTAAGTCATTTAAATCTTGAATCGTACGTTATTCAAATCTTGAATTATGAGTTATTCAAATCGTGAATCATAAGTCATTTAAATCTTGAGAAAAATTATTATTCGAATCTTAAATCATAAGTTATTCAAATCTCGAATCGTGAGTTGTTCATTTTCGAAACATAAGTTGTTCAATCAAAATATGTTCACTTTCGAACCATAAGATGTTCATTCTCGAACAATAATATGTTCAATCTCGAACCATAAGATGTTTAATTTTGAACCCTAAGATGGTCGCTCCATTACAAATGATCCATAAGATGTTCAAAACTTTCAAAAATCTTAAAGCCTTAAGAATAAGAAAGGTAAAAAATTGAAAGAGGTGTAAATTCCCTGACATGCATATTGCATCATTTGATATACTTGAGCATGCGTTGGGTGTCAACTTCTTTGTCATGTTCATTCAATTACATTGCATAAACATGATAAAGAGGGACATCTGTAGACACTAAGATTTCTGTGTATGCTATCTAACCAGTGCAGGAGGATAAGATCATCATTTCGCAACTCCAGAACAAAGATAACATAACTCAATCTCTAAACAGTTGGTCAAAGGCAACTGATAACTTTCAAGACCTAGACAATGCAAAACGAGACAAGAGGTCACCAACGTCTTTCAGAGGATTTTTACACCTTTTGTTCCTTCCTTTGAGATTTAAAGGTAAACCCTATGTCGGTGCATAACTCTCGAAAAGATCTTTTCGAAAATATATAGTACGCTTCCTAACTCATTCTGGATTGAAAGATATGCTAAAAGATGCAAAACCAACAGCGTGACACAAAAATTGAGGCAGTAGGACCCACCAGCAGCCAACCTCAGGTGTACCTACAACCAACCGTAGATACACCTACGACCAAGCTACTGTGCCCATGTAAGGTGATTTTCAGCTCATTTTCAAAAGAGAGAGCCATTTTAGAGAGAGGAAATTTGTAATTTAGAGAGAGAAGCTCCAATTTTTGTAAGAGAAAGTGCAACTTAGAGAGAGAAATAGTAGATCTACACTAGATCTATTATATTTTGTCAATCTCACATATAAATTAAAGTGATTTCTGTAGCGACCCTGAAACCCCATCATTTACTAATGGCAATTTCGTGTGCTAAAACATACATTTATCCTTTAAAACCATTCATTAGAACATATTAAAGTTCATAAATCTATTTATTTGACTTACATTCTTTACTTGCCTCAGAATCATAACCTTCAATTTTCTTGTGCTAGAACTCAAATTATATACAAATAAGTTATGATCTAGTCTATTACATTTCAAAATCATATATATTATGATTTACATGACATAACCTATGAATAATTTCACCATTAGTCTATCCATATATAACCATGCTTGCTTATAAATGTTTCATACATAATCATGTTTCATACATCTGTACCAACAATACATTAATCTTACATTATTACACTTATTCTCTTAATATTACATACATACAAATCAATCCCTATAGATTTATAAACATTCGTTGCTTTATTAACGACTAAGTTTAATATTCGAAACTATGACGTCAATACTTATACCATTGTAGGTTTATATTTATCTGGCTTGCGTACACATTACACAAGTACATATAACCAATACCTTATGCCATTTTAAACATTTCTCATTCCTTACCCTTTAGCTTTACTGGGAATTTTGGCATTCTCGTACTTTGCCTGAAAATGTCAGTTATAACAAAAGTGAGCACAAAGGCTCAGCAAGTCTAACAGATAACACCTTTCATGCTGGCAGTTTATATTCATGCGTCATACATTCTTATTTTACCATGATGTGCATAAATGTCACATATTGCATTTATTAGTTAGAACACATAGTTGCACAAAGTGCACATGTCAAAACATTTAATATCACATAGTCTGTCATATAGTTCACATAGAACAACTATTACATTTCAACAAATCTGAAAAACTTGCCTGACACTCATAATTATTATAACCATTTATGCTTCCTTGAACATATTTCGTATCCGTCTTGTCGGTCTGCTAATCCAAGGGCTATCTGTCATCATTGAATCTACATATCATTATAGGTTCATAATAGGTTCTATAACTTTTCAAACTTAAATCATAAATACTAGACCAATCGTCTCTAATCCTTTCAAATTTAATGTATTATACCTTACATAGGTTAATAATACATCCTAACTCATTTTTGACCTTTTACACAAGCATTATGTTGCTTTTACTTAACTTTAGGTATGTTATATTATACCATTTCTTGTTTCATTATGCCTTAACACCCTTTACGTTGACCATTTTTTATCAATCTATGGCTTATATAACCTATTTCTATCATTCCACATCAAAATATAGCATTTTGAAAACTGAAAAAAAAATTGTTGTGAACAGTAACCTCGCCCCGGCGCGCTCTCGCTGCCGCGAAAAGCTCTATGCTATGAACAGTAAGTTAGCCCCGGCGTAGTGTTTAGTGCAAAACACTGCGCCTAGGCGCAGTGTTCAAAATCAGGAAATCTAAGTTTTGCACTACCTTTGCTGATTTTTAACTTCATCATCTTACATCCAATTACGCTCAAATTTGGACCACATCTAGACCCTACTACCTAGTATTTTACAAAATTATTACTTGGCCCATTTGGTATCTTAATACCATCGAAGAAATAGCCCGTAGGAGGGCGTTTCAACTCGTTTTTATAATTAAAAAAAATTTCAACCTTAAAACTCATTTTTACCAACTTTGTGATTTTTGGCAATTTGCTTCCAAACTTCATTCCAACACTTGACATAGCTTACATACATCATATAAGACATGTCTAGACCTTTAAAACAATTTAACTTTGCACGAGGCGGGATTTATCTGTAAAAATCTGTTTTACGTCGAAACGATCGATTTCGATCGTTCGAAACGCATTTTCATTCTAACTTTCATCCGTTGACTACCAAATCAACTTAGACACGTGCAATAACATAAAAATAAGTCATTTGACTTTATTTCACCTTTAATTATTCAAAATTGTCAAAAATCACATTTAAATTGAATTTTCATCAACTTTACTTAAAATTTCATTTCTCAATTCTTAGACTCCACATTCCATACGCTCATAATTAGTTCATTTATCAACTTTATGGCCTTATACTACACATATAAGACTTGTTCCAAATTTCTTTACTTTCAAAATATGTTTTTATTAACATATTACCAAAATAGCTAATTTTGGCCATCAATTTCACATTTTCTATTCCTTTAAGCATTTGTCATGCTACCTCCCATGCAAATACACTTCATATACCTATGTTCAACCTTATAACTTAAGGTTTCACCAAAATTATTCAACCCTAGTCATATTTTCTTCCATAAATCATACTATGAACCATACATACATGCTTAAACATACTTAAACTAAAGTTTTAAGTTAAGAAAATTTTTAAACTTTCATGGATGCTTAATTTCTTTGCATAGAAAGCTTTCTCATGATGAGGGCTTCATCTTTTCTTCTTGCTCCATAACTATCCAAGCTCCAAAAATCCAAGCTTTTGCCTTAAGTTTTAATGGTTTTCTCTCTTTTCTCTCTTAGGGCATAAAATTTCAACAAAAATAGAATGAAAAAGGAGAGCCACATGCTTGCTTTTGTTGAGAGTTAACTCAAATTAGTTTAACTTAGCTTAACCATGGCTAAAACAACCCAAGGGTATTTTGGTCATTTCACATAATAAATGAATGACGTTTTTGACATTTCACCACTTGGGACATAACGGTCATTACTTAATTTGTCAATGGTATTTTGGTCATTTTGCCATTTAGAACGCAATGGCCATTAACTAAATTGTTGAGGGGCATTTTGGTCATTATCCAACTTTGCTAGATTTTCAATTCTACAAACCTTCTCGGTTCCACATTTAATCAATTTCAATTCTCAACATCTCAAATAGTCAAAATGCTCATTTTTTCCATAAATCACTTCCTCGAAAAGCGAACCCTGGTCGATTACCAAAATCCATTTTATGACTTTAACATCATTTCGTTCTTTTACTTAATACTCATATGGAAATTTTCAGCCTACATGCAATCTGCATTCCTTCTACTCACATTTGAGAGTATTACCTTCTGTATTTATACGTCGGATAAATACATAATTCATTTCAATTAATTAATATTAATTCCTTAATAACTTTCAAATATTCAAAAATCATTATCCTTATTATACTTTTAATCCTTAATATACGGATTAGGTTAAACTGACCCTTCCTTTCAACACATATAGTCATACCTTACCTTGTCATTCTCGTAACCTAGCCTCTCACGGCCTATTCATTAAGCTAATTATTAATATTCATAACCAGAGCTTAATTCACATAGGCTTTCCTCATTTCCTTTATTCTCTAAGTTTTAATTTTTCTATCATTATTAGATCAAATATATACATATACATATATTCAACCTACCATATGCTGACACAACACAGTGTCTTATAGTAATTCCTTTCAAATTACCTAATTGTAGGCATTACAATCTATCCTTCGTCTTTAATCCGTTATATTACCAGTCAGCCATTAAAATTTTTATTTATTATAATTTCATGATCTATTACGTCACTATTGCACTTTAAATAGATAATTGATCCTTATACGTTCTATGGACCCTTATTTATACTAAGAATCCCTCTTAACCATTTCAACCACATATATTATTTCTAGCACATTGATTAAATAAAAATTATATTTAATCACTCTTACTACTTTTTGTCACTCAAAACTAAGTTTTAACTGCTAACATTTACTTAATTAACTAAGATTCGTATATAGAAATCTTGTCAAAAATCTGGGATGTCACAATTTCTGTAAGATCTAAGCTCCACGAGGCTCTCACCGTCTCCCCAAAGTGAAAAAAATCTAATCTTTGCACATTTCTATATAGATCTAGCATTGATCTATTATTATATGTAATTTTTATGAAGTGTTGTGATTAAAGATTCGATCTTTTTACATCATATATAGACTAGTAATTATCTGTGCCTAAAGGCACGACATAACAAAAAAATAAATTAAAATTCAAAAAATAAAAATAAAAATAAAAATATTATTAGTATCGGTGTTATTATTAAGGAAATTATTAAATACAAAAATTATAAATATTATTATTATTATTATTATTATTATTATTATTATTATTATTATTATTATTATTATTATTATTATTATTATTCTTATTATTTAGTTCCTAACTGGTTTAGTAATTAATTAATAAGTAGTAGTATTATAAATAATTAAGTTCCTAAATAGTTTAAAATTTATAATTATAATAATTAATTAAGTTACTAAAAGGTTTAGTAATTAATTAATAAGAAGTACTCACTATTAAATAATTAAGCTCCTAAGTAGTTTAGAAATTGTAATTAATTAATTTATTTCCTAATTATATTGATAATTAAAATAAAATCATAATCCTAAATAGTTTAGGATGGTTGAAAATATCTATAAATAAGAGGAGTATTATCGTAGATTAAGATTACACATTCTTTCACAAGAATTGAGAGAGTACTTGATAATTCTCTACATCTAAGGAGTTAGAGAGAGAGAGAGAGAATTAGGGCTAGTCATTCATGGTTTGGAGAAATCAAAATTCATTTCTTTAATTCATAGATCTTTTGGTGGATCACCTCTAGAGTCTTCACACTTGGGGAGCTAACATTGATCCGTGAAATCTAATTGGTGAATTTGAAGAAGAACGCCAAGGATTAAAGGGAGTTGAACTTGTACATATGGAAGCTTGGTTTTATAAATGTATAAATCTTTTATCCTTCCTCAATGAATAATAGTCGCATAAGAAAAATCCTGATTATTGGTTTGTAGAAAATTTTAAAATCTGATTTTGTTTGCTTCCATTGCGCTTATATAATTTGATTATATGTATATCATATTTTTGCAAACCAACAATAATTTAATTGCATGTTCATGAATTATTACAAATCAACAACTATGTCTCCCCATCACTTTTTATGATGCCAAAGGAGGAGAAGAAAAATATCAATTGCTCTAACTGTTGCTATAAACTACTATAAATTTTATGTCATATACTGCTATGTGATGCGTTGTTCAAAATTTAAATTTTCTGAAATATATTCATAAACTGAGGATGAGCCTTTATAGAAAAATATCTTTATTTATTGTCATCATCAAAAAGGGGGAGATTGATGGGTCTCCAACTTTTAGTTTTATTTTAATGATAACAATAATTAATAAATAGGTTAATTAAAAAGTTAAAATCCTCTCCATAAGATTTATATTATAATTATTATTATTTTTAATTATCATATTTACTTTGATCAAAAATATTTTTCAAACTTATGGAATTAATATTTTATTAACCTTGATAAGGTAATATCAAGTGTTATAAATATTTATTCATAAAGTAACATTTTCTAAGGCAAGGAATCTTCTATTATTTCTAAAATATTATATTTTTGTAAAATCGAAAGAAGCTTAGCAAAAACAAAAAATCAAAAATCTTTTTAGTACTTCATGCGAAATCGTTTGGACTTGTTTGGGTATTTATCCAAAAATTGTTTAACTGCATGCATGTTACTTTAAAAAATAAATAAATTACTAACATGTATTTATTTAAAGGTTCCAGCATAAAAGGTTAAGTTGAAAAGGGACTTTTAATAATTTAAAAAACTATAAGATTTGTTTCACCCAAGAATAGCCAGCAACATTTCAAAAGTCATTTTGTGATCAAATAGTAACCTATCATATGCTAGTATATCTATATAATTTATTAAAAAAAAGGTGAAGGCTAAACACTTCCATCAGAGAAGCACATAGGCTACAAAATTTATGATTTTACCGTGGGCCATCCGAATTTAATGCGCTTAATTGTTTGTGTTTTGACTGGGCAATCCAGGCATTTTTTTACCAATCTGTGTAACTTTTTTAAATGAGTAAATCTTGGCTATTGATTCAAAAGCAATAAGCGCCCATCCGTAGATTTTAAATGAACTACCAAAAAGACTATTCTACCAATTCACATACAAAATAAAATCTTATATTCCTTGCCTACAATTTCTCTTTGAAATCTTTCAAGTTCTCTTCTACTCGAAGTTCATATATTGAAGAGAAAAATTGATCAACGTATTTTTGAGATAAGTTAATAAATTGCATTATTTGATTCATCTCATACTTGTTTATATTTATAGATATAGAAATATAAATTGTTATACATATTTATATATATCTATATTTTATCTATTTATATCATATAAAAAGTCAATACTTTGATACCGAAATAATTTGGAAATACAACTCTTGTGTGAAGGAATCATTAGAAAGGTCTTTAAAATTCTAAGTGGTTTTTTTGTTGATGTAGTCCATTTATATAAATATCCTAAAATAGATCGGTACTTAGATACCGAAATAATTTGGAGATACACCTCTTGTGTGAAGGAATCATCTGGACGGTCTTTAAAATTCTAAGTGATTTTTTTTTTGATATAGTCCATTTATATAAATATCCTAAAATAGATCAATATTTAGATACCGAAATAATTCAGAGATACACCTCTTGAGTGAAGGAATCATCCGAACGGTCTTTAAAATTCTAAATGGTCTATTAAAAATATTAGTTGTGAAATTATAAATATGGTCAGTACTTAGATACTGAAACAAGTTGGAGATACACTTCTTAAGTAAAGGAATCATCTGAACGGTCTTTAAAATCCTAAGTGTCCATATTTAAGAGATCACATTATAGATCAAATATATCAATATAAATATATTCAAGTAAAACAACTTTGTTTGTTATCAAAGTATTGTTTAACTGTTTCATTCATTATACTTGATATCTGTCATTACAAGTATTTGAACATAAATTTATTTATTCAAAAATACTTGTTGTATAATATAAAAGTTATTTGAACTTTTATATCACGAATATAATTGTTATATCTGCTTACACATAAGCATATCACTCATTATAAAAGTTATTTAAACTTTTATAATCGAACTTAAATATATATCTGCTTATTTAAAGAAGCATCTTTCAAAAATATTTATATATTGAAAAAGATTGGTTTGTTGGTTTTATATATCTATGAGAAAAAAAGAATAATTTTTTTACCAAGACCGGAGTCATAGAGAGCTCAACGGGTAATTGGGTATCTAGTGTATTTGTGAGGTAAGAAACCGACTTCTTGTTTCAAAACCAGTTTGTAAAGCAGAGCTAGACTCAAGGTACATTTACGTTTAAGGTAGAAGCGGCGAGCTACTGTCCAAGATAAGTAGTTGTATGCATAGTTGAAAGTTGATCTATAAAATTTTGTAAAAGCTTCTTCGCCTATTGAAGGAAAATTTATTACTGATAGTAATAGGATCTCAAGTCTTAGAGATGAGCTTGAGACTAGATGTAGCAACGTACCAGGGTTGTATGTTGTGAACCAGATAAATCTCTGTACATTGTGTGATTGAATTTTTATTGTGTTGCATATTAATTTCTGACACTACAAATTAATTAAC
The DNA here is from genome assembly GCA_947179155.2 of Hedera helix. Lineage (NCBI taxonomy): Eukaryota > Viridiplantae > Streptophyta > Magnoliopsida > Apiales > Araliaceae > Hedera > Hedera helix. The sequence continues at coordinate 11,194,651 of OX359282.1, read as the reverse complement.
TAATAATTCAAAAAGGCCTAAGATAATTTTTAATCAGTAATAATCTATTTAATCCCCCACTGCTTCTGGATTCTTATTGGACCTTCAAATATAATCAAAGTTCAAATAAAGGAATGAATATTGATTATTTACTACTGAATGGTCCAATAGACCATGAACGTTTTCAATGAATCAATCATTCGACTGGCCCTTTTATATTTTTATCCGTTAGTTGATACTTGAGGGAATTAGCCTCTTGTATATCATATGTATGCGTAAAATTAGGCTCTGACCGTATTAGATAATCGACACGTATAGTACCCTATCAACGGTTGCTCTCTCAGTCCAATAATTCGCACCAATTACTGGTATAAATAACTTTCAAAAATATTAACATACATACGCCTAGCCGAAACAAATGGCGTAGACTATTTCTTAAACAGTTCATGAATGAAGAACGTTAAATATTTTGCAGTTGAATAATAGAATAAAAGTTCAAATGTACAAAGTGCGAAAATCAATAATTATCATTAAAGTGGAGTAATTGACAATAATTAAAACATTAACATGATTGAAAAATAATAACTCGAGTTTAAGTTAGGAAACTTGCCTTGATCGTTCACTACGGCTTACACAATTTAAATTACTTCATTTGAAATACCTAATATTAAATAGATTTATCTTTCAATTAATATAGTACATAGGGATTTATATTTAATTCTCAAATAAATTGTCACTTAAACACATAATTTTCTATTTAATAACACATAAATTACAAGACAATATTATTACCCTTGAATAATATTTTAATTACCAATCAATATTATTATACACTTAATAATACCTAATTTACTTATTAATGTAATTAATTATTTAACAACATCTTAATTGGTTACAAATATTATTAATCCTTTAATAATATTCAACCACTTACTATTATTATTAATTATTTAATAATAATTTAATCTTTTACTATTATTATTAATTACCTAATAATAATTTAATCGTTAACTAATATTATTATGTAATAATTTTGTAATCATTTAGTAATATTTAAACACTTAAACAATTTAATGTAAATTGTTTAATCACTTTATTAATTCCTTAATTTCATTACTTTATTTATTACTTAGTATAATAATAAATAATTAATTTAATTCTTTTTAATCAAGTTATTTATTATTTAATATTATTTAAATAATAAATAATTACCTTTATGTATTATTTAAATTTAATTAAATAATAAATAACTATTTTATGTTATTATCTTTATTTTTTTTAACTTAAACGTATTTATTAAAAATTCTTACTTGACTTATTATTTTTATATCTCTTGGATATATTTATTATATTTCATTTTACGCAAAAAAAATAAAAAAATAAAAATTTTTGAAACTCATTTACTATTTTTAAATAGGTCATTTCTATCCAAAATTGCAACATTTATTAAAAATCTAAATTTCATCAAACAATTTTGAAATTTACACGGTACTTCCTACCATCAGAGACTAGTCTTAGTTAAAATTTCATAATTTTTTGAGTTACATGTTTTAAGATATTGCAATCTTAATTCTTAAAACTACCTTGGGTCATATCTCATTCATACGAGGTCGGATTGAGCCCATCTTTGGTAAGTAGCTTCATCATACCATATACTTTCATATCTAAAAAGGCCATAATTTTTAAAATAAGTTAACTGGCTGAAACAGGCCCTTTAAATTTTTGTGTAGGGGTTTTTTCAAAAAAAAATTACAATGGACTGTTTTGCTATAAAAATCACCAAAAATAGCCCTTACATCATTTTTCAGTGAATCCGGTGGGGTTCTTTAGAAAACTCAGAGATCTATCCAATGGAGTTGTCAAATTTCAAAAACAAGTTACGGTTTGAAAACAGTAGGTGTCCGTAGTGGACTGGCCTGTCTAGTATTTTGACAGTGAGTTGTTTTGGTTCCAAAAATCATATCTATTTCATTTTAAATCATTTTAACATGATTCCAACTAGGTTTTACATATCTAACATGTGAGAAAATAAAATCATATAAAAAACATTTAGGCTTCAAAATATAAATCTTCGAATCGCACGTTCGATTAGGGTTCGCCGATAAAAATAATTTTCATGATTTTGATCAAATTTTCCAACATAAATGCATATAAATACCCATGTTAAATCCATTAAATCTTAGATCTACTAATCTAGCATGGATTTAAGCATAGAGAGTTTTGAAAATGATTTTCTACCATAGAAATTAAATATCAGACAAAGAAAAGCATAAAACTAGGGTTTAAGAAGGTTTTATACATTTTGGATCTATAAGCTTGCTTTATAGCTTTTCCAACATATGTAATGAAGCTTGAGTACCCACCAAGGCTGTCGACCACCTCCCTTTAACCTTTTTTGATGTAATTTCTTTTATAACTCTTAAGAAAACTAAGTGTTCTCCCACTTTCTATTTTTTCTCTAACTTTGTCTCTCTTTTTGCTCTCTAAGATGAACTCTAAAATGATCTAACCTCTAGAAATTTTAGGAGAGGGTCCTTTATATAGACTTTCCTTGATCAAGATTAACCCCTCTTAATTCTCCAACCTTGATTAATTAAATTAATTAAACAAGAAAACATAGATCCATTTTTTATGGAAAGTCGTACAACGTTGGGAAGGGTTTTAAGGGCTTATGCTTCCTAGGTTACTGGAGCATTGAACCCCCCCCCCCCCCCACCCCACCCCACCCCACCTCCTAGCGGGCTCCCTCTAATGCAGGCAACCCCCTCCCAATTCCCCCCATTTTTCTTTTATTTTTAACGTCCATTTTGGTAGCTAATTTGACCAAGTTTGTCTTTGATTTAATTTCCTACTTTGAGTCAATCTTTTGCGCTACTAATTAAATCCTTCTTAGGCTCCCAAACTTATTTCATTAGACCACCTATATGGCTTGCCATATTTACCAATGTTGGGTTAATTTAATTAATTACATGACCAAATTACAAGTCCACATGCAATTAATTTGGATTGGGCTTGTTTAAATAAACAATTGGACTAGTCTACTGATAATAAATTTCTAGTTGGACTATCAATTAACATTATTACTATTTTACATACTGACATTAATTAATAACCACATTAATTAATTTACATAAACTAATTTAATTTTCTAGATATCAAGTTAATTGAATTATCACATAGCTCACTAACCTTATCAGTAATTTAATATTACATTACCTAGGTTGGTCTATTAATTTAATTAACCAATTAATTGAACCTTCCTTTAATTATCTCAACACATAATTAAATAAACCAAGCTATCATATAATAATTTATTTTAATCGCACAAAAAATTAATTTATCAATAATTAATTTCATTAATATAAGTTAAAATATTCGCGATTATTACAGGTAAAATGACAAAATCTCCTTTTAGTGAAAAGGAGAAAGAGTTACAAAGTTGTTAGAGTTGGTACACACAGATGTATATGGGCCTATGATAATGCATTTACGAGGAGGGTATTCATATTTTAATACTTTCACTGATGATTATTCAAGATTTAGATATATATATTTGATGAAATACAAGTCTGAATCATTTGAACAGTTCAAAGAATTCAGAAGTGAAGTAAAGAAACAAACTGGCAAAAGTATTAAGATTCTTCGATCAGATCGAGGTAGTAAATACTTAAGCAATAAGTTTCTCAATTATTCAAAAAAAATGGAATAATTTTATAATGGACTCCACCAGGCACACCACAGTTGAATGGTGCATCTGAAATAAAAAAATCGAACATTATTGGACATAGTTCGTTCCATGATGAGTTTTACCGATCTTCTAGTTTCCTTATGGTGTTATGCCCTAGAAACGGCTGTATACCTACTTAACAAGGTACCTTCTAAATCTGTTCCTAAGACTTTATGTGAAATATAGACATGAAGGAAACCTAATCTTAAGTATGTTAAGATTTGGGGTTGTCCAACTTATGGTAAAAGGTTTGAGCATGATAAGTTAGAGACAAGATCTAATAAGTGTAAATTTCTGGGATACCATAAAAAAAACTACAGGGTATTATTTCTATCATCTTACTGATCAAAAAATATTTATTACAAAATATGTTACCTTCTTGGAAAAGGAGTTTATTCTTAAAGGGGTCAGTGGGTGTAAAATAGATATTGAAGAAGTTCAAGAACCATAAAACACTACGGGTCAAAGTGAGGTACCTAATCAAGTAGCACAACCTATTGTACCACATGTGACGCCCCAAAATTCGGGTCCCTTAAACCACGGGTTCGGTGCTCATGTTACTATTCTACCTTGTCATCAGATCCATTCATTTTGAATTAAATAATAAAACTTAATTTACATTTATACATATCTCATCCTAGGTTCTACATACCTTTATACATACCCACATCCGTACCTGGCATATTACAAAAGATAATATTTATAATACATTTATCCTCTATCTAAGCCTTCACTGTTGATTAGCTTTTCATTTTCCTCTATCTAATCCTGATCCCTCAGCCTATTCAGGCTTAGTTGAAATATCATGTTTGAAAACAAGGGTGAGCATAAAATAGCTCAACAAGTACATAAGCAAACGATGACATGATATTTCAAAATTTGTGAATTTAAAATCATTTAAGATGATCATGAATCATTTACAATAAACTAAAACATTTGCAATTAGCTGAGTTATAAACAATGAAATGGATCATTTTCAATAAACTGATCAACATCAATAAGCTGAATCATTTGAAATAAGCTGGTCAATATCAATTCAATGTATGAACATGAGAAATATGCATAACTTTACATGATTAGCTGGAAACATGAAACTTATTTACTGTACGGTCACAAGACCTAGAACTCGTTAAGAACAATACCAATCATAAAGACTGATATTGCCCACGTTAGTCATAAGACTGCTGTTCAATTTAGATGTGTACTCTGGGTGATCAGCCCGTCGTACCATTATATTGTGCACAACATAACCATCTAGCGACGCAACCACGCCATAAAAATTACATTTTTCTTTGTCATTTATTCCCCTTTTATCAGGGTTGTTCTGTTTTAGCATATCATAGAATCCGTACCACAACAATGTGGATTGGAACACATAACAATAACCATTTGATTTCAACATGTATCATCATACGTGTCTAGCCGGAATCAAGATTGGCATCGACCTTTTTAAAGTAGTTCAATAGTGAATGAACTTTACATGATCATATGAGTGTATAACATGAATGACTATTTAATGAACTATAAATAGAAGTTCAGTTAGAAGACTTGTCTTTGTTCTCGTCTATCTTAATTGGACAAATCTTATCCCTATTGAGTATTACATAATCATAATATGAGTTCATGCACTAGTTATATACATATACATGCCATAACTTGCTATACAAGCTACCATTTAGCTTTACATAACACTTAACATATAACATATTGTTCACTTAAGCTTAAATATCTACCACATTGATTATTTTTATCAAATTATGATTTACATACATTTTTCTATCATTTAATATCAAAACATTTCATTTTTGGCAAAATAAATTTATTTATCAAAACTCAGTACACGGCGCCCCGGTGCAATCTTTCCTTCTTGGAACTTCACTGGCCACGAGATTGGCTTGGCCAAACTGCGCCCCGACTCGCACTGACTTTGCCCTGTGAGCACTTCATAGCAGTACTCCATCCCGGTACAGTCTTTAGTGTAAAAGAGGGCGCCCCGGCACAATGCAGGTTTTTTAGAAAAAAATTTCTTTCCAAAATTCCTTCTATCTTTGGCTCTAATTTGATTTTCTGAGTTCCAACACTTCACATAACACACCTAACATGTATTTGACTTGCATGGGCCTTTAAAATACTTAAAAATTCTCATATGGACTTGTTTTTCCAAAGATTTCATTTTAGGCGTCGGCGAACGTTTTAAAACGTTTAAAATGTACATTAATCGCCATAGACGTCAAATGACTTCCAATTCGATTCTAACACGTGTATTTATATGAAACTTAGTTGTTTAGCCTCATTGTACCATTAATTATCCAAAATGGCTAAAAATTACACATTGGTGGCATATTGTCAGCTTAAACCATTTCATACATAAACTTAACTTGAGTTATTGAACTCCATACACCACATAGACAACCCCATACACATTTAGCAACCTTGAGTACTCACATAACTTCCATATGCACCTTCTAATGCACTCTACAGATTATGATTTGGTTTACATGCAAATCATAGCTTAATATTTTATTTTCTCCTTAACAAATCATGTTTTTCATCTCTTAAGGCTTCTAATAAGCTATCAAGCAAGAGTTAACACATGAATCCAACATGATCAACACCTTTATCTATGTTTTCATTACTTCTATGAGCATATAACACATGATCATCCAATAATCATGCTTTATAACCTTGAATATGAACATGACTAGTGCATCACCTTTGTTCTAGCACATGTGAGCATAGGGTTTCATGATTTATCAATTGTATAGCACATAGATTCTCATAAATCACATAATTAACACATATTTTCCAAAGATACATGCATGGCTTCACTTAAACTAACATGTTAAACACATAAACACCATGTTTCATGGCTTAAATATCATTATACCTTTTATGTGCTCTTTTCCTTTTAGCTACAAAGCTTGATAGTGCTAGATTCTCCACTTTGGTGGCTACTTCTTCTTCCTTAGATCACTTTCTTGAATCTCTCAAGCTTTCTATGGAACCCTAGCTTTCTTCTCTCTTTCTCTCTTAGCTAGCAACTTAGAGCTATGAAATGAGAATACTTGGCTTGATACATGAAACATATATACATGTATAAGTTGTATATATAAGCTCCAACAACTAACCAAGCTTTGGTTAGTTTAACCATGCCTAGTTGGGGTTATTTAAGACATTTTCTATTAATTAGCAATGGCATAATGGACAATTCCCATAAAAAGGATACCATGGTCATTCTTCAAATTGACAAGGGCACTCTGGTCTTTTGTCATAAAATCTAGACAATTAAATTCCCATTTAAATCATAGTTGCTCATTTTCCATCCAATTCAAGTCCTTTTCGATCCAATTTTGTTTTATTAGGCTTGAATTTTATTCCTTAATCCAATACTCCATAATTAGCTCCTCCCGTAACACGTATCACCTTCGAAAATTTAATTTCCATTAATAACTTATTAATTTACATCATTAACAAAATTTCTAAATTGTATATCATTACATTCTTCCTTCCTTACAAGGATTCCGTCCCCAGAATCACCATTACAAGATTACAAGAACAAGTCTGGATATTCTTTCTTCATTTTCTCTTTTAACTCCCACGTTACTTCCTCAACATTGTGGTTCCTCCATACTATCTTCATACGTCAAGTCTTTCTCAATTTGAATCGGCTCATACTCAATCACATGCTTGTAATCCGACTTATACGACCTCAGTACCGATACATGAAACACATTATGAATGTGTTATAATTTCGAAGGTAATGCCACAGCATAAGCTACCTCACCTATTCTTTTCAATACTTCAAAAGGTCCAATAAATCTTGGACTCAGCTTTCCCTTCTTCCAAATCTTATCTTCCTTTTTTAGGGAGATACTTTCAAAAAACACATGGGACCCTACTTCAAATTCTTTTTTCTGTCGATGTTGGTTGGCATATTTCTTTTGCTATCTTGTGCTGCTATAAGTCGTGATCTTATCACCTTGACAATTTCTGCAGTTTGTTACACTATTTTGGGTCCTAATAATTTACGTTCTCCTACCTCGTCCCAACAAATAGGTGTTCTGCACTTTCTTCCATATAACGGCTCATAAGGTGGCATACCAATGCTCGCATGATAACTATTGTTATACGCGAATTCGATTAACAACAAATGGTCGTCCCAATTTCCCTTGAAGTCCATCACGCACGCCCTGAGCATATCTTCCAGTGTCTGGATCGTTCTTTCACTTTGACCATCTGTTTGAGGATGGTGTGTTGTGCTCAACCTCAATTGTGTGCCCATACGTTCCTAGAAGCTCTTCCAAAAGTTAGACGTGAATCGCGGATCTCGATCTGAAACAATTGATACCGGCACTCCATGTCTTGATATAATTTCCTTCACATATAGCTTTGCCAATTGATCCAAATCGAACTTGATTTTGAATGGCAAGAAGTGTGCAAACTTCGTTAGGCAATCCACTATTACCCATATTGCATCATAGCTTTTCTGTGTAGTTAGGAGTCCCACGATAAAATCCATTATGACGTGTTCCCATTTCCATTCTGGAATTTCTAACGGTTGTAACAACCTACTTGGCCTTTGATATTCTGCCTTAACTCTTTGATAAGTCAGACATTTACTAACATATTCCGCCACATCTTTATTCATGTTGGGCCACCAAAAATGTTGTCGAAGATCTTAATACATCTTCGTGCTTCCTGGATGAACTGAATAACGCGAACTATGCGCTTCTTGCAAAATCTCATCTTTTAACTCAGATACCATTGGCACCCAAACTCTCCCATCAAATCTCAGCAATCCACTATCATCTATCTTGAACTTTGTCTCTTGTCCCTCAACTATGTTGTGCCTAATCTGACCACGTTCTTGATCTTGCATTTGAGCTTCCTTCACTCTATCCAATAATGTTGAGCTTTAATAGCATATAAATTCTCTTCTATTTCCATCGAATACCTTACTTCGAGTTCCATCTTTTCCATTTCTCTAATTAGCTCTTCTTGAATCGTTAACATTTCTAGTCTTTCTCGACCCTTCCTACTTAAGGCGTAAGCCACAACATTTGTTTTTCCTGGATGGTACAGGATCTCACAATCATAGTCTTTAATTAACTCTAACCATCTTCTCTGTCTCATATTCAAATCCTTCTAAGTGAAAATATACTTCAGACTCTTGTGCTCTGTGTATATCTCACACTTCTCTCTATACAGGTAATGCCTTTATATCTTCAAGGCAAATACCACTGTTGTTAACTCCAAATCATGGGTTAGATACCTCTTCTCATAATCTTTCAACTGTCTTGACGCATATGCTATGACTTTTCTGTGCTGCATTAACACACAACCAAGTTCTTTGTGAGATGCGTCACTGTAAACAACAAATCCTCCCGTATTGTCAGGAAATGACAACACAGGTGCTTCTCTTAACCTCTTCTTGAGTTCTAGGAAACTCTCTTCACATTTATCTGTCCATACAAACTTAACAGTTTTCCTTGTCAAATTAGTCAAAGGTCCTGACAACTTCAAAAAATCTTTGATAAACCTTCTATAATATCCTGCTAATCCAAGATAACTGAGCACCTCTGTTGGTGTCTTTGGTTGTTCCCAATTATTTACTGACTCAACTTTAGCTGGATCCATTGATATTCCTTGCTGATCAATCACGTGCTCCAGAAATTGCACCCTTTCCAACCAAAATTCACATTTTGAGAACTTGGCATACAACTTTGCCTCTCTCAACCTTTCCAAAACAATTCTTAGATATTCTGCATGCTCTTCCTAAGTCTTTGAATAAATTAAGATGTCGTCAATGAAAACCAGCACGAACTTGTCTAGATACGGTTTGAACACTCGATTCATTAAATCCATAAATGCAGCAGGTTCATTCGTCAATCCAAATGACATTACCAAGAACTCGTAATGACCATAACGAGTCTTGAATGTTATTTTGGGTACATCTTTAGGTCTCACCTTCAACTGGTGATAACCACTTCTCAAGTCTATCTTCGAAAAATACTTGGTTCCTCACAACTGATCAAACAAATCGTCAATCCTTGGTAGCAGATACTTGTTCTTAACTGTCACTTTATTTAACTCTCTATAGTCGATGCAAAGCCTTAATGAGCCATCTTTCTTCTTTACAAATAGTATTGGTGCTCCCCAAGGAGACACACTTGGTTGGATATACTTTTTTTCCAATAACTCTTGCAACTGAACCATTAACTCTTTCAACTCTACTGGAGCCATTCTGTACGGTGCCCTTAAAATTGGCGCTATTCCTGGTACAAGGTTTATAACAAATTTAATTTCTCTGTCTGGCGGAAGACCCGATAATTCATTCGAAAATACATTCGCATACTCTCTTACCACGGGTATCTGACCCATTTCTGATCCCACTATTTGTGTATCCGCCACATGTGTATATGCCATACATCATTTCCTCAACAGCTTTTTGGCCTGCAACATCGTCAGACAACAAGATTGTCATGGCGATTTGCTACCATAGAATACTACCTTAGACTTGGTAGGAGTCTGAAGGTTTACAAATTTCTTTTGGCAGTCAATCACCGCCCCATGGCTATACAACAAATTCATTCCCAATATCACATCAAATTCTCCTAACCAAATAGGAATTAAATCAACTAACAGCTTGTGCCCTCTTATCGTCAAACAACAATCCCGATGAATATTTTTTACCTGGATTACTTCCTTATTCGCTACTTCTATGTTCAACACATTTTCTAACTTTACTTGATGTAAATTCAATTTCTTAGCAAATTCATCAGATATAAAGGAGCAGGTAGCACCCAAATCAAATAACACATAGGCATTTATATCATTAACAGGAATGATACCTGATACGACATCCTTTGATGTCACGACATCCTTTGATGTCACTACATCCTGTACTATCATGTTAAAAGTGCGGGTTGTTGGTCTACCTAGCTGTACAGGTCCTCCTATTGCCAATTTTTCACCAGTAATTGTAATGATATGAATTTTGTAAATATGTAAAATAATAATTAACTAATGGATATTCAAGTTTTGAATGAGAAATTAATAAGAAATTTAAAGTTCGAGGTGTGACAAGCATTTTGGGACAAGCCAATTACATTGTATTAGATGATGGAATTAAATTCAAGTATAATGAAACAAGTTTGGATCAAAAATGATTTGAATTGGATCAAAATTGATTAAATTATAAATGTTGAAAATTAAAATTCCCTAGAAATTATGGATAATGACCATATTACCCTTATCAATATGGAAAATGACATATGTGTCCCAAGTTGGTTTAATGTCCATTCTAACCTTGCTTATTCAAGCGAAATGTCCTAAATACCCTTCACCATGCAAGAGTTAAAGTAACTATGATTGGTTAAGTGCTAGAGAATTAATACAACTCATATATTAGCAAGCATCAAATGAACTTAGCTTATTTTACTCCCTCATTTGAAGCTAGCAACAAAAGAGAGAAAATAGAAGATAAAGCTTAGGGTTTGCAAGAAATCTCAAGGGATTGCATGAAAGTTGATCAAGAGAAGTCAATCAAATACCATAAGTGGATCATAAAGCTCTTAGGAAGTTATTGGCAAGGAGAAGAATAGTTAAAAGAAGGTAATTTGCGTTCAAACCATGAGACTTGGTAGTTATGTGCTTAAATTCAAGAGATGAAGTAGCCATGCATGTAACTTTGGCTATACATGTTGATTATATGAATTTTTATGAGCCTATGTGTTATTTGATTAATTGATCATGAAACCCTAAGCTATATGTGTTAAAACCAAAGGTGGTGCACTATTCATATGGATATTTAAGCTAAAAGCTAGGATTTAAAGCATGATTAAGTGTTATATGTTACTAGACATGATGGAAATCTAGTTTGAGAGGATGAAGATGTGTGATACATGCATTATCATATGTTAGAGAGCATCAAAGAAACCTAGATGGTGTAAAAATCATATTTTATGAAGGTTGATTGAATATTAGGCTATGTTTTGTGCCTAAATCAAATTATAATCTGTAAAGTATTTTGGAAGATGCATGTAGAAGTCACAAAAGCATACAAAGTGGTTAAACAAGTATGTGTTGAGATATATGTGCATAGTGTGTAAAAATCCAAAGTTAGTTTATGAAGAAGTGATATCGAGTTGGTGAAAATGCAACCAATGTGTGATTATTAGCCATTTTGGTTAATTGAATGTCAAACGAGGCCAAACATGTAAGTTATATGTAAATACACGTGTTAGAACCAATTTGGGAGCCATTTGGTGCATATGGCGATAAATGACCATTTAGAACGTTTTAAAACGTTAACTGACGACCAAAATGAATTATTTGGAAAAAAATAGGGCCAAATGATGATTTTTAAAAGTTTCGAAGACCCACGCAAGTCAATTAGATGTTATATGTGCTATGTGAAATGTTGGAATCAAGAAATTCAAATTAGGGCCAAAGATAGCATCATTTTTGGAAAGAAAAAAAATTTCAAAATCTGCAGCACTGCGCCGGGGCGAGGAGATTTGAACAGGAAATGGCGTCAGGGCGTAGTGCAACTGCAAGGAGTGTGCGAACAGCGCCTTCAGTAGTCGCCGGGGCGCTGTCTGGCCGAGAGGATATCGCTGGGGGCGCGATCCTCGGCGTCGGGGCGCAGTCATGCTACTTTAAAAAAAATTAATTAAATTTTAATTCCAAAATGCAATGTTTTGATATTTAATGATAGAAACACATATATAAACCATAATTTGATAAAAATAATCAATATGGTAGACATTAATACATATGTGAACAATATGTTATGTGATTAGGGTTATGTAAAGCTAAAGGGTAGCTTGTTTAGCAAGTTATGGCATGCATGTGTATGTAACTAATGCATGAACCAATATTGTGGTCATGCAGGTTATAGACAGGATAATATTGTACCAATTGTGATAGACGAGGACGAAGGCAAGTTTTTTAACTAAACTTCTAATTACAATTCTTTGAACAAGTATTCTTGTTATATATTCATGTAAAGTTTATTCACTATTGAACTTTTTTGAAAAGGTCGATGCCAATCTTGATTTTGGCTAGACACATAAAATGATATATGTTGAAATTAGATGTTCATTGTTATGTGCTCCAATCCACATTGCTGTGGTGCAGATTCTATGATATGCTGTAATAGAACAACCCTACTAAAGGGGAATAAAGTATATACATTATAATTTTATGACATGGTTGCGTCGTTAGATGTTTATGTTGTGCACAATATAAAGGTACAATGGGCCGATCACCCAGAGTACACATCTAATTGAAACAGCAGTCTTTTGACTGATCTGGGCAATATCATTCTATACGATTGGTATTGTTCTAAACGAGTTCTTGGTCTTTTGACCGTACAGTAAATAAATCTTATTGTTCCAGTGTTCATGTAAAGTCAGATTTGAATTCTTGATTCATTTGTTGAACTAAATCTGATCAGCCTATTCAGATGGTTCAGTTTATTGATGTCTGTTCAGTTATCATGTATAATTCAATTAAATTGTTTATGATTTTTTCTTATTCATATGAAATTATCATGATATCATTTGTTGATGTACTTGCTGAGCTGTTTATGCTCATTCTTGCTTTTATTCATGATGTTTCAGTTAAACCAGAGAAGGCCTAGGGGTTGGGTGTAGATAAAGAAAAAGGAAAAGTCAATCAGCAATAGATGTTGTATTATATAATGTTATAATTATTATATTTTATAATATGTTAGATATGACAGCTTGTACGTATAAAGGTACGTAGAACCTGGGATTAGTTATGATTGAATGTAAATTAAGTTTATTATTATTATATTGTTCAGATTGGATGTATGAGATGACAGGGTAGAATAGTTACGTGAGCACCGAACCCGTGGTTCAAGGGACCCAGATTTGAGGGCGTCACAGTAATTCCTTTACTTCCATTTCCTCCGTCCGCTTTCTTCTTAAGACAATCTTTAATCTGATGTCCCACTTCTCCACAATAAAAGCATCATTTGTTCGTCTTTGGTATTGGGCAATTTGTTGCAATATGCCCTTCTTTGCCGCATCTAAAACATACATTTTTCCCTTTTAAGCATACTCCTGAGTGCCCCTTGCCACAGTTAGGACACAGTTCCATTTTCTTCTTCTGTTCACCTTGCTTATTCACAGTCGTATTACTATTGCCACTCCATTTTCGCTTGTTGGAATTGCTTCCTCCACTGTTTCCTTCCCTATTGGCTCTAACCTTTTTCTTGTCATGCTGCTCTTGCTTGTATTTTGTTAAGGCATCACTGCCTCCTTCTACTATGATCGCCTTTTCCATAACTCCAACAAAAGTTTCGATTTGAAACATGGATACCTTGTTGTAAATCCATGGCTTCAATCCACGCTCAAATCATCTGGTTTTCCTCTGTTCTGTGTCCACCTGGTGTGGAGCAAACCTGGCCAACTCATTAAAATTAGCCGCATACTCGGCCACAGTTATATTTCCCTGTTTCAGTTCCAGGAATTAAACCTCCATCATATCTTGCGTTACTGGAGGAAAATAAGCCTCGAAGAAAATCTCTTTAAACCTTTCCCAGGGTGCAGCTCCTGTTCCCAGTCTTTCTTTATTGGCAGTCCACCAATAATTTGCTTCTTCTTTCAACATAAATGTGGCGAAAGCGGTTTTCTGTTCTTCTGCAACATTTGCTACATCAAACACCTTTTTCGTTTCAATCACCCAATTCTAGACCTCTATCGGATTCATCGTCCCCTTGAACTCTGGGGGTCCTACAGCTTTAAAATCTTTGAAGGTAGCAATTCTGGCAGCTACCGATTGATTAACCACAGGGTTTACATTTCTATTCTGAAAAACTCTCATCAACAAATCTATAAACTACTGCATGGGATTAACTGGCACCTTTGGAACATTTACTGATTCCTCTAGTGGAGGCTGAACACTTGGTCTGTGTCTAGGTGGCTTTTCTGTTTAAGAATTTTCATCATGATTATTACATAATAGTTACATATCATATTCTTATAAACTTTAAATACATGGTCGTGTCAACACACATTAATAACTTGATTTGTATTCATAAATAACTTAACTAGTGCCTAGCACATTACATAACATGCAGCACATTGCTATTAACTTTTCATCCCTTCGGACCATATAAGTCAGGATTCACATATATCTTTATACAACAAGCTTAACCTTCCCTCCTTAAGGCAAAAGAGGTTACATAACACTTTATATCCCTTTTTTATAACAAAACTAGGGATTTACAATATATACACACATTACTATACATACATAACCATATACATCTATTACAACATCCTACGGGAGCATTCCTCGCCTAACTGCATCTTCAAACTCTTCATCCATAATTGTTATCATTTTCTACCGGCTCAAGGTATTACTCGTCTGATCACACTCCACCGGGTACACTCTATCCTGCGCTCTTCCAAATGCTGTGCGAAATGCATAACCCATATCATCCATTTTTACTTCCATACTATCAGTCCTGGCCTTCTTGGCCCTAACTTCTTTTTCCACTAGGTTTATCCTTCTCACTGCTTTAGCCTCGGCACGTTCATACCTAGCTATTTCAGCTGTTGCATCCCTCAACTTTGCCTCCAAGACTTCTTTGTCCTTCCTCATCTCTTGAACTTTATGTTCCTCTTGTCTCAGTTTATCTCCTAGCTCTATATTCCTATTAACTAATACTTGGACTGCATTCTCATCCTGCTCTATAGCTGTCTGCCGTTCAGCTGCTTGAGTCTCTAATTTCAATATTCTGTCCACATATTCATTGTTCTGCTGTATGAGGCCGGTTACCCACTCTTGGTCTGCCTCTCTCTGTTCAGATGATGCATTATCCGGCAATGCCTCATCTGAGTCTCCCTCCAGTTCTTCTAGATCTTCCTCCTGTTCACTGTCATTAGGTGGTACTACTGCCATAATTGGTATAGTAGTCATTACATCAATTTGAATATCTCTAGGCTCTTCTTCTATTGCCCGACTAGATTTACCAATCTCTGGCATGCTATAAAATCACAAGAACAACTATTTCAGTTCAACGCAATTTTCTTATCCTTGATACACATAGCACGTAACACATATTGTGAAAATTGTAACCTTGACAACTTCCACCATTCGCCTCTTAGAACTTTAAATGAGTCCCACTCTGTTCCTTAAGGTCATATTCCTAAGGTTTCTCCACCTAAGGTTTATAACCTATTGGCTCTGATACTAACCTGTGACGTCCCCAAATCCAGGTCCTTTGAACCACGGGTTCGGTGCTCATGTTATTATTTTACCTTGTCATCACATCCATTCATTTTGAATTAAATAATAAAACTTAATTTACATTTATACATATCTCATCCCAGGTTCTACATACCTTTATACATACACACATCCGTGCCTGACATATTACAAAATATAATATTTACAATACATCTACCCTCTATCTAAGCCTTCACTGTTGATTAGCTTTTCCTTTTCCTTTGTCTAATCCTGATTCCTCAGCCTGCTCAAGTTTAGCTAAAATATCATGTTTGAAAACAAGGGTGAGCATAAAATAGCTCAGCAAGTACATAAGCAAACGATGACATGATATTTCAAAAAAAATGAATTTAAAATCATTTAAGATGATCATGAATCCTTTACAATAAACTGAATCATTTACAATAAGCTGAGTCATAAACAATGAAATGGATCATTTTCAATAGACTGATCAATATATATAAGCTGAATCATTTGAAATAAACTGGTCAATATCAGTTCAATGTATGAACATGAGAAATGTGCATAACTTTACATGATTAGCTGAAAACATGAAACTTGTTTACTATACGGTCACAAAACCTAGAACTCATTAATAACAATGCCAATCATAAAGACTGATATTGCCCACGTTAGTCATAAGACTGCCGTTCAATTTAGATGTGTACTCTGGGTGATCAGTCTGTCGTACCATTATATTGTGCACAACTTAACCATCTAGCGACGCAACCATGCCATAAAAATTACATTTTTCTTTGTCATTTATTCCCCTTTTATCAGGGTTGTTCTGTTACAGCATATCATAGAATTCGCACTACAACAATGTGGATTGGAGCACATAACAATAACCATTTCATTTCAACATGTTTCATCATACGTGTCTAGCCAAAATCAAGATTGGCATCGATCTTTTCAAAGTAGTTCAATAGTGAATGAACTTTACATGATCATATGAGTGTATAACATGAATGACTGTTCAATGAACTATAAATAGAAGTTCAGTTAGAAGACTTACCTTTGTCCTCGTGTATCTCAATTGGACAAATCTTATCCCGATTGAGTCCTACATAACCATAATATGGGTTCATGCATTAGTTATATACATATGCATGCCATAACTTGCTATACAAGCTACCATTTAGCTTTACATAACACTTAACATATAATATATTGTTCACTTAAGCATTAATATCTACCACGTTGATTATTTTTATCAAATTATGGATTACATACATGTTCCTATCATTTAATATCAAAACATTTCATTTTTGGCAAAATAAATTTAATTTTCAAAACTCAGTACACAGAGCCCCGACGCCATCTTTCCTTCTTGGAACTTCGCTGGCCGCTAGATTGGCTCGGCCAGACTGCTCCCCGACTCGTACTGACTTCGCCCCGATGAGCTCTTCACAGCAGTACTACGCCTCGGCGCCGTCTTTAGTGTAAAAGAGGGCACCCCGACGCAATGCTGGTTTTTAAAAAAAAAAAATCTTTCCAATATCCCTTCTATCTTTGGCCCTAATTTGATTTTCTGAGTTCCAACACTTCACATAGCACACATAACATATATTTGACTTGCATGGGCCTTCAAAATACTTAAAAATTCTCATATGGACTTGTTTTTCCAAAGATTTCATTTTAGACGCCGGCGAACGTTTTAAAACGTTTAAAATATACATTAATCGCCATAGACGCTAAATGACTTCCAATTCGATTTTAACACATGTATTTACATGAAACTTAGTTGTTCGGCCTCATTTTACCATTAATTATCCAAAATGGCTAAAAATTACACATTGGTGGCATATTGTCCGCTTAAACCATTTCATACATAAACTTAACTTGAGTTATTGAACTCCATACACCACATAGACAACCCCATACACATTTAGCAACCTTGAGTACTCACATAACTTCCATATGCACCTTCTAATGCACTCTACAGATTATGATTTGATTTACATGCAAATCATAGCTTAATATTTTATTTTCTCCTTAACAAATCATGTTTTTCATCTCTTAAGGCTTCTAATAAGCTATCAAGCAAGAGTTAACACATGAATCCAACATGATCAACACCTTTATCTATGTTTTCATTACTTCTATGAACATATAACACATGATCATCCAATAATCATGCTTTATAACCTTGAATATGAACATGACTAGTGCACCACCTTTGTTCTAGCACATGTGAGCATAGGGTTTCATGATTTATCAATTGTATAGCACATAGATTCTCATAAATCACATAATTAACACATATTTTCCAAAGATACATGCATGGCTTCACTTAAACTAACATTTAAACACATAAACACCATGTTTCATGGCTTAAATATCATTATACCTTTTATGTGCTCTTTTCCTTTTAGCTACAAAGCTTGATAGTGCTAGATTCTCTACTTTGGTGGCTACTTCTTCTTCCTTAGATCACTTTCTTGAATCTCTCAAGCTTTCTATGGAACCCTAGCTTTCTTCTCTCTTTCTCTCTTAGCTAGCAACTTAGAGTTATGAAATGAGAATACTTGGCTTGATACATGAAACATATATACATGTATAAGTTGTATATATAAGCTCCAACAACTAACCAAGCTTTGGTTAGTTTAACCATGCCTAGTTGGGGTTATTTAAGACATTTTCTATTAATTAGCAATGGCATAATGGACAATTCCCATAAAAAGGATACCATGGTCATTCGTTAAATTGACAAGGGCACTTTGGTCTTTTGTCACAAAATCTAGACAATTAAATTCCCATTTAAATCATAGTTGCTCATTTTCCATCCAATTCAAGTCCTTTTTGATCCAATTTTGTTTTATTAGGCTTGAATTTTATTCTTTAATCCAATACTCCATAATTAGCTCCTCCCGTAACACGTATCACCTTCGAAAATTTAATTTCCATTAATAACTTATTAATTTACATCATTAACAAAATTTCTAAATTATATATCATTACACCACAACCTATTCGTAAATCTAGAAGAGTACCGAAGATGCCTGAAGGCATGTCTTCTTCATAGAGGATGATGATGAAGTACACATCATAGATAACGATGATCCATTAACTTACGAATAAACAATATGTAATAAAGACTCAGAAAAATAGCTAATAGCCATGAAATCCGAAAATTGACTCCATGTATGATAACCAAGTATCTTTGGTTACTCCACCTAAGGGCATTAAGCCTATTAGGTGCAAATGGGTCTTTAAGAGAGAGATTGGAGCAAACAACAAGGTAGAGACCCATTAGGGTCGACTGGTTGCAAAAGATTTCAAACAAAGACAATGTGTTGACTATGACGAAACCTTATCACCAGTAGCGATACTCAAGTCCATTCAAATTTTGCTTGCAATTGCAGCTTATCATGACAATGAAATCTGGCAAATGGAAGTGAAAATGGCCTTCCTCAATGGGAAACTAGAAAAGGATGTATATATGATACAGCTAGAGGGTTTTGTTTCAAAAGTTAGAATAAATCAAGTCTGTAAGTTATAATGATCCATTTATGGATTAAAGCAAGTTTCTCGAAGGTGGAACATCCGTTTTGATGAGGCAATCAAAAAGTATGATTTTATAAAAAACGAGGATGAACCATGTGTGTACAAGAAGGTTAGTGGGAGCGCAATCACATTCTTAGTATTATATGTTGATGATATGTTACTGATAGGGAATGATGTTCCTATGCTTCAATCGATCAAGATATGATTATCTAAATACTTCTCCATGAAGGAATGAAGGACTCAGGAGAAACATCCTGTATTTTAGGGATAATAATCTATAAAGATATATCTAAAAGGATGTTTGGTTTATCCCAAGGAACGTACATTGATTCGATGCTAAAGAAGTTTAGCATGGAAGATTCCAAGAGAGGGCTCATGCTGATGGGTCGTGGAATGCATCTCTCTAAGAAACAGGTCACAAAGATACCTGAAGAGAGAGACCGTATGAGTAAAAATTTCTATGTCTCGACGATAGGATCTATCATGTATGGGATGATATGTACTAGACATGATGTTGCTCATGCACTTAGTGTAACAAGCAGATATCAGTCTAATCCCGGAGAACGACACTGGAAGGCAGTGAAAAATATCCTAAAATACTTAAGACAAACTAAGGATATATTTCTTGTCTACAATGGGGCTGATTTGAAACTAGAGGACTATACAGACTCAAGTTTTCAAAACTGACCAAGATGATAGTAAATCCATTTCGAGTTATGTATTTACCTTAAACAGTAGCATAGTGAGTTAGAAAAGTTCCAAACAACAAACGGTTGCTGATTTAGTGAAAAAATGCAGAGTACATAGCTGCAAGTGAAGCTGCAAATGAGGTTGTTTGGATGAAGAAGTTCGTAACTGAACTTAGGGTGGTTCCTAACATTCAAGTACTAGTGTCTTTATTTTGTGACAACACGGGGGCTGTTGCACAAGCTAGGGAACCTAGGTCTCATCGAAAATCCAAGTATGTGTTGCGACGGTTTCATTTGATTAGAGAGATTATTGAAAAATGAGATGTCATCTCGGAGCGAGTAGACTCCCAAGATAACATTGCAGATCCATTTACTAAAGCGATAACTCAACATCAGTTTAATAATCACTTAGAGAATATAGGTATTAGATACCATGGTGATTGACTTTAGTGCAAATGAGAGATTAAAAGTAGTATGTACACAAGTCAATCATATTTGATATGATATAGCATATATTTTGTAATCTTATTTATTTATTAATAAAAATTTATTTATACAAAAGCATTTTCTTTATCTATATTTAATTGACGATAGTAATTGTGATAAACCCATAGTTTTTTTAGCAATACTTTTAGAATTATGATGATAATCATGCTAATGAGATCTAAATTCAAGATAGCTAAAAATTAAAATTGTCCTAATCGAGGGATCACTTAAAGGAGATTAATTAATCTGGATAAATTAATACATATTATGCTTCCTCTTATGAAGAGGATGTTTGATCTCATTATCATTTATGTAGAGACATTAAAGCAAGTACGTAGGTGCATATTAGATAATAAGTTCACTGAACATGACTCCCTAAAGGAATATCAAATGGAATTTTACTCACCTGTCAATAGGAATTCCTAATGTGATAGTATAACAAGTGATCATTGGACTTGAGACCATCATGGTATCTTATGTATGATGAATTATACTTTGACATATTCTTAAGACCTTTAATGTATATCAAAGGGTATGCTTGGGTATAATAAGTTTTATATAAAGATAGATGAATGGTTAACAAAGAGTCTACCACTTCTTGTAAAATGAGAGAATGTCCTATGTGATTCGATAAATGACAACTCAGTAGTCATTGACAAAGGCATAATGAAATTAGAAAGGAGTTTCTAATTTGCATTATTCAGAGTTGGGCATTTGAGAATCGAAATGTATATGATCAAATAAAATAAGACTTGACAGTAAATCCTTATATTTGATTGGGACATTATATGATAGAATGATTGAATTGTACGGTAACTATTAACTGAAATGTTCTTTTCTGATTAAATATTAAAATTTATATTATCTGAAAAGTCGTTGATCGCTAAGGGAGTTTACCTTTATTGTGTAATAAATATTATTTATTTAAATAAATTAAATATTTCAATTTATTTATTTAAATAAGATTATAATTGTTCTAATTGATTTATTCTACAACCGATTTAATATGAAAAATCTAAAGGGTCACACCGCAAAAGAAAAATATTTATTTAAGTAAATGGCATAATTGTAATAATAGATTAAGTATATTTAATTTATACTATGGTGATAGATTAAATTAAATAGCTTAATATTTATTATTTAGTATTTTGGAAATACTAATTATAAATTAAGAATATGAGTCTTATTATTATTATTACTATTATTATTATTTAGTTTCTAAATGGTTCAGGAACTAATTAATAAGAGTACTCTCATATTAGTTTCTAATTAGATTAAGAGCTTAATTAAAATCCTACTCCTAAATAGTTTAGGAGGGTTGTTTATATCTACAAATAAGAATAGTATTATTATGGATTAGGGTTGTATACACTTGCACAAGATTTATGAGAGTACTCACAAATTCTCTTGATAGAGAAAATTAGGGTTTACCATCACTCACTCCTTGAATCCTTATTCTTCCTTGGTGGATCACTTCTAGAGGTCAAACACTTGGGTGGCTAACGTTGATCAAATGAATCTAATCGGTGAAATTCAAGGAGAACTTGATGGAATTGGAGTTGAACACGTACATGTGGAAGCTAGTGTCTACAAGGGTATAATTCTCTATTTCCTTCTTGTGAATTAATAATTATGCATAAAAGTCAATGTTTCCGCTATTATTGTGTTATATGATTGTATATTCATGGATATTATAAACCAACAGAATTGACGCGCAAGATATGATAAACGAATTCTAATATAATCAATAATAATTAAAAATAAAAGGAAATTAATTCAAAGCAAACATTGGGTACCATTACAATCTTAATTAAACGTTTAACTCATAACTGAAAAAGAAATCATTATCATAAAATTAACTATCCAAATCAGATTACAAAAATTTAAAGGAAGAGTTTAGATAACAAAGTCTGATATTGACGCGTAAACTCTAATCATTCGTCTTCAATCATTGCGATCCTTCTTTGAATCCTTCTTCAAATGTGAATTTGTTCATTGTCTCCCTATGTAATCTACTCATAATCTACCCTAATCTATGTTAGTTCTTTATTATGGTAGCCAAAGGTCTTTATATGTCCTCTACGTAACCTCCCATTAGAAGTTTGGTCATCCACTAACACCTCCATACGGGTCCCATAAAAGAACTCCTTAATAACTGTAATTCCTGTCGGGCGCCTAGGTGCGCTATGTTGTTGTCCACTTTCTACAAGTGGGCGTTTAGGCGCTCCTCTGACCAAAAATTACTATTTTATCATTTTGAGCTCCTTTTCTTACAAAACAAAAGAAAATACAAAAACAAGTAAAATGAAAAAATAAAACATAACAAATAAAATAAAAACATAGCAAAGAATTAAGACTAGAACACTAAATTCGCAAGTATCAAATTCACTCATCAAACCCCCAAACTTAACTATTTGCTTGTCTTCAAGCAAAACAAAGACAAAATAAAAATAAAAACAAGACTAACAAACATCCTAGAATTCGAACAGTGAACCAACATTTATCCATGCATATGCCTCAAAGATTCCTTAGTAATAATCTAGACAAAACTGCAAAATTATTCTTCATCCATTCTTAACATATTACTAGCATCTCATCACTCTTAAGCCCCATATGTATGTGTGGATTTAATGCATCAAACTAATCAAAGGTTGGATAAATCAACGAACTTCAATACCCATAAATGATAATTAACTAACATCTTACATAACTCCTTCGTATACTTACTTTCACATAAAAAAAATTGTCTTATTATTTTTTCTTTATACTTCTACGAGTGTATTTTACACTCCATCTTGTATACATTCTTAGCATGCGCAATATGTGTTTTTATTAGGCTTTTCAAAAATTAACCATGTAGCGAACTTTCTATCATTGACTCTCAAACCAATTGACTTTAGGGCACTAAATATAGAGACACTCCTAAGGGCTTACTTATTCGAGTTGCTTTTAACTATCATACTTATCATACTTATCAAAAATAAACTAGTCTAGTTGCTTTTAACTATCATACTTATCAAGATTTAAAAAAATTCCTTTTTCTTCACGATGGACATTGAAACAGATAGTATTATTCTTCTTTATTGTATAATGATCAAATAAGCATATAGAGGTTATTCTTATCTTTACATGCATTTAATTCAATCAACCTATCCTAAATTCTAACTAATTTAACACACTAAATATGTGCATATAAATTTCAAGGGTCTCAAGCAATGCAACAACTAGTAATAGTCAAAAAATTATATTAACAGTCATTATTTATTTTACCCAAATCATTAACTAATTCATCAAGTTGTCATCATCAACAAACATTACATTTATATCAATTCATCGCTTGATTTACAAACCCTAAAACAAATAAATAAACATAAAACCTAAGATTCCCCATTTTCGTAGGTAAACGCGCTTACACTTAGCTTATGCAACAAGCCTTTAAACCCCAAGGTTACCTCAAGACGAAGAGTTGTGTCTCGTGAGGGTTTGCAGTGAACATACCCATAAAAAAGAAATTATACAACTAACCTAAAAAAATTAATTTTTTTTCAAAATTTACCCACACCCCCAAACTTAAAATAAACATTGTTCTCAATGTATAAAATAAAGAATTTAAGAACAAATGACTCCCTTGAATATGTAGCATTTTTTCTCCTCATTTGTTAAGTCTGGGTGAATTGGCAAAAATAACCTAAAATAAAATAAAATTAAAATATTAAAATAAATAACTAAAAATTAAAATTTACTACTAAGAAATCTACTAGAAATGAAAATAAAAATAAAATAAAAATAAAAAATAAAACTTGAGTTGCCTCCCAATAAATACTTGTTTTATAGTCTCAGCCTGACTACTCCATTTTCTTCAATCTGGCTCAATTGCAAAAATTATCTTCTCGTGTCGTCTCTTCGTCTTTTCTTTTAATTGCTCGACATGCTTACTTGATTGAAGTTCACCCCCAAACTTAAATTCTTTTGAGTTATTTAATTTTCCTTCAACTACAAAGACTTGATAGTATTCCTCCGAATTTTGAAATTACTTCGTAAATAGCACAAGAGTTACTATCAAAATCTGTCTAGAACCATTAACATTTAAATCCAAGGCTTAATTGTGATGCTTCAAAATTCGGGTCTCCTTTACCTCGAATTCGGGGCTCATAATCCGACCTCAATCTAACTCCATGCCATCATTCAGTAATATAAATGATAAATTTTGTGACTTTTAAAATTTTTTTAAAACAATAATAATATTCAATATCAAAGTAGATATTACAACTTAATTAATTAAAACTTTATAAATCTTCAGTTCCAAAATCGCAACCTTTACTTTTCGTCTTATACTGAATAATGTCGTGGAGTTAGATTGAGGTCGAATCGTGAGCACCGAATCCGAGCTAAAGGAGAACTAAATTTAGGGGCGTCACAGGTTAGTATCAGAGCTGATATGTTATAAATCTTAGGTAAGCGTACCCTAGGCTATAAACGTAGTGAAAATAATAAGGATGATAAACATAAACTCGAATGGAGTTTCAATGATGATAAATAAATAAGTTAAAATATAAATGAAATGATTAAAAGAAGAATCTGACTGAGATATAAGAAGATGATCAGGGGACACCTAACCCAAATAGTAGGGATGAAAAGAGATAATGAGTAATCAAATCATGAATAAAGAGTAAGAGGATCATACAATGAAATAATCATGGAGAAGGAAGAATCGTATTGCAAAAACGATTGTAAAACCAGATCACGACATGATCGGATGGAATTAAAAAATAACAGGTACTCTGTTAAATGATTGAAAATAAAGTTATAGGCTGATGCTATAAAGAGATGAGGTACTATGAAAAAGTACAAAATAAACTCATCATGAGTTATAAATGATTAAATGAGGATTGAGATAGTTCGTATTAAGCAAAGTGGAGAAATTAGGAATTTGTTGGTTTTCAATCAAGGACTCATGTTGGTAGCTGAGAGTTACACAAACCTTTGTATGGGCATGGAATTTATGTTCTACTCAGTTCACTGTATTGATAATCATTGAAACAATGGTGTCGCGCTATTCGTTATATAAATGGCGAGAAGGTGATTATTCTCATGAATATTTTGAATAGTAGAGAATATTAAGAATAGGTGGGAGTTCTTAGAACTCATACTTATGGTACGTTTGTGACTCAGAATCATATGGTATGTTTTTAAGCCTCAATGTGTATGGACGGTCCTTGATTTGTTCTTAGACTACATATTACTTGGATAAGTTCTTAAACTCATATTCTTGTGGCAAGTTCCTAAACTTATAATGTGTAGTAATAATGTCATAGGTTATAGAATAGTGAGTATTAATAGGATGGGGAATAACTGGAGTTATCAAGTGTGGCCGGAATGGCATTTGGATATTCTAAATCTACTAGCAATGCTAGATTTAAAAATTTCTTGACATCGTTCTTATATTTGCATTTTGGTACCTTCAAAAATATTGGTTTAAAGGTGGAACTAATGTGTTTTAAAAAGTTCTATTGTAGTCTATGCTAATTGTGTCGGCTAGATAAGAATGATTTGAAAATATCAAAATATATTTCTAAAAATTATCACCACACTAATAATAAGGTGTGGAATAATAAAATGATGGAATTATCAACACAATGTAATCTAGTATGGAGTTATGGCATGTTGTGGTATGATAAAGTCATAAAATGATTTTTAAGTTTATTTTAACAAGAAGTGATGAACTTCAAAAATAATTTTGGACTTATGTGTTGTTGAAGCAGTTTTAAGTTGTATGATGTTTTAAAAAAAATAGTTTCGATTGATATCCGAACTATTGGTGATGATCTAAACTAATTGATTCAACTAGACAAATGTTGAGATATATTTTATGGAATCTATGAATTCTTTAAGAGTTATACCAAACCAAATTGTGTTGGTGCATATTCAAATGATGACTATTGAATCATTTAACCCTGTAAAGGGGGGGTATATATATGTGCACAATACATAAGGTACAAAAGGTTGATCCCCTTGTAAAAATTACGGTTGAGGACTTGTATTGTCTAAAGATTAATATGGCTACCCTTGTTAAACTAAAATGAGTTCGTGGTCTTTATGACCCCTCAGCATAATATGAAAAGTTTTTAAAGATTTATATTATTTCAAAGTTTGGTTGAGAAAAGAGTGATTTTCCTATAAAGAGAAAATTATAGAATACGATAAATGAATTCTCGAAAGGAGGGAAGTATGAAAATTAGTTGAAAATCTGTGTGATATTTAGAAAATAGCGGAAGTTAGTAAGTTGGAATTTCGCGGACGAAAATCTTGGAAAGAGGGATGAATGTGATATCCTGGATATTGATGAGGTCAGTAATTGATGCATAGCTGTTAGAATTCATATAATATTTGAATTATAAATTGAGTTTGAGTAAAGATTATAAAATAAAATATATATGAATTGATTGCGGTAATGCAAGAAATGGATAATGTAATATTTATAACGATATATTGAAATTTAGTTAACGATAAAACTTTTGAAAGAAATTAGAAGTTAACCATATAGGACAAGTTCGGTATTGCGACTCCGACGAGATTCCGAGAACAAAATCTTTATAAAGGGGAAGAATGTGATAGCCTAGAATTTTTAATATATTTAAATAATATTAAAATAAGAATTTAATAATAAAATTCTTATTATAAGACGAAACAAGTTGAAGGAATAAAATATATTTGTGTTATATATTTTGGAATATGTGAAGGATTGGAAACGTATATATTATTTATTAAATATATACATTTATTTAAAAATAATAATAGTTAATTAATTAAAACTATTAAATTAATTGAAGGGAATTAGTTACAAAATTTAAGATGACGTTTGTGATATAATAGTTATTTTAACTATTAAATTAATTAGTTTGATTTAACTAATTTAGTGTGTAAATATATTAAATAAATTTAATATATTTAAATGGTTAAATTAAATAGGGGGGTCATATATTGTTTCGAATAAAGAAAGTTATTTTCTTTTAGTTAGTTAATGATGAGAATTATGTTACAATAATTAAAATGTAATATAAACAATGGTATAATATTTAATATTATACTAAATGGATGTGAATTAAAAAGATAGGATGATGGACCAACATTTGTTTAAATAAATATTTGAAATTAAATTAGTAAATTAAGTTAATATTTAATTTACAATTAGAATATATTAAATTAATATATTTAGTATTTCAAATAATTGTTTGAAACATTTTATGGAACGGAGAAGGTAATTAGATTTAATTGCACATATTTAATATGTATAAAAATATTGAATTGTGTATTATTTAATAATACATAAAATGAAGATACATATTTTTAATATGTGTAATAATTTTGATTATAATTATATATTGTTAAGTGACAATATGTAAATTTGGAGGGAATGCGTATATTGTTTATACACATAAAAATGCTGAAAAAATATATATATTGATATATATAATTTTAATAAATAAAATTATAATAATTATATTTCATGAAATAATAATAATACTATTACATAATGTTATTTTATATGTAATGGGTATTATTAGTGTACTGACCTAATAATCTAAATGCTGAAAAAGAAGCCAAACAAAGCCTTACGTGAGTAGAATTATGATTAGGCTTCTTGTTCCTAAATGAGTTGTTTGGAATAAGCATGTGAATGTTATTTATCTTTTATAAGATTTGATGATGTGCTTAATTGAAAGATAAATGAATCAATATGCAAATATGTCTGCAATGATGAAAGCTGTAAAGTTCTTAATAGATGTTAGACATTATGTTCAAAGGACTTAGATTGAAAAAGATTAAGATTGTTAGGTTGATCCAATATAAATGAGTAGCTTTGTAAAATCCTTCAAAAGATCACAATGTATAAGGACTATGAATAGAAAGATCAAATTTGTTGGGTTGATCTTAAGCTGTAAATAGATAGGCCTAAATGATCAAAAACAACAGCATCAAAGAACAAGAAATCTGGCAAGAAAGTTAAAGCAAGGATCGTAGACTACACTCAGGATCGTAGCGTCTTCAAGTCATCAACATAATCATTCATGCGCTTACATTTCTAAAGGAAGAATCATAGAGCAATCTATCTGAAGGTTATCAGAATAAATTTCCTGAATGGTCTGCAAGCAAGCTGAAGATCCAGGCACCAACTTCATCAACAAGACTGATTGAGGAAGTGAAGAGTTATTCAGAAAGAAGTCTCATGTAAACACTCAGAGGAAGATCGTATAGTCTTCCGGGAAGTTCATAGAATTTGCCAGTCATACGCAGATTAAGGCTCGGCAAATCAAAAAGTCATCTCGGCAGTTCGTAGAGTTATCTCGGCATCATAAAGCTAACTATCGGGTTCGTAGAGTCAGCATAGTCAGTCACTATACGATTTCCATAAGACAGTCTACGAACCAAGCAGATTCAAAGAGCAACCTCTACATGAGCATTCAGAATCAAGACAGCAATCCTCATGAAGATTATCGAGAAAGCTGTCAAACAAAATGAACGAATATCTTTGAATACATCTAAAGCATCCAATCCTAACAGAGATCGCAGAGTAGTTCAAACCTTCACTCTATGATTACTCTACGACCTACATCATAAGCAAAGTTGTAGAGTGGCAAAGCAAGCAAAGAAATACAACGTTCAAACAATCGTAGAGTTGAGCCGAAGATGGTCAAACACTACCAGACATAAACAACATTTAAATATGCAGTAGAGAAAGTAACTGAATTTCGTAGAGCAATCCTCTACGATATAAGAGCTAGCACCTGAAGATCATAGAGCAATCCTCTATGACGTATAAGCCAAGCAGAGCTAGCACCTGAAGTTCGTAGAGCAATCCTCTATGATAGAAGAGCTAGCACCTAAAGATCATAGAGCAGTCCTCTATGACATATAAACCAAGCAGAGCTAGCACCTGAAGTTCACAGAGCAGTCCTCTACAATAAGAAAGCACGTGCAAAAGCTTAACCAGATCATAAACCTATGCTCTAAAAGCATAAAGCTCAATGAAGATCACAGAGCTTGAGAAACATATCTTCAGGACAACAAGGTTCAGATAAGATCGTAGAGTTAGTACAGTCAAACCACTCTACGATATCTAGAGTAGTCTACGTCAAGCAAGATTCTAGAGCTACATAGTAGAGCCAGCAGATGGCTCTACGATCAGAAGTAAAAGACTACAACTGAATCGATCGCAGAGTACTTAAGTGCCAATAAGGATTGAAGACATCAAAGCACTTAAGTTAGTAATCCCAAGATGAGCGGTTGATTACTTCAGAAACATCTACATCAACCCATCTAAAAGCCTCTGCTAAAGTAGAAGTCAGAAATATCAGTTTACTGACTTATGCGTGTTGAGTGTCAGGGCAAAGACTTCAAGTATCACGCATCAGGCTCAAGAAAACAGGAGACTGTGTCCAAACAGTCATATTCTTTGAAAGACCTCTCTCCTCTATAAAGGTTGGTAAGAACCCAAGACTGACATGTCCTTTCCTAAAGAAAAAGAAGGCAACTCAAGTCAGAGTCAGCAGAGAATTAAATACTCTGACTAAATGAATAAAATATTCATAAAGAAGTTTACAACAAAACAGGTTCCAACGAAAAGATTTGCAACGGGAAGATTATTCAAAATCTACAAAAGAGCAAATCTGAAAAGAAAGAAAAAAAAAAGAGAAAAAAAAGATACAACCTAACGATTAAAAAACTTCACCAAAAACACAAGAAGGAATGCTGAAATGCTGGCATATGAGCTAAGAGTCGAACGACCGAAGAAGCCAAGATCAAGAGTCATAATGAGCTAAAGGCAAAACTAGAAGAACAACTCTGTGATCAATTAGGAACACTCTGAGCTGAAATGATGAAGAACATACTAAGAGTGTTCGAAGGGACTGCTAAGCACAAAGCCTATTTAAAGAACCCAGCAGTACATCAAAGATGATCATGGGTCGCTGTTGAATACTAAAAGGAGAAGAACTTCAACGACAAACATCAGCAGCATCCAGAGGTTGATCATAAGCAGCTGCTAAGCATCTGAAGATGAAGGAGATCAAAGTTCATCTTAGCAGCACAACCCAACAAACATACAACTCATGTCTGCTAGACTTGAGGAGGGTTAAAGGATCCTTGCCTGAGTGGCTAAAAACAACTCATGTCTACTGGACTTGAGGAGGGTCAAAGGATCCTTGCCTGAGTAGCTAAAAATAACTCATGTTTGCTGAACTTGAGGAGGGTCAAAGGATTCTTGCTTGAGGGGCTAAAAATAACTCAAGTCTGCTGGACTTGTGGAAGGCAAAGTGCCCTTGTCTTAGTGACTAAATTAGTGAATTTCCTACTTGTCGAAGTAGAAGAGTGAAGTAGGAGTTGTTCAGTCACTAAACCACTTAAAACTCTTGTGTCATTTACTTTACGTCTTTTACATTATGCTCAATAACTGTTATATCTACTATTACTCATACTATAGATTAAAACACTGAATTGAGATCATGCATACATCTTGAAGGGGTTCTTAAAAGTATATTCTGGTGCGCTTGAATTGATTCTATTAAATCATAACTAATATGCTTTCATAATAAAAAGGCAAAAGTTTCAAAAGGATCTATTCAACCCCCCCCCCCCCCTTCTAGATCATTATTGTGTCCACGAGAACTAACATGAGTGACATCTCCTATTTGGACCAAACCAAGTGGAATTCATCAATAGCTTGGAAATTACAGAGATAATTCACCTATCTAACTCTAGGTTCAGCAAACATCTGTCTCCTTAACACTAAACCAAAATTCTTCACAATTCTACAAGATCTAGCTAAAGCTTTTGATAAATTGGAAGAAGGGTAATAAAAAATTATGCTACAATCTAATTCTTAAGGAGGGAATGGACTAATAACTAACAAGAAGGAGCCAAATCATATTCTAATCAAGCTTCATCTACCCAATTTCTAACAAGAAGGGGTAATATACTTCTCTTTGTTTAAATTATGAAATTAGCTTATAATTACTAGTTATGTTGTAAAAATTGTTGTGGGAGGTTATAGGAAGGTGAATCATGGTGGATTCTATTGTTATAAGGTTGGAAATGATGATTGGAATGTATGAATATGTGTTAGTTTACATGAAAACTGAGTTTCTAAAACATGCACACAACAATGCCTAAGTGAGATAATTTTTCTAAAAAATAAGTAATTAATGATTATTTATGAAACAAATTACATGAGTGGACTCTTGAGAATGTGTAGATGATTTATGGGCAGAAAAGCAATGAAAAGCTCGATGGAAAACTTTTTGGATCGCCAGGAGAAGATGACTGGAAAGTCGCCGCTTGCAAACTTTTCGACAGAACTATTTATGCTATTTTTCAACTATAATTTGAAAAAACTTTGTACTAAAAAGTTTTATAGAATTACATTTCATGTGAAATGGACATAAAATTCGTAATTTTCGGTCAAGCGATGTAATTTCTATGAATTTTTGAAATTTCAGCACTTTGAAAAATTATAATTAATTACCAGAAAATCAATTTGACCTGAAATATTTTTACAATAATCTTATAATATTATTTAAGAATTAATGAAAATGTTTGGTGAATTATTGAAGAGCATAGGTATTTACCATATTTTAAAGCCATTTAAAGTTAGTTGAAAATAGTGAAAATTCATAGAAAATATTGTGAATGCTGGAAAATTATAAAACTTGGTGAAAAATCTTATAATAATATAAGATGAATATTGAGGATGTTTTAATGATGTAAAAGTATGTTGAGTTATTATTTCTATTTTGAAACTATTAAATGATAGTTTTTATAAATAGAAATAATTACAAAAAATTGTCGGATAATCCGAAAAATGTGAAAATTGGTTGGAAATTCTAGAATGATATTCTAAAGATTTTGGAAAATTTAGTGGACTTGGGAGGTGTTGGGACGTTATGGATCATGTGTTAACTGGCTAATGAACGTGTTATAACTTGATTGTACAACTATATAGGTTATGTAACGAGTAAACATATGAAATTTTATAATCGACAAATAGAAGTTATATCTGAGACGTTCGATGAACGTATAGCAATAACCACAAATCGAGGCAAGTTTTTCAGCCTTGTTCGTTAAGTGAAAACATGATATTATGTTCAATCGGTGTTGTTTTATATTGAAATTTATGTGAGTATGATAAAATAGAAGTTTTATATTATAATACTTTATGAGTTGTTAAATTCAAATTATGACTAGAGTTGATTGAGTTGTGGAAACTCAATTTATTTGTGATACACATTATGTGAAAATGATACGTTTGATACAACATGAAATTTAATTTAACTGCAATCATAATGAATTACAGTATGAAGTTTGATTTGCATGTAATGCATAATTATTGTGAGGCATGAATAAAGAAATGCTCATTATAAGAATTATAAACCATGTATGCAATGTGAATTATGTGAAGCATAAAACGTGTCAACTATTAGACTTGCTGAGACATCGTGTTCATTCTTGCAAATTAATTTGCAGTTAAATAAAGACATTTCTGAAGAAATTGGTGATAACGTTTTGGAGCGTGTTTTTAATGAAAATGTTTATTCATTTTCTTTAAGTAAATATGTACCAAGTCAAAATGACTTATGGTATTAAATTTGAAATTTGACGTTTTAAACAATAGTGATGTCGTATCATAATTAATGAAAGGTATTTGTCTAGTAGCAATGTTATAAACCGTACACCTATTAGTGTGAAGTAATATTACACGATTGGTCTGTTGTATTGGATTGAGCCAAGCTGTATTAAATATGGGAGATATCGAATAAAACTATTCATTTTGAAATGATTGTAATATTATATGAGAAATAGTATATGATATATATGGGTTGTTGTATCGAGAATTTAGTTTGCCGTTGTAGAAATCCAGTTAATAGTATAACTTGTTTAGTTTATTAGATCTAAGGAAAGTGTATAAAAGAATAAATGAATAGTTGAAGTTGAAATTTATATTCACAAATAACATTTTGAAAACAAATCATAATATTTGATTTTTAGATAAGACGAAAAGTAAAGATTGCAATTTTGGAACCAAATTTTTATAAAGTTTTAATTAACTAAGTTGAAATATCAAGTTTGATATTGAATATTATTATTGTTATAAAAAGTTATTAAAATTCACAAAATTTATCATTTATGTTACTGAATGATGACGTGGAGTTAGATTGAGGTTGGATCGTGAGCACCGAATTCAAGGTAAAGGAGACCCGAATTTGGGGGCATCGCATTAATCATCCTTATCCTTCTTTTCCTCTTCTTGTACAACATTGCTCCTCTTATTCCCATCATTACAATCTTCTTCCTCATCAAGATATAACCTTTTAAGCTTTCCTCCAGCTACCTCATATAACTCCTTGTCATTGTTGAATATAACTTCATAATTCTCTTTTATCTTCTCTGCTAGGATTAATCTCTGAATCCCAAGTTAAAGTCCCTTAAGAATGATTGTTGACAGTATTGACAAGTTGTTCCATTTGGTTCTCGAGGTTCCGAAGTGATGCTTCTTGCCTTTTCATCTATGTCTCAGCCTGAGTAATTAACTTATCTTGATTTTTCATTCTTAGCTCAGTCTCATTTATGAACTTAACACGAATTTCATCTAAATGCAACTCCTTCTCTGGCTGCAGTGGAACTTGATTCCGAAAATTTTGCATTAAAGCTTCATTCCTTTTAATACTCATCTCATTAGACTCTAAAAACCTTGTAAGAAGTTCCTCCAAATTTGGTTTTTCCGCTTTTTGTGGTGGAGATTGTTGATACAAGACTTCGTACAATTGAGGTTGATATGAAAATTCTGATGCGTATGATAGTTCTGGAGCAAAACCTTCTTGATTATTCATCCTCATTTCAGTTTGCTCTAAGAACCTGTGAAGAAGTTCCTCCAAATTTGATTTCTGCACTGGTTATTGTGGATGTGGGCACGAAAGATTTGGAGCATAGAGTTGGTTTTGATCATTATTCCATGAATAGCTTAGATGATTCTACCAACCCGGATGATAATAGTTTGGGGTGTACATGGATTGCTGCTGATAGTAAGCATTCTGAATGGATCTATTCCCAAAAGCATCAATCTGCATTTCAAGCATCACGAGTTGTGCTTGAATTTTGCTCAATTATTCCTGCCACACTCGGTTGTGTCATCCTCTCAGAAGGCCACTGACAATTAAATGCAGCCATAATCTGAAAAAATAAAATAAAAATAGAGAAAGAAATATACACATAAAAGAAAAATGTTTAAATTAAAATTAATTTGATTAAAATTAATATTGGCAAAATTTATTAAATTAATTCCCCCTGGCAAAGGCGCCAAAAACTTATCATATGCGACAAACCCTTAAATCCCAAGGTTACCCCAAGTGGATGAGTTATGTATCGTGAAGATTTGCAGTGAATATACTCACAAAATTCAAAATTTAAAATAACAACTAGAAAAAATTTAAAAATTTTGCCGACACCCCCAAACTTAAAACAGACATTGTCCTTAATATATAACATAAAGAAATTTAAAAACAAAATACTCCCCTGATAATGTAGCATTTTCTTCTTCATCTACTAAGTCCGGACTGCATAGGCATGAAAATTTTGAAATAAAATAAGAACAAAATATTAAAACAAATAACTAAATAATCTAAAATTTACTACTAAAAATAAAATTAAAACTAAAACTTGGGTTGTGTCCCAATAAGCGTTTGTTTTAAAGTCTCAGCCTAACTACTCTATTTTCTTCAATCTGGTTCAATTGAAAAAATTGTATGCCGCCTTTTCGCCTTTACTTTGCATTGCTTGACATCCTTGCATGATTGATAACCACCCCCAAACTTGAATTCATCTATGATATTTTCTTTAACAACGTTAACCCGATAGTACTCCTTAGAATTTTAAAATTGTTGCGCGGAATGCATAATTAGATTTTGTTTAAAACATTTAGAATTCAGAACTTGATCATCATCATTCTTCTTTTCTTTTACCCCATTTTGCTCCTCTTATTCTCAATCTCATCATCATCTTCCTCATTGGGATGTGGCCTCTTTAGATTTACTCTAACAGCCTTGTGTAAATCTTTGCTATTTTCTAATATATCTGTCTTACACTGCTCTTTACTTTCTCTCTCAAGATTTATCTCTGAATTGATTAATAAAGTTTCGTAAGGGCTATCGTTAATAACATTGGCTAGTTGTTCAGATTGATTCTAGAAATTTCTTATTATTGCTTCATTGTTTTTAATACTCATCTCGGTAGACTCTATAAATCTTGTAAAAAGTTCCTCTAAATTTGAAAAAAAAAATCTTGTTGTGGAGGTTGATACTTTCATGAAGTTGATATTAAATTCTTAATGAATATGATAGTTCTGGAACAAAATATTAGGCTTGATTATTGTTCCATGAAAAGTTCGGATGATTTTTCAAACCCGAATGATAGTAGTTTGCGATGTAGTTGGCTCGTTGTTGATGGTAGACATTCTGAATGGATTGATTCTCAAGAGTATCAATTTTCATTGAAAGCGTCTCAAGTTGTATAGCCAATTGGTCAAATATTCCTATCATACTTGGTTGATTCATCCATGTAGTAGGCCATTAAGAATTATACGCATCCATAGCCTGAAAAGGAAGTAAAAAAAACAAAAATAAATAAAAACAAAAATATACACGTTTAAAGTAAGATTAATTTGATTAAAATTAATATTAGTAAGAATTATTAAATTAATTCTTCGACAACAGCGCCAAGAACTTATTTGCCTAATTTACTACTTAGGAAATACGTGCAAGTATACGCGATCGACTAGTAATATACTGACAAGAAGAGTATCGTTCCAATAAAGAATTATTTAACAATAATTATCAATTACTAACTCTTAACCAAATTAATTTTATTTAAACAATTAATTTAAAACTATAAAATAAAACTAATTAAATTAACAACTAAATTAATCTAATAGCAAGGATTAAAATCATATTTTAAAGACTTATGATCATAATTTTTTTCAATGTTTCATTTAAATTTCTTTACTCCCTTTTTAATTAAATAATTATATAGAATTGTTAACCAGAAATTCTTTTATATTTACGAGTCATTGTCGATAGTCAATTAAGTATCTAATTAAATAAATCACTATATAACTATGTGAATTAAATTAAGCACAAGTCATTAAGTTTAGATTCCCATAAAGATTACATATGACATATAGATATATTACTATCCTGTTCATAAATAAAGTATTCAATCCTAAGAAGAATAAACAAGATCGCATGTTATCATATTCAGATCTAAATCTATAATTCATATTTCAATTTCGTATAGATTACCCCATTAATTATTTCAGTTAATTAATTCATACATGAACGTTCAAAAATATTTAGATTTAAATCTGTAATTCTTTCGTAAACTTCATATAGATTATCACGTTGATTATTACAGTTAATTAATACTTGAATGCCCAAATATGATAAATAATTCATATATAACCATCAATAATTAAAAAAATAAACAAATTAATTAAAATTACACATTGGGTTCCATTACAATTTTAATTAAAAATTAGGCCATAACTGAAAAAGAAATCAATTTCATAAAATAATCCATCATGTACAAGTTACAAAAAATTAAAGAGAAGAGTTTAGAGATAAAAATCTGTATTTGAAGTGCGTTCTCCATTTCTCCCTTCAATTCTTGCAATTCTCTGCGTTAAATTCTTCTTCAAATCCTCAAATAATCCTTCTTATAATTTATTCTAATCCTAATTAAAAGTAGTATGCCCTTAAGTCAATCACATGTTGATGTGATAAGTATATACTTTGTAATCTTATTCATTTATTAATAAAAATTTTATTTAAAGGCATTTCTTTATTCATGATTAATTGGTTGAATTTATTAAATGGATAAATCTATAGTTTTGGAACAATACTTTAAGAATCATAATGTTGATTATGCTAATGAGATCTAAATTCAAGATAACTCAAAACTAAAATGTTCCTAATTGTGGGATCACTAAAATGGGGATTAGTGAATCCGGATAGATTAGTACATACTATGTTTGATCTTTTGAAGATGATGTCTCATAATCATTTATGTGGAGACACTAAAACAAGTATGTAGGTGCTTATTAAAGAATAAGTTTACTGAACATGACTCGGTTAAGGAACACCTAATAGATTGTCTGTCAATAGGAGTTCTTAATGTGATAGTAGTGTAAGTGATCCTTGGACTTGAGATCATCATAGTATCTTGTGTATAATAAATTATACTTTGTCATATTCTTTAAGACTTTTGGGTATAACAAAGGATATGTTCAGGTATAATAATTTGTGCATGGAGATAGGTGAATGATCAACAAATAATCTACCACTTCCAGTAAAATGAGAGAATGTCCTATGTGATTCAATAAATGACAACTCAGTAATCCTTGGTCAAGACATAATGAAAATTAGAAAGGAGTTTTTAATTTATATTAATTAGAGTTATGCATTTTATAATCGAAATACATATGATTAAATTAAATAAGACTTTAGAGTAATTATATGTCTTATATTTGATTGAGATATTGTATGATAGAATGATTGAATTGTACGATAACTATTCGCGAAATATGTTCTTTATGATCAAATGTTGAAATTCATATTATCCAGAAAGTCGTGAATTGCTAATGGGTTTACCCTTATTGTGGAATAAATAAATAAGTATTTATTTATAAATAAATTAAAGGAGTTGAATTTATTATTATAAATAATAATATAATGGTTATAATTTATTTATTCTACGATCAGTTTAATATTGAACATAAAGAGTCATACCGCAAAAGAGTAATATTTATTTTAGAAGTAAGTGGCATCATGGTAATAATAAATTAAGTGTATTTAATTTATACTATAGTGATAGAATAAATTAAATAGCTTAATATTTTTAATTATGTATTTTATAAATACTAATTATAAATTAATAAGAGGAGTCTTATTATTATTATTATTATTATTATTATTATTATTATTATTATTATTATTATTATTTAGTTCCTAAATGGTTTAGGAATTAATTAATAAAAAGTACTCTCATATTAAATAATTAAGTTCCTAAATGATTTAGGAATTATAATTATTATATTAAATTAATTTAGTTCCTTATTAGATTATGAGTAAAATTAAAACCATATTCCTAAAGAG
The DNA here is from genome assembly GCA_947179155.2 of Hedera helix. Taxonomy (NCBI): domain Eukaryota; kingdom Viridiplantae; phylum Streptophyta; class Magnoliopsida; order Apiales; family Araliaceae; genus Hedera; species Hedera helix. Next base: position 11,155,802 of record OX359282.1, on the reverse strand, counting down.
TTTAGGAGTGTTGAGTAAATCTATAAATAAGAGGGTTCTGTTTATAGATTGATGTTACTCACAATTTTGCAAGTATTGAGAGAATATTTCATAATTCTCTACATCTAAAGAGATAGAGAGAATTAGGACTAGCTACCCAAGATCTAGTAGAATTTAAATTACTTATTCAATCCATATTACTCTTGGTGGATCACTTTTAGAGGTTACACACTTAGATAGCTAACGTTGATCTAAATATTCTAAGCGGTGGATTTTGAAAAACGCGAAGGATTTTGGAGGTGAACTCAAAGCTGTTCAAAGAAGTTGAATTTACAAAGGTATAACCCGTTATCCTTCTTCAATTAATATGTATCGCATAAAAAAGATCATGGAATTTGGTTTGTAGAAAAAAAAAATTAATACGATTTATTGCATATTTCCGTTGCATTATACAATTTGATTGTACGTATATCTTGTTTTTGCAAATCAACACTAATTATGTTAGATCCATCTTAATTCTTTTAAAATAAGAGTACATAACAAATCCCTAGCATAAAAGGAATTAAAATCCAATTTAAAATAAAAATATTGAAAAATCTTAAATTCAGCAATTTTGTGCAAGCCAAACGATGCCTTAGCTCTGACAACCAACACACACTGACAAAATGACACCGTTTGGCACGGCCACCCCAATCATAGCCGTCCGTGCATTGCGCGAGGGCCTATTTTACTCTTGATGTGAAACGACGTCGCATTATTAGTTCTTTCGGTTGCTGCTCGCGCATGGCGTGCCGGGTGCTCAGTCCATGTAAGCTTCCGCAAACCGACATTGTTCCATTTCATGCCTTCTATTCTGCCTTTACGCGCAATGCTTAAAAACTCCAAATTATTAAGCCTAAAAATATTCAATAAATAGATATAAAATCAACTAATCACCTAATATCAATTCTATGTTCTATGTCTCTTCGGTAGGCAATGCCAACGATTTAATAGCCCATTCGATAAAAGGTTCCACATCTACCATTATCGTTTGCTTTTGTTTATTAACCTTGAATGCAGATGATGTAAGAGTGTGGTGATAACATCTCCTTGCACTGTCAAGATCCTTCTTTACCTCGCCAACTGCATTAGGTGTAAGAAAGTTCATCTTAAAGTGGGGAATTAACGTAACAGCATGCAGTGCAGACAAAGTAGTATGACTCAATATGTCACTGTATGCAAAATAAACCTAAACTACGATTTTTTTTTACCTTAATCTGCATATGTTGAAGAGCCATGCTGAAGACCACTAGTAGTTCTACCGTCTCGACCACGTACACTGCCTCATTACCGAACCCATATAGAGGGGGTTTATGTCCAACCTCCATCTTCACACCTTCCAGGCCCATCCACTGATAAGCATGGATATATAGCACATCCACTGATGACCTATTGTCGATCATAATCCTCTTTATGTCTACTGGGTTAACTTGCGCTATGATAACTAACGCTCCTTCGTGAGGTTCTACTGCATCGGGAGGGTAATCATCATCTGAGAAAGAGATCACAGTATTAGAAAAAGGTCTTTTTGGTTTTTGGACCTGATCTAATACTGCCAAAACACCTGAATCATTCCTGCATTTCTTCCCTGTCTCCTGATTGATCCCTTTGTGATGACGTCAATTACTCGACGTGGCCTAGCTTCCCAACCTAATACATACTAAATGAGCTTGTCGCTTTGCACCTTCTTCTCAATCATATCTTTTAACCCACTGTAAGCCTCTGTTGAATGTCCTGCGATTCGATGGTAATCACAATATTGATTGTTATTTTTCTTTAAGCGATGTGGACCTGATGGCGTCTATTCAATAGTTAGTTTACTCTTGATTGCTTGAAGAATCTTTACCTTATTTGTGTTCAATGGGGTGTAAACCTTATTCTCTGTTTGGAGCCGAAAAGGAGGCTTATTTATTGTAGGTTGTCCTCCATTCGGTCCGATCCAATCCCAAACATTCACCTTATTATCTCAATTTTTAGATTAGTCATTCCCCTTATTGTTCTACTGCAACATTGCCATTGCCTCCTCAATTGCAATAAAATTCTCAACCCTTTCATATGCATTAGATAAGTCTTTCGGAGGGATGAACGTGATATCCTTCATCAGCTTCCTAGATCGTCCAATGTCCAACCCTGTTGCAAAGAACCCTAGCTAGCATGCGTCATGTTCAAGTCAGTGACTGTGTCAACTGCCTCTCTAAACCTTTGTACGTACTAACTCAATGTCTCACTAGCTTTCTAGTTGATCTGCATTAAAGAAGCCATGAGCTTTTCTCTCATTTTGTTACTCCCAAACCGCTCGTGAAATTTATCACACGACTCCTGCCACGAATTGATGCAATTCGGAGGTAGAGACATCACCCATTATTTAGCTCCCTTATTTAATATGGTGATAAATATTTGACACATACCTGCCTCATTTTTGACCTCGAATGGGTGTTTGGTATTGGCTTGGAAAGTCGGGCTACCTTATTTCTCCATGGTGGTACCGCCCCGTGAAAACGGGGTTGCCTTATGTCTCCTTGATGGTACCGGTATTGAGAATTGGGCTACCTTTTATCTTCTTGATGGTATCGGTTTTGAGAACCGGCTGCCTTATATCTTCTGAATGGTACTAATTTTGAGAACCGAGCTGCCTTATATCTCCGTGTCTCTTTTGAATCCGACTTTGTGGAGTCGTTTCCCGACCTCCATCTTTGACTGTGGATGGGAGTTCCCTCTCCTTCCTGAGTTCGGACAGATGTGCACATACTCCTGCCGCTAGAGCCATAGAGCCTTCAATGCATCCTTAACTTCCTCAATCTTTTTTTTTTATGAGCTCCCTTTGATCCCGTCTACTAGATTCCCTGTCTCAATCCTCCCGAGAAGGAGAGTAATGGTCCGCCTTTCGCCTCCCTAGATCCTGGTTGAGTGTGACGGAGGGAGTGAACAATCGTCGCTGAATTGGAGCAGACTGCTTAATAATAGGCTTAGACTTCGGATTGATAGGGTCGAGTTTGTCTTTCACTGATCCCCTTGGCTGACGTGGTCCTGGTACTATAGAGAACCCCTCATGTTCCTGAATTGAGTCTCCCTTATTCGCTATGATAGTAATTCAAAATTGAACTAGTGATTAGAATCAAATATCAACCAACCCTCCTTCTAGCTAAATGTTGACTCCTGATTTTGTATGCCCGTTGTAATCACCAAACAATGAACTATCTGTATAGTGAACAGACAAAAGTCACACAAACAAGCTTGACGACTTGGGCCGTCAGGGAATAACTCTAGTATGAGATTAAGTACAAGCCAAAAGCGTAAATAATGGAAGGATGTAAACTCGATGGAATAATAAAACGTACTGATATTTGATGTTATGTGATGTGTTAATGACCTCCAATTGTAACTTTATTTATATATTTCCCAACAGCCCTGCTATCGCATGCCTGTGACTAATTATAATTAAAAGTTCTGAATAGAGTTCCATTGTGATTGTAATACAATACCGGATCAATCCTTATCCTTCTAATTACCGAAAATATAGTTTGATAAGGGAGCATATGTTAGTTTGAATTTTGACCCTCCTAAGATGTCAAACCGTCAAAGGACATTGTAATGAGCTGGACCCTGTGCCAGGCCCACTGTAGTGTGTTAAAGGTAGACCAACACTTGCATTGGGCTGTAAACAGTTGTGGGCCGACACCAAATTCAGGCCCTACATAATTATATCCTAACACCAACTACTACGGATAATCAAATAACTTATACCAAATAAAAATAGGGAAGTGATATTTTTATATGATTTTTTGATATTTTCACATGTAAGTTGTAGCTATAAACCTATAACGACGGTCAAAATCGTCGTTATAGACCTATAACAACACTTTTCATGTGAAAATATCAAAAAATTATCTAAAAATATTAGTTTTTTAAAAATATTAAGTTAATGACCAATTTTTATTATTAATAATTAAAATTTTCATAATCTAAATTTGAATAATCTTATACAACCTGAAACAAAAATGGGGAAAATCCGAAACCGCAAAAACATTGACGTGGTTGGTCCGACGTAGGGGTGCACACAAAATCGACCAAAACCGAAAAATCGACCGGACTGAACCAAACCGTTACTATTTCAAACCGAAAAACATAAAATCGAACACTATAAAACTAAAAAATCGATACTAGTTTGGCCGGTTTGGTTTGGCTTCTCAAAAAATCGAAACCGACCGAATAATTTAAAATTATAATATAATTTATATATTTTTTTAATAAATATTTATTTTATATAATTATATATTTATTATATGTTTTTATTGTGATGAATTTGTAAAACTTAACATGTTTAATAGTGCGGTATTTAGTTGTTGATTGCCTGTTGCATATATCATTAATGGGCAATAATGCATATACTCATTACTCAGTATTCATATTAAATGACATCACAAATCCTGTGGAGTACTGGAATGCTTTATGAAACTATTCCCGGTGAGAACTAACACTTACATTATAATGAATATCAATATAATGAATAACCAAATATAATGAGCACTGGAATGCTTTCGGAAAATTGGTAATATAATGAATATTAAATTATCAATTACGGAACCGAATAACCGAATAAACTGACCGATTTAACCAAAATCGAATAAACGGATAACCGATTACGATATAAAAATTTGAACGATTTTGATTTTTAATTTTTTATAACCGACTTAAATAATTTGATTATTTTTTTTCCCAAAAAATCGACCAAATCGACCGTGTGCGCCCCTAGTCTGACGTTCCTTTTCACCCCTTCATTTTTCATTTTTCGAGCATCCCTCGATAGAGAATACAAAATTCCGAGAAGAGATCGGGACAGTTCTATTCTAGAGAGGGAAAACGAAACCCTATCTCTCTCTTCGTCTCAGATTCCCAAATTATCATCATCCTAAATTACTCTGAGAATCAGTTTCATCAGTCTCAAATTCAACCAGATTACGCCATTAATCTCTCATGTGTTTCGCTCCTTCGAAGCCATAAACAATGTCGGAACTCGCAGCAGACAAAAACCCCCTGGTGTCGCCCACGAGCTCCAGATCGGTGACCGAGACAGTTAACGGCTCGCATCGCTTCGTAATCCAGGGATACTCGTTGGCTAAAGGCATGGGAATCGGTAAACACATTGCTAGTGAAAATTTCACCGTTGGAGGGTATCAATGGGCGATATACTTCTATCCAGATGGTAAAAATCCAGAGGATAATTCGACGTATGTGTCGGTTTTCATTGCCCTAGCTAGTGAGGGCACGGATGTGAGGGCCTTGTTCGAATTGACTTTGGTTGATCAGAGTGGGAAAGGAAAACATAAAGTTCATAGTCATTTCGACCGATCGTTGGAAAGTGGGCCATATACGCTGAAGTATAGAGGCAGCATGTGGTAAGGTTTTGATTTGATTGTGAAGTTCTTCAAGTTTGTTTTTGTGTTATGCTCCTTTTTTTGCCCTTAAATTGAGACTCCCATTTTTGAAAAGTGAAGAATTTTAATTAATGCTGTCAATTTCCAGTTAACTTCCTAACTCAAAGTAAATCACAATTGGTCTTAAATGAAACCCAACTTTTACCACTTTTTCTTGAGCCAAAATTTGTAGTGCACGTCACTTTTTAATTGATATTTAGGAATGAGACTTTTAATATGGGACAGACGTAGCATGGTGTAACTTTGAATGGAATGTGTTCTGTTTTGTTAGGTGAAACAAGTTAATTGTTGGTCTATGCAGATTACATTCACTACTTTTTTCTGAATAAGTTGATTGAAATATATTGTAATAAGCAATTTAAAATAGAAGACAAAAGGTTTTGAGAAGTTGAATATATGAGAAGTTAAAACTAACCTGTTAGTTTTTATTGAAATCTAGTTGTGTAAAGTAGACAAAATATTGAAACCTAGCGTGTTAGTTAAAAATGGGAAGTGCACTGCTCTTTCTGCACATATAATTAGATTCGAATGTCTGATATAATTTGGGGATAGTTGTATGTCATGCTGTGGGATCATATGTGGGTAATTGATACCGTATTAAATTACTGGTAGAAAGTGTGATATTTTGAAATCACCTTGATAAATATTGGAATATGTTGGAATATGTCTAGGGCTTCAGAGCACTTTGGATCGCATGTGTAGATACACATAAATATATATATATATATATAAATATATATATCTATATATATATATATGTGTGTGTGTGTGTGTGTGTGTGTGTATTATGCTTGATCTAGTGGGAAAGCTTTATATTCGAGAGATTAGATGAATCTATGTTACTAGGAACGCGGATCACTCCATTACATAATTCCCTGACATAAAGTCAGGAAAGAAAATGCTAATTGTTACAGAACGGTGAATGGTTGGGTCAAGAAGCCGCCGAGTCAGAATATATGGTTGGGTTGCAATAGCTTATTTGGAACAAAGGAACCCTTATCATGGAACATGTACATATAATATACATAAAATTTCAATAAAATGAAGTGCTATATATTGCACGCGGCTAGATTTTTTTAATGAGTAGTTCAATATTCAACAATAATTAAATTAACTGATTGCTTTATTACTGATTATTCAATTCAAAATTAAATACCCTACTATTGGGAGTTTCATTTCTTCAAGAAGCTTAACAATATGGATGCTAATGAATTCTGGTCAATGATTAATTTTCTGCTCTCAATACATATTTCTTCCTCTGCTTATAAACGAGTTTGGACTCCTTCAATTTTTTAGTAGCTTTTTTTGTAAGAGCTATTTTCCTCGACTCGTCTTGTGTCCCAGTTATGTTTCCTTTGGCTTCTAAATTTGGAAGGCAAAGGTTCCAACATCAAGGCAATTTATTTTGGTCTCTTTCATTACAAAGGCTGAATACTAATGAACTTTCTGAGGTGCATACAAACTCGCAGGGTTACCTCCAGAAATCTGTGTTATGGGTAGGCAGGATGATGAGCCAAATTTTCATTAATTTTTGCATTGTCGTATTGATTAGGGTTTATAGAATTCTATTTTTTTAAGAGTATTAGGGAGGAGTGCGTGTGTAATGCTTCGATAAAGGATTTGTTGTTTGCTTTATCCGGTTCAGAGGTTTAGAAGAACGAAGCATGCTAAGATGCTTTGAAAGTGTGTGGGCTTGTAATGGGTTCGGGTATGGGACACAATGGAATTGCTCACACAAAAAATCTCACCAGAGAATTTCACAAAACTCAAATAATCTTATAATTCAATGTATCACAAATATTGAAATACATCCCTATTTATAATACTTTTAGACAATTCTCTTAACCTAAATTGGACTCTAATAAGATAAATACAAATTAAATAAGGTAACTACTAATTACCAAAAACTAATTAAAATACAACTTCTAATTAAATACAACATTTAATTTGTTGGGTTTCCAAAGCCTTTTATACTGCTCCAACCAAGTCTCGCGAGCTCTTTGTCTTCGTCCTACATCATTCTCCTCGTATTTGAAAAAAACTCGTCCTAGAGTTTTGAAATATTGAAGAATAATAAACCATAGTCCAGGAGATACATTCCAATAAAACATGCGCATTCAATGTTTCTTCAACACAATTTTTGGGAATAACATCGGTACAAGCAAAAAACTAGATGCAGGACGAAGTCGAAGAGCCTGCGAGACTTAGTTGGAGTAGTATAAAAGGCTTTGGAATCCCATAAATTAAATGTTGTATTTTAATTAGAGGTTTTATTTTAATTAGTTTTGGTAATTAGTAGTTACTTTATTTAATTTGTATTCATCTTATTAGAGTCCAATTTATGTTAGGAAGGTTTGGTGGTAGCAAAAGGTGGCTTAGGGTAAGGATGTGACTCTGATACCAAAATAATGGGGTACGGGTATGGGACACAATGGAATTGCTCACACAAAATCTCACACAGAGAATTTCATAAAACTCAAATAATCTTATAATTCAATAAATTAAAAATAGGGAATTGATATTTTCATACTGTTTTTTGATAGTTCCACATGGTGGACTCCACAAAAATATCAATAGCTACGGTGTAACCATCGCTATACATCTATAGAAATACTTTTGTTGGGTCCACCGTGTGGAACTATCAAAAAACAGTGTAGAAATATCAGTTTCCTAAAAATAATGAAACACATTCTTATTTATAATACTCATAGACAACTCTCCTAACTTAAATTAGACTCTAATAAGATAAATACAAATTAAATAAGGTAACTACTAATTATCAAAACTAATTAAAATACAACTTCTAATTAAAATATAACTCCTAATTAAAATACAACATTTAATTTATGGGCTTCCAAAACCTTTTAAACAGCTCCAACCAATCTCGCGGGCTCTTCGTCCTCCATCATCTTGTATGTATATGTTCATCTCTATACGTCTTGTATTTTTTTAAATATTACTGAATAATACCTAAATATACACGTTTATGCGGGACATACCTTGAGTCATAAATACAACGAACCCAAAACACAGAGTAAAGTGTGTGCATGTATATATATATATATATATATATATATATATAAAATTCCAAGAGTGGTGTTGAATGGGACAATTTCGTTTCCTGCCCATATTTTTATAAGTTACTGCCATGGTTATCAAGGCGTCGCCTAGGTGTTGTGCAAGGCGAGGTCACGCCTTAGTGAAAGTTAGCCCAACAAAGGTGAACTGTCCAAAGACATCATCTAGTAGAGTCGAACAACAACACGGACCACATAAATGGACAGATCAATGAATTCCAAGTGTGTTGGTACAAGTTTTGTGATGATCGGAAACCTCACGCGTCGGAGTGAGGAGGCGCGTGTCATCACCGGCGAACCTATTTGTCTTAGCAACTACGTTTCGATCGTGTGTGGTGTTTGTCAATGTGCGGTAATTGGTAAAGGAATCAATGAGTTCTTTTTCTTTAACTTTGAACATGGGTTTATCTAGAAAGTTGCGACTCATTTTGCAATTCACTAACACCACATTTAGGTGATGGAAGTTTGTGGATAGTGTTGCTTTGTTTATTAATTGTGCTGTGTCACTTTAACAACTAATTCCAAATGAAAAACAACTTAGCAACAATTTATTTATTTGATCAGAATTTACATATTACTGCAATCTAAAAAGGTTTGTCTTGGGGTGGCAATAGCCTTTAAACACTTGAATTAGTAACATCTTTATTTACCGATATCTTTGTTTCTTTTTATACAGTTTTATTTAATAATTTAAAAAAGACTCCCTTCGTCCTAAGGTAAAAGTGTTGGTTATTTTTTGCGCATATTAAGAAAGAGAATAAAATGACAAAATTGATCATGTTTAAATTCTCATTTAATTGCATAGTTTTCTGCACATGACTAGTGATGCTCCATAAATATGCATAGAGAATAAAAATATGACAATTAATACTAAGGATATTATAGTCAAATTATTATAAAAAATAGATTATTTAAGGTAACTAGATATTTAACTTGAGACTATCTAAAATAGTAATAAGGACTTTTATCTTGGGACGGAGGGAGTACTAATTTCATGTCCTATTAAGGGGTGTGCGCGCGCACACACACACACACACACTTTTCTATTAAATAATGAAAGTTTATTGTGTGTTTTAAATGGTATTTAATAGTCTTTATTAGGAAATGGCAATGTATTTGTGAGTAACTTTTTATGTTTAATATATTTTTGAAGCAAAATATGTTTGTGTATATATATAATTATAAATGTATAAATTAAACATGACAAACGACTTATGGCCTTATGGACGCCTAGGCGGGGCGTCTAGGCGCTTGGCCACCGACTCGCTGCGCTTTAACGCCTTGATAACTATGATTACTGCCAATAGAATACTAGAGTGACCAATCATTGAGAACCTCGAAGTACTATAGTCACCTAGCACACCGTGAGCTGCTTGTGAAATTAGCTAAATTTGGAGACAATATGGCCCACACCATGTGACGGATAAGACAGCCAGCTGCAACACAACAGCACCAAAGAATTCCAGTCGCATCAATGAACTCATCTTCCCCAAACAAACATTCATCATTACAGACCTGAAATATCACCTTTTGGTGACACTGACTGTAGGAAAACAACTATAGTCACCAAAATGCAGCAAAAAGACCACCCACTTTGATTAATAACACAGGTGAAAGTGGATGCTAAGAAACTGACATTTGGGCAGTTTAGTACTAGTTTTAATGGCTTGGTAAGATGTGAGAAACAGTTGCCAAAAAATTACTGTAAATGGTGCTATTAATTTTCTTGGTATCTCTCCATCTATATAGAAATTGTGGTTTTACCAAATGTGCATGCCTCTTATATTGGTAAATATGAAAATTTCTTAATCAATTTATTGTTACAACTTTAAAACTCAAATAATACTTCATTCGTTTCAAAAAATACAATCAATATTGAATTTTGAAAAATCTATTTTAAATAGTTTCAAATTCAATATTTTAAAAAATAATCTAATTAGTTTTTGTCAATATAATTCTGAATATTATAATTTTTTTAAAAGTACTACTTCCTCCGTCCCCAAAAGGATGAGCAAAGTACTATTTGCACATTAAAAAAAGTAAAAGTAAAGGAAAGAGTAAAAAAATTTCAAATTTATCCTTAGTGGCCCCACAAAATTATATAAAGTGACAAGTACTTTTATTTTTTAATACTAATGAACCCCACTAAATGAATTAGTTACCATTCACTTTATGTACTTTATCTCATTCTTTTAGGGACCAAGAAATTTGTACCTAAACTCATTCTTTTGGGGACGGAGGGAGTACTAATTATGATATCTATTGTTTTCAAAACTTTTTATTTTGTTGATACTAGAAGATTTATTGATTTAAAGAGGAGATTACAACGCATTAAGAGAGCAAGAAGTCCTTCCACAAGAAATCAAAGAAAGTGGGTGAAAAACATCAAATTAATGTAGCACCGCGCGCCAATCTCTTTGAAGATCAGACGAAGATTTTCCTTCGAAAGCTCTCATTGCATGCGTTTGAAAGAGAAGTAAAGAAAGACATTTTATCTCATTGCAAATCAATATTCGTTGTCTAGCCGCAAAAAAATCTAACATTATTCTCTATTTAAATTCCCTACAAAATGGCAAAACAAGTACATTCCCAAAGAATTCTTCTATCATTTATATAGCCAAAATCCTTGAATTTGCATAGTAAAAGATCTTCCGGTGATAATTAGCAAAAAAAAAAAAAAGATCTTCCAATGGACGTATCAAGCTCTCACCGATTACGCTAAACAAACAACACCATAGCCACTAAGCTGTTCGGTGAAAAAATAAACGAGAAGGAGAGTATGAGACTCACAATCCTGCATACCCGTAACATACACATTTGGGGATAAACATTTGTTAGGCCCATGCCTCCGACACAAATCATTGATGTTAAGGGAGCCTTTACTTTCCAAATATAAGAGAATAGAGGAAAATGACAAATTGAAAAATAACTTAATGAGCAAGTGAAAAGAAAGACACCAGAATATTCTTGAAGAATCAAAGCACCAAACACAAGATAGGACCGAGAAAAAGAGGCTAGTTGCCTAAATAAAGAATTCCTCTGCCCCCTATCATTTAAATTATAGGAAAATGAAAATCCCAAGATAACGAATCTCCCTCCCAAGTATAGAAATTAGAAATCGGAGAATTATGCTCGTTTGATATCTAAAAAAGATGAGGAAAAGCTAATGAATAGGAACATACCCATTCTAAATAGGAACATACCCATTCTAAATATCCTTCCAAAACTGAATATTCATGACAATACTAACTTGGAGTGAAAATGAAAGGAAACTCTTGGGAGATAAATTTTCAAGTACCGAAATAAGTAACACAAGAAGGACAAGGATTGGATCGTACCCATTATGTTGAATTTTAACCTCGCTTCTAATCACCTGATGCCAAAGAGAGTTAGGTTTTATAGGGAAGCAACATAGTCATTTGTCCGCACCAGAGACTGGTTTTTAGACACCAGGATCCCAAGGCCTAAACCCCCTTTCCTCTTAGGACGACACAAAGAATCCTTATCAACTAAATTGTTCTTCCTATCCTCAATATCCCTAACCTGCAAAAATTTGCACATAATACGATCATTTGACTTGGCTTCCGCCTTGGGACCTTAAAACAAAAGAGATAATAAAGTGAAATACTTGCTAAATAAGCCTGAATAAGAGTAATCCTTCCATCAAAAAATAAGTAAGCTCCTTTCCAACAATCAAGCCTCCGCTCCAACCCAGTCGCTCTACTAGGATCACAAAAGGATTGAGAGCTCGGGTTTCCCCTAAAGGGACACCTAAATAAGTCATAGGTAAAGACTCAATTTCAAATCCAACTAGTGAAGCATATGGAACAAGAACATCCTCCTCCATGTTAACATCATTGAGACTACATTTTGAAGGGTTAATTTTTATACTCGAAATAGCCTCTAAATCTTGAAGGAGCGACAAAACATTCTTAAAACCCGCAACACCTTGAAGAGAAAAAGAATTGTATCATTTGCAAACTGTAGTTGAAAAATTCAAATTTCATCTTGCCCAACTACACAACAATTAATAGAGCTCTCCAACTCGCTTTTCCTAAACATCCTACTCAAGGCATCCGCTACAGGAGCAAAAAGAAACGCAAAAAGCAGATCTCTTGACTAAGTCTTGGCTCTCCATTAACAATCACATGAGGCCAAACTGTGAAGTGTTGCACCCCCTGAAATGGGTGCATGTACAAAAGGTGGGAAGAAGAAAAGCAACTTTTAATCCACATTCTCCATTCAAGTTTGAATTCTTTCCTGGCTAAGACCTTATCTAGAAAGTTCCGACAAACACTTTTATAGGCTTTCTTAAAATCTAACTTCAAAATCAAGGTTTAACACCCTCTTCGTCCCACATCTTTCCGCCACCTCATTAGCAACTAAAGTCGTGTCTAGAATGTTTGGTCTACCACCCACAAAAGCACTTTGGTTAGAAGATATAGTTCCATCTAACACATATCCAATATGCTTTAGAAAGAACCTTAGGGAGAATCTTATACACATTTGTCATTAAGCTAATAGGTCTATAATCAATCTCTAAACCGAATGGACCTATCCTTCTTAGGAACTATAATAATAAAGGTAGAGTTAATTTTCTTACACAAAACTCTATTAGCATGAAACTCTTGGAAAAAACTCAAAAAGGTCATCCATAATAGTACTCCAACACTGCTGGAAAAAAGCTAAGGAAAATCCATCCGGACCTTGCGCTTTGTCACCCTCCATCCCAAAAACCTAATTGAATGAATCATTGCCAATTTTAAATTTGAAAGCGTCTCGAATTGACTTTTGAAATTTAATATTGATCTTATATTTTGGAACAGATGCTTTTAGAATCAGCTCATGATTTTGTTTTAGTAGCATATGATGTTTCATTTACTCCAGAAGTGAATTGTTAGCATAGTGTAGAGGAGGGACGGGACTTAAAAGAACAAATTATAATTTTCTTCAATTCTAAATGCCTTTTAAATCAGCTTATGATTCTGTTTTAGTAGCATATGATGTTTCAGTTGGTCCGGGAGTGACCAAGCACAGTGTTTGAGGAGAAATGGGATGTATAAGGGCACTTAGAAGAAAGGGTGGATTTGAGATTTGGCCTCTTTTTTTATTTCCCCTTTTGAATGTGGACAATATTTGAAAGAGCCTCGAGGGGATGCAACTGGATTAATTATTTGATCTCTTTAGCTTTAAATTGTAAATCAAAGCAGTCCTGAAATTTTGAAGATTCTATTTACGTGAGCATTGCCTTCAACAAGCGGATTATGGGTGCCGGGGGTGATCAGTTTGACTGCTAGATGAGGAAAATTAAATTGTATAGTACATACTTCATGACCATGGTTAATAGTAGTTTTTATCTTGTACAATCTGTCCAATCTAACGTTGTGTTTTTCTTTCGGATTTTAATTGGCTGATATTTTATGCAAATTAATTGATCACATTATACAGTGGTAACTGTCGAAGTTAAAAATTTCATTCATCTGCTGGTGTTCTCAACTATAGACACTTACATACCTTTTGCTATTTTAGGGGATACAAGCGTTTTTTCAGACGAGCTATGCTCGAATCGTCAGATTACCTGAAAGATGATTGCTTGAAAATCAATTGTACTGTTGGAGTTGTCGTTTTAGTGATAGATTGCTCAAGATTACACTCACTTCAGGTCCCAGAATCTGATATTGGAGCACATTTTGGTATGCTACTGGACAATATGGAAGGTTCAGATATCACCTTTAATGTGGCTGGGGAAAAGTTCCATGCTCACAAGTTGGTATTGGCTGCTCGATCACTTGTTTTCCGATCTGAATTCTTTGATGGACTGGAGGGAGATGAACAAGAGATTGTTGTTAAGGATATGGAGCCCAAGGTTTTTAAGGTGAAACTTTGTTATTGTATATCTTTTATTCCAGTCAATCAGTTGTTTATATTTTTGCTTTTGGTGTGGTATTATTATGCACCTTATTGCTGCTTCTGCTTATACTAGTCTACTACTTACTATATGTGGTATTTTATACAAATTCTTAATGAAATTCATGTTTCTGCCAAGAACAATTGTGTTTTCTTCTCTTTACCAGTGAAATATTGTTGATGTTTAAATGAGATGATGTATTTCTCTTTCTGTTGTTTTAGGTTTTGTTCTAAAGGTATTTGTTGTATGACAGGCAATGCTGCACTTTGTTTACAGAGATGCACTTTCAGATGATGAATTAGTGGCTTCTAGTTCTTCTTGTTCATCTGTATCTGAGACATTGATGGCAAAGTTGTTAGCAGCAGCTGATAAGTATGATTTGGGAAGACTCAGAAGGGTGTGTGAATCTCATCTCTGCAAGGATATATCCGTGACCTCTGTTGCGAGAGCTCTTGCTCTGGCAGATCGTTATCGTGCCACAGAATTAAAAACTGTTTGCCTTCGATTTGCTGCTGAAAACCTTGCAGGTTTGTAGATTATTTTCTTGTTTTCCTTGATTTGGATTCTTTTATAGTCAAGCTTCTCTGCAGAAACTTTTTTATGACTTAATGCTTTCTTCAAAATTTTACTGCTACTTTCTAGACTTCTTTGTGAAATCAATACATTTTCAACCTCTCTGCATTGAGCAGATTTTCTTACAAATCCTAAATACTAATTGTATGACTTTACTTACTTGTTTGGTTGTTAAAGAGAGACTTGCTAAGGTTGATAAAAGGTGCTACTGCTATTTATGTTCAGTAGAAACTACTGTCAAGCTGTACTATTATCAGTAATGTCGAGTATCGAGTCTCATTCCCACCTCTTCTTGTACTGTTCTGTTGCTTGTAGCTTGTGGACTTTATATGCCATGTTTGATGAGGTGTGTCCTCAGTCTGTACTCTGTAGAGGATCAAGTATGATGTGTTTCATAGCTGTTTATTTATCTAACTGGGATTATTGAACGAATGAAATTCCATAATATTTTGAGAGCAGTACCTTCCCTTGCAGTTGTTGAGGGAGTGGGTTTCTTTTTCTTGCCTCTCTGTGGGCGTAACTATGTATGTGTATTTGGTGGGTAGTTTTTTTTTTGTTTTGTTGGCCCCGGGGGGGGGGGGGGGGGGGGGGGGGTTATGCATTAGTGGTCTTTGTATTTCAGACTTGTATAAGGATTTGAAACCTGCATTTTGTTCCACTTAGGATCAGCTTCCTGTCCCACCAAATTTTGTATCTTCTATGAATAAGATCTTCCTTTTTTCTGACAAAAAGTGGAAAAAAATCAAATACACTTGTTCCTAAAGGTAGATAATGCATTGCCTCAAATTTTAGGTGAGTTGTGATTGAGAAGGAGAATTTAGGCCTCTGGTGTCTGCATCTGTTTGTGATGTCTGATTCACCTTGCTTCACTGTGCTAGCAGTCCTGATCGCCAATTAAAAATTTAAAACAATGTTTACAGATAACTAGTTAAAAATCCTGTGCAAGGCACATGCTTGATTTGTTCCAGAACTTTATTCAGGATATATAGATATTCAATAGACTTTTAGTTTTTGAAATTCTGTTAGGGTTTAATTACTTTTGTAACTCAAGACTTCTAAGTTCATAACTCAGTTATAGTTATTTACTTTTTAAAATAGTTATCTAGATTTTGGAATCCTTTAACGTAAGCTCTTTGCTTGGTATTTACTCCTTTTATAATTTCATTTAGAAGCTTCATAATCTTCAAGTAGTGGCATGATTCATTACAAAACAAATATTTTGATGTCTAGCAAATCATGCAAAAAGATCATGATGATTGCTTTCATCTAACATATCATGCTTTATTTTGATTGATTAATTAGTGATAGTAGAATACAGAGCAATACTTTTTACACTGCAGACCAAAGCAATAAATCAGCAAGGCTCAACATCGTTTACCCGAAAATGCTACTTGAAAGGAAGATTTGAAAAATATAAAATCTACCAATGCAGTTTAAAAATTTCCGCAAATTTACATTAGCCAAATGACAGCATCATAAGATCCACTTTTTCATTGGCATATATATCTCACAAGAAAAGGAGTTAGCTATTCACAATCAAAATGCTCGAGCAAAACGCTGAACAAATTATACTATAAACTAAAATGAAAGGTGCCACATTTATTTTTTAAAAAATATTCAATTCAATTTTACACGTCATCTTACAATAATCACGATAAACAAAACAACTCACCTAAAGAAACAACTATCCAGTAATCAGGCGATCACAATTTGGCAAATCATCATGCCAATTAAAATATAACCTAGAATTAATCACATCACATGGAATAGGGATAACCATCTCCAATGTTGCACCTTCTTCCATGAAACCAGGTTTGGCTCTCAGCCTACCACTTGGTACCGATGACTTTACGTCTTACTGATAGACTTCACGGCAAGCTTGCGTGAGGTGGTCGTCGCTTGGATCGTTCTAGCCGCGGTTATGTATGGAACATCAATGACACCTCAACCCTTCACATATATAGAAGTGAAAATCTTGGTACAATCAACGATTGATATAGTAGAAGACTCCACAAACACCTATGAATTGATGCTTGGTAAGTCAAGAATGAACGCCATAGATGACTCTGAAAAGTTCAATAGTTTGTAAAGAACCAACGAGAAAACACTCTCAATTTCATTAATATGAAACTTATATTTATAAACCCTTTGGATTGATCCTCTATTTATACTATTACAAAGAAGGATCTAGAATCCCTTAATACTTAATCCCTAGTAACAATCCTAACCCTAATTGAAAAAGTAAAATAATTAAAATTCCTAATTACAATTGAAAAATTAATTACATGGAAATTAGAAATAATTAAGGAAATAAAATCTAATACATTAGAATCCTAATTATATTAGTAAACATCCTTGCTGCCATTATGTTTTAATTGCCGTGAACATGCTTCAATTACTTTGCCGCAAATCAGATTACTTCTAGAATTGTCAATGCTGAACTTTGCTTGATTTTCCAACGGAGAATAGGACTTAAATTCCAGCGTGCATTAGAGTTGTAACCTGCAGTAAATAGAATGTAATTCCAAGCTGAATTGAATTCTTAGACTGCTGCAAACTTACTTGGAATTCCTACCGAATCGTGGACTTGTAGCGCACAATGTAGCCTTGAATTGGCCTTGCCCCTTTTGGGCTTGCTAAGCTGCTGAAATTTTATTAGGCTACCCAATTTGTAATGCTAGACTCTAATCTTTGTTGGGCTGGTTTAAAACTTGAATTCCCATTGGCTATTTTAATTTGTGCTCCTTTATTGATCCACCTTGAATTAGTTTTAGCCCAAGTAATTTTGGAAATCTTAAACCTTAGCCTCGTTTGATGCAGACATGATCAGGATTGTGTTATTTCTCTTATCTTAAAAAGGTTTTGTACTCAAATTAACACCTACATCAAAACGAGTTAAGTCGGTAACAATCAACATAACACAATCATAACTCTTGCCTGGCAAATTTAACTAAAGGCATAATCAATAACATGCGGAAGAACTTGAAAAGTTCCATCACCTCCTGGATCAAAAATCAATATGTGGAACTCTTCATTTGAATCATTTCGCATTAATAACCACAACAACCGAATTCCTGGGTCAAAAATTAACCTACAGAACTCTCGTCCTTTACTATATGCATCCACTCGTGAATTCCTAGATCAAAGACAAGACAAAACCGTATAACTTGTGAATCTGGTGCAATTACTATAAAATCAAGAAATACAAGTTTACATGTATAATCCCCTGGATCAAAATTCATAATACTTCCCTTTTAAGAATTCTATGCATTGTCCCGTTTGAATTGCATGTTGATCTATTTGACCCTCAGTGTGGAATATTGTCCTTACCTGTACCTGCTTAACAAATTTAATCTTTTCCTTTCCTTCGAAGTTAGTACATTCAAAATTAAGCAATGACATTACATCCGATGGAATGAAAATATTACAACTATTATCAAAGGATGATAACTTAACTGCAGAATGAACATTATGAAAACGAAAATATTGACAAAGACAACTAGAATGAACAATATGATCATAAACAAACTCAATGAATATCAAATACCCTCCCCAGTTTATGATAAAAATGAGGCTGTCATCAAAATAGCTAACAACAAATTTACCAATGGAAGCATGCAAAACATAGTTCAGTAAACGCATGAAAATATTCGGGATATTAGTTAATCTAATTGATATAACTAGCCACTTATATAAACCATGTGTTAATGCAATTTTCCACTCATCCTCTATTCTAATTTTATGATAAACACTTTTCAAAATCAATCTTTGAAAACACATAAGTACTTTGCAGATCATTTAACATATTTTCTAAGCAAATGATAGAATAATGATACATTACAGTGATTTTATTGACCACTTGGAAATCAACGCACATTCTTCTATTCTCGTCCTTCTTAGCAACTGCACACGAATGCATATTTTCTTCCTCGAACCCTTTCTCTATCAACTCACCAACCTTCTTCGTCGTTTCTGCAAGAATGCTATAGGCTGGTTGTTTTGCAAGAACATCATCAATTCTCTGCATAAGAGACAAAACAGAACTCAATAAAGAAGAGTTAATTTGATAAGTATTTAAAAACGCTCTTTCCACTTCACTCTATTTTGCATAGACACTGATTTTTCTCTCTTCTTTTTGCTCAAATTTTCTCTCAACTGTTTCATTCTCTCTTTTATTTTCATCTTCATTTTTCTCAATCTCTATTTTCTTTTCTCTCTGATTTTCATCTGTTTTTTTTTTTCACATTCATCCTCTCGAGCACTCTTTTGTTCACTTTGTTTTTTGTAAGTGCACGAGATCAACTTGAACCTGTTCGGGTGTCATTAGATTTAAAGTGACTCTCCTTTGATTATGCACCGATGAATACCAATTCGTAGAGCTATCATGCTTAACACGTTTGTCGCATCGTCATGGTCGCCCAAGTAACAAATGACAAGTATTTGTTGGAACCACATCGCATATCACCTCATCTACATATCTCCCAATGCTGAAAGAAATTAGCACCTGTCTACTCACCAGCTCTTCAATATCATCGACTTCTTGCAACTTATACGGTTGAGGATGTGCAGTTGTTTGCAAACCTAGTTTCTCCACCATTGTAGTGCTAGCAAGGTTAGTACAACTATCACCATCAATATTCACACTGCATGCATTCTCTTGTACTAGAAACCTAGTATAAAAGATGTAAAAGGTGCTCTTTGACTGTACTTTGTCCTCCTCTTTAACTTGCGCACTCGAATCTTTCATTCTCACCCATGGCTCCTCTTGAAAAGCAAGATTTGGTCTAACTCTATCCTCCCTCGGTTGAGCTCTGTCCCTTTGCTTCATACGTGCTTCGACCCTGTCTAGCCACGAATGAACCTCTTCCATAACATCATCCCTTGCCTCCCTAGGCTAAACACCCTATGTCCATTATAAAATTTATTTCGATGCCGCTCATAACTCCTCCTTCCATGCTTTACTCGGTGGCTGCACCAGGTTTGAATACGTTTTCCACGTATCCTCTCTGTAGGTACTTTTACTCTTGTAGCCAAACATGCCTGCTGCAAAACAAGGGTCAGAAAATAAAATTTCTCACACACTCCCTTGCGTGTTTCGCTCAAACAATGAATGACTCAATTACTTGTGTTTTACCCAATTTTGGCTTTTCCCCCCTATTGTGCTCACCACTCTTGCCTTTTTTTGCTCAATGTATTTCCTTATAGGTTCTGTTTGAACTAATTAAACACTAATCAAAGTATCTATTGCAATTCAACAAGACTTATCAAGACAATCTGAATTTATAAAGCAAGTAAGCAAGCTGAAGTTACGAGTTTAAACTGTTTATGGCTCACAGAATTGAAGTAATATGATCAAGGATTGGACAACTAGGAATTTGAAATTTGAACAAGCTGCAACTGATGGGATTTGCGAACTGATTGGAACAAGCTACTGGATATTGGTTTGGACAGCTTAAGGAGCTTTCTGAATTTTAATGTAAACTGCAGGTTATGCACGGATGTGAACAGATTGTAGCAAATTTTTTTCCTGTTGCAGAAACTGGAACTTGAAACAAGCAAACTGCTGCTTTGGATTTGGAACTTAACAAACTGCAGGATTGAAATTTTGAAACTCACGGTTGGGAAACAAGCTGCTGCAGATTTGTTGTACACGAACTGGAATTGCAGATTTTTAAGAATTAAACTGCTGCAGAAGTTTGATGTTTGATAGACTTCGGGATAGGCTGCTTGCTGCTCGGGTTTAGGGGTTGTAACAAGCTGCAGAAAACAAGCTGCAGCAATCTGACGGATTTGCTGATTTGAATAGGCAGATTTCTGGACAGCTTATTGGCAGATTTTGAGCTCCAGAAATTGCAGAAAACTGCAGCAATAACAAATTGTGTTTGTGCACGGAATTTGGGACAGATTGTAGGCTGTTTTTGGGGCTGTTTGAACTTCAGAATGTGCAGATCTTTTGGACAGGTTTGATGATCAGTTTGTGGGATTGAAACTGCTGCGGAATTTGACGGTTTACTGCAGATTTTAGGCTTAAAGCTGCTGATTGAATTCCTCACAGATTTGGATAGCTTTGAACAAGAGTTTTGGGAATGAATCAATGTAGATTTTTGGTTTTGGATTGAACAAGCAGATGATCAGCTTGTATGTTGCTAAAAATCTGGAATTGCAGACTTTGAACAGCTTCAGAACAGCTTCGGATGAAAGGTTTATAACTGCAGAATTTTGAAACAGTTTGTTGGCTCGGATAGGCTTGGAACTGCTGCAGAATCTGGTTCGGATTTTAGCAATTGTAAACTCTCGGATGTATTGCAGATTTCAGGAATAAATTGGATTAGGCTTTCACGGATTGATCTTGGTTCGCGGATTGAAGCTTGTTGATTTGGACAGGATGGCGCTGCTGGTTGTGCTCGGAACTAACAGATTTGTGGCCTTTTGTCAACTGCAGAAGTTGGACAGCTTGTTAGGCTGGAACAACTGCAAATTGGACAGATTTGCTTCAGGTTTAAAAGATTGGGACTGCTGCGGATGCTTCTTGTAGGCTTCGAGGTTGTGGGTTTGACAATGCTTCAGGTTGGGCTTGATGGAATTTCACGGGCTGATGTTTTTGATGGGCTGTGGAATTGATGGATGATCAACTGCGGAATTGAAGGATTGTTATGGCTGTGGGATTTGATTGAATGATCAGCCGCGGAATTGTTGAAGCTTCACAGATTCTGCAGAAGTTAATGTGAATAAGGTTGCGGCTTTGGTTGTAACGGCTTGTTGCTGTTGCTTTGTTGGATTAAAAAGGCTTCGGATTGGATGAAACTTGTATACCTTTAAATTTCTGGGACAGCTTGTTAAGTTTGCGGAATTTATGGGTATTCACGGATTGGTTGGTTTGTGATGTTTGGGCTTGAGGGTGGTTGATGGCTGTGGATTTGAAACAATAATTGAAGCTGCGAAGTTGGGTTAGAACACGTAGGAACAATCTGATTTTTTTTTCCGTATAATAATAATAATCAAACAAGAAAGTATAGGATAAGTAACCCACTAGAAACTTAACTCTTAATACCAAATGATAGATTTGGTGAACTAGATCTGATGCCAAATGATAGACTCCATGGAATGTTTGCATGAGGTGGTCGTCGCCCGGATAGTTCTAGCCGCGGTTATATATGGAACATCAATGACACTTCAACTTTTCACTTATATAGAAGTGAGAACCTTGGTACAATCAACGATTGATGTAGTAGAAGACGTCACAAACACTTATGGATTGATATTTGATAAGTCAAGAATGAATGCCACAGATTACTCTGATAAGTTCAAATGGTTAGTAAAGAATCAAAGAGAAAACACTCTCACAATTTTATTAATATGAAACTTATATGTGTGAACCCCTTGGATTGATCCTCTATTTATACTATTACAAAGAAGGATCTAGAATCCCTTTATACTTGAACCCTAGTAACAATCCTAACCCTAATTGAAAAAGTAAAATAATTAAAATTCCTAATTACAATTGAAAAATTAATTACATGGAAATTAGAAATAATTAAGGAAATAAAATCTAATACATTAGAATCCTAATTATATTAGTAAACATCCTTGCTGCCATTATGTTTTAATTGCCGTGAACATGCTTCAATTACTTTGCCGCAAATCAGATTACTTCTAGAATTGTCAATGCTGAACTTTGCTTGATTTTCCAACCGAGAATAGGACTTAAATTCCAGCGTGCACTAGAGTTGTAACGTGCTGTAAATAGAATGTAATTCCAAGCTGAATTGAATTCTTAGACTGCTGCAAACTTACTTGGAATTCCTACCAAATCGTGGACTTGTAGCGCACAATGTAGCCTTGAATTGGCCTTGCCCCTTTTGGGCTTGCTAAGCTGCTGAAAATAATTTGTTAGGCTGCCCAATTTGTAATGCTAGACTCTAATCTTTGTTGGGCTGGTTTAAAACTTGAATTCCCATTGGCTATTTTAATTTGAGCTCCTTTATTGATCCACCTTGAATTAGTTTTAGCCCAAGTAATTTTGGAACTCTTAAACCTTAGCATCGTTTGATGCAGACATAATCAGGATTGTGTCACTTACTCTAGTCTCAGCCTTCAAATTGGTCAGTTCTGTTTTCTTACTGCATCATGAAGACGTAACATGCTCAATTGACCTTCTTTCTTTTCTCATGAATTTTCTTCAAATACTACTTCGTAACTGATATAGCTAACACTGCTATTACCAAAAAGAATTTGGAATCTGGATTTCTTGCTTCTTCTCATAGGCTGTACACCCCCACTATTCTAGTCTAGGCGAGCCTACCCAGATAATTTGTAGTAGAGTTGCTTGAAGCTATTATTACTCATTTGTTACTGCTAGAACAATTTAATTTTTTAAAATACTTGATTGTTGCCTAGTTTGATAATATTGATTTTTTTAATAAGTTAGTTTCATAATATTGATAAGTAGAGATATTAATTCATTCTACTATTACTTGATCTAAAAAAATTCACCAAAAAAACTTTTTAAGTTCTGCAATAACCGCAGCAGATAAAGTCACGATGAATAAAATGCATATAATTTGAAGACCCAAATTAAACAGTTCTGCCAAAAAAAAAATCCAAACAGAGCTGAAAATTGAAGGATATATTGGTTTTGCAGAACCAGATCGAAGAAGGTATGATCTCTTATATCGATTGATCAAAGGAGATTTAATTTACTACCGGGCACACTTGATTTAAACATCGCTGTAAAAATCAACTCACCTGAACGCATTCATTCAAGGCATTCAACATATTTGCACAGATTTCTGTATTAGGTTTCTGCAAGCAATGCAATATATTCACATCATTACCCAGATAATGAACCTTGCACAAATTTAGAAAGCAGGAAGTTCATATAGTAACTTTTAGCCGCTATATACATCCAATACCTTATCTAAAGCTTCCTCGGCAGAGCCGGTATTCCCTCAGTTTCATTTTATCTGTCATTGGAGGTCAATGCACATATATTAAGAAACTTAATTAGTACTAATTAAATCTTCTACCAAATGCCCAAAACACCATTTCATTTGTCTATTCATCCAATAGGAAGGAGAGAGAGAATTGTTAAGTCTTTAATTTTTCTTAGGACTCCAATAGGAAAGAGAGAGAGGGTTGATAAGTCTTTAATTCTCTATAGGACTCCAGTAGGAAGGATAGAGAGGATTGTATGGATATACATAATTTTTCTTAAAATCCTAGAACGACAGATATTTAGGAACAAAAAAATAAATCTAAAACGTCAGATATTATGGAACCGAGGGAGTATTATGTAGTTCGACAACTGCTTACTAAAAGACTCGTTTCGACCCCGAGCAAGTCCTCACTAAAGCTAATTTTGTAGAAAACACAAACTTTGACATGGCTAGAAACAGAAATGTAATATTCACCTTAAGAAATAAAAAATCAACACATGGGGAGGGACTTCAATTATATTACCAAAAACTTTTAAGTTTTAAGCACATTAAAAGAGAATCACATTCATATACTACCTGATCTGCAGCTATCAACTACGCAAAATATTAGTGCATTTTATAGCTTAGATACTTAAAAACATAAATTCCCTTCTCGAAAGATTGCTAATCAATATCTTTAATTATAATGATAATGATAATAATAATGATAATGACAATAATAACAACTTATTCTCAAACTTAATTTAAAAGTTTCTACCTACAATTCCAAATTCCAAAAGCTACTGAATTCATTGACCCAAAAAATGAGCTGAAATACATAAAACATCTCAATCCAGAGGATACAAAATTTTACCCTGGCAAACTAAGGCCTCTGTTCTTTGCCAACACAAAATAAACTTAATGAAATTAAAAAGAACAAACATAGACAACCCAAAAAAAAAATCAGCAGTAAATTTGTTGTTAATTAAAGGGTTTGCTCACAAGCTGAACAGGTGTAATAGTGTTTAAATCCGATCCCAGAAAATTTGGATACAGTAAAGGCGGATACATGCCATTTGGGTAAGTTTTATTTGTCCACAAGGTATTCTGGAAAACATGCACCGTAGTTTTGGTATTGTACAAATTATTAGCAAGAGGAAAAATCAAGATCGGAGAGGTTGACTTGCTTTGCTCTGGATTTTGAGAATTATTGAAAGGCTGTTTCTTAGTGTGGGTAGGTGACTGATCCTGGAACTTGGGAGGGAATGCAGTTCCCTTTGTAAAAAGAGAAAGAAGAGTTATATTAAGTATGGGTACAAGTCTTTATACATTTTGGGTTTATTTTATTGTTGGAGTTTAATATTTTGATTTATAATGGCTTTTGGACTTTATATAAGAAATTATAGAAAATAATATGTCAATTAAATTTGGGTCTGTATCATGTATTATGCAGATATGTTGGACTCAGCATAGGAACTTTTGTGGTATTGACTTTATATATTATATACATATCTGGATATCTGATTTTACTCATCTTTTAGTTTGTGCTTCCTTTTTTATGTCCACTATTAGGTTATACGTATTTGATTCCAACCTAAATATATCAAGAAATAAATAAGCTTGTGAGATTTAGGAAAAACCGTAATAAGGGATTGAAAATTGTTCTATACGTTCACAAACCAGCTATTTCAACCCCTAACCAATACTTGAGCTACCGAATCTACCCATCACGATCGAAAAAGAAAGAAAAAGAGAAGAAAAGAAATTCTTGCAATCGTTACCTAGCCAATAAGTTGCGCCGTCTCACCGTAGCCTATCTGTTGCCCCTCATCGGCACCCACTTACAGGGACGATAGGTCCCCTTCTCCTGCCGTTGATCTATCCTCCGCAAATCTCTCCACGGGCTGTTACCTCTGTCTTAAAGGGTGTCCCTTTTTGTCAATGCATACGTGTTTTGTACAGCATAACAGAGGTAGACATAATATATTTGCCAAATTACCATTTTGGATCCTGTACTTATTGTCCTTAGTGATGCAGGATGAGCCCGCAAGGCATGGTCGGACCAATGTAAGAGGCTTTTGAAGCCCATAAAAATAAAAGAAAATTATAGAAATTATTTTAATCAACTTAATTTATTTGTAGTTTTGACATCTTATTAATCCTGTTGCATCCAGTCAATCGAAATCTTAGATTAACCAGAACCATCATAATTCCCACCACCACAAAACCCTTCAACCGTCGCAAGGAGAAAGATTAAATCTCCTTAACCCCAATCCCAGACCGTTCTAGTTGCAACCATGCAGGAAGTCCCTATATATTACCCTCCATCTTCATACCCCATGCCGCTGCCACGAAAGGCAACCCCGATCTGCCACCTAACCCATCCCTTGACAGAAAGGAGAGAAAAAAAAAAGAGAAATGAAGAAGAGGGAGAAGCCTCCATGTTGTCGCCCTCTCAGCACCATTACCACCGTTGTGCCTTCCCACTACCACCACCATTGCTGTCTTTGCCTCTTATGCAGCCGCCAACAGATTTCACTCCCGCTCAACCTCTATCGAGCCTTGTGCGTCTATTTGTGTGAAGAGCAGAGGTAATTATTACCTATGTTCAATTAATTACTTAATATCCCTGCCCACATTTACCATCTAGTCACATGTAGTTATCCCATTATTGAGATCAGATCCCTATAGTTTATTAGTTTGTCAAAGTCATTTACTTAATGTATTTTAGTTTCAGCCCATTTGTTTATTTTCTAGTCAATTAGGTCCTTGTAAGTTTAAGAAAAAGAAAAGAAGTCAACAGAAAAAGGGTTCAAGAATGAAAAGGTCAGAGAAAAGAAGTTTGAAAAAAAAAATATATTGTTATTTGCAGGAATCAAGATAAATACTAGTGAACTCGACGCAAAACTTTATGCTTATATCAAGGTTCTAAAAGGCGCTAGGCGGGAGGCGGGCGGCCGGGGGGGGGGCTAGCGCCTAAGGGGCCTAGGCGGGATTTTTTATTTTATGCCAATTTTAATATTTTATCTTACATTTATCCTAACAAAATAATAATATAAAGGAAAACAATCTATAATAAGGATAATAAAGGCATTTGCTTAAAGTTCAAACACATATCCATGTTGCTAATGTCAAAGTTCAAACAAAAACACGCAATTGTTTAAAGTTCAAACACAAGCAAATAATAAAAAATACAAACTAATAGTCTTCATCTCCATATACCTCTATATCTCTCTATAACTCTTTTTTTTCTATATTCTTCCAAGATAATGTCCCCATCGGGCTCACACTCGTACTCCTCATTTCCCTCTTCCGTATCATTTTCAGACAAAAAAAAAAAAAATCATGGAGTTTTCTTATTCTAATATTTCTATTATTTCTCCGGCTCTAGCACGCTATCCGTTTCGGATGCTTCACCAATCGTTTCCCAAGTAAGGCCCGAACAACCTTCAACTTCTTCATCTATTCTTATGACGTCATTTTGTAGCTTAGTTATTAAAAATTAAAAAAAATAATTGCAACCCTAAATTTTTCGCTTATGCCTCGCCTAATTTCTCTGTCTTGCCCGCCTAGTCCCGTATAATTCTCTGGAGGGATTTTTTTTTCTCCTTGGACATAGGCTAGGCGCTAGGCGGCCTAGGCGTGGCGGTAGGGGAGGGCCTAGTGCCTAGGCGGGGATTAATCGGACCTAGGCGGGGATTTTTAGAACAGTGGCTTATATGCTACAACAAGATGAAGATTCCTTTGAAGCATTGACAACAAATGCAACAAATGTTCAAGAGTGTCCATTACAACATTTGCAACAAAAATTGATATCCTTGTGTTGGAGCACACAGTCAAGAGAAAAGTTTCTCACGAGGATTTTGAGGCGACAACCTCTTGGTCCTAATTACATGGTGCTCCTGCAACATGAACCTAATCCACGGATAAATCTACACTTTAGACACTGATGAATGTAATTGATAGAGAAGAAAAATTAGATGTTGATGACTTCAATGATCATGACTTTGAGGCATTCTTTGATTGGATTCATAATTTGGAAAATTTCTTTCGTTTAATGAGAGAAAATTTCTTTGCTAAAATGAAATTAAAGGGGCCAACTCGAATTTGGTCACATCAATATCAGTGAAATCCATATACAGCTTGGAGAAGATGAGAAGATATCTAAACTGCAAGGACACAACATCCTATGCCTTCATATTATAAATCGTTAGCATATCTATAGTTATTGAGTTGGTGCAATGGAGTAAATTGTAGCAGTATACACTTCCTTATTTTATAGTTTGGCTATATGGTTTGAGTTTTCTTGGGTAAAAGAAGTTCCAATATCCATGTATACTTGGGGATGAGATTGAAGGTGGTGTAGCCTTGGACGAACTCGTGCTTATGGATGATGTTATTCAAGCTGAGGATAATTTGAAAAGGACAACTTTTGTTAGACCTACAATGCCGACCCTAACTAGGAGTGTACCTACTAATTGAGAAGTCTATTAAATGTAGGTCGGTTGAGAAGTCGTCATCAAGCCCTCCATTTATTGACATACCTAATTGCTTTGCGGTTTATTCTCACTAGTAATAATCCTCCATCTGGTTGTTACAATTGTCATGGTTTTGGACGTATATCCTTTGATTGTTTGTCCATACGAATGAGTGTTACCTCTTTCCCCAAGTAGGTTGCTATATTTGAAAAGGAGCTTAGAAATACATATTTAAACGAGGAAGTTTGTAAGCTTGCAGATGATGAATGTGAACACGATTTGGTTGTTGATGTTCATTAGAAAGGATTCCAAGGTGTTCTTTGACATTTCCTCGTTGGCCTCAAACAAAAGGATAATCTTGCAATGAGTACAATCATGAGAATTTTTCAAACAACGTTAAGTATGTAGGACAGTTGTGCTCTTCTGTGATTGATATTGGAAGCTGCACTGATATTATTTCTAAGAAAGTTGTTACGAAACTTTGGTTAAAACCATATGATATTGCATGTATTATTAATATCAAGTTGTAGGTTATTTAGAGGTGTTTGATTACATTTTATTTAAGTTAACAAGCTTAGTGATATTATTATGTGTGATATTTTGCCCCTTAAGGTTTTGCCACGTCATTGTATTTCGGGTATAAATTATCTTAACTAAATCATGATTAGTGATAATTAACCCTAGATTTTTCAGTGCCATAGCAAATAGTCCTTGTCAGAAAACATCTCTAGGCAGGCCCCACCGAAAGGCCACCAAAGCATCGACATTGCCACAACAACTCCAACCTCCAAGCAACTGATAGGCAACATGAGGCATCAAGTGAGTGTCCAGGCTTCAAGGGAGACCTTTTCGTTATATAAGGTTGACCTTATGAGGTCGAACTTAGAAGATTGGTCCTCTAGCTGTGCCTGATTGATCCGATATGTAGAAATACTGTTAAAGACAACTCTTTTCAAGCATACAGATTGCCTCCCTAACTTTTGGTAGAAGTTTAAAGAGGTCGTCTGGAAGTGGGATTTGGTGAGGGTTTTGGATTGGCGGATGGAGACGTATGGCAAAACAGACTCCGAAAAGGCAATTTTCACACTTAGAATTGATGTTGTGCTCACAGTTTATAAGTGAAAGATAGGTCATGTGCACGACATAGGGGGACACCCCCATGTTGCCTATAAATACCCCCTTCTCATTTAGAGGAGGTTGGAAGTTTTGGAGAACTTTGAGAACTTAGGAGCCTCTTTCTAGAACTCACTCTCTCTGTAGAATTACAAACATCGAATATACTATCATCAAGAGGCTACACCCTTGTTGGCTTGGTTGGCGAAGTTCCATTCTTTGTCCCCACAAGCTCAAGAAGTCTCAACAAGGACTTCGCCCTTGCGGAGCCAAGTCTCCAATCACATCCAAACCCACAAGCATATCTTGTCACGGCCCTAACACAAGGGTTCTGTTATTGTTGCCTTGAGAAGTTTGCCTACGATCTTTCCCCTCTTCCAAGTCCTCGTCAATCTCACAAGTTTTGTGGAATTTTTGACTCAACCCCAATCAACAATGAACCCAACCGCAACGGGAAGTGTAATATTGTGGGAACACTTGTATTGTACTCAACACTCGTAAAGTTATCAAGAGATCAGTGGTTAATGAAGGCATCATTACTTTACATTTCCCGACCCTACAATCATCTTAGTGTGTAGATGGATATGGAATTGTAATGCACAACATGATGTTCGTGCTTATCAAAGGAAACACATGATACAATCTTGCTTGTGCTATTAACATGCTAAATCAAAAGCTCGCAAGGATTTCTATGGTGATCTAGTGTGTTTCCCTTGTTTTGATGTTTTTAACTTGATAGAGTTCATTTTAGCTGTGGGGAACTAATTCAGGATGAGCTCGCGAGATGTGTTGGACTAATATAATAGGCATTTGAAGCCCATGAAAATAAAAGAAGATTCTAGATTTTTTAATTAATTTATTTTATTTGTAATTTTGATAGTTATCTTAGTAGATTCAAATTTAGGTTAGAAAAGTTGTTTTGGCATAACATGGTTGTACTCTGTTTTTTTATTCAAATTGAATTATTATTTAAATGTTTGAGGTTTTGTGGGAATTGTTGAGAGATTTATCCTTGTCCCTAAACCCCTGGTCCCACTTAGTCATTGGTCCTTTGGTTCAGTAGCCTTCCAAAATACTTTCTGACTTTTATTATTTAATATTCCCTTCGTCTCATAATTATTGAAACACATTCCTTTTTAGAAGTCGCACAAAATTTACAACATTCATTTTTAGGTAATTTTGTGAAGTTAAATGACTACGTTACCCATAGTCGTGTCATGTTTTATTATTCCGATATAAGGTGTGTCCCTCCACTAACGAAATGTTTGTGATTCATATTCTTAGAGTAGTCTCAACCACACATTTTAGAAGGGTCAATTGCGAAATCAAATTAATATTTATGGGACAGAGGGAGTATATATTTAGCCTTGTTTATTTTATTTTTGTCAGTTAGCTTCCTAGGGAAAAAATGTGTCAAAAGTGAAAAAACAAAAAAAAGTTCAAAACTTATTTGAAGGAATCATGGTAATGCCGGATAAGTCAATGCAAGACTTGATTATGTTATGCAAGAACAAAGTGAAGAAAATTACAGGAATGAATGATTCCATTGCCGCACTTGCTGCAATGCTGCCGATATCATAAAAGTCATTATGGATTGGACAGATAAGGTAAAAGAAGTTGCTCATGAGAATCCTGATGATCCATCCTAATCCTAATTATATGATGCCCCTACAGCCCCTACAGCATGGTCCTATTCCTAGGATAAATCCATATTTTATGATCCTAGATTTCCAGTTGATAGATAAGCAAGATCAGATGTTGAAGATTTTCATAGTGAGCTTAACCTAAGATATCTTTATATTGGATTGGATAAACAGCTTGGGAAACTTTCTTTGAATTGCGTTACCTTATGAAAGATGAGTTCACATTGTTGAAGCAAAGTTAAAGGGGATAACTCAGATTTGGTGGACCTAACATCAATGGAATCCAAATATTGTTGTAACTGCAAAAAGTTGGGAGGATATTAAAGCTGCTATGACATGACATTTTGTTGGACTTTCAGTAAGGAGCATATCTACAGTTTACTGAATTGGCGCAAGGGAGTAAGTTTGTAATGGTATATTGTTCTATACTTTGTCTACATGGTCCGAAATTCCTTTGGTTGAAGTTTTAATCTCTCTGTATCGTGGAAGGTTGAAACCTGAGATTGCGGGTGGTGTAGCCTCTACTTATTGACTACGGACGATGCCATTCAAGTGGCCGCTCAAATAGAGGACAACTTGAATAGGAAAACCTTTGTTAGACCTCCTATGCTAGCCCCAATTAGGAGTAAGGTTACTTTTGTGGAGTTTAATGGAAGCAGTACGGTTGTGAAGTGATCAACAAGCTCTCCAATTGTTACCTGGCCTAATCGCTCTGTAGTTTCTTCTCAAGTTAATAGCATTCCTCTGTTTGTGTGTTACAATTGTCATGGTTTTGGGCATATGTCCTTTGATTATGTGTCTCGAGGATGAATATTACCTTCTCCCGCCAAGTAGGTGGCTATAGTTGAAAAGAGCTTGGTGATGGGAGGAAAATTGTAATCTGCAAATGATTTTTTCCTCAAGTATGATAAGCAGGATATGGAAGCTGAAACTAGTCTAGAAGGAGTTCTAGGATTTCTTTCGGCCATTGTTGCTTGCAAATGAAAAAGGACAATCCGTCAGTACATAGTGGGAAAATATTTCAGACAATGGTCAAACGTGCATGACAAGTGTTGTCTCTCATAATTGATATCGAAGGGCTCGAGAAACATGACTCCAATAAAAAGAAGATTCTAGATTTATATTATTATTATTTATCTAATTTTATTTATAATTTTAACTGTTACCCAAATAGATTAGGAAAGTTGAAAAGAGTTGGAAAGAATTTGTTTTGGAACACAGTGCTTTATTGTACAATTGCTTGAGATTGGGTTGAGACTATTGTTTGTGTGGTTTATTCATTGTACCAAAAACCCGGTTTCCTTCGAGGACTTTTAAGCATCTTATTTTCTACTTGGTCTCGCAGCTTAAGAAAGTATTTTTTAGAAACAGTATTAGTGAATCCTGTTTTACTTTCTTATATGATATTGGTAATAAATATGAAGAAAACTTTCCTACTAGGAAAAATACTTTCAAAGGACTCGCTAACTATTTAGGTATGAGGGAGATTTTTGAATCTACTTTTCTATGGCATAAAGTGGTAAACTAGGAAGTTGGCCCCATCGACTGGCTGGGTTTCTATGTCTTTCTTCTATTACCCACTTGAGTTTCTTAAAGTTTGCCTGTTAAGGTTGCTTGTTATTTTTGTTCTTTGGTTCGTTGTAGAGGTGTAATAGGAATTCTATCTTGCTTATGGGAGAATGCTTCATCGAGAAATTTAGTTTGTTCAGTTGGGGTATCTTGCTTATTTTATTTAAGAGGAATGCCATACTATGATTGCTTTTTTTGTTTATTGTAAAGGAAATGTTACATCTTGGAACTTCAATTTTTTCCACATAATTTGAATGACTAAGAGGTTTAGGATATGTCTACCCTCGTTATCTTGCTTGATTCATACTTTTTTCTACGAAACCCTCTTGAACTCTTGATTTAATGACTCAGGTCAACTCTGAGTTCAAATCAAATCAAATCAAATCAAATTGTACCAATACCAATCCACTACTCAAATAATATCTTATTGGGTAATCTTAGCCTATCACAGACAATGACCGAAGGTATTATTTATAGTAGCTTGGGACTTCATATACATATCAAATTATCTGACATGTTCCGATATAGGAGTGGGGGTGTTACACTTGATTTATCTGATAGTTTATCTTGAATGTCTTTCTTCCCTTATATTATTGAAACTAATCCTTTGAGTGATTTCCTTGGGCTTTTCAAATTTGGAAGGTGAGAGCACCTTTTAGTGTTGGGGCTTTTCTCTAGGCTTTGGTCATTGATTGATAGGCTCAACACTAATGATTTTCCCTAGAGACATAGGCCTTCCAAAGCATTATCCTCTATGCATGGGTGATGTTTATTTAGGTAGCAATTTCATTGTCATATAGTGTGGCAGCTGTAATGCTTGTTGTTAGGGGTCTTGAGGGAGTATTTGGTTTCCCTTTGAGGTCTCTAGAGGAGTTGCTTCTTACTAGGTTCTGTGGCTTTGGAAGGAAGAAGGATGGCATGGTGCTTTGTTGGCAGAGCTATAAATATCCGTCTAGGTCCGCTTAATCCCCGCAAAGGTGCTAGGTGAGTAAAAGCCTAGATTTTGATGGGCGACTAGGCCCCCAACTAGGTTTAATCAAACCTCTATTGCATTGATTTAATAAAGGATTTAAAGTTTTATAATTCTTGAAATGATTTTGTTAAACCTTAAAAAATTGTTTTTTTGGGTAATTTTTCTTGTAATTTTTTTAAAAAAAAGCATCTACTACATGCTATACAAATGCTTTGTATAATATAACAAGTATACACAAAATAGAAAAATAAATAAAAGTGACCACCAAGGAAAATGCCTAGTCCACCTAGGAACACGCTTAGGTGGCGTAGGCACGTCCTCCGCCTCCTAGATTCGCCTAGCAATTTTTAGAACACTGTTCGTCGGTATCATTGTTTTCCTATTCTTTGGGGTCTACATAATGAATACACAATTTACAATCTGTATATTGTTCGGTGACAAATTGATGTATTACCTATCAAATTCTATCAGTATATGATTGTGTTAAATCGTTGTCCGCTTAGCTGAAGTTTTATGTAGCTCATTTCAGGCTCAGGGTCTGTTGCTCCAGTTGTACTTACAGTGGTAGCCGCCTTTCCTTTTGTATGTCTAAATTAATATACGGTTCCATTTTAAGTTTTTACTAATTACATGAAAATAGGAGAGATTATTTTTAAACTCTACCGCATTTGTGATGAATCAGGTTCTTTTCATTGTGGTGTTGTCTCACTGCTTTCGTCTATGGGGTGTGTTGGGCCATGCCGCGTCCCTTGTATCAGATGTTTGAGAAAATGGTATGACTAGGAGTGTGGAAAGAGGGTTTGGAAGGTAGCTTCTGTCTTAGACAGACCAATTTGTTGCAAGAGAAGACAATTCAAGGCTTAGAATAGATTTGTTGTGGATTTTATGGGATTGTCTTGAGGTCTTCGCACTCTTTGATTTATTGCGGTGATGTGTATTTGCTTATAAATTTTTGTTATTCCGTTTATCCTTTTTCTTGGCGGACTTGATGCAAATGCAATAATCTTTTTTCCCAGGAGATTAACATTATATATTATAGTTTCCATTTCTTGGCTCTTTTCTTGGGAACAAGATCAATCTTTTATCATATATACGGATACGTGTATGTATATATATACATACATGTATTATAATTGATGAAAGTGTTTATTTAAAAATTTAAATTTCTTAATTTTGTGCGAAATGGTGTTCTTTGATACTGATCGTGAACTTGGTACGTGGCAAAAGGGGCGAACACCTGCTTGTGAACACGAAAAACCTGCTTGTTGGAAGTATCCTAACATAGGGGAAATAACAGGCAAACCTGCTTGTGAACACACTGGATACACAGAACCTCAAAAAATAACCACTAGGTTCCTATGGAGAACTATCCCAAAATATCCACAAAGTGCAGCATATAACCCGGGTATACCTCATCGAGTCAAAAGAAAAGCAAACGTAAGAAGAGAGAACTAATGGGAGATTGGCCTCGTTCTCCGCTTCCATTAACAGATATTTCCTTCCTTCCATAATGTCCACCTAAGTTATGCCAAGTTTTTATCATCCCACTAACACCCAAGAAATCCAACAGAAAAAGAATACAACTGTCCAAAGACCCAAGCCGCCTTATAGTCAAAAAGCAAAATGATCAACCATCTTCCTGCTCATTCAGACATCACATACCTACTCGCAAGCCTGTGCCTTCTCTTCAAATTGTTCAGAGTAAGAATCGCTCCACAGTCTGTCTTCCCTAAGAAGAAAGCAACTTGAAAGTTCTGCATGAAAATCAGTTTGTTAGTGGTCTTGGAGTCAAATTTTCTGAAATGTAACATGTCTAGGCTCGATCTTAAAGTTAATTTGTTGGGTGAGGAGAATGAAGTGTTTATTCAGTAGTGCTAGGGCCACAATTTGCTTGATTTTATTTGGTAATTTTTTTTTGCTAAAGATTTTATTTGGTACTTTGTGCTTCTCATTCCTCTTGCCCTTTTTCCGTTTCATTTTACTGTAGCTGTTATGCGATCAGATGGTTTTGAGTACCTTAAAGAAAACTATCCATCACTGCAATCTGAACTCTTGAAGACGGTGGCAGGCTGTGAGGAGGACTGTAGTAGTGGTGGTGGCAAGTCTCGGAGCGTTTGGGCTCAACTTTCAGATGGTGGCGATACAAATGGTAGGAGGGTAAGACAGGACCTGATTGATGATATAGGAAACTGATGATTGTTGTTGTTGTATAATGAAACATTGATTGTGTCTTGGAAAAGAACATGCGAGGTCGAGAGAAATGTAAACATACTAACGGAGGGAAGTTTTAACATAGATTTCTCACTATGTTTTTATGAATGATTTGTAATTCCAGCAATTAATGATGCTGATCATAGGTTTCTATTGTGAGCTCATCTTGAACTTGTGTTTGGTATTGGGGCTACCACACCAGAACTTTGGAGTACTAATTCTTTCCTTTCTAGCAATTTCTTTACTTTGTAAAGTCTGATACAGCAGAATATGGTTTGTTGATTCTATTTTAGAAAATGCTACTGATATTTAGGTTTAACTTGAGAATGCCCTGTTATTTTATGAACATTCACGTATATAGCTCGTTTATGTTTGTTGATGAAGTTACTATCCTTTTATCACATTAATTTGCACGGATGTTATGGTAATGAAGTTGGTATCCTTTTATCACATCAAATTTAGATATTTTATAATATCCAATATTGTATTAGTTAAATTAAGTAAATTTATATCAATTTTTAGTTTAAAAGTGACACAAATTGACTTTTAAAATTTTGATAATGATCTTATATTTTAAAATGGAATATTATCTCCATTTTAAATTATAAAATAATTATCTACCTTTTAAAAATTAATTTTAAATATTTTCAAACTAAAAATTGACGTGAATTTATTTAATTTATGTCAGTATAATTATGAATATCATAAATTATATTAAAAATAGTATTAGTTATAATTATTATTTTCAAAATTAAAATGAATTAATTTAATTTTAAATTTAAAAATATTTTAAATTAAATTTTAAAAAATCTAGTACTTTTATAATTGGAGCAGAGTACGTAATTTTATTTTTCTTTACCTTCGTCTAGCTTTTCCTCCATTTCTTCTTTTACCTTCATCCAGCTTTTCCTCCATTTCTGGCAAATCTAAATGTCGCTTCCTGCTTTCCAACTTCTTGCCGGCATGACCTACTAGACTAGGCTTAATTACTCGTACACTTCCTTTCAAAATTTTAGATATTTCATTTTTTTTTAAGTTCACAAGCCCACCAAATTCGGCTTCAAATCTTCTGTAA
This sequence comes from Hedera helix, assembly GCA_947179155.2. Classification (NCBI taxonomy): domain Eukaryota; kingdom Viridiplantae; phylum Streptophyta; class Magnoliopsida; order Apiales; family Araliaceae; genus Hedera; species Hedera helix. The sequence continues at coordinate 11,118,814 of OX359282.1, read as the reverse complement.
CAATTTTTTTTTGTATATCTGTTATGAAGCTTATAGCATTAGTTTTTAGAGTCTTTAGCGACAATTTGTCCAGTCGCCATAGAGTAGGACTATGGCGACGGGACAAACCGTTGCTATAGACCCTAAACATGTTGCTATAGACTTTATAATAGATATGCATAAAATTTTTGTTATAGAAGATTTGGTCTCGCCAAACTCGACAAGTAACTTAATATAGTGTGAATATATTAAATTAGAATTTTGAAAATATAATTATTAAATAATTAGATTTTTATTAGAGTAATTGATTAAATTATATACTATTTTATTAATTTTTATTTTTTTCCCAGTTGATTATTAAGGTATGGGCAAAAAATCAAATATTAGTGCAATGTTAATGTTGAAAAATTATTTTAGCCAATAAATACTTCAGTAATTAAAATTATTTATTAATAACAAAGCAACTGTGTTCGATGCGTTAAACTCAAGAATTTCTTGGAATACATGGACAATTAGTACAATGAGAAAAAGTACACTAATATAATTTCAATAACACGAGATTGAAAATTGTCTTTAACTATTATAATTTTAGTAACACGGGACTGAGAATTGTTTACAAAGATTAAATTTAAACTATTTTCTACCTTCTAAATCTCCTAATTATACTCCTAAGATAAAAATTCTGAAATGAGTTGTTCTGTTGATTAGTTGATGATGAGTTCGTATCCTTATTCTGACTCTGATATGGCCCCTTTATTGTGACGACCCCAAATTCGGGTTCCATAACCTCGGGTTTGGTTCTTACGATTCAATACTTAATATCAAAATCTTCATTTAAACATCGCGGAATAATACATAAAGATTCCTTATAAAAAGGCTATAATCCCAAGGTCTACTAACCTTAAAATAACAATACATATCTTAAGGGATTACAAAAGATTTACAAAAGTAATTACATATTAAATAGTTCATTTAGCATGCATTAAGCTAATCTAAGCTTTGACTTTTTCCTTGCCTTTGTCCGGTTTAGAGCATTCGGGCTTAGCTGAAATATAAATCATGATATAGCAAGGGTGAGCAACTAGCTTGCTCAATAAGTTTAAGAATAGATAATACAAGATATATCATGATTGAATGAGAAATAACATCAAATGTTTCAATAATAGATAACAATTGTGAAAGAACAAGAATCAATTTTTTAATATAAAAGAAATTATTGAATCTTTATTGCTGAGTGGTCAATAAGGACCATGAACTACTACTAAAGGTAAAATAGATATAGATCTTCCACCTTAGTAGTTTGATACTCGAGGGGATCAGCCTCTTGTACCTTATGTGCAAATTAACAATTATTTTTCTTCATATATATATTTTTCACATATTAAATAGATTAGTGCAATTAACAATTATTTTTCTTTTTATATATATTTTTCCTGAAATAGTAAGTGGTTAAATTGGCAAAGTTAAAAGTTAAGGATGTTATGTGCAAATTTTATTATGTCGAACAATATTCGTTTTGTTGGGGAATATTCGGGTCGTATGACGGCGCCGAAATAACTTATCATTGGTGGACCCCACAATGAAATATTTATCGGATATAGAAAACGACAGAAGTAAACTTTTTTAAATAAAAATAGTTAACGGTGTTATCACTTTTAACTGTTAAAATACTGGTGATAAAAGAATAGTAACATACGGTAATTAATTGTATTTTATTGTAGCATACGATAATCCATGGTATTTTATTGTAGCATACGGTATTCTACAGTAGTACACGTTATTGCACAGTGTCTCATATTATTGATCTGATAACGTGGACATTGCACAGTATTCATCAATAATTGTTGTTACACAGTATTTTGCATTATTGATTTAATAATTGTCATTACACTGTACTTTATATCATTGAACCAATAATTGTTATTGCACTGTATGTTAAAATTATTGAACCAAATAATTGTCACAGTAGCAAATACACAGTAATTTATATTATTAAATTAATAATAATCTGTAACGTGTTTATTACATTATTGTTGTAGCATTATTTTATTTTATATGGAGGACCCACAGGAAGAAAAATGAAAAAAAATTAATTAATTATTATTTTATGTGAATAGTAACGTGAATAGTATGTGGACCCACTGTGGGGCCCACATGAAGTATGAAAAATGTGGGAATGGGTTGGTGAATGAGGCTGTGTACTGAAATTCTCAGGTTGGCGTGCAGCACGCCAACCACCTACCACCGCATAGTGCCTTATTTTCTCCTATAAATAGCTTGCTCAGTTGAATAGAAAAATCACACCTAAAACATAAAATTTTTCTATAAGTATTTTATGAGTTTTCTCTGAGAATAGTAAGGTTATTTTGAGTGTTTGAAAGCCAAAATGAGTGTATGAATTTTTCAAGTAAGTCTTTTATTAAAGAGTAGTAATTTCATAAATTCTTATTTTGCACGGTATTCACAAATCTTCATTTAGAAGACTCTTTTTTAAGAAGATTCATTTTTAAAAGTTTTATTTGAAAGATTTATTTTGGAATATTATATTAAAAACTATTTTAAAGTTGTTATATTATACTACAAAAATTATGTTAAATATATATAATTTTGATAGTTCATATTATACGAGTTATCATATACTTTGAAATTTATATGTGGTAATTACTAATTATATTATAAATGTATAGGTTGATCAACCTCATTTAAATCACTATCCAGTCAAGTGTTAAGGTAAGGGGTATCATTCTTTTCATCATCATAAATGATATTATTTTCTTACTTGTAAGGGATTATCATTCGTTGATTCTCGAAAATAATATCGTTTCTTTCTTACTCATAAGATGTGTCATTTATTTTCATGTATTAAATTGTGGGAATAACTTTACGGCGCGGATTACCGCCTGTTAGTGAATAATCTTTCGTATTCATTTCTTATTAATCTCTGAGAATAACCTTACTGCGCGGATTACCGCCTGTTTGGTGAATAACTCTTCGTATTCAAATTTTATTAAATTGGGGGAATAACTTTACTGCGCGGATTACCGCCTGTTGGTGAATAACCCTTTGTATTTATTTCTTATTTGTCTCTTGTGGAAATAATTGGTCTATACGAATTATCACATGACACTTTTATTCCATATTCGTTTGTAATATCATTTTTTTTTCATATTTGTAAGTGATATTATTTTCCTTTATACTTATAAGGGATATCATCTTTTTCATCTTCCATTATTCAAACTTACTATAGTAAGAGATATTATTTCTTTTATACTCTTAACTTACTAATGTAAGTATTATTTGGTAAAGTTTCCTGAAATGATTATATGTTCCTTAATAAGTTGTGCTTCATCTAATATCATTTCAATTGAACCTTTCTATTTTTTTAAACATTTCTATTGAACTGTAACCGTTATTCTGAACTGTGGATCTTGAATATCATTTTTGAATTTTACTCCACATCATGTTGACAATTTGGACATTATTTGAATCTGTACAAAGTAAACTTTCGATACTTATTGTTTATTTTGTTTCTTCTGTTCATCATTTGTATCACTGTTATTTGTACTAATCATCAAGAATCAAGCTGTTATGAATATCTGTGGTCGGGGGCACATATGCGATATAATTGTTGAACAGATGATAGGCTAAAGGCGATATAATAGGTTAAAGGCGATACATTTGTTCGGTGTCTTTTATGACACGTGGTGAAAGTTCTCTTTGGCCCGTAGTGCAAAGATGAACTGTTATTTGGTATGATTATGACTAAAGGTTGAATACTGGTATAATCATGACCGTTGGTGTTATATTGAATATTTTTAGCCCGTAGTGTAAAGATGAACTATTGATTTGCATGATTATGACCAGGAACTGTGAATTTGTATTATCATGACTAATTGTATTTCAAATGATAAAAGTTGATGATATTTTTCTGAAAAAGAGAAGCGAGTGGACATTATAGTCTGCATTATTCTTCTAATAGATTACTCATTCCGCTGTTATTATTGATCTGAACGTTGTTTAAGAATTTAACTGCAGTTTTTGATATAAACCTTGTAGTATTCTATCAAGAACTCAACTGTTGAAGGCTAATGATAATTTATTTGTCATTATCTTAGTCATGATATTTCTTACTGGGCTATTTGAGCTCACCCTTTCTTTTCATTCTATTATTTTTTAACAGGAGATGAGAACGTAGCTGGGTCTAGCCGGTGGATGAAGTGAGAGTTTGAGGGATAGCTATCGTAGTCTTCACGTGTTATAAAATATTGTGACAATAATAGTGAAGACTTAGTTGTGTATTATTATACACTGTATTGTTGAACGTTGTACTACTTTGTAATGATTTTGTTATAGTCTTTTGACGACTCAAGTTTGAGCAGTGTGGGCCCAGATTTGGTGGTGTCACATCTTGCCCAAAGGTCGGTTTCCCGACAAAAATAATCCCTTTATATAGGGTTGTTCGTTCTCAGTCTTACTATAAAAATTCGCACCAACCAATTGTTTGGATAAACTTTTAAAATATTCAATTTGATGAATTTAAACATGCATTGTCTAGCCGAAACAATTAGCTTAGACATTCTTAAACAGTTCTTGAATTAATGAACTTTAAAGCTTGTAAATGCACCAAGTGCGAATACAATAACAATATCGACATGGAATAACTTTAAATAATTAAACCACCAAAAGTTCTGGCAAATAAATACAAGTGTAGAAACTCTCAACAATAATTGAGTAAAATTAGAGAACTTGCTCACTATAAAATTTGAATAAGGTTAAGAAACTTGCGAAAATAAATACAAGTTAAGGGTCAGAGAACTTGCATCATTTGTTGTCTACTGCTAACCAATTCAATTTACTATTATTTGAATAGACTTCACAATTTATTAAGTTGATCTTTCAATTAGTATCATATATACATTCATATGATAACCTCTATACATCTTGCACCTATAACACTTAACCAAATAATTATATAGTTAATGATATATAAACACTTAGAAAATATTATCATCACTTAATAATATTTTAATCATATAAAACCTATATTAATTATTTAATATAGTTCAAACTCTTATGTAATATTATTAATAATCTAATAATATTTAATTAGTCTTATAATATTATTAATCATTTAATAATATTTTATTAACCTTCTAATATTATTAATTATTTAATAATATTTTATTCATTATGTAATATTATTAATTATTTAATAACATTTTATTCATATTCTAATATTATTAATCATTTAATAATATATTAATCATTATCTAATATTATTAATCATTTAATAATATTTTATTCATTATCTAATATTATTAATCATTTAATAATATATTAATCATTATCTGATATTATTAATCATTTAATAATATTTTATTTATTATCTAATATTATTAATCATTTAGTAATATTTTATTCATATTCTAATATTATTTACCATTTAATAATATTTTATTTATTTTCCAATATTATTAATTATTTAATAATACTTTATTGACTTTATAATATTATTAATCCTTTAATAATATTTTATTCATTTTATAACATTTTATTAATTTATTTATATAATTAATTCTTTAATAATATTTATCCTTTTTTACCTATTAATTTAACTTTCATAATGTTTAAATTACTTTTATTGGATCCAAAAATAATAAAATAATTTACAAAATATTTTCCATTTTCTGACCTAAGCCGACCCGGCCAAAATCAACCTGACCCAATCCGGAATTAATTTTTCAAATTGTCTGGTTCATCGCTGTGGCAGTGAGGACTACCGTTGCGGCGGTGACTTGCAGAAAGTTTCACCGCTACGGCGGTGGGATAACGCTACGACGGTGGCTTAATTTTTAATCACAGGGTGTTTCACCACTGCGGCGGTGGGACCTACCGCTGCGGCGGTAGCTCTGTTTTTCAAAATCCTAATTTTTCAACTTTGATTTTTTTGGTTCAAACTTGCATAAAATGAAATCTACACATCCAAATGACATCAAATCAATGTTGTTATCTTCCTCACTTGTTGCTTTACAATATTTCATGGTTCGATCACATTTTTGAAAACGTTTTGACATGAAATTTAAGATCGAACCACCTAGGGTTTCAAAATCGACATATTTTGCGGTAAGAGCCACAACTTCTTTGTTTTTCCATATTTTTGAGAGATTCAAGTTATGTTGTCTTCATAACTCATACATACAACTTTCTAGCCATAGAAATCACATATCTAACTTGTACATTTCAAATTACAACATTAAATAACACATGCTCAACTAGGGTTTTACCGGTAAAGTTCAATTTAGACTTTTCTTTCGTTTATATGCATACAACACATACCAAAATATGATTTAAATATATCAAAACATGAATCTAACAATATAACATAGTTTAAGATTTCTAGACCATTAAAATAACTTTTAATCAGTTAAAAAAACTTTTTAACCAAAGAAAACATATATAGACTACAAATATGAACTAAAGAAGGGTTAGAGCACTTTTGAACCTTATGGACTTGTGTACTTTTCTTCTTCTCCTTCCAAAGTAAGATATGAGGATATGTGACATCCACCAAGATTCTCCTCTAGCAATTTCTTTAGTGAACTCTTAACTCACAAGTGATCTCTCTTTTCTCTCTCAAGAACTCTCTCTCTTTTCTCTCGTGTTCTAGCAATTGTCAAGCAAACATAACCTATGAGTGGAGCACTCTATATTTAGAGTCTCCTTAATCACCATCAACTTTTCTTAATCAACTAACATAGTCAAATTAGAGGCTAATTGGGATTACTATTGGATGGATTGATTGGTTGATTGACATGGTGAATGACTAGGGTGGTTGAACCACCAAAACCAAATGTGTGGAAGAAGCAACATGAAGCAAATCAAGTCACTCCAAGTGGGCCCCATCATACCTAGCCATTTGGCCATTTAATGGCCAAATTTTGCTTTATTTTTATAGTTTAATTATACACACACACACACACACACACACACACACACACACACACACACACACACACACATATATATATATATATATATATATATATATATATATATATATATATATATATATATATATATATATATATATAGACATATGTATAAATGTTGATTTCCTATTGGGCTCCACCTTATACTTAGGAATTAAATATGTTGGGCTCATTCATTTAATTTGGTTGAGCTCAATTTAATTATTTTATTAGGGTAAAATTAACTAACATATATTACATTTAATCAAAATAAGCATTGAACTAGTTTAATTATTACATGGATTAAGATTTATTTTACATGGACTAATAGGTAGATTTATTTGACCTAGTTTAATACCTCATTTGGACTTATAATATAATCTAATTAGATTTGCTTTAATTAATTATAATACCTTGCTCCATTACTTTAAATAAATATACACATACACATATATATATTCATTCAATTATTTAATGTACAATTTAATTAATACAAAAATTTTAACTTCATTGATAATTATGTAATAATTATAATTACAATGACATATAGAATTCGTGCTCATTACATTCTCTCCCCTTATAAGAATTCCGTCCCCAGAATTAAAAATTTAAAGCTACTAAAAAAGATTCGAATAATAATTCTTCATCTTTTCTTCAAGTTCCCAAGTAGCTTCCTTAGCATTGTGGTTCTTCCAAAGGACTTTGACAGAATGTATAACCTTATTTCGTAATTTCTGCTCTTTCTTATCTAATATTTGTACAACAATTTCTTCATATGATAAGTCTTTTTCAACTTGTATCGGCTCATAGGATATGACGTGATTGTAATCAAGCTTGATGGCCACAACACTGACACGTGAAATACATTATGGATATGCTCTAGTTCATGAGGTAGAGCTATCTCGTACGACACTTCACCCACTCTCTTTAGTATTTCGAACGGTCCTATGAACCTCGAACTTAGCTTCCTTTTCTTCCCAAATTGGATCTTCCCTTTCCAGGGAGACACCTTCATAAACACAAAACTTCCTACTTCGAAATCTCGCTTCTGTCGATGTAGATCTACATATTTCTTCTGATGATCTTGAGCTGCTACTAACCGAGCTCTTATTACTCTGATAAATTCTACAGTCTGTTGAACCAATTCCGGCCCCAACAATCGATATTCTCATACCTCATCCCAACATAGAGGTGTTCTACACTTCCCCCATATAAGGTTTCGTAAGGCGGCATGCCTATACTCGCATGATAACTATTATTATATACAAACTCAATTAATGGTAGATGTCTTCCCAACTGCCTTGGAAATTCATCACACAGGCTCTGAGCACGTCTTTCAGTGTCTGAATTGCTCTCTCGCTTTACCCATCAGTTTGCGGATGATACGCTGTACTTATTCTCAACTGTGTCCCCATTCTTTCCTGAAGACTTCTCCAAAATTTTGATGTGAAGCGCGAATCTCTGTCTGACACAATTGATACCGACACTCCATGTCTTGAAACTATCTCTTTTATGTACAGTTTTACTAACTGATCCAACCTGAACTTAATCTTGATCGGTAAAAAGTGCGCTAACTTTGTTAGTCGATCTACAATTACCCATATAGCGGCGTATCCCTTTTGTGTTGCTGGAAGTCCTATCACAAAGTCCATCGTGATATGCTCCCATTTCCACTCAGGAATCTCTAACGACTGTAGTAATCCACTCGGTCTCTGATGTTCTGCCTTTACCCTCTGACAAGTTAGGCATTGGTTGACACATTCTGCAACCTCCCTTTTCATATTTGGCCACTAAAAATGCTGACGTAGATCTTGATATATTTTTGTACTTTTTGAATGTATCGAGTATCTCGTACTATGAGCCTCTTGCAAAATCTTCTCTCGTAATTCAGGCACTAACGGTACCCAAATACGATTTTCAAACCTTTGCTATCCTTTGAATTTGACCTCCTCCCCTTCGGTCATTCTTTTTCTTATTCTGTTACATTCTTCATCTTTATCTTGAGCCTCTTTCACCTTATCTAATAAGGTTGGGCTTGCTTCCATTTCTATCAACTCCTTTGGATTTTTCACCTCCAATTCCATTCAAGACGTTTCTTTCACTAGTTCCTTCTGTTCGGTTAATACAAATAATTTCTCACTGCTCTTTCTACTTAAAGCATCTGCTACTACGTTGGCTTTGCCGGGATGGTAGAGAATTTCACAATCGTAGTCTTTGATCAACTCCAACCATCTCCGTTGTCTCATATTCAACTCCTTCTGCGTGAAGATATACTTTAAACTCTTATGGTTTGTGAATATCTCACATTTTTCTCCATATAATTAATTCCTCCAAATCTTAAGGGCAAACACTATCGCTATCAGCTCCAAGTCGTGGGTAGGGTATCCCTTCTCATACTCTCTTAGTTGTCTTGACGCATACGCAATGACTTTACCGTTCTGCATAAGCACACAACCAAGTCCCTTGTGCAATGCATCACTATAGATCGTAAAACCTCCTGTATCGTCCGGTAAAGTCAACACAGGTGCTTCACTATGTCTTTTCTTTAACTCCTAAAAACTCTCCTCGCACTTCTCCGTCCATACATATTTCACTGTCTTCCTTGTCAAATTGGTTAACGGCGTTGCTATCTTCAAAAAGTCCTTGATAAATCTCCGATAGTAACCTGCTAACCCTAGGAAACTCCTAACCTCTGTCGGTGTCCTTGGTTGTTCCCAATTCATCACCACTTCCACCTTTGCAGGATCTACTGAAACTCCCTCCTTGTCGATAACGTGACCTAGAAATTGAACTCTCTCCAACCAGAATTCACACTTTGAGAATTTGACATACAACTGTTCCTTCCTTAAAATCTCTAACACCACTCTTAGATGTTCGGCATGCTTCTCTTCCATTTTGGAATAAACCCAAATATCGTCAATGAACACAACTACAACTTTATTCAAGTACTGCTTGAATATTTTGGTCATCATATCCAAAAATGCGGCTGGTACATTCGTTAGTCCAAACGACATTACCAAAAACTCATAATGATAATATCGAGTTTTGAATGCCGTCTTGGGTACATCATCCTTTCTTACTTTTAACTGATGATAACCAGTCCTCAAATCAATCTTTGAAAAGTACTTTGCCCCTTTTAATTGATCGAAAAGATTGCCAATTCTTGGCAACGGGTACTTGTTCTTAATTGTTACTTTGTTCAACTCCCTATAATCCATACAAAGTCTCATCTATCCATCCTTCTTCTTTACAAACGGCACATATGCTCCCCATGAAGAAACACTAGGCTGAATATACTTCCTATCCAACAGTTCTTGCAACTAAACCATCAACTCCTTCATTTCTACCGGAGCCATCCTATATGGTGCCTTCGATATTGGTGTTGTCCCCGACACTAAATCGATCACAAATTCTATCTCTCTATTTGGCGGAAGACCTGACAGTTCATCTGAAAAGACATCCATGAACTCCTTAACTACTGGTATTTGTTCCATCTCAGGATTCACCATTTGTGTATCCACCAGATGTGCCAGATATCCCACACATCCCTTATTTAATAGTTTCTTGCCCTGTATCATCGTCAAACAAGAAGATTGTCTTGACGACTTGCTGCCATAAAATACAACCTTAGACTTGTTTGGTGTCTTAAGGTGTATACACTTCTTCTGACAATCAATTATCACTTCATGGTTAAACAACCAATCCATTCCTAGTATAACATCAAACTCCCCCAAACGTATCGGAATTAGATTCACATTCAACTCCTGACCCCTGATTTTAGCACAACAATTTCTATGTATATACTCTATAGGAATCACTTCTTTATTGGCAACTTCTATGTTCATAGGGTTTTCTAACTTTTCACTAGGCAATTCTAACTGTTTAGTGAAATCATTAGACACAAATGAATAAGTAGCACTCGAATCAAAAAATACATAAACATTTATATCATTGATCGCAATAATACTTGACACCACGTATTTTGATTCCTCGGCGTCTTGCACCGGCATATTGAAAGTCCGTGCCATCGACTTGTTCTGTTGCACTGACCCTCCAATGGTAAGCTTACTGTTGTTTCCTCTATATCCGCTTCCTCCGTTATTCTTCTTCTTTGGACAATCCTTGACCTGATGGCCCATTACTCCACATATGAAACAACTCCCCTTCTTAGGTTTGGGACAATTAGGAGCGATGTGCCATTCTTGCCCACAATTGTAGCAAGCGTTCTTTCCCTTCATACACTCCCTTGAGTGATTCTTCCCACACTTATTGCATTTGTTTCCTTTCTTCTGATCGCTTCCCTGGGGTGTCCCTGAACTGTTGTTGTTCCACTTGCGTTTGTTATTATTGCTGCTGCCTCCACTGTTATTATTCTTATTTCCACCCTCACTCTTCTTCTTGTTCCTTTCTTGGTTATATCTAGATAACGCCTCGCTTCTTCCTTCGGCTATGATTGATTTCTCTAGTAAAGTCGAGAACGAATCAATCTGTAACACTATCACTTTGTTGAATATCCATGGTCTTGAAACATTCTCAAATCTCATGGCCTTGTGTTCCTCCGTGTCTACCTGATGCAGATCTACCTGATGCAGAGTGAATTTGGCCAACTCGTTAAACTTTGTCGCGTACTCGGGTACCGACATGTTCTCTTGCTTTAACTCCAGAAATCTTACCTCCATCATACTCTTCATACTTTTCAGAAAATAATTCTCATCGAATATTTTCTTAAACCTTGCCCAAGACACTACCCTTTCACTAGCCCTATTCTGATTAGCTTCCCACCAAAAATTGGCTTCTCCCTTCATCATGTAGGTAGCAAAAATAGTCTTTTGCTCCTCCGCCACTCTCAAAATAACCAACGCTTTTTCTATTTCCTTTATCTAGGACTGAGCTTCTATCGGGTCGGTCATCCCTCTAAACTCCGGCGGTCCGATTGCTTTGAAGTCTTTGAAATTTGCCAATTGATTCTGTGATGGTGGCAGATTTGCTACTACCGGGTTTCGGTTCTGCATTACTTCAACTAGCATGTCGACGAAGTTCTGCATTGGGTCCACATTGCGTCCCCCCTCATCATTGTAGCCGATTCTTTTACTCCTTGGTTTCTCGGTGGTTGTCTAAGTAGCGACATTTTCTGTTATAAACAAAAATTTAAGTTATTATACTTGTTTCCTCTTTTCACTTTTGTCTTGCATCTTAAGCAATTTTTTTTAGCTAAAATACAAGTAACCATATCACACATATAAATATAAACCTGACTGCATTTATATTCATATGCTAAAATAATAGTGCATAACACTTTATATCACCAGCATACTACTATAAATGTCTCTATCCTTGAAAGGCTACAAAAGATGGGATCTCTACTAAACATATCCTACAACTTCCTAGAGTTGGGATTTACAGACATTAACCATCTGATAAAACAAAAGTTGGGTTCTACTGCATCTATATACATACAACATAAATAAAATAACCAATACTAATGACTGCATATCTCCTGATGAATCGCGTCATCGTACTCCTCATCCCCAATGGCCATTACCACATTCTTTCTAATAGTATGCATGGACTGGCCCTCCTCAGCTGGGTAGTAGTGTACCCTACCCTGAAATCTGCCAAAAGAAAAACAATAGACATAACTAAGTCTATCGATCCTCACCCTCTTCTCTCGAACCTCGTCCTCCAACTCCAGAATCTGCCCATGTGCCGCATCTCGCTGGATCTCCATATCTATCCTAGCATCTATTGTCTGCTGCCACTGGCCTCTAATAGCCTCATTCTCTGCCTGTGTTTACTGAATCTTCAGCTCAGCCTCTACCAATCTAGCCTCCATCTATGCCATTTTCTTCTTTAGCTCCGTGTTCTCGCCAGAGAACTGATAAGCTGCATCCTTATACTGATCCTCCATATGCTGGTGAGTCAAATTCTCCTCCTCTAAATGCTGAACCCTATCCTCTAACTCCTCGTTCCTTGTAGTCAGCTCCTCGATGATGTCATTGGCAGTAGTGCCCATGCCATCAACATACTCAGCAGGCTCCTCCTCCTTAGACTCGACCTCATCCTCACTGTATGGCCTCATCACTCCACCCCTGATGGGCTCCTCATGGTCACCCTCATCAGGATCAGACTCTGGATCCTCTATCGGTGCAACCACTAGTGGTTGTGTAGTATCCATATGGATATCAATGAACACCTCCTCCGCAACATGACTAGACTGTCCAATCTCAGGCATCCTATATCAAAAAAATAACAAATGTCAGCACAACAATAAAATATATTCATTGATGAAATGAAATGATATTTTATCATATACATCTCGGCTAGATGGATTTTCTCAATCCACCTCCAAAAATACACAACATGATGAATCTCCCTGATTCATCTCCTAATGCACTCGATATGAGTTTAGTTCTAAGGTTATAACCTAGGTTTTGCAATCCTAACGTTTCTAACCTACAACTCTGATACCAACCTGTGACGAACCCACATTCAGGTTCCATAACCTCGGGTTTGGTTCTCATGATTTAACACTTAATATCAAAATCTTCATTTAAACATCGTGAAATAATACATAAAGGTTCCTTATAAAAAAGGCTACAATCCCAAGGTCTACTAACCTTAACATAACAATACATATCTTAAGGGATTACAAAAGTAATTACATATTAAACAGTTCATTTAGCATGCATTAAGCTAATCTAAGCTTTGACTTTTCCCTTGCCTTTGTCCGGTTTAGAGCATTCAGGCTTAGCTGAAATATAAATCATGATATAGCAAGGGTGAGCAACTAGCTTGCTCAGCAAGTTCAAGAAAAGATAATACATGATATATCATGATTGAATGAGAAATAACATCAAAGGTTTCAACAATAGATAACAATTATGAAAGAACAAGAATCAATTTTTTAATGTAAAAGAAAGGATTGAATCTTTATTGCTGAGTGGTCAATAAGGACCATGAACTCCTACTAAAGGTAAAATAGATATAGATCTTCCACCTTAGTAGTTTGATACTCGAGGGGATCAGCCTCTTGTACCCTATGTTTATGCATAACATTCAGACATCTTGCGCAAATGTTGATTTCCCGACAAAAATAATCCCCTTATATAGGGTTGTTCATTCTTAGTCTTACTATCAGAATCTGCACCAACTAATGGTTTGGATAAGCTTTTAAAATATTCAATTTGATAAATTTAAACATGCATTGTCTATCCAAAACAATTAGCTTAGATATTCTTAAACAGTTTTTGAATTAATGATAATAAAGCTTGCAAATGCACCAAATGCGAATACAATAACAATATCGATGTGGAATAACTTTAAATAATTAAAACACCTAAAGTTCTGGCAAATAAATACAAGTGTAGAAACTTGCTCAACAATAATTGAATAAAATTAGAGAACTTGCTCAATATAAAATTTGAGTAAGGTTGAGGAATTTGCAAAAATAAATACAAGTTAAGGGTCAAAGAACTTGCCTCGTTTGTTGTCTACTGCTAACCAATTCTTGACATAATTTCTTTGTTTTTCCACATTTTGAGAGATTCATGTTGTGTTGTCTTCATAACTCTTACATACAACTTTCTAGCCATAGAAATCACATATCTAACTTGTATATTTCAAACTACAATGTTAAATAACACATGCTCAACTAGGGTTTTACTGGTAAAGTTCAATATAGATTTTTCTTCCGTTTATATGCATAAAACACATACCAAAATATGATTTTAATATATCAAAACATAAATCTACCAATATAATATAGCTTAAGACTTTTAGACCATCAAAATAATTTTTGATCAGTTAAAAATACTTTTTAACCATAGAAAACATATATAGACTACAAATATGAACTAAAGAAGGGTTGGAGCACTTTTGAACCTTATGGACTTGTGTGCTCTTCTTCTTCTTCTTCTTCTTCTTCCTCCAAAGTAAGATATGAGGATATGTGACATCCACCAAGCTTCTCCTCTAGCAATTCCTTTAGTGAACTCTCAACACACAAGTGATCTCTCTTTTCTCTCTCAAGAACTCTCTCTGTTTTCTCTCTTGTGTTCTAGCAATTGTCAAGCAAACATAACCTATGAGTGGAGCACTCTAAATATAGAGTCTCCTTAATCACCATCAACTTTCCTTAATCAACTAACAGAGTCAAATTAGAGGCTAATTGGGATTACTATTTGATGGATTGATTGGTTGATTGACATGGTGAATGACTAGGGTGGTTGAACCACCAAAACCAAATGTGTGGAAGAAGCAACTGAAAGTAGTATGCCCTCAAGCCAATCACATTTGATGTGATAAGCATATACTTTGTAATCTTGTTCATTTATTAATAAAAGTATCAAGACATTTCTTTATTCATGATTAATTAATCAAATGGATAAACCCATAGTTTTCGAGCAATGCTTTTAGAACCATGATGAAGATCATGCTAATGAGATCTAAATTCAAGATAGCTCAAAACTAAAATTGTTCCTAATCGTTGGATCACTAAAATGGGGATTAGTGAATCCGGATAGATTAGTATATACTATGCTTGCTCTTATGAAGAGGATGATTGATCTCATAATCATTTGTGTAGAGACACTAAAGCAAGTATGTAGGTGCTTATTAGAGAATAAGTTCACTGAACGTGACTCGCTCAAGGAACGCCTAATGGAGTCTTACTTGCCTGTCAATAGGAGTTCCTTTTGTGATAGTAGTACAAGTGATCCTTGGACTTGAGATCATCATAGTATCTTGTGTATGATGAATTATGTTTTGACATATTCCTTAAAACCTTTAGGGTGTATCTAAGGGTATGATCAGATATAATAAGTCATACATGGAGATAGGTGAATGATCAACAAAGAATCTACCACTTCTAGTAAAAGAAAAGAATGTCCTATGCGATTCGATAAATGACAACTCAGTAGTCCTTGGCCAAGGCAGAATGAAAATTAGAAAGTAGTTTCTAATTTACATTAATTAGAGTTATTCATTTAAGGATCGAAATGCATATAATCAAATAAAAATAAGACTTGACAGTTATACCATGTCTTATATTTGATTGGGACGTTGTGAGGTAGAAGGATTTAATTGTACGGTAACTATTCGCTGAATAGGTTCTTTTGTGATTAAATGTTGAAATCTATATTATTTGGAAAGTCGTTGATCGCGAAGGGGGCTTACCCTTATTATGGAATAAATATTATTTATTTAAATGAATTAAATAGTTTAATTTATTTATATAAATAAGATTAGAATAGTTCTAATTAATTTATTCTATAACCGGTTTAATATGGAGAACCTAAAGGGTCACACCGCAAAAGGTAAATAATTATTTAAGAAGTAAATTGCATAATTGTAATAATGAATTAAGTATATTTAATTTATACTATGTGGATAGAATAAATTAAATAGCTTAATATTTATTATTTAGTATTTTGGAAATACTAATTATAAAATAATAAGAGGAGTCTTATTATTATTATTATTATTATTATTATTATTATTATTATTATTATTATTATTATTATTATTATTATTATTATTATTATTATTATTACTATTATCATTATTATTTAGTTCCTAAATAGTTTAGGAATTAATTAATAAGAGTACTCTCATAATTGATAATTAAGTTCCTAAATAGTTTAGGGATTATAATTATTATATTAAATTAATTAAGATCCTAATTAGATTAGGAGTTTAATTAAAAACCCTATTCCTAAAGGTGTTAGGAGAGTTTACTAAATCTATAAATAAGAGAAGTCTTATTATGGATTAAGGTTACACACATACACTTCCATAAGTTTTGGGAGAGGACTCACATATTCTCTAGAGAGAGAAAACTAGGGTTTGCCATCACCCATTTCTTGAATTATTGTTATTCCTTGGTGGAGCACCTCTAGAGGCCAAACACTTGGGTGACTAACATTGATCATTGGAATCCAATCGGTGAAATTCAAGGAGAACGCGAAGGATTCAGAGGTGAACTTGTACCCATTGAAGCTTTGAGTTCTATAAGGGTATATCTCTAACTTCTTCTTTGTTAATTAATAATTGCGCATAAAGGTCGATCCTGGATTATGGTTTGTAAATTTTTAAATTTGATTTTACCATGCTTCCGCTATTTTATGCAATTTGATTGCGTCTATGAAGTTTACAAATCAACAGTGGCATCAAGAGCCAAACTTTATGTGAATTATTAATTATTTTGATTTCATATATGTATGGGTATGTGTTTAAAATAATTTATTGGGCATAATTTGTTGTATAAAATTATTATTTTGTAACGGAAAATGGAGTTACGGTTTTGGTAAATATGGAAAGCAGCTTTGTTAATCTAATATGGATTATTATATTACTGAATTGGATTTGGATTTTGACAAAGCAATAAGCGCAGCCCTGCTTTGGATTTGCTTACCACCGAAAAGCTAGGTCACGGATTATTTTGAATTGCCTTGTACCAAAATTGTGTCACCGTGCAAGCCTACAGCATATATATCAAAGCAGCCCGCGGTTACTGTTTTCGGTACTACCGAATCATTATATATATATATATGAATTGTATTGTCGGTTTTCCAAATGAAAAGTTGCACTGTTTCGGTGAATGGGTGTGTGTATATATATATTACTATGTTATTATATATATATATACACTACTACCGGGGTAATGAAAAGTTGCACTGTTTCGGTAAAGTGGATTTCATAAAGCAGTCCGGAATTTTAAAAGGCTGGCACTGTTTTTCGGATTTATATATATGGAATACTTGTCCCGAATTTTGTGTCATTACCGAAGCCGTGCAATGTTTATGGTTTTGGAAAGGTTAATAAGCTGCATGGTTTAGATATATATATGTACTAACCGTGTATATATATATATTATTAATATATATGATATATTTATAATATATATATATTAAGTAACCAAATAGTTTGGTAATTTTGTGCAGATTTTAAAATTTTAAAATAAAAGAGTTTATTTTGAGTAATTTTAAAATAATAAAAATAAATAGTTTATTTTTAAATAATTTTATAATTAAAATAAAAGGTTTATTTTAAACATGAAATTAGATTTCATACAACTTTAATTGCCCATTAAATGATACCAATACATATATGGAATGATTTATTTAATTCATATGATGAATATTATTTATTGATATATATGTTGATATATATGATAATAAATGGGATTGATTATGGACTATTGACCAATGTGATTGGATTTAATTTTAATGGATGCATGAATGAATGGGTTTTATAAATGGGGTCTGCGTACCTCGTCTTTCTAATTTTTCTTATGTATAATTCTATCTCCCTCCTATGTACTTCTCCTTGACTATTGATCAAGGTTTCTATTTATTATAAATAATTTATAATATGATTAGTTAGAATTATTTTGAAGAATTGGAGCAAAGGAGCAAGGAGCGCATGAAGACTCATTTGTAATGGAGCCCAAATTTAAATGTAATAGTTATGTTTAATTTAATTTATTCTTGCACCCTAGGTTTGACCTTTTGGTTCACTTGGTGGCTCTAGTGAACCAAATTAGAATAAAAGTCCATAATCAATTCAAGTAGAATATAATATTCTATATGTGCATGTTAATTATATATATATATTATATATTATCCAAACATGCTTCGCATGTTAAATAATATGACGCGTATTTTTATCTATATATATATATATATATATATATGTGCATGCACGCTAAACAAGATGAGACAATTAATATTAATAAACCCCTCATGATGTAGAATAAATATTATTTAAAAAATGAATTAAAATGTTTAATTCAATTAAATAAAATTAGAATTGTTCTAATTTATTTATTCTACTACTAAAATATTAAGTTGTAACGTTCAAAGATATTTGGAATATCGAACGTCACCTTCTAGCATGATAAAACGATAGAGTATCAAATAATCAATATACGTTTGTTGTGCACACACAAGGCTTATATCGATCATTTGAGATGTTGTTTTATCACATTTGATGCTTATATAGGAATTGAACATTACTGTTTTGTTGTGCACACACAAGGGCGGTATTTTTCTCTTCACTTATATGGAAGTGCTAGGTATGACTTAACTTAGATAATTTTGATTTGGATGTGCACACACATGATCATAATAATCTAAGAGACAAACTATACAAGGAGTTACATGTTGATGTAATTGACAAGGAGTTGTCTACCTATTGAATAAACTATAATTTGTTGTGCACACCCAAGGTTATACTTATATCGATAGGATCCTTATCTCACTAGCAAATCTTTAATTAGATTTGTCGAACTATATAAAGAGGGTAATATAGTTTGATGAAAATAGTGGTAGACGTCATTTTAAATAAAGACCTAATTAACTTGGTGATTAATAAAATGAATGCATGTTAATATTGTTATTAATTCACTTAAAGAATATTGCTATGTTTAATTCACTAACACTGCATAGCATATTAGATGCTAACAATTAATCGAATCGAATTGTTCGGATTGATTAAACAAATTTGAGAAAAGTTCTCAATGCTGAAAAGCTAGCAAATGTCCTTAATTTGCCTATTCCTGCAAACGTTGCAGACTAAGCCTATGAGGAAGATATTGTTATTTTAAGAAATGGCAAGATGATGCAAATGTGGCTCAATGCATCATGCTCGCATCCATAAGTATCGAGTTACAGCGTCAACACGAGAAAATGGATGCACCTACTATATTGTTGCACATTCAATAGTTGTTTGGTGAACAAAGTAGGTCAACTAGATATAAGATATCTAATGAGCTCTTCCAATCTATAATAACCAATGGCACTACAGTAAAGACACGTGTCCTAAAGATGATTAATCCGATTGATCAGTTAGGACAACTAGGTTTTGCCAAAGATGGAGAGTTGAGTCAAGATTCGATCTTGCAATCACTCGCTGACTCCCTTTTCACAAATTCTTGTGAACTTTAACATTAATAAGCTTGAAGTCAGTTTACCTGATTTGCTTAAATATGTTGAATAAGTTGAGAGTCACTTTCCTTCCAAGAAAAACCCAAGTCTTACTCGTAGATGAATCTTCTAAGCAGAGGAAGATGGCCAAAGATATTTCTGAGGAGTCAGAAAGAGTAGAAGGCAAAAGAAAGGCTAAACAAAGGACATAAATAAAAGTGAACCCGATGGCAAAGGAGTTTGCTTTCATTGCGATAAGCTGGGACACTGGAAGAGGAACTGCAAGGAGTATCTTGTAGTAGTTAAGCAGAAGAAGCTTAGTGAAGCTTCAACTGCAGATATAGATTTGTTCATAATGAAGTAGAACTTTCTATAAGTCAAGTTTCTACTTAGGTATTAGATACTGGCTGGTGGTCTCAAATATGCAAACTGTTGCAGAGACTAAGCAGAAGTAGAAGGCTGAACTAAAGATAAGTAATCATGTGCGTGGGGAATGGAGCAAAAGGTTGCTGCATTAATCACAGGAACTTACAGTTTAGCATTGCCTACGGGCAAATCCATTTAGTTAGTAAGATGTTACTATGTTGATTACTTGATGGATTTTGTAACCTTGACTTACATGAAAATATTTCAAAATTGAACAAACTAAAGGCAAAGAGATGATATGGATCATACCTTCTTGCAATACTGTTAACTCGGTCATGTTAATGAAACAAGCCTAAACAAGTTGTATAAAGATAGGTTTTTAGAGCCTTTTGATTATGAATCAAATACAACTTGTGAATCTTGTATCATGGAAAATATGACTAAATCTTCATTTAGTGGACATGGAGAGCGAGTTACAGAGTTGTTAGAGATGGTACACACAGTCGTGTGTGGGACCTATGACAACAAATGCAAGAGGAGGGTATTCATTCATTACTTTCACTGATGATTCTAGATTTCGATATATGTATTTGATGAAATACAAATCCGAATCGTTTGAAACGTTCAAAGAATTCAAAAAGTGAAGTATAGAAACTAAAGGCCAAAAGTATTAAAGTTCTTCGATTAGATCGAGAAGGGTATTCTTAAGCAATAAGTTTCTAGATCATCTTAAGTGAAATGGTATTATCTCACAATGGACATGGTGATGATCCATGATGGGTTATACCAATCTTCCAGTATCCTTCTAGGGTTATACCTTAGAAACGATCGCATATCTACTAAATCAGATACCTTCTTATTTCCTCCTCAAGACTTCATATGAGTCATGGATAGGGAGGAAACCAAGTCTTAAGTATGTTAAGATTTGGATTGTCCAGCTTATGTTAAAAAGTTTGACAGTGATAAGCTTGGGACAAGATCTGATAAGTGTAAACTTGTGGGATATCCTAAAGAAAGTTTAGGGTATCACTTCTATAATCCGACTAACTAAAAGGTGTTTGTTGAAACACGCTGCCTTATAAGAAAAGAAGTTTTTCCTTAAAGGGTTAGTGGGAGTAAAATAGATCTTGAAGAAGTTCAAGAACCACAAAACACTACAGATTAAGTGAAGGAATCTGTATAAGTAGATAAACCTATTGTACCACAACCAAGTTGTAAATATGGTTTAGTACCGAAGATACCTGCATGGTATGGATTCATCATAGATGATGATGATGAGGTACGCATCATAGTAGATGATGATCCAGTTACATACGATGAGGTATGAGTATTAGATACTCAAGAGAAATGACTGATGATCATAAAATCTGAAATGGGTCTTTGGAGAAAGACTAAAGCAGATGGCAAGGTAGAGACCTATAAGACCTAACTAGTGGTAAAAAGATTTCAAACAAGGTCAATGAGTTGACTAAAATGAAATTTTTCATTAGTGAAAATGCATATATCAATTCGGATTTTATTTGCAATTGTAGCTTACTATACAAAAGGATGTATGTATGATACAACCAAGATGATTTATCTCTATATAGATGGAGTAAATCAAGTATGTAAATTACAACGATCCAATTATGGATTGGAGCAAATTTCTCAAAGATGGAACATCCGTTTTGATGAGATAATCAAAAGTGTTTGATTATATCAAAGACGATAATGAACCAAGTGTGTACAAAGGTTAGTGAGAGCACTATGACATTCCAAGTATTATATGTTGATATAATATTGATAAGGAATAATATATCGATGCTACAATCAGTAAAGATGTGGTTGTCTAAACACTTCTCCGTGAAGGACTTGGGAGAAACATCCTATATTTTGGGGATAAAGATCTATAGAGATAGATCTAAAAGGATGCTTGGTTTATCCCAAGGAACGTACATTGATTATATGCTAAAGAAGTTTAGCATGAAAGATTCCAAAAAAAAAAAAAAAAGGGCTCATGTCGATGGGTTCTGGAAGACATCTCTCGAAGAAGCAGGCCCCAAAGATACCTGAAGAGAGAGACCGTATAAGTAAGACTCCTTATGCCTCAGCAATAGGATCTATCATATACGGGATGATATGTACTTGACCTGATATTTATTATACATGATAAGCAGATATCAGTTCATTTCTGGAGAAGAATATTAGAAAAGAGTTTCTAATGATGGGTCCGATATCAAACTAGAGGGCTTAACAAACTCAAGTTTGTTCAGAATAATCAAGATAACAACATATCCGTTTCAGGTAATATGATTACCTTGAACGGTGCTGCAGTGAGTTGGAAAGGTTCCAAACAGCAATGAGTTGCTGATTTAGTGACAAATACATAGTAAATAACTATAAGTGAAGCTGCAAAGGTGATTGTTTGGTTCAATAAGTTCATTACAAAATTTATAATGGTTCCTAGCATTAAAGGAGTTTAATTTTCCAAAGAACCTAGGTCTCATATGAAATCCAAACATATGTTGCAGCACTTTCATATGATTAGATGAATCATTGAAAAGGAGACGACACCATAAAGATGGCAAGCTCTTAGAACAGCATTACAGATCCATTAACTAAAGCATTTACTAAGCAATTTGTACGCCACTTAGAGAAGAATGGTATGGGGATACCAAAGGGCGATTGACTTTAGTGCAAGTGGGAGATTGAAAGTAGTATGCCCTCAAGCCAATCACATTTGATGTGATAAGCATATACTTTGTAATCTTGTTCATTTATTAATAAAAGTATCAAGGCATTTCTTTATTCATGATTAATTAATCAAATGGATAAACCCATAGTTTTCGAGCAATTCTTTTAGAACCATGATGAAGATCATGCTAATGAGATCTAAATTCAAGATAGCTCAAAACTAAAATTGTTCCTAATCGTTGGATCACTAAAATGGGGATTAGTGAATCCAGATAGATTAGTATATACTATGCTTGCTCTTATGAAGATGATGATTGATCTAATAATCATTTGTGTAGAGACACTAAAGCAAGTATGTAGGTGCTTATTAGAGAATAAGTTCACTGAACGTGACTCGCTCAAGGAACGCCTAATGGAGTCTTACTTGCCTGTCAATAGGAGTTCCTTTTGTGATAGTAGTACAAGTGATCCTTGGACTTGAGATCATCATAGTATCTTGTGTATGATGAATTATGTTTTGACATATTCCTTAAAACCTTTAGGGTGTATCAAAGGGTATGATCGGATATAATAAGTCATACATGGAGATAGGTGAATGATCAACAAAGAATCTACCACTTCTAGTAAAAGAAGAGAATGTCCTATGCGATTCGATAAATGACAACTCAGTAGTCCTTGGCTAAGGCAGAATGAAAATTAGAAAGTAGTTTCTAATTTACATTAATTAGAGCTATTCATTTAAGGATCGAAATGCATATAATCAAATAAAAATAAGACTTGGCAGTTATACCATGTCTTATATTTGATTGGGACGTTGTGAGGTAGAAGGATTTAATTGTACGGTAACTATTCGCTGAATAGGTTCTTTTGTGATTAAATGTTGAAATCTATATTATCTGGAAAGTCGTTGATCGCTAAGGGGGCTTACCCTTATTATGGAATAAATATTATTTATTTAAATGAATTAAATAGTTTAATTTATTTATATAAATAAGATTAGAATAGTTCTAATTAATTTATTCTATAACCGGTTTAATATGGAGAACTTAAAGGGTCACGCCGCAAAAGGAAAATAATTATTTAAGAAGTAAATGACATAATTGTAATAATGAATTAAGTATATTTAATTTATACTATGTGGATAGAATAAATTAAATAGCTTAATATTTATTATTTAGTATTTTGGAAATACTAATTATAAAATAATAAGAGGAGTCTTATTATTATTATTATTATTATTATTATTATTATTATTATTATTATTATTATTACTATTATCATTATTATTTAGTTCCAAAATGGTTTAGGAATTAATTAATAAGAGTACTCTCATAATTGATAATTAAGTTCCTAAATAGTTTAGGGATTATAATTATTATATTAAATTAATTAAGATCCTAATTAGATTAGGAGTTTGATTAAAAACCCTATTCCTAAAGGTGTTAGGAGAGTTTACTAAATCTATAAATAAGAGAAGTCTTATTATGGATTAAGGTTACACACATACACTTCCATAAGTTTTGGGAGAGTACTCACATATTCTCCACTTCTTGAATTATTGTTATTCCTTGGTGGCTCACCTTTAGAGGCCAAACATTTGGGTGGCTAACATTGATTATTGGAATCCAATCGGTGAAATTCAAGGAGAACCCTAAACCCTAAACCCTAAACCCTATTCCTAAAGGTGTTAGGAGAGTTTACTAAATCTATAAATAAGAGAAGTCTTATTATGGATTAAGGTTACACACATACACTTCCATAAGTTTTGGGAGAGTACTCACATATTCTCCACTTCTTGAATTATTGTTATTCCTTGGTGGCTCACCTTTAGAGGCCAAACATTTGGGCGGCTAACATTGATTATTGGAATCCAATCGGTGAAATTCAAGGAGAACGCGAAGGATTCGGAGGTGAATTTGTACCCGTTGAAGCTTTGAGTTCTACAAGGGTATATCTCTAACTTCTTCTTTGTTAATTAATAATTGCGCATAAAGGTCGATCCTGGATTATGGTTTGTAAATTTTTAAATTTGATTTTACCATGCTTCCGCTATTTTATGCCATTTGATTGCGTCTATGAATTTTACAAACCAACAGCAACATGAAGCAAATCAAGCCATCCAAAGTGGGCCCCATCATACTCGGCCATTTGGCCATTTAATGGCCAAATTTTACTTTATTTTTATAGTTTAATTATACATATATACACCTATATATATATATACACACACACACACACACACACTCACACACACATATGTATAAATGTTGACCAACAATTTTGACTTTCTATTGGGCTCCACTTTGGACTTAGGAATTAAATATGTCGGGCTCATTCATTTAATTTGGTTGAGCTCAATTTAATTATTTTATTGGGCTAACATTAAATAACATATGTTACATTTAATCAAAACAAGCATTGGGCTAGTTTAATTATTACATGGATCAAGGTTTATTTAATTACATGAACTACTATGTAAATTTATTTAACCTAGTTTAATACCTCATTTGGACTTATAATATAATCCAATTAGACTTGCTTTAATTAATTATAACACATTGCTTCATTACTTTAAATAAATAAACACACACACACACACACACACACACACACACACACACACACACACACACACATATATATATTCATTCAATTATTTAATGTGCAATTTAATTAATACAAAAAATTTAATTCATTGATAATTATGTAATAATTATAATTACAATGACATATAGAATTCATGGTCATTACATTTATAATTTTCTTTTTCTTAATAACTAACATAATTTTCGTGCCCATGACCCTTCTAACTTTCCAAAAATTATCGATAGTGAGCTTATCTACTTCAGTTTTTAGCAACTTGAATTCCTATCTACCAATGTCTCTGTTAAATTGATCTCTTAAAAAAGTTCATAGTCATTTAGCAAATTAAGAGTATTTTAGTCTTTTTCTTTTTAATTATTTTAACAATAATATGATAAAATATAGGTGCTCAACATATGCCCCTTTTATTTAATATAATATATGACACGATCCTGATCACGTCTAAATCAAATAGGGCGAAGTTTCGTGAATACTTGGCTATGAGAAGGATTCAATTCAAGTCGATATTAAGATATGGGCTAAAGTTTACTTAGCCGAATTGGATGGATTTCAACCAAGTGGGCTGAAGTTTATTCAAGGAAGGTTCAAATGAAGCTTAATTCAAGGACAAATTATAACGACCCCGAAATTCGACCCACTTTATTACCTTAATTTTCGTATTTATTATACATTATTTCTTTAACGTTCAAATTTCGGTTCGTTAATATATCTTTAACCATTTTAATTGATCCATTATTTGACATTTAAAATCAACAATTACCAAAATTTTGGTATACATTTTTCTATTTCTCAATCATTGCATTAAAATATTTGGATAATCAAAAACTTAATATCTCGATCCTAGTCCCTGGATCGCAACCTTTACTTTTTTCTTTCTGTTACCAACATCATAAATCTCAACACTTACAATTTAATATTGTTCCTCTTCGTACAATTATTTCTTGATTCATAATTCATAATTTAAACATATAATAGTCTATATCGTAACATTTATCTAGTACAAATCACAGTTCATAATTTAACTTTACTTGTTCTATCTAGATATATTCTGTAATAATCAGAATACAGGATTATCAATAACACACAAATAAACTTCATTCACCCAATCAGTATTTATGATATTCATAACATACACAATACTATTATAACTTTGTCAATTGCATTCGCAATATTTTATTCTACCAAAACATTGAACAATTAGACTATACCATTAATTGGTGTCATAGCATAACCCTCATATATCCTGATATTCCTGAAATTTATTTCTTTCCTGCAAAAATGTATATTAAGCAAGTAATGAGCACAACGGCTCAGCAAGTTCAACAGTTTATGTTTCGCGTAGCACATACCTTAACATGCTCAGTATGTGTCATACATCATGTGCTTGTGCTTCTACTATAGCAATATTGTGAGGATCTGAATTTTCAAGATTCTTTAATAATATTAAATGAGAATTTAATTGATAAAGTTATCAAGATTGTTTAAATTATTGTGATATTTTATGTGATTTAAAAAGTGTGAAGAAATTTTAAATGGTAAATTAAATTGGTACAGAGGTGGTGATGAATGATATTGATTTAGAATAATTGAAAAGTAAATAAATTGTTTAAAAATAATTTATGAGGAATAAAAGAATTTCATGTAAATGTACAATAAATTGTACAATTAAATTACTATGGAAGTGCAGAAATTATGTTTTAAATGAGGTTATATGGAAATGTAAGAAATATGAATTATATATGTATATATATGTGTTTATGCTTAATTGTTATAATTATAAATGTTATTAATTATGAAACTTAAGGGATTAATAATTAAATTAATCCGAAAATTTATGAAAAGTTAATGAGGAAATTAGTAAAATTATAATTATTGATTTTAGATTTAATCAAGAATTATGGAGGAAGTTTAGAAATTAATTGAGAAAAAAATTAATTATATAAATTATATAATGATAAATTATATAATTTATATAAGGAAATTAAGATAATGTATGAAGAAAATAATAATTATATAATTATATAAAAATAATTATATAATTTATATAAGAGGATTAAGTAATAAATGTATAATTTTGGTTATATAATTAAGTGATAATTATGGAGGAATTTAAGAATTATTTAAGAAAGGAGAATGTAAATATATAAATTATATAATATTAAATTATATAATTTATATATAAAGAAGTTAGTAATAAATAATAAAGAAATGAAAATAAATTAGAAAAATGAATGTTTTAAGTTATTAAAAATTATGTTTATGTATAATGGAATTATTATGACTTTTATGAAGAATAATATTTCGAAAACGGGAACATGTTAGTGTAACATGTTGTCCAAATAACGAAGTGAAAAATTACGAAAAATAATTTTTATAAGTTATATGAATTAATTTATGAATTTTGGAGGTATTAACTACCTCATATAATTACATGTATGACGTTATGCGTGTACAAAATTTGTTATATAAAGTACCCAAAAAGGATCTAAATATTATTCGTAAATCATATTATGAATTTTGGTAAATTAAAATAAATATTTTATATTATTATATAAAATATTTATTACACGTAATAAATACGTAATGTATTAAAATATTAATTATGCATGCAAATTTTTCGAACATTCCGGAAATGGGATGGCTTAAGGCGGTGGAATTTTTTTTATGCCAAGTGGGTTAAGTGGTTGCATATAAAAAAAAGGAAAAAGCAATAAAAGGGAAAGAAAAGAAAAGAAAAGAAAAACGAATACACACAAGCTCCCCTTATCTCTCCCACCGCCACCCGAACACCACCACCCTTGCCGTCAACCACCATAGCTGCTAAGGGAAGAAAAGAGGAAGTTGGTGCTTACAAGGAAGGATAAGTAAGCTTTGGAAGGTATAATACTATTTTCTTTGAATTGTTTTAGTAATTATGTAATAAAATAATTTAGAGAAAAATTAGTAAATAATTAGAATTATTATTCTAAATAATTTTTGGGTAAAGATATGTTGATTATGTGATTTATGGAATAATTATGTTGTGGAAATTGGATTATTTTTGCCTAAGTTGATCTACTGTTCGCGTAAGGAAAAAAAATAAATAAATTCTGGGCTTACCGCGCATGGCGCGGACCTCGGTAAAGCGCAGCCAAATGACGTCATTTGGCTGGCGCAGGGGAAGAAGGCCGCGCGCAATGCGCGGCGGACGACGAGAAAATTACCGTATTGCCCCCAGTCTTTTTCTAAAAGGACCAGCGTGTCCTTTGGGTCATGTGAAATTACGGATATAGCCCTGATCTTTGCAGAAAATACCGAATGAGTCCTAAAGCCGCGGAAATGACGAAAATACCCCTGGACTTTCCGGAAAATTCCGGTTATGTCCCTAAGGGCGCAGAAATTACCAAAATGCCCCTAGATGTGATTTTAATTGAAATAAATGTTTAAAAATTGTTTAAAAATTATAGAAAATTGTAGAAAAATACTAGAAATATAGAAATGATGTTTGGGCATTAAATTTAATATTTTTGATTAAATATTAAATATTGGAGATTAATATTTAAATGTTTAAATATTAATCTAATAAGGTTACAAGTTTGAAAATGATTAAATAAAATTTTTGGACAACAAAAAATGCTAAATTTTATCCGGTGAGTCAGGTTGTCTGTAGGGAATGTATTTAATATCAAGTTAAATTAATTTATTAAGGAACGAGGTTAATATAATTAACCATATAAATTAATAATTGGCCCAGAGATGATATTAATTAATTAAATTAATATCATAAGAAGATAAATAATTATCATTTGATTATTTTATGATCATAGGTTGATCGAGAGAGGGTTTTAAGCTATCAATTAAATAACTGGACGCCAGGCAAGTTCTTCAGTCCTTTTATGTTAAATATTGGATTGTTATGATATGCAACTTTTGTTTTAAATGCATACAAATTATGTGCTATGTGATACGTGATTAATATGACCACAATGTGTATTTTGTGCAACGATATGAATAAATATGAAATATTTTGCTATAATAGAAGCACAAGCACATGATGTATGACACACATCAAGCATGATAAGCTATGTGCTACGTGAAGCATAAACTGTTGAACTTGCTGAGTCGTTGTGCTCATTACTTGATTAATAAACATTTTTGCAGGAAAGAAATGAATTTCAAGAATAACGGATTATATAGAGACGGATTTTCCTAAAAGGTTGTGAACGTTATTCTTATACGTTTATATTATGATTCAAGGTGGATAATTTGTCAAAGTTATATATTGATATGCTGTATGTACAGATAAGTTGGATCCGAATATGACGATTATAGTTTAAATTGTGAATTGTAATTGTTCAACATGAATATTATGATAGAGACTATTATATGTCTGACTATGAATTACGACATAAGAATATTGTATGGATATAAACTGGTTAATGTTGAGCGTTATGACACCTGTAATAGAAGGAAAAAGTAAAGGTTGCGATTCAGGGACTAGGATCACTAAATGAAGTTTTTTTTTTAAATGATAAAATATTTTAATACAATGATTGATTGAGAAAAAGAAAAATTTATACCGCAAAATTGATATTTGATGTTTTTTAAAAGTCAATTATTGGATTAGTTATGGTGATTAAAGATTTATTAACGGACCGAAATTTGGACGTAAGGAAAATAATGTTTATTAAATACAAGATTTAAGGGAATAAAGCGGGTCAAATTTCGGGGTCATTACAAATATATCTCACATCATTGCACAAAGTACACATAGTTATCATATTAGCCACAGATCACATAACACATAATTTATATGCATTTAACATATCATAACAGACAACATTTAACATTAAAGAACTGAAGAACTTGCCTGTAATGTGTAATTAAATAATAAATACCCTTTTAATCATGCTCCTCGTACAACCTATGATCATAAAATAATCAAATAATAATTATTTATCTTCTTATGATATTAATTTAATTGATTAATATCATCTCTAGGCTAATCATTAATTTATATGGTTAATTATATTAACCTTGTCCCGTAAAATATTAACATAACTTAATATTTAATGCCTTCACTACGGACAACCCGACTTATCGGATAAAATTTAACATATTTAGTTGCCCGAAAATTTTATTTAATCATTTTCTAAATTATAACCTTATTAGATTAATATTTAAACATTTAAATATTAATCCTCAATATTTAATATTTTTACAAAAATATTAAATTTAATGCCCAAACATCATTTCTATATTTTTAGTATTTTTCTATAATTTTCTATGATTTTTAAATAATTTTTAAACATTTATTTCAATTAAAAATCACTTCTGGGGGCGTTTTGGTAATTTCTGCGCCCTTAGGGACATATTTGGAATTTTTCGGAAAGCCAGGGGTATAGCCGTAATTTCAGTAACTCTAGGGACACATCCGGAATTTCCCGAAAAGTCCAGGGGCATTATCGTAATTTTCGTGGTCAAAGGACACGACCGGTATTGACCGAAAAGGGCAGGGGCACGCTGGTAATTTTCAGCATGTCGTAGGCCGCGCATGGCGCACGGCCCCTTGCTTCCGACGCCAAAACGGCGTCGTTTCCTACCGTTTCCAGAAGCCTCCGCCCATTGCGCGACTGCTTCTTCAGCGCGCCCCCAAAACGACGCCGTTTCACCTCCGCGTTTGCAAAAAAAAATTGCTACCGCGCAATGCGTGACAACCCCCTTTTTTTTCCCCAGTTTTCTTCCGGCAGTAACCAACCCAAGAACAAATTATCCAATTTTGTTCCTAATTTCTACCACAAAATTATTCTAAACATGATAAAATTCATAGATATACCTCCAAAAATTATTTGGAATAATTATTCTAATTATTTTCTAATTTTTCACAAACTTTATTTAATACCATAAATACCAAAATAAATCAAATTAATTTGATTTATACCTTCTAAGTGCTTGAAAATCTTCTCATGAAGCTTGTTATGCTCCTCTCTTGGTGGCTATGGCATGCACGGTCGGAGATGGTGGCATGGTGATGGTGCTCGGTTGGTGGAAGAAGAAGAAAGAACACAATAATGTTTTTGCCTTTTATTTTCTTTTCTTATCTTCCTTTTCTTTTCTTTTATACTTAATAGCAATTAATTATTTTAAAACCATCACACAATTCCACCGACTCTGTAACGACCCCGAAATTCGACCCACTTTATTACTTTAATTTTCATATTTATGAAACATTATCTTCCTTACGTCCAAATTTCGGTCCGTTAATAAATCTTTAACCTCCTTCTTTAATCGATTAATTGATTTTAAAATCGTCAATTATCAAAAATTCTCATATAAATTTTTTTCTTTTTCTTAATTCAATCGTTGTATTAAGATATTTGGATATTTAAAATCCTTACATTCTGGTTCCTAGTCCTTGGATCGCAACCTTAACTTTTTCCTTCTTTACAAATATCATAACGTTCAACATTTAAAATTTAATAATAATTATATCTTCACATTTGTTCTTTTCAATCGAAATTCACAATTAGACCATTTAACAAATCTTTATTGTAACAATCATCTTAAACAACCCTAGTTCGCCATGTAACTCTATTCGTCCTATCCGGACCAATTTGTAAATAGATACAACACATTCACATAAATTTTACCAATTCACTCACATTGAATACAATTCACTCACATTGAATCATGACATCGAAATTATAACAGTTACGTATCCAACCTTCTAGATAATTCATCTTTAGCACAATCTGATATTTCTGAAACTCATTTATTTACCTGCAAAAGTTTATTTTAAGCAAGTAATGAGCATAACGGCTCAGCAAATTCAACAGTTATGATTCACGTAGCACATACCTTATCATGCTTGGTGTGTGTTATACATCATGTGCTTGTGCTTCTACTATAGCAATATATCTCATATATATCCATATCGTTGCACAAAATACACATTGTGGTCATATAATCACGTATCACATGACAAATAATTTTTTTATGCATTTAAAACAAGAATTACATTTCATAACAGTCCAACACTTAACATAGAAGGGACTGAAGAACTTGCCTGGCGTCCAATTATTTAATTGATAGCTTAAAACTTTCTCTCGATCAACCTATGATCATAAAATAATCAAACAATAATTATTTAACTCCTTATGATATTAATTTAATTAATTAATATCATCTCTAGGCCAATTATTAATTTATATGGTTAAATATATTAACCGTGTCCTTTAAAATATTAACATAACTTAATATTTAATGCCTTCATTACGGACAACCCGGCTCATTTGATAAAATTTAACATATTTGGTTGTCCGAAAATTTTATTTAACATTTTTCTAACTTTTAAACTTAATAGATTAATATTTAAAATATTTAAATATTAATCTCCAATATTTAATATTTTCACAAAAATATTAAATTTAATGCCCAAACATCATTTCTATATTTTTAGTATTTTTCTATAATTTTCTATGATTTTTAAATAATTTTTAAACATTTATTTCAATTAAAACTAATTTCTGAGGGCATTTTAGTAATTTCCGCGCCCATAGGGACTCATTCGGCATTTCCCGAAAAGCCCAGGGGCATTTCCGTCATTTCGGCAACGTTAGGGACAAATCCAGAATTTTTCGGAAAGTCTAGGGATAATTCTGTAACTTCCGCGGCCTTGGGGACACGTTGGGTATTTCTGGAAAAGATGAAGGGTACGGCTGTAATTTTACAGGGCCAGGGGACACGGTCGGTATAACTGAAAAGAGCAGGGGCACGCTGGTAATTTCCAGCGTGTCGTCGGTCGTCCGCGCAACGCGCGGCTACTGTTTCTGCCGACGCCCAAAAACGACGTCGTTTCCCAGCTGTTCAGAAATTCCTCCGCGCAATGCGCGGCTCCCCCTTCCGCGTGCCAAAAACGACGTCGTTTTTGGCTCGCGCTGCTGAACTGCCGCGCAATGCGCGGACAGTCCCTGAATTCTTTCTTCTTCTCCTTCGCAACAGTAGGCCACCTTTGCACAAAATTTACCATTTTGCTCCAACTTTTCACAACAAAATAACTCCAAAAATCACACAATTCATACATAAATATCCAAAAATTATTTGGAATCATTATTATAGTTATTTACTAATTTTCCATAATTTTATTTTAACACAAAAACTACATAAATAAATCATTAATTAACTTTTTATACCTTCAAAGCTTGTAAACCTTTCTCTTGTTGGTATCCAACTCCTCAATCTTAGTAGCCATGGTGGTTTTCCGGCAAGGATGGTGGGGTTTCGGTGTCTCGGGTGGAAGAGAGAAAGCAAGAATGCATTTTATTCTTTTGTTTTCTTTTTCTTTGTTTTCCTTTGTTTCTTTATTTCCTCTTTATATAGCAACAACCAATTAGCCATAAAAAATTTCCACCGACTTATGTTGCGCCTACTCAGCTCTCTCGAATTTTCCAACCGAATTATCACAAATAACATGCAACTTAATTACTTTAAATACATTACGTAATTATTACGTGTAATAAATATTTTATGTAATATACATAAAATATTTATTTTAATTCACTAAAAATCATAACATGATTTATGAGTAATATTAATACCCTTTTTCGGTATTTTATTTGACAAATTTTGTACATGCATAATGACGTGCATGTAATTATTTGAGGTAATTTATACCTCCAAAAATCATAACATAATTCATATAACATATAAAAATTATTTTTCGTAATTTTTCACTTCATTACTTGGACAACATGTTACATTAACATGTTCACGTTTCCGAAATATTATCTTTTATAAAAGTCATAATAATGCCCTTATACATAATTATAATTTTTAATAACTTAAAACATTCATTTTTCTTATTTATTATTCAATTTCTTTACTATTTACAATAATTTCTTTATATATAAATTATATAACTTAATATTATATAATTTATATATTTACATTTTCCTTTCTTAAATAATTTCTTAATTTTCTCCAACCTTATTCCATTTAATCACCTTATATAAATTACATAATTATTCTTATATAATTTATATAATTATTATTTTCTTCATACTTTATTTTAATTTTCTTATATAAATTATATAATTTATTATTATATAATTTACATAATTACCTTTCCTTCTCAATTAATTTCTAAACTTCTACCAAAATTCTTGATAAACTCAAAAATCGATAACTACATTTTTACAAACTTCCTCATTAGCTTTTCATAAATTCTTGGATTAATTTAATTATTAATCCCTTTATTTCCATAATTAATCAAATTTATAATTTTATCAATTAAACATACACATATATAAATATACATATTTAAATCTTACCTCTCACATTACCATATAATTTCCTTTAAATCTAATTTCCACATTTTCATAACAATTTAATTGTACAAATTAATGTACATTTATCTGAAATTTCTCTTATTTTTAATAAATTGTTTTCAAACAATTTATTTACTTTTCAATTATTTCAATTCAATACCATTTCTCATAATTTCTGCACAGATTTAATTTACTAATTAAATCTCATCCCATACCTTAAATCACATAATATCACAAATAATTTAAACAACCCTAATAATTCTGTTAATTAAATTTTTTATTTAATTTTCTTAAGGAAATCCGAAAATTCGGGTCCTCACATTCTTCCTCCCTTAACCGGATTCCGTCCTCGAAATCATAATTGCCGTAATAATCATACGTATTTTATTTATAGCAACTTGCTATACCTTTATCTAGATGAATAACAATTTATTCCATAATAATCATATATTACCTCTTTAATATCCATAACTTCTATGGATAACATCATAATAATCATAACTGTCAAAATATTCAATTCTTAATTCATAATTTCTTTGTAGTATTACATTTCATAATTCTCTAAAATTTTATTCATAAAACTTTAACTCATTTCTTGATACACTTATCGAGATAATTTTTCATTCTCTGAAAATTTATTTTCTTTAATCATACGTAATCTTACTCCATTCACTTATTTCATTCTTATATCCCACCTCATTCATATTCCACACATTCATCCTTCTTCTTCTTAATTCACATTCATAATCTTCTTCATATTTCATAATTCATTCTTTAATACTTCCATTATTCAACATTATATTTTAAATACTAATCTTTACTTGATTTATCATAATCCTTATTTGGAATTATTCTAAAATTCCTGGGTGTCACATTCACCCCTCCTTCATAAAATTTCGTCCTCGAAATTTCTATGTACTCATACTTCATTCATTTGTAACTTACACAATTTCTTTACATGTATTTCATATATCTTTATTTCATTCCTTTCTCGTAGTTATTGCACACTGCAATTTTCTAATTCATCACATTCCATACTTTCTTTACCTCACCGTCATTGCTTTCATTATCGCTCACAATTAAAGAATACTACCCCATCCTACCATCCAATCTTCATAAGAGTAGAGGAATTCAAAATTTTTATTTTCAAAACTTTCATGCTTTGCTGAATGAACTTTTATCCCGATTTACAGTACTTCACTCCCTGAGTACTTCATACTGCAAACCCTGACAGTGGATCAATCTGTCATTAAAGTGATGGATGTTTCACCATACCTTGGCACGCCAGATGATCAATCTGCAATACCTGTGTCTTGATATGCCAGGTGACCATTCGATCAACCTGCAACATTCTTGCTCTTTTTGTTCATCTCAGCCTTAGAATTCATTCGAAAAATAATTTGATTTGGTATAACTTCAAAGAATACGAATTCAATAAATATAATTTAAAATTTTGTCTAGCTGAATCAATAGCTCAGACTTATATTTCTTCAACGCTTGTCTAGCTAGATCAATTAGCATAGACTTTCTCTAACACTTTATAATCCGCAGAAATTTTTAAAACATTCATCATGTCAAAACTTTTCAAAATATCGAGCCGAGTCAAATGGCATTGACTTATAGTTCTGACATACCTTCATAAATCAAAATCATTTATGACTTCATGTTACCGCATCATCTTGACAGTCCGTTGAGAATTTCATCATTAATAATTCCTACACCATAAACCATACTTTATGGTGTTGAATCATCTTATGACGAAATAGTACCGCACCGTCTCAACAACACGTTGAGCATTCCATCATTCATCACATCTGCACCGGCTAAAAGGTGCGTGGATGATTCTTTTGAAATACATTTTGATGTAAAAATATTTTTGTCTAGCCGAGACAAGTAGCATAGACACTTTTTAAATCGCTTAAAAATTCATTTGTATTTTCAAAACACATTCGTGCCAAATTAGTTTGAGGCCAAAAATTTCGAAGTCTAGCAAAGCTAGAAGAGTGGGAATATCCTAAATTCCCTAATATTTTAACACACCTGCCACCTTCGTTTCTTTCACTTAAATATATAATTTATTGCTAGGACTATTTTTATTTATCATATTAAATTTCTATCTACTCCAGTTTTTCTATACCCCCGTATAGTTCATCAAACTTGCCACACATTATGAGTCCAGGAACTTACCACAAGAATATGAGTTTAGAAGCTTGTCCTAGCAATATGTAGTCTAAGAACAAATCAAAGACTATCCATATGCTGAGGGGCTCAAAACATACCATACAATTATGAGTCATGGATTTACCACGTGCATGAGTTTTAAGAACTCGTGCCTAAACTTAATATTATCTATCTATCAAAAACTCTTAACGCGACTCTAACATTTCAATGATTATCACATAGTAACTAAGTAAACACAAATCCCCTGCCCATACAAAGGATTGTGCAACTCAGTCACCACATGAGTCCTCAAATGAAATTTCGTACCCAAGCTTCCTGCCCCCTTATCATAACATTTCCGTCATTCATGTCTCATCATTCTCTGTATTCTTCTTGTACTATTTCATAGTACCATATCTCTTTATAGCGTCAAGCTATACCTTGTTGACCATTAACAGGTCTTTCTATTATTTCGCATTCTCACTTAATCCCATCATGACCTTGCTTTACAATCCATTCCTTACTCGTTTCCCTTATCTCAGGATCGTATCGTAGTATGGTCCTCTCGTTGTTCTTGATCATATTATTATGATCTTTTCCTATATGTTTTGGATTACCTTGTCATCTTTATTACTTAAATCAGGCGTCCCCTGATTATCTTTGAGATTCATCTTTGAATCATTTCAAATATTCTTTTAGATATGTTCTTAATTGAACTTATAAATCTTCTCAATTCATTACTTTCAAATCCTTCTTAACATATTTATCTCTTCCTCATAATCTTATATCTTTTATATTTCCTTTACTTTAACTCATATTAGAGAACTGTATCTCTTAACGTATATATTTCTTAATTTATATCTCTTCATTCTAATCCCCCCATGTTCATCAAACTGATCACGTATTTGGGCTCAGAAACTTACCATAATCATATGGTTTGAAGAGCTTGTCCTAGTCAGGCCATAGTCGCCCATTCGCTAAAGGGGCTCTACCATACAATCATGAGTCACGAGCTTAGTATACGCTTGAGTTTTCAGAACACGCAACTATCCTTACTCTTCCTTACTTAGGTTATAGCCTAAGGTATCATTTACCTAAGGTTTATAACCTCTGGCTCTGATACCAACTGTAACGACCCCGAAATTCGACCCACTTTATTACTTTAATTTTCATATTTATGAAACATTATCTTCCTTACGTCCAAATTTCGGTCCGTTAATAAATCTTTAACCTCCTTCTTTAATCGATTAATTGATTTTAAAATCGTCAATTATCAAAAATTCTCATATAAATTTTTTTCTTTTTCTTGATTCAATCGTTGTATTAAGATATTTGGATATTTAAAATCCTTAAATTCTGGATCCTAGTCCTTGGATCGCAACCTTAACTTTTTCCTTCTTTACAAATATCACAACGTTCAACATTTAAAATTTAATAATAATTATATCTTCACATTTGTTCTTTTCAATCGAAATTCACAATTAGACCATTTAACAAATCTTTATTGTAACAATCATCTTAAACAACCCTAGTTCGCCATGTAACTCTATTCGTCCTATCCGGACCAATTTGTAAATAGATACAACACATTCACATAAATTTTACCAATTCACTCACATTGAATACAATTCACTCACATTGAATCATGACATCGAAATTATAATAGTTACGTATCCAACCTTCTAGATAATTCATCTTTAGCACAATCTGATATTTCTGAAACTCATTTATTTACCTGCAAAAGTTTATTTTAAACAAGTAATGAGCACAACGGCTCAGCAAGTTCAACAGTTATGATTCACGTAGCACATACCTTATCATGCTTGGTGTGTGTCATACATCATGTGCTTGTGCTTCTACTATAGCAATATATCTCATATATATCCATATCGTTGCACAAAATACACATTGTGGTCATATAATCACGTATCACATGACAAATAATTTTTTTTATGCATTTAAAACAAGAATTACATTTCATAACAGTCCAACATTTAACATAGAAGGGACTGAAGAACTTGCCTAGCGTCCAATTATTTAATTGATAGCTTAAAACTCTCTCTCGATCAACCTATGATCATAAAATAATCAAACAATAATTATTTAACTCCTTATGATATTAATTTAATTAATTAATATCATCTCTAGGCCAATTATTAATTTATATGGTTAAATATATTAATCGTGTCCTTTAAAATATTAACATAACTTAATATTTAATGCCTTCATTACGGACAACCCGGCTCATCGGACAACCCGGCGCAACGCGCGGCGACTGTTTCTGCTGACGCCCAAAAACGACGTCGTTTCCCAGTTGTTCAGAAATTCCTGCGCGCAATGCGCGGCTCCCCCTTCCGCGTGCCAAAAACGACGTCGTTTTTGGCTCGCGCTGCTGAACTGCCACGCAATGCGCGGACAGTCCCTGAATTCTTTCTTCTTCTCCTTCGTAACAGTAGGCCACCTTTGCACAAAATTTACCATTTTGCTCCAACTTTTCACAACAAAATAACTCCAAAAATCACACAATTCATACATAAATATCCAAAAATTATTTGGAATCATTATTATAATTATTTACTAATTTTCCATAATTTTATTTTAACACAAAAACTACATAAATAAATCATTAATTAACTTTTTATACCTTCAAAGCTTGTAAACCTTCCTCTTGTTGGTATCCAACTCCTCAATCTTAGTAGCCATGGTGGTTTTCCGGCAAGGATGGTGGGGTTTCGGTGTCTCGGGTGGAAGAGAGAAAGCAAGAATGCATTTTATTCTTTTGTTTTCTTTTTCTTTGTTTTCCTTTGTTTCTTTATTTCCTCTTTATATAGCAACAACCAATTAGCCATAAAAAATTTCCACCGACTTATGTTGCGCCTACTCAGCTCTCTCGAATTTTCCAACCAAATTATCACAAATAACATGCAACTTAATTACTTTAAATACATTACGTAATTATTACGTGTAATAAATATTTTATGTAATATACATAAAATATTTATTTTAATTCACTAAAAATCATAACATGATTTATGAGCAATATTAATACCCTTTTTCGGTATTTTATTTGACAAATTTTGTACATGCATAATGACGTGCATGTAATTATTTGAGGTAATTTATACCTCCAAAAATCATAAAATAATTCATATAACATATAAAAATTATTTTTCGTAATTTTTCACTTCATTACTTGGACAACATGTTACATTAACATGTTCACGTTTCCGAAATATTATCTTTCATAAAAGTCATAATAATTCCCTTATACATAATTATAATTTTTAATAACTTAAAACATTCATTTTTCTTATTTATTATTCAATTTCTTTACTATTTACAATAATTTCTTTATATATAAATTATATAACTTAATATTATATAATTTATATATTTACATTTTCCTTTCTTAAATAATATCTTAATTTTCTCCAACCTTATTCCATTTAATCACCTTATATAAATTACATAATTATTCTTATATAATTTATATAATTATTATTTTCTTCATACTTTATTTTAATTTTCTTATATAAATTATATAATTTATTATTATATAATTTACATAATTACCTTTCCTTCTCAATTAATTTCTAAACTTCTACCAAAATTCTTGATAAACTCAAAAATCGATAACTACATTTTTACAAACTTCCTCATTAGTTTTTCATAAATTCTTGGATTAATTTAATTATTAATCCCTTTATTTCCATAATTAATCAAATTTATAATTTTATCAATTAAACATACACATATATAAATATACATATTTAAATCTTACCTCTCACATTACCATATAATTTCCTTTAAATCTAATTTTCACATTTTCATAACAATTTAATTGTACAAATTAATGTACATTTATCTGAAATTTCTCTTATTTTTAATAAATTGTTTTCAAACAATTTATTTACTTTTCAATTATTTCAATTCAATACCATTTCTCATAATTTCTGCACAGATTTAATTTACTAATTAAATATCATCCCATACCTTAAATCACATAATATCACAAATAATTTAAACAACCCTGATAATTCTGTTAATTAAATTTTTTATTTAATTTTCTTAAGGAAATCCGAAAATTCGGGTCC
The DNA here is from genome assembly GCA_947179155.2 of Hedera helix. NCBI lineage: Eukaryota > Viridiplantae > Streptophyta > Magnoliopsida > Apiales > Araliaceae > Hedera > Hedera helix. Next base: position 11,077,742 of record OX359282.1, on the reverse strand, counting down.
TCACAGACTCTCTCACGCAGCCAAGAAATTTTCGGATCATTCGCATGCATAATTCTTGCGTAATCAATTAATTTAATACATTACGTAATTATTCCGTGTAATAAATATTTTATAAAATGTATATAAAATATTTATTTTAATTCACTAAAAATCATAATTTGATTTATGAATAATATTAACACCCTTTTGGGTACTTTTCTTGACAAATTTTGTACACGCATAGTGACATGCATGTAATTAAATGACGTAATTTATACCTCCAAAAATTATAAAATAATACATATAGCATATAAAAATTATTTTTCACAATGTTTCACTTCGTTTCTTGCACAACATATTACACTAATATGTTCACGTTTCTGTAATATTATCCCTCATAAAAGTCATAATAATTTCTTTATACATAAACATAATTTTTAATAATTTAAAACCTTTCTTTTTCCTCATTTATTTTCCCATTTCTTTATCATTTAACATTAATTTCTTTATATACAAAATATATAATTTAATATTATATAATTTATATATTTACATTTTCCTTTCGTAAATAATTTCTTAAATTCCTCCATAATCATCAATTAATTGCATAATCAATAATTATACATTTATTAACTCTCTCATTATTTTAATTCTCTTATATCAATTATATAATTATTCTTATATAATTTATATAATTATAATTTCCTTTATACATCACTTTAATTTTCTTATATAAATTATATAATTTATTATTATATAATTTATATAATTACATTTCTTCTCAATAAATTTCTAAATTTTTACCATAATTCTTAATTAAATCTAAAATCAATAATTATAATTTTATTAACTTCCTCATTCGCTTTTCATTTAAAATTGGATTAATTTAATTTTTATTCCCTTAATTTCCATAATTAATAACACATTTATAATTATCACTTAAACATATACATTTATATATATATATATATATATATATATATACATATCTAATTTCATATATTTCACATTACCACGTAACCTCCATTAAATCATAATTTTTGTATTTTCATAATAATTTAATTGTACAAATTAATGTACATTTATATGAAATTTCTCTTATTCTTAATAAATTATTTTAAAACAATTTATTTACTTGTCAATTACTTTAATTCAATACCATTTATCATAATCTCTGCACAGATTTAATTTACTAATTAAATCTCATCTCATACCTTAAATCACATAATATCACAAATAATTTAAACAACCTTGATAATTCTGTTAATTAAATTTTTATTTAATTTATTAAAGAAATTCTGAAAATTCGGGTCCTCACATTTTCCCTCCCTTAACAGGATTCCGTCCTCGAAATCATAATTACCGTAATAAATATACGTATTTTATTCATAGCACCTTGCTATACCTTTATTTTGATAAATCACAACTATATTCATAATAATCATATTTTACCTCTCCTTAACTTACATGGATAATTCCAATAAAAATCATAACTGTCAGAACAGAATATTCAATTCTTAACTCAACATTATATTTCATAATTCTCTAAATATTTTATTAATAAAACTTTAACTCATTTCTTGATACACTTATCAATATACTTTCTCATTCTCTGAAAATTTCTTTTCTTTAATTATATTTACCCTTTCTCAATCCACTTATTTCATACCCTCTATTGCACATCCTTTATACTCTGCACATTCATCTTTCTCTTCTTAGTTCATATAATTCTTCTTCACATTCTATAAATCATTCCTCAATATCTTCATCATTCAGCACTAGGTTCTAAACGTTAACCTTTACTTAATTCATCATAATCTTTATTTGAAATTATTCTAAAATCCTGGGGTATCACACAAATCAAGTTTCAAATGTTCATCATGTGATTCAAAGTGTTTGAGTTGAATAATACTTCAAGGACGTTATGGACATAATCTTTGATCCGTATTTATACAACTTAGAGCATATTTTCTATGAGTGGAGTTTGGATTTTATTGAAGAGCATGTTGAGAGTTTCGATTTGATAGGTGGCGCGTTTCATAACTCTAAGCATATTGAAAATTTTGGTCGATTTAGCAAACGAGGGCAAATTCAGAATTTCAAAAAAATTTGGAAGAGCTCCCCGGCGCAGATTTTGTGAAGGGGAACAGCGCCTTGGTGCAGGTGGATCGAGAGGAACGCGTCCCTAGCGCTTTCAGAGTACGCCCCAGCGCAGTGCTTGGCTAACAAAGCCCCGACGTTGGTCCTCGGTGGGGAAACAAAATAACATGCGTTTTTTCATGCGTTTTCAACAACTTTTGGGATTTCTAATTGAATTTTGTTACCTAATTAGCTTAGATTACTTATGTATTGATATTTCCTATAAATATTGGGATTGAGTTTTCATAGATTAGTATAAATAGACATTAAACATTTGTAATTCATAACTTTTATCATTTAATAAAGTTTTTATGAGGTTTATTCTTCATCTTTTTGTTCTTTAAGAATTTCTGAGTGTTTCTTAGTTATTATTGTGATTTAATTTATCTTATCATTTAACAATACATAGTTGGTTGTGACGACTTCTACCGCATCAATCATCGATTGTACCGAGGTTCTTTTCTCTTTATAGACAATGGGTTTAGGTGTTGTTGTTGTCCATTTAATGCAAATTTTCTTACACAAGCAATCGTACCAAGGGTCTCACTTCTTTATAAGCGATGGGTTGAGATGTTATGGGTGTTCCACAATGCAACTTTGCTAGAAAACGATTCGGGCATCGTTCACATTACACAAGCGTGTCGTGGACCTTATCAGTTGGCATCGGAGTTACGTTCATCTAGCGGATTATCTATCTTTACTTTTCTTGTTTTAGTTTGATTATTTGTTAACAATACAATATATATATATATATATATATATATATATATATATATATATATATATATATATATATATAACTTTTTGTTATTTTCAATTTTTTTTGTACTTTTCAATTTGTGGATTTTGAGCCATCAATCAGCATTGCGAAGATCAAGGCATCCATCGAAGAATTAAGATCCGTGAGGCTTCAAAATCAAGTTTCATCTAAAGCTAGTTTCAAGAAAGACCAAGCACATTAAAAGGAAAATTCAAAGGCGAACAACCCATGTGATTTTGTTGGTACATCAAAATTCATACCTTGCTATTTATTGTTATTGATAAGTTCTTGTTGAATTAATCTAGAAACTTTGATTAACTTGGTAAATTCAAAGAGAACCTATTAGAGGAAATTTTGAGAGGTAAAATGCAAGAGCGTGAGATCAATTAAGGATAAAAGCCAAATTGAGCGTAAACACGAGTATTAAACGTTTCACTGTATTGAGTGAAACACGTAAGGGAGTGGTGAGATTTTTTATTATCTATTAACCCTTATTTTGCAGCTAAATATGTTTGGTTACAATAATAAAGTTGTTTGTGAAAGGAGGTCGTGGAAAAATAATTGTTTTCAAGGCACAAATGATCCTAATGCGTATTTAAAGTGGGAGAAGGATATGGATTGGGAGTTTGACGATCATAATTATTTCGAGCATAAGAAGTTCAAGCTTACAACTATGGAGTTCTCTAGAGATGTGATTACATGGTGGGATGAATTTGTGATTAATCTAAAGAGATGTGGAGAGCGTCCAATCTAAATGTAGGAGGAGTTGAAGGTCGTGATGAGGAAGTAGGTGAAAAGGAGGAAATAGTATTCATCCACAAGGTGTTTGGAGTCAAGGCATTCAAGATGGGATGACGAGGAGGAGTAGTATAAACAACCACAAAAAACCTATGGAGCATAGGAATGAGCGTGTACAGCATAGGGAGGCAAATAACAACATCATGGAAGAGCTTAATACGAGAATAGATAGGTTGGGAATGTGTTGGGCACAATCACAAAACATGCCTAATGCATAACGAAGGGAACAAGTTCAATCGAAGGAAGATAGAGTTGAAAGTGATCATGCCATCCATGAAGAGTCGTTGGCAACGAATAAAGCTAAGAGTGAGCAAATTAAGGAGGACGAAGAACAACATAAGGACATCATTTACACTAGGTGCCTCATACAAGGTAAAATAGGTAGTGTGAATATTGATTGTGATTTCTATACTAACATTGCTAGCACTACTATGGTGAAGAAACTAGGTTTGTCAACAGTTGCGCATCCTCAACCTTACACGATGCAAGGAGTCGATGGTATTGAAAAGGTGGAGGTGAATCAACAAGTGTTAGTTTCATTTATCATTGGGAAATATGAGGACGAGGTGCTATGTGATGTGGTTCCGACAAATATTTGTCATTTGTTACTTGGAAGGCCATGGCGGATGGCTAGACGTGCGAAGTATGACGTTTAATATTGGGTTTGATTATTCATTCTCATCTCAGTTTGGTTCATAAACATGTCAAGAATTTTCTCTAAATTTGATTTTTGCACTTGTGTCTGTGGAGGTGGATACAAGACTTCTTGTGGGTATGATAGTTCCGGAGCACAAAATTCGTTTTGATTGTTGTAGCTACATGAAAAGTCTTGATGATTATGCCAACACGATTGATAGTAATCTGGAGTGGTGCTAGGTTGCTGCTGATAGAAGGCATTTTGACTGGATCTACTCTCAAAAGCGTCCATTTTCTCCTTTCAAGCTTCGCCAACTATGCTAGCAATTGCTCCTGTCGTACTTGGTTGATCCATCCACTCAGAAGACCAATGATAGTTGAGCGACATGCTATTTATATATATGTTCAAGGCTATAAACCATGATTTATTGGTTGATCATATGTAATATGTTGGAAATTTTGATGAAAACCTTGCTAAAAAGGTTGAACATGTTTGAAGCATGAGGAATTTTATACTAGATAGCTTCAAAGAATCACAAATGGTTGAGAAGCATGATATGTGAAAGTAAAGTTCAATATCAGGCTAAGAATTGCATGTAGCCCGAATTATAATCTGTAAAGTGCATTATAATGTGCATATAGAAGTGATATAGACTTACAAAGTGGTAATGTATATGTGGTAGCCTATGTGGTGCTTGGAGATTAAAGCGTCAAGTTGAGTTTAGTTTTGAAATTTGAAAAGTTTATAATGTTATTGAAAATGACACTAAATGGTGATTTTTGGCAATTTTAAAGAACTAAAGGTGAAATGAAGTCAAATGACTTAGTTTTATGTTATTACACGTGTTTAGGTTGATTTTGTAATCAACGAATGAAAATTTGATTGAAAAGGCGATTCGAACGATCAAAATCGATCGTTTCGATTCAAAATAGATTTTTACGGACAAATATCATCTCGTGCGAAGTTTTATGGTTTTAAAAGTTTGGGCATGTCATATATGACGTATATGAACTTTATTGAATGTTAGAATGAAGTTTTGATGCAAATGGCCAAAAAACACAAAGTTGGTAAATTTTGGTTTTAAGGTTGAAAACGAGTTTAAATGCCCTCCTATGGGCTAGTGTTTCACTGATTTTGAGAAGCCAAATGAGGCAAGTAAATTTTTTGTAAAATCCTAGGTAGTAAGACCTAGTACTGTTCCAAATTTAGACTTAATTGGATGTATATTGAAGGAGTTAAAAATCAGCAAAACAACAACAAAAATTAGAAAAGTTTGATGCAGAGGCACTGCGCTAGGGTGCAGTTTTTTTACATTAAACACTACGCCGGGGCGCAGGGTACTATTCATGGTTGCGAAGACTTCACGGTCAGCAAAGTTTGAAGCGGCCGGGGTGCAGTGTACTGTTCACAGAAAATTTTTAAAGTGTCCAAAATGCAATGTTTTGATACAAAATGATAAAGATAAGCTATGTAAACCTTAGATAGATAAAGAATGATCAATATAAAGGGTGTCAAGGTATAATGAAATGATAAATGGCATAATATAACATGCCACAAGCTAAGCCAAAATATATTATGAGTTATATAAAAGGTGGGAATGAGTTAGGATGTATTATTAACCTACATAAGGTATAATACATCACATGTGAAAAGAATAGAGACTAAGGATCTAATATTTATGGGTTTAGTTTGACAAGTTATAGAAAGTTTATGATCTTATATTGATGCATATAGTGCAATGTTTACAGATAGCGCTCAAAGTAGCAGACCGACAAGATGGTTATGAAAGGATAAGAAGGCCACACGAGGCAGTAAATGTTAAGTGTAAGATAAATGCAGAACATATAAGTTTTTCAGACTTAAGTTTACTAATTGTTCTACGTGAACTATGTGATAGTAATATGCACTCTGTGCAACTATGTGTATTAACACGTGCAATGTTTATAGATAACGCTCGAAGTAGCAGACCGATAAGATGGTTATAAAAGGATAGGAAGGCCACGCGAGGCAGTAAAGGTTAGGTGTAAGATAAATGCAGAACAAACAAGTTTTTCAGACTTAAGTATACTAATTGTTCTACGTGAACTATATGATAGTTGAAATGTGCACTCCGTGCAACTATATGTATTAACTGTTAAGTGGAATATGTGCCATTAAGAATAACATGGTAAAGTAGAGGATGCATGACGCATAAATATAAATTGTAAGCATGAAAAGTGTTATCTGATTGACTTGCTGAGCCTATGTGCTCACTCTTACTATGAACTAACATTTTAGGTAAAGTACGAGAAGGCCGGATATTCTGGTTAAGCAAAGGTAAATGAATGTGAATGTACGAATAAGTGAGAAGCAAAGTTGTTATATGTAATTTGTGCAATGTGCAAGCAAGCCAGTTAAATGTAAAGTTGTATAGATGCAAGTGATGAAACATTTTGGTTTTTAAATATTAAACCATGATTGTAATAGGATTGAATGTATGGTTTGTAAATTCATAGTGATAGTAGTAAATATAATTTATTTTTGAGAAATGTTGTAAAGGAATAAGGCGAAGGTATTATTTGGTAATTGAGTTTTATATGTAATAAACTCCTATATATGGTACAGATACATGTATGTATATAGATACGATGGATGATTGTATGTAAACAGGATCAGATACAGAGCAGGCATGAGGTAAGCAGAGTTTATATATGACAGAGATATATGATGAGAATAATCACAGGTGATGTTAAGTTGAATCACAAATTATATGATTATGAAATTATAATAGACTAGGTCACAATAAATAAATGTTTGACCTAAGTTCTAATAAATTGTAAGTGAATGTTACGATCCTGAGACAGGTAGAGAATGTATGATAGATAAATAGATTTATGGACCGCATTATGGTCAATTAAAGTCTTTAAAGGGGAAAAGTTACGTTTTAACGCATGAAATCACCGTTAAGATGATTGAGGATAATATAATTTGATTTTAAGATTAATGATTATGAAATCCAGAATTGAATGGATAGAATTAAGGAACGTACGGATTTCGGTGCGTTACAGTCTCTGTAAAGTCATTTTTTTGCTTTGGATCTTAAGTGAGGTTTCATTATAGATTATATACAAATCATTTGATTTGTAACGTGTATACTTTTAGATTCTTGTACTGCATCAACCTAATTCCCAATATGATCCCCTATGATAACAATAAGTAGTTAGATCGATCTGGGTTGCATAAGGAGTTAGTTAGGTATGTTGTGGTATCTGCATTATAGGGTTGTTATTGTGCTAGTGGCCTTAATTTTATTTTGGTTGGGTTCCTTCTCCAGATAAACTGTAGGGCAAAAAACTTCATAATAGTTTAGGGTATTTATCATTTAGTTTATTTAAATCAGTATCTGATATGGGTATTGGAGAGTTAAAAGTGAAAAGAAAATTGGAGAGAAAATGAAGGATAATGAGGAGACTGAAATGTTATTGGGTGACATGCCTCATGCAACATCACATAATATTCATAACCCACATAGCAATGGTCATAATATTTATGGTGGTACTGGTAATGGAAATGGGTTTTTTGTATCACAATCTCTGAATGAAATGATGTGTGGTATTTATGATGATGACCTATTAAGTCATTATAAGTATAAATGCCCCTCCCCTGTTAGTGGGTTCTCTTTGCATTCTGATGGTTCTTCAATCAGCTTAATATCTAGTGGGCATTCACTGTCTAACTATGGATCACCAACCTCCCTCCCAATGGAAGAGATCAAATACAAAAGCTTTGTAAAAACTCCTACGGTCCAAATGGATCAAGGTTTGATTGGAAAGTACCCGATTCATTGGTTGGAAAGAAGGCCAATAAGAATCTAATTGATGGACTAAGTTTGTCTAGCAATCTTAAGAAAATGTATACAAGTGAGGAGCCGAATGATGTTTCTGTAGAGCCAAATGAATTTCTATTTTGTGATTCTTACAGCAATGGGGCTAATTGAATGAGTGTTGAGAGAAATAGGGCTTCTGATAATTATAGGAAGGTCTTTTCTAATTACTATGTAGTTCAATCCTCTATATCAAGAAGTCCTAATAGTTTGGCCAGTGAGATGAGTTCGACATTATTCGGATTACAGCAAGCATATAGGTAGAATAGATTGCACTGAGTTGTTTAAGTGTTTCTTTGGATCCTTAGTTTCATCTGTTTTAGGTAACTTCATAATAGTTAAAGAATTGAGTTACTTGTCCAAGTAAAATCCTTGTAAGATATTTCTTCATTTACAATTTTTTTTCTACATAATGAACAATGGATTAGTTGAACCAATGCAATCTGATGGTGGATATCTTTCCACTGGGATCTATGAGAAGAGCATTTATCGACGTTCGTTACAACCATCAAGAAAGAGCACATGTATTACGTGGTATTCAGAGAGATACGTGACACCCTCTTGGAGTACAGACTTTGAGTTGAATCACAATGAATGAAGAAAATGCCGAGAAGATTTTTCAAGTGTGAGATTTTCCAGGTTGAAAAGAAATGTTGAATGAAAGAAGGCGTGCAGAGGGATGTCTTGTACTAGTTCAAACATCATATTGATGTTTTTATTTAAATTTTTTTCTTTTGTGTATGCATGATTCTTACATTGGGGATTCATTTCCGAGCTTACCCCTGTTGGTTTGGAATAAAAGGCGTTGAGTAAATTCTATTCAAGGATCTCAACTGAGAACTCTTTAGAGATCCTATTATGTTACACAATATTAGTTGTTTATTTTCAGTTTTCACAACTTGGGGCAGCTAACCAGTGTAATGCTATGACTTGTAAATTTATGATATTGATGCAGTTAAAGGATATAAAATTTTAGGGTATAGAAGTGCTATAGAACAATTTGGTGTATTCATCATTCAATAAAAAAATTTTCATGGACTAATTTTTTGTGACCAGGAAAAGGCCCATACTCTTTAGTAGTAGGAGAGGCCCTGACTTCTTAACAAGGGCCCATACCAAATGTACTATGTTAAATATTGTGAAACTAAATTGATTATCTAATTGATTGATTATGTTCTATGATAAAACAATATCTTTTTTTTTTAGGTTGGAACATCAGTAGGTTAACATGCTTTATTTTTTATTTTTTGTGCAAATTTTAGTAAACATGTAAAAATGACAAATTTAAAAATGAATTAACAATAATTATTTATTTTATAATTCATTTTTTTTGTGTGTGTTTCTTTATAATGAATATTAGTTGTGCTTTATTTTATATAGATATAGTTAATTATGTTGAACTTTTGATATTAAAAATAATACAAAAACAATAACTATCCAAACAATAATTTTTAAATTTTAACACAAATACAACATGAATTTAATATGCTAACCAAGTAATAAAATAGAATTGTTTTGATTTTGTAAATCAATGAATTGTAACTCTATAAAGTTATAAGTCAAATTGAATTTCAAAATAAATTATTCAAACGAACCTTAACCAAATTCATCTCAAATATAGGTAAGAAAACTACTAAACTTGTGTCATACGCAAAAAAATTAAGAAAATAAGTAGCATAACAGGCTAAGATAAGTTTCTAACCAACATCAATTACTAGGTCGAATAAAACTTAAATCTAATTACTGATAACCAAATATGAAATTAATCATTGTACAAAAGAAGTTGGTCCGAGAACATCACCTTCGGCATTAGATAGACAACTATTTGAATGGGTTCAAATGTTAATTCAAACTCATTAAAAGCTGACAAAATTGATACTATATAATTTGACATTCCCCCCAACAGTTGGAAGTGAAAGTGCAACTCTCTAATAAGAAAACTACAATGAAATACGAGAGAATTAAAAGATCGTGTCATTGTTTCTCTTTTTCTTTGGACAAGGATTCCCCCCCCCCCCCCCCCCCCCCCCCCCCCCCGCGTACTCGCTACCAGCAGTGACAACGAAACCTGATCCAACCTGAATGTAAGGGTACAATAACACCATTAGAAATGAATAACTGAGGATGGTGCATGCACAAACACAAGAAAGCACAAGGTCTCCACCCCACCGCCCCCCCCCCCCCCCCCCCCAAAAAAAACACACACACACACACACAACACACAATCATGAACAGAGGCAATAAACCGCTAAAGCATGGCAAACACAAAGAGGAAGAGAGATAATACTTGACAGTCCTTTCATCACAACACAGTCCTAGAGTTGAACATAAACTGTATAATTAAAAGCACAAATTTCTTTTGATTTCAACAAAAAGTTCTGCTTTCCTAATTCATATTAGCCCAAGTACAATCCAAATTTGTATCTATTAAGTACTATCCAAATTTAAAAATATTCCTACCTCTAACCTCTAAGAGGAATAGAAAAAAAAGAGATCTTTTACTTTCATATTCAAATTAGTACAAGTACTAAACAAATTTATTATAATTAAAATATATACTTGATGTTTACAAATTTCTATTAATTAAATTTTAAAACATTCCTATCTCCAATAATAATAGAAAAAAGGATGATCCCTTTTCTTTTTTATTCCTACCACTTATAAATCACTCACAACAATTCATTTTTATTAAACCTCAATGGATTCCAAAAAAAAAAAGAACAAAGAAATTTCATGCAATAGAAATGTTATCGAGATACGGTTGAGAAAGAAACATATGAAGAACAACAGGCCAAAAACGCTCGAAAATGAGAACAATATCGTTTGAAAAAAATATCAAACACATCTAAACACAAATCATTCAATGGAATTTGAAGTTGAAGACATAAAAAATGTATATATTTGAAACTTACAAGATATAATATTTATAATGTGTTTATCATTGTCTTGAGTTTAGTACACTATTTTTTTTATTTAAACTGTTTAAAAATTGTTTTATTGTCATTTGTATGAATTGATTTTATTTATAATTACTATTGTATTTACTTTGTTCTCTCACTTTTCATTAAGGCTGCATTGGTATCATAAACATAAATCAAAGAAAATTTACTGATCAAAAATGTTCTCAAGCAATGGTTCAGACATAAACATTCGAGAAACGTGAAGCCAAGAAAACAACAAAAAAAGAGTTTGCAAACAAAACCAAATAAGTATATATGTTATCCATCATGAATTACTACATGTATTCTTTTAAATAGTTTTATTTAGTTTATATATCTTAACAAATTTATAAAGGATAATTTTATTGCAACAATTTTATTAAATTATTAATATGTCGAAAAAACTTCTTTAACATATCACATAATTTAATTATATTAATATTAGTCGTGAACTTCATTATTAAATTAATATCCTAACTAATTTAATTCATTAAAACTTACAAATTTACCAAATCACATGTTTAATTATATTAACAATATATGTGAATTTGAAACATAATAATTGAAACATTAGTTGAAAAATTATAATGGATTCATTCATAACTAATTGTCATTACTAAATTAAAACTTTAGTTTCATAATTCTATTCAGATTAGAATTTCAAGTAAAATTTGTCAATATAAACACTAATATAGAATATCATTACAAACTTAAATAAAATTAAAATAATTATTTTCTCATAATCATAAATAAATAAATCTATAATTACCCGTTCAACTAGTTAGCTTAATAACTGATTAAAAGAACCTATAATACATAATTCAATTATTAGTTATTTGAATAAATATGTAACTATTTAATAGCTATAACTATGTTCTCAAAATCACAATTATTATTTTTTAATTATTAATAGAATAAATTATTATTCATGTATGGAGCAACCATTCAAGGATGGTGCATGCATAAACACAAGAAAGCACACGGACTCTCTAACCTCTAACAACTCAAAAACTCACACAGATACTTATATACAGAAACAAGAAACCACTAAAGCACAGCAAACCCATGTAAACCCAAAGAGGAAGAGAGATAATACTTGACAGTCCTTCAGCACAACACAGTCCTAGTGTTGTACATTACTGCAAATAACAGAACCTTGGATGGAGCAACCATCCCCAACCGTAACATGGTTCATAACAATTGAATTAAGAACCTGCAAATATAAAACTATTACATCACTGCAATTTCAAATGACTCGAGTAATACTATAACACCCCCTTCCCGACTAGTGGAAAGGGAGGCTACGCACAAAAGAACTCTAAGCAGAATGTCAAAACAAAAAGGAACTCTCTTCACACTTGCCCTTGAATCCCCTTGCAAACCCTGCCGGAAGAAAAACACAGCATGAGCCAAATGCCCAGTACGAATAAAGAGTGCAGAAATAAGAACTGAAATTGAATAACAAAATCAACTGAACTAAACTGAGATTAACAAAATCAACTGAACTGAATTACATAATCTTACTGAACTGAACTGAATAACATAATTTACTAAACTGAACTAATCTAGTGAACTGAACTGATCTACTGAACTGAAACTGATCCATTGAACTGAACTGATTTACTGAACAACATAAAAGACTGAATTGAATGGTTGTGTTTATTTCATACCGAGCTTAGAACAAAACATAAATACAACTTGTCACAAAGACAAGTCAAAATACTGCCACATAGGCAGGCACACATTGGACTGCAGATCCAAATGTATACAAAATTGAAAATGTATGCTCAGCACTACGAACAACACTAGATCGCAGAACAGAGCAGAACAAAATGCTAGGGCCGACCAAGACACCTCCCACAACAAAACACCAAATGTTCACCGAAACACAAAATGGAGACGCCGTGGACTGATCACATCGCCACGGAAAGTGTCATGCCTTAGTGCCCAGAGACATGCCTATAGTACCCCCACAGGTGGTTATAGCTCAAGTATACCCTACGATACTTTCTAACAAAAATGGTATGTCACAATGAATGCGATACAATATCACAAAAGGGGTTCTAATATGCACATGCTAAACCGAAACAAATCGACACAAAGTCTCCCAAATATACTAGCATGTACGTTTCTACAGAATCAAAATAAATACTAGACATGCTTAATAAGTCTAAAGAGTACAAGATAAGTTGAGAATATTTAAAATTAAACAAAACTATCATATGCATTTGACTATGAACAATATATCGAGATAATATCCAAATTCTAATGAGGAACAAAACAAACAAATTAAAATCAAATGAGTATCGCTGAAGGAGTATAAAATTCATACCAGGAATAAGCAATGTAATACCCAAAATTATACTTCAAAATTGACTCGTTAAATTCCTTCCGTCGAAACTAATTAAACAAAATAAAGGAATTGATAAATAAATAGTTAATCAATTGATTAAATTTTACACATTTTCTTTCTCTTAGGCGAATATGAAATTATTCCGTTCTAAACAAAATTCTACCTAAAGGTATACATAAATATTTTGATCATGGTAACGTATATATTAATAAATAATAGTATTCTTGTTCCTTCTGAAATACATATAAGTATATTTAAAAATATATTCTTTCCATTTTTAATTATGTTACAAATTATTATTATTATTATTATTATTATTATTATTATTATTATTATTATTATTATTATTATTATAATATTATTATTATTATTATGTCAAAACTCTAAAGTTACAAAAATAATAATTTAATATTCCAAAATGCTAATTACTAACAGAGATATACTAAAATATATAAACCAACAACTAAATAACATATAAAAATTAAAACTACAAAATTAAAACTAATACAGAAAATTAAATAATTACACAAAGAATGAAAAAGAGACATACCCGAAATTATGAGGTCCGCCCACGCCCTCGACACCAAAAATTTTAACTAGGGAGGTCCTTACTTAAAAGGCCCTCACACAAAAAGGTTTCCTCAAATTGGGTAAAATCTTAATGTTTGGGTGATTAAAACTAAAGGGGGTAACCTCATATATATAGGCTAAGGAATGGAATGAGTTTTTGAAAATGGGTGATGTGAGACTTATAAGGGACCGAATATTACAAATACATTCTTATTTTATTGTATTTTATTTCATTCGATAAGTGTCAATCATGTAATACACTATGACTGCGTTTTGTACAAAATGTATTTATGCCAAACATTTGTATTTTTACAGATATTAATATAAATAGTTCATAAAATCTTCATATTATTTATAGCTTCAAGTCTTTCCATATATTCGAGTTCTACTTGCAAGCATCTAGCTCTATATTGTGGAAATCTTATGTTACCTTTACAATGGAACCTATTCAACAATGAGGGCCAATAACAGATCGTTCGACACTACATTTGTCACCCACTTGCGAGCCTTCCCCAAGCATACATATATTTTATTTCATTTGATAAGTGTCAGTCATGTAATACACTATAATTGCGTTTTGTACAAAATGTATTTAAGCCAAGCATTTGTATTTTACAAATATTAATGTAAATAGTTCATAAAATCTTCATATTATTTCTAGCTTCAAGTGTTTTCATATATTCGAGTTCCATTTGCAAGCATCTGGCTCTATATTGTGGAAATCTTATATTACCTTTACATTGGAACCTATCAGACAATGAGGGCCAATAACAGATCGTTTGACACTACATTTGTCACCCATTTGCGAGCCTTCCCCAAGCATACATTGTGGTCCCACCTAAAAGAATTAAAATAAATGAGCATATAAAGCGATTGCTCAATCAACCATAAATGAGATGACAAAAACATTGTGCAAACACTAGTTAACACTTTAGAGGTGCCAATTGTAAAATAACACAATTAATAATACAAACAAGATGTGCTTCAGAAGTTAACGTTAGTACTAAAAAACTGTAACTCACTGTAATTTTTGACCCAAGCACTGCGGAAGGATGAATTATGTTGTTGTGAGTAGAGAAGGAATGTGATGCCCCCAAATCTGAGTCCTTTGAACCACAAATTCGGTGCTCGCGTTACTATTTTACCCTATCATCACATTCATCCAATCAGAATAAAGTAATAAAACTTAATTTACATTCATACATATCCAATCCTAGGTTCTACATACCTTTATACATACACACATCTGTATCTGACATATTCCAAAAGATAATATTTACAATACAATTGTTTTCTATCTACGCCTTCACTGTTAACTAGCTTTTCCTTTTCCTTTATCAATACCTGAGCCCTCAGCCTTCTCAGGTTTAACTGAAATATCATGTTTAAAAGCAAGAAATAGCATAAAATAGCTCAGCAAGTACATACACAAATGATGACATGATATTTCGAAATGGTGAATTAAACTCATTTAAGATGATCATGAATCGTTTACAATAAACTGAAGCATTTACAATAAGCTGAGTCATGAACCATGAAATGGATCATTTTCAATAAGTTGATCAATATCAATAAGCTGAATCATTTAAAATAAGTTGATCAATATCAGTTCAATGTATGAACATGAGAAATGTGCATAACTTTACATGATTAACTAGAAACATGAAACTTGCTTGCTGTCACAAGATTTAGAACTAGTTAAGAACAATACCAATCATAAAGACTAATATTGTCCAAATTAGTCATAAGACTGCTGTTCAAATTAGATGTGTACTCTGGGTGATCAGCCCATCGTACTTTATATTATGCACAACATAAATATCTAGCGACGCAACAACGCCATAAAAATTATATTTTTCTTTGTCCTTTATTCCACTTTTTATCAGTATTGTTCTGTTATAGCATATCATAGAATCCGCACCACAACAATGTGGATTGGAGTACATAGCAATAACCAACTGAATACAACATATGTCATCATATGTATCTAGTCGGAATCAAGATTGACATCGACCTTTTTAAAATAGTTCAATAATGAATGAACTCTACACAATCACGTGAATGCATAACATGAATAGCTTTGAAAGAACTGCAATGAGAGTTCAAATAGAAAACTTGCCTTTATTTCCTTTTTCCTTAACTGATAAAATACTATCCCGTTTATAACCTACATGACCATAATATTGGTTCATGCATTAGTTATATACACATGCATGTCATAACTTGTTATACTACCATTTAGTTTTACACAGTCCTTAACATATAACACCTTGATCTTTATGCCTTAACGTCTACCATATCGATCATTTTTATCAAATTATGGCTTACATATATGTTTCTATCATTTAATATTAAAACATTTTATTTTGGATTTAAGATAAAATTTCTTGGTTGGAACAGTATATCTCACCCCGGCGAGATGTTTAGCCTTGAAGATCTCGCTGGACGCGAGATCTTCTCCGCTAGACCGCACCTCGGCGCCCCCTGAATTTGCCCCAGCGAGCTTCCTCACAGAGCACTGCGCCCCGGCGCAGTTTCCAGTTCAAATAACTGCGCCCCAGCATAGTATTGGTTTTTCTGAAAAAAAATCTATTTCAAAAATTCATGCTATTTTTGGCCCTTTTTTGTAAAACTTGATTCCAACACTTCATATAGCATATATAACATGTATTTGACTTGCATGGGCCTTCAAAATATTTAAAAATCATAATTTGGCTTTATTTTTTCAAAGATTTCGTTTTAGACATCGGCGAACGTTTTAAAGCGTTTAAAATAAACATTTATCGCTATAGATGCCAAACGACTTCCAATTCGATTCTAACATGTGTATTTACATCAAACTTAGATGTTTGGCCTCGTTTGACCTTCAATTACACTAATTGGCCAAAAATCACACATTGGTTGCATTTTATCCTTTTTAGCAAATTTCAAACTTAAACTCACTCGACATCTTGAACCTCATGCATCACATGGACTACCATAAACACATTTAGCAACTTTGTATGCTTGTGTAACTCCTACATGCACCTTCCAAAATACTTTACAGATTATGATTTGGTTTACATGCAAATCATAGGCTAATATTGAAATTTTCCACAACTCATATTTTTCAACCTTCCATGCATCTTGTATGCTATCAACCATGAAATTACTCATGTATTCAACATGATCATCACCTTCAACTAGGATTTCATCATTTCTAGCAACACAGAACACATGATCTTCTGTGAATCATGCTTTTTAGCTTTTAATATATATATGAATAGTGCACCACCTTTGCTCTAGCCAACTTTGAGCTTCGGGTTTCATCAAATATCAAACATGAAGCACATAAGTCACATAATCTACACATATAGCCAAAGATGCATGCATGGCTGCTCTTATTTTTTAATTTAAACACATAAATGAAGGACTTTAAGACAAGAACACATTTATACATTCTTTGTGCTCTCTTTCTTCTTGCCATAAACCTTTCTAAAGAAGAATTCTCCACTTTGATAGCTAGATTTCATTCTCTTGAACACCTTGTAATCTCTTGAGTCCTTAAAATAAACCCTATCTCTTACCTTTTTCTCTCTATGAACTCTTGCTTAGCAACTTTAAAATTAGAATGGAATGAACTAAGTGACTTGGCTTATACTTGCTTAACATATACATACATAAATTGTATGTATCTTGCCAACACTTAACTATACACTAATTAAGCTACACCATACATGGTCAAGGTCATTTAAAACATTTCACATGGACTTTCAATGACACAAATGACAATTCTCACCAAAAAGGATACCATGGTAATTCTTCAACTTATTAAGGGTAGCTTAGTCAATATTCTAGAATCCTAGAGAATTAATTCCTATTAAGTCATAACTTGTTTTTTTTTCTTAACTAATTCAAGTCCTTTTTTATCCAAATTTATTCAATTAGGCTTGAATTTTATTCCATAATCAAATAGTCCCTAATTGGCTTGTCCCAAAACACTTGTCATACATTAACAATTTACTTTCCATAAATTTATAATCATATTTACAATATTAAGAATTTTCATGTCATTACAAGGAATACCCTGACAGATGACTGGTGTCTCCTATTACCTGACAGAGTTAATAATCACAATAAGCTACAACTCATATAACAAATAGGTAGAATAAAACAAAGGCAATAAATCGCTAAACCACGGCAAACACAAAGGGGAAGAGAGATAATACTTGACAATCCTTTCAGCACAACACAGTCCTAGAGTTGTACATAAACTGTATAATTAAAAGAACAAGCTTTGTTTGGTTTCACCAAAAAATTCAGCTTTCCTAATTCATATTAGCCTAAGTACAATCCAAATTTGTATCTATCAAGTACTATCCAAATTTAAAAGTATTCCTACCTCTAAGAGGAATAGAAAAAAAGGAGATCTTTTACTTTCATATTCAAATTAGTATAAGTAATAAACAAATTTATTATAATTAAAAAATATACTTGATGTTTACAAATTACTGTCAATTAAATTTTAAAACATTCCTATCTCTAATAATAATTGAAAAAAGGATGATCCTTTTTCTTTTTTATTCTTACCACTTATAAATCACTCACAACAATTCATTTTTATTAAACCTCAATAGATTCCTAAAAAAAAAAGAACAAAGAAATTTCATGCAATAGAAATGTTATCGAGATACGGTTGAGAAAGAAACATATGAAGAACAACAGGCCAAAAACGCTTGAAAATGAGAACAATATCGTTTGAAAAAATATCAAACACATCTAAACACAAATCATTCAATGAAATTTGAAGTTGAAGACATAAAAAATGTATATATTTGAAACTTACAAGATATAATATTTATAATGTGTTTATCATTGTCTTGAGTTTAGTACACTATTTTTTTTATTTAAACTGTTTAAAAATTGTTTTATTGTCATTTGTATGAATTGATTTTATTTATAATTACTATTGTATTTACTTTGTTCTCTCACTTTTCATTAAGGCTGAATTGGTATCATAAACATAAATCAAAGAAAATTTACTGATAAAAAATGTTATCAAGCAATGGTTCAGACATAAACATTCGAGAAACGTGAAGCCAAAAAAACAACAAAGAAAGAGTTTACAGAAAAAACCAAAGAAGTATATATGTTATCCATCATGAATTACTACATGTATTCTTTTAAATAGTTTTATTTAGTTTATATATCTTAACAAATTTATAAAGGATAATTTTATTGCTACAATTTTATTAAATTATTAATATGTCGAAAAAATTTCTTTAACATATCGCATAATTTAATTATATTAATATTAGTCGTGAACTTCATTATTAAATTAATATCCTAACTAATTTAATTCATTAAAACATACAAATTTACCAAATCACATGTTTAATTATATTAACAATATATGTGAATTTGAAACATAATAATTGAAACATTAGTTGAAAAATTATAGTGGATTCATTCCTAACTTATTGTGAAATCAAAGTTGATGTAAAACAATTGTTCCCATATCTCCACTTCATCTCTATATGATATCCTCTTCCATATTTTTCAAAACTGGGTCTAGTAACACAACCCGTTCAGGTAACACACCCATTATGTCATAATAAATTTAGTTGGTAGTCATATATTATCATGCTATATTTTTTTCTGATAAACAGAATCACGTATAATTACTTATTTACTCCACACATTAAATATTAATTTACAGTTAGATGTAAACTAATCATTCAGATCTTAATAATTTAGTTTTATCAAACACAACCTAAATAAGTATCATGGCAAATAAATTTAAGCATGTTTAAATGAGTTCCTTGAATCAAGTTTACCCCCTCTTGAACTTGATTTAATATTGGTAGTAATTTGTGTTAATACATGAATGAATGTCAATTAATTTAAGTCCATGGTACATGTATGAACATGAATGTATTAGAAGTGTCTTGAAATAATATTCATACTCAAGTTCATGTACACGTATTTGGTCGAATGATAATTATTAGACCAACTCTAGAAGTGTCCTAGGAATCTTATAAATAATTTTATAAGTGAGTCATTTTATGCAAGTGATAGAAGTGAAATCAAAGTTGAAGTAAAATAATTGTTCCTATATCTCCACTTCGTCTCTATATTATATCATCTTCCATATTTTCCAAAACTGGGTCTAGTAACACAATCCCGAGGTCTAGGTAACACACCCAGTATGCCATAATAAATTTAGTTGATAGTTATATATTATCATGCTATTGTTTTTTCCTGATAGGCAGCATCACGTATAATTACTCATTTACTCCGCACATTATAAATATTAGTTTACAGTTGGATATAAACTAATAACTCAGATCTTAATTATTTAGTTTTATCAAAAAATACCTAAATAAGAATCATGACAGACAAATTTAAGCATATTTAAGCACATTTCAGTTTTTATCAAACACAACGTAAATAAGAATCCTGGCAGACAAATTTAAGCATATTTAAGCATTCTTGAATCATGTTTTCCCCCTCTTGAACTTGATTTAATATTGTTAGTAATTTGTGTTAGTACATGAATGGGTGTGAATTTATTTAACTCCATGGTACATGTATGTACATGAATGTATTAGAAGTGTCTTGAAATAATATGCATACTCAGGCTCATGTACATGTATTTGGTCAAATAGTAATTATTAGACTAACTCTAGAAATGTCCTAGAAGTCTTATAAATAATTTTATCAGTAAGTCATTTTATGCAAGTGATAGAAGTGAAAGCAAAGTTGAGGTAAAACAATTGCTCCTATATCTCCACTTCATCTCAATAATATAAACACTTCCATATTTAACAAAACTGGGTCTAATAACATAACCCTCGGATCCAGGTAAAACAACCCCGAGGTCCAAGTTACACACCCAGTATGTCACAATAAATTTAGTTGGTAGTTATGTATTCTCATGCTATAGTTTTTTCCTGATAGGCAGCATCACGTATAATTACTCATTTACTCCACACATTATAAATATTAGTTTACAGCTGGATGTAAACTAATCATTCAGGTCTTAATTATTCAGTTTTATCAAACACAACCTAAATAAGAATCATAGCAGACGAATTTAAGCATATTTAAGCATGTTTAAATGAGTTTCTTGAATCAAGTTTACCCTCTCTTGAACTTGATTTAATATTGTTAGTAATTTGTGTTAGTACATTAATGGGTGTGAATTAATTTCAGTCCATGATACATGTATGTACATGAATGTATTAGAAGTGTCTTCAAATAATATGCATACTCAGGTTTATGTACATGTATTTGGTCAAATAGTAATTATTAGACAAACTCTAGAAGTGTCCTAAGAGTCTTATAAACAATTTTATAAGTGAGTCATTTTATACAAGTGATAGAAGTGAAATCAAAGTTTCAGTAAAACAGTTGTTCCTATATCTCCACTTCATCTCTATATTATATCCTCTTCCATATTTTCCAAAAATGGGTCTAGTAACACAACCCTCGGGTCCAGGTAACACAACCCCGAGGTCCAGGTTACACACCCAGTATGTCCCAATAAATTTAGTTGGTAGTTATATATTCTCATGCAATATTTTTTTCCTGATAGGCAACATCACGTATAATTACTCATTTACTCCACATATTATAAATATTAGTTTAGAGATGGATATAAACTAATCATTCAGATCTTAATTATTCAGTTTTCTCAAACACAACCTAAATAAGAATCATGGCAGACAAATTTAAGCATGTTTAAATGAGTTTCTTGAATCAAGTTTACCCCCTCTTGAAATTGATTTAATATTGTTAGTAATTCGTGTTAGTACATGAATGAGTGTGAATTAATTTAAGTCCATGGTACATATATGCACATGAATGTATTAGAAGTTTCTTGAAATAATATGCATACTTAGGTTCATGTACACGTATTTGGTTAAATAGTAATTATTAATGTGAGGACCTGAAATTTCGGGATCACTTTAATAATATTGAATAAGAATTTAAATAAAAAAATTATTAAGGTTATTTTAATTACTTATGATTGATATATTTTATGTGATTTAAAGTGCGTGATGAGATTTTATTGATAAATTAAATCTGTACAGAGATGGTGATAAATGGTATTGAATTAAAATAATTGAAAAGTAAATAAATTGTTTAAAAATAATTTATTAAGAATAAGAGAAATTACATGTAATGGTATAATAAAATTGTTGTGGAGGTGCAGAAATTGTTATTTAAATGATGTTGCGAGGTAATGTGAGGTTTATGAATTATATATATATATATATGTTCAATTGTTATATTGATAAAATTTTATTGTTTATGGAAATTAAGGGATTAATAATTAAATTAATCCAAATTTAAATAAAAAGTTAATGAGGGAGTTAGTAAAATTGTAATTATTGATTTTAGATTTAACCAATAATTATGGAGGAAGTTTAGAAATTACTTAAGAAGAAAAGTAATTAAATAAATTATATAATTTATATAAGAAAATTAAAGTAAAGTATGAAGAAAATAATAATTATATAAATTATATAAGAATAATTATATAATTTATATAAGAGGATTAAATTGAATAAGGATGGAAGAAATTTTTTATAAATTGTACTTTTTGTAAAATGGAAATTATATAAGGAGAAAGAAATTATATAATTTATATAAAGAAAGTTAATGTAACAAGTAAGGAAATAATAATTATATAAATTATATAAAATAAAATAAAATAAATGAGAAGAAAGAATGTTTTAATTTATTAAAAATTATGTTTATGTATAATGGAATTTTTATGATTTTTATGGTGGATAATATTTCAAAAATATAAACATGTTGTCCAAGTAACGAAGTGAAAAAAATATGAAAAATAATTTTCATATGTTAGATGAATTATTTTATTAATTTTGGAGGTATAAATTATCTCATATAATTACATACATGTCATTATGCATGTACAAAATTTGTCAAGTAAAGTACCTGAAAAAGGTATAAATATTATTCATAAATCATTTTATGAATTTTGGTATATTAAAATAAATATTTTACATACATTATGTAAAATATTTATTACATGAAATAATTTCATAATATATTAAAATAAATTTTTTGGCATGGATTGTGTTTATCCGAATGTAGAGGCGGTGGATTTGGAGATGAAATTAAAACTAATTTACATACTTAAAGGATTATATATGGATAAGCAAAAAGAATAAGGAACATACACATACCAACCCAAACCACACACTCTCTCTCTTCTTTTTCATCTTCACCACCCGAGAACCACCATAATGGAACAAGAGAAAATTTTGTCAACTATTTTGGTGCTAGCAAGAGGAGATAAGAGCATAAGGTAGAATTTTCAAGTTTTAGGAGGTATAAAACTCTTTCCTTTATTTTTTAAAATTAATTAAGGTGTTAAATAAATTTTGAAAAAAAAATTGTTAAATAATTAGAATAATTTATATATATAATTTTTGGATGTGTATATATGAATTATATGATGTTTAGAGTAATTATTGTGAATAAATTGGATCAAAAATAATTTAAAGGGGAGTGAATAGTGAACAGTCCCGAACAGGGACAATTTTGTCCATTTCTGGGCAGAATTTGGAAATTTTTCCTTCTACAAAGTTGTAGAGAATTAATTTTCGTGTAGAATGGACTTAAGATTCATAATTTTCGAATAAACATGCTAATTACTGTGAATTTCGTAAGTTTTATTGCATTAAAATTAAAATTTAATTATTAAAAATATTTTTGTGCTGAAATTTGTTCTGGACAACATTATTGTTATATTATTCCAGAATTTTTGAAAAAATTTGGTAATTTATTGAAGAGCGTAGTATATATTGTATTTTTAAGGCTATTTAAAGTTAATGTAAAAATAAATAAAAATTCATGAAAAATTCTATGAATGTTGAAAAATTACGAAACTTGATGCAAAATTTTATAATATTATAAGATAAATATTGATAGTGTTTGGGGGATACAAAAGTATGTTGAGTGATTATTTATATTTTAAAGGCTATTAAATAATAGTTTATATATATATATATATATAATTACAGAAATTTGTCGGATAATCCAGAAATTATAAAAATTAGTTGAAAAATCTAGAATAATATTCTAGAGACTTTAGAAGGTATAGTAGACTCATGAGATGTCGGAATATTATAGGTCGCATGTTGACTAGCTAATAAATAAGTATAACAATTTTTATGCGAGGGTCGAGAATTGACCGAGAAAATTTGTTTATACTTTTATAGTATGATATTGGTAATTAGTGTTTAGATAATACTGAAATGTGAATTATGGATTTCGAATTAAGATTTTAGATCCGAACAAGTTGGAGTGACTTAACTCAGAAATTACAAGTTAAGGCGGAACATTGAGATACTCGAGGCAAGTTCTTCAGTACTTGATATTAATTGTTATATGATGTTATATGCTTACTTTGTTCAAATGCATATAGAAATTATGTGTTATGTGATCTGTGGTTAATATGACCGTAATGTGTACTTGGTGAAATGACGTGACCATATGTGAATTTGATTAATGTTTGTTTTACGAAATTGATAATCTGGAATAGATATGATGCACGTGAGATATATTGCTTTAGTAGAAGCACAACACATGGTGTATGACACACACAGAGCATGTTAAGTTATGTGCTATGTGTACACTGTTGAACTTGCTGAGCCTTAGTGCTCATTCTTGCATAATATAAACTTTTGCAGGTAAAGAAATAAATTTCAGGAATATCGGATTGTGTTAGAGATGGATTATCCTAGAAGGTTGTGAACGTAATTGTTATATTCCAACAGCATAATTCAATGTGGGTATATTTGCGAAGTTTACATTGATGTTTTGTATGTATATATAAATTGGATCCGGATAGGACGAATAGAGTTAAATTGTGAACTATGATTATTCAAGATAGTTGTTACGATATAGAGTATTATATATCTAATTATGAATTAAAAAAAATATTTGTATGGATATAAACAATATTAAATTTTGAATGTTGAACTTTACGACACTTGTAACAGAAAGAAAAAGTAAAGGTTGCGATCCAGGGACTAGGATCGAGATGTAAAGATAATAAGTTTTTACATGTTCAAATATTCCAATACAATGATAAAAAAAAAATTATATCGAAAAATTTGGTAATTGAAGAATGTAAAGTCAATTAATGGATTAAATAAAATGATTAAAGATTTATTAACGAAATCAAATTTGGACTTAAGAAAAATAATGTATAATAAACATGAAATTTAAGGTAGTAAGGTTTGTCGAATTTTGGGGTCGTTACAATTAAACTAACTCTAGAATTGTCCTAGGAGTCTTATAAATAATTTTATAAGTGAGTCATTTTATGCAAGTGATAGAAGTAAAATCAAAGTTGAAGTAAAATAATTGTTCCTATATCTCCACTTCATCTCTATATTATATCCTCTTCCATATTTTTCAAAACTGGGTCTAGTAACACAACCCGTCCAGGTAACACACCAAGTATGTCATAATAAATTTAGTTGGTAGTTATATATTATCATACTATATTTTTTTCCTGATAGGCAGCATCACATATAATTACTCATTTACTCCACACATTAAATATTAGTTTACAGTTAGATATAAACTAATCATTTAGATCTTAATTATTCAATTTTATCAAATACAACCTAAAAAAGAATCATGGCAAATAAATTTAAGCATATTTAAGCATGTTTAAATAAGTTTCTTGAATCAAGTTTACCCCCTCTTGAACTTGATTTAATATTGTTAGTAATTTGTGTTAATACATGAATGAATGTCAATTAATTTAAGTCCATGGTACATGTATGAACATGAATGTATTAGAAGTGTCTTGAAATAATATGCATACTCAAGTTCATGTACACGTTTTTGGTCAAATAGTAATTATTAGACTAACTCTAGAAGTGTCCTAGGAGTCTTATAAGTAATTTTATAAGTGAGTCATTTTATGCAAGTGATAGAAGTGAAATCAAAGTTGAAGTAAAATAATTGTTCCTATATCTCCACTTCATCTCTATATTATATCCTCTTCCATATTTTTCAAAACTGAGTCTAGTAACACATCCCCAAGGTCCAGGTAACACACCCAGTATGTCAAAACAAATTTAGTTAGTAGTTATATATTATCATGCTATAGTTTTTTCCTGATAGGCAGCATCACGTATAATTACTCATTTACTCCACACATTATAAACATTAGTTTAGAGTTGGATATAAACTAATCATTCAGATTTTAATTATTTAGTTTTATCAAACACAACCTAAATAAGAATCATGGCAGACAAATTTAAGCGTATTTAAGCATGTTTCAGTTTTATCAAACACAATCTAAATAAGAATCGTAGCAGACAAATTTAAGCATATTTAAGCATTCTTGAATCATGTTTTTCCCCTCTTGAACTTGATTTAATATTGTTAGTAATTTGTGTTATTACATGAATGGGTGTGAATTAATTTAAGTCCATGGTACAAGTATGTACATGAATGTATTAGAAGTTCCTTGAAATACTATGCACACTCAGTTTCATGTACATGTATTTCGTCAAATAGTAATTATTAGACTAACTCTAGAAGTCTCCTCGGAGTCTTATAAATAATTTTACAAGTGAGTCATTTATTGCAAGTGATAGAGGTGAAATCAAAGTTTAAGTAAAACAATTGCTCCTATATCTCCACTTCATCTCAATAATATAAACACTTCCATATTTAACAAAACTGGGTCTAATAACACAACCCTCGGATCCAGGTAAAACAACCCCGAGGTCCAAGTTACACACCCAGTATGTCACAATAAATTTAGTTGGTAGTTATATATTCTCATGCTATAGTTTTTTCCTGATAGGCAGCATCACGTATAATTACTCATTTACTCCACACATTATAGATATTAGTTTACAGTTGGATATAAACTAATCATTCAGATCTTAATTATTCAGTTTTATCAAACACAACTTAAATAAGAATCATGACAGACAAATTTAAGCATATTTAAGCATGTTTAAATGAGTTTCTTGAATCAAGTTTACCTTTCTTGAACTTGATTTAATATTGTTAGTAATTTGTGTTAATACATGAATGGGTGTGAATTAATTTAAGTCCATGATACATGTATGTATATGAATGTACATGAATGTATTAGAAGTGCCTTGAAATAATATGCATACTCAGGTTCATGTACATATATTTGGTCAAATAATAATTATTAGACTAACTCTAGAAGTGTCCTAGGAGTCTTATAAATAATTTTATAGGTGAGTCATTTTATGTAAGTGATAGAAGTGAAATCAAAGTTTAAGTAAAACAATTGTTCATATATCTCCACTTCATCTCTATATTATATCATCTTCCATATTTTCCAAAACTAGGCCTAATAACATAACCCTCAGGTCTAGGTAACACAACCCTGAGGTCCAGGTTACACACCCAGTATGTCATAATAAATTTGGTTGGTAGTTATATATTATCATGCTATATTTTTTTCCTGATAAGCAGCATCACGTATAATTACTCATTTACTCCACACATTATAAATATTAGTTTACAGTTGGATATAAACTAATCATTCAGATCTTAAGTATTCAGTTTTGTGAAACACAACCTAAATAAGAATCATGACAGACAAATTTAAGCATATTTAAGCATGTTTAAATGAGTCTCTTGAATCAAGTTTACCCCCTCTTGAACTTGATTTAATATTGTTAGTAATTTGTATTAGTACATGAATGGGTGTGAATCAATTTAAGTCCATGGTACATGTATGTACATGAATGTATTGGAAGTTTCTTGAAATAATATGCATACTCAGGTTCATGTACACATATTTGGTCTCTAGATTTGTCCTTGGAGTCTTATAAATAATTTTATAAGTGAGTCATTTTATGCAAGCGATAGAAGTGAAATTAAAGTTGAAGTAAAACAATTGTTCCTATATCTCCACTTCATCTCTATATTATATCCTCTTCCATATTTTTCAAAACTGGGTCTAGTAACACAACCCTTGGGTCTAGGTAACACAACCCCGAGGTCCAGGTTACACACCCAATATGTCATAATAAATTTAGTTGGTAGTTATATATTATCATGCTATATTTTTTTCCTGATAGGCAGCGTCACGTATAATTACTCATTTACTCCACACATTATAAATATTAGTTTACAGTTGGATATAAAAGGAATATGTCATTAATAGAATTGAAGAGATATATAAACAGGAGGTAAGGAGTCAGCAAATTAGAGAAACTATAACACTTTTACTCAATAGAAGTTCTCCAATCTGAAACCCAAATACCACGAAATGATCCCATAGCTAAGGACTAAAGAAGCAAGAAAAATAATCCTACCCCTCAGCAAATGTAAAGGCAGATACTAATCACTAAAATGGTAGGAATTCCGTGTATTCCATGTAATGTGAGTATAAACGATAAGTATGGATACTACTGTTGTGTACATTTTCTAAGTTATCGTTTACTATTTGTTAATTTTAAAGCTTATGTTCACAAATTCTAAGGGACAATGAAGACATTCCATTTCTTTACTAAATCCCCCCCCCCCCCCCAACCCCACCCCACCCCAACCCCAAACCCAAACCCAAACCCAAAAAAAGTTATATTGGTGCTTGTAGCACCAGGTGCTAAAGCATGGGTGTGTAATGACCACGAATTTTATTAGTCATTGTAAATATACTTAATAAATATTTAGCAATGAATTTAAACTTTTTGTACTAATTAATTGTACTTTAGATAATTAAATAAATGTACTTGTGTATGCGTATATTTATTTAAAGAATTAAAGCAAGGTGTATAATTAATTAAAGCAAATCTAATTGGATTATATTTTAAATCCAAATGAGTTGATAAACTAGGTCAAAGATATTAACCTAGTAGCCCATGTAATTAATTTAATTACTAGTCCATGTAATTAATTAAACAAGCCCAATGCTTATTTTAATTAAAGGTAACATAGTATATTAAATGTTAGCCCAATGTAATAATTAAATTGAGCCCAAACCAATTGAATGGAAGAGCCCAATATATTTAATCCTAGAGTCCAAAGTAGAGCCCAATAAGAAGTCAAATTTGGTCAAAATTGTTACATATATGAATATACATATATAGATGTATATATGTATAATTAAAGTAGAAAAATTAAAGGAAAAATAGCTTGAAAAAGGCCATTTTGCTGAGATTGAAGGGGGACCCACTTGGATGGATGTCAAATTTTATTATTGCTTGATTTTGTGAGTGGTTGAGCAAGCTACCAACTCCTACCAACTCAAGTCCTTTATGTAAGGAAAATCCCTAAAATTTAGCTAAGTGGAGATAAGAGATAAGATGAGATTGGTGATTTAGTAGAGATATAGATTGTATATGTATACAATTTGGATGATAACCCTTGGCTATAAATAAGAGCCTTGAGTAAATGTTAGAGAGTTTGTTCATTTCTTAGAGAGAAAAAAATAGAGAGCAAGAGAGAGATTGAGAAGGAATACACTAGGAGTGCATCTAGTAGCCAAGGTGGAGTCACTAGTGAAGTTCATAGCCAAGAGGAAGAGAGCATTCAAAACTCAAAGGTTTAAAAGTGCTCTAATCTTCTTAAATTCAATTTTTGTAGTCTAGATAGCTTTTGAACGGTTAAAATCTATTTTTAACCGATCAAAACTCTTTTTGATAGTCTAGATGTATTTAACTATGTAATATATGTATATTCATAGCTCTATGTGTTTATAACATGATTTGGTATGTGAGAAATGCATAAAAGTTGTAGAAATACTCATAACACGTTTTACCGGTAAAACCCTAATGATACATGTTATGTTTAATGTTGTATTTTGAAATGTACAAATCGGAAATTTGATTTTTATGGCTATAAAGCTAGATCTATGAGTTTTAAAGAAAAACCCTTTTTGAACCTTTCAAAAATATTGAATAACAAAAAAGTTATAGCTTTTACCACAAGAGATGTCGTTTTTAAACCATAGATGGTTCGATCTTTAAATTTCGTGTAAAACGTTTTCAAAAATGTGATTGAACCATGGAATATTGTAAAACAAGAAGTTAGGAAGACAACAACACTAAGTTGGTGTCATTTAAATGTGTAGAGTTCATTTATTTCAAGTTTGAACCATTAAAACCAAGGATTTATGAAACTAGTTTTCATTATGTCCTTGTGAGCGATTTTATGGATACTTACGTTAAGAATTTGGATTTATGATCTAAAGAGAAATTGTAGATCATGAAATTCGGATGAGAATGGACTCAAGAATCACCCCAAAATATTTTAAAATGAAGAAGTTATGACTGTCGGAGCGTCGGGGGGTCGGGCAGTCCAAAACAATTGATTTTTTAAAAGTAGGTCAAGCGCCTACCAAGCCCCTAGGCGCTTGAACCCGTTGTTCCTGAGAGCAGATTCGGTCCGGGTTGGGTAGGGTCGATCCGGGTCAGGTCGGGTCTGTCCGGGTCGGGTTTTCTATGGAAATTTAAGTTGAAATAAGTGTAAAATGAATGTGTTTGAATATTAAACCAATACATGAGGTTTATTAATAACTAATAGGTAGCTAAATATTTAAAATAAAGACGAAAGATAACACAATTAAAAAGTTAACCATTGGTATTATTTGTAATAAAATATTATTAACTGATAAATAATATTAATATATGATTAAAAGGTTATTAAATGTTTATAACATTTGTAAATGATTAAATATTACTACATGGGTAATAATATTAATAAATTAATAAGATATTATTAAATAACTAATAATATTAGTTAATGAATAAAATATTATTAAATAATTAATAATATTAAATAATGAATAAAATAATATTAAATAATTAATAATATTAGATAATTAATAAAATATTATTAAATGATTAATAATATTCGATAAGGTAATAAAATATTATTAAATGATTAATAATATTAGATAATGAATAGAATATTATTAAATGATTAATAATATTAGAAGGTTAATAAAATATTATTAAATTATTAATAATATTAGATAAGAGTGTGAACTATATTAAGTAATTAATATAGGTTTTATGTGATTGAAATATTATCAGGTAATGATAATATTTTCTAAGTGTTTAATATACCATTAATTATTTAATTATGTGGTTAGGTATAACATGTATAGATGTTATCATATGAATGCGTATATGATAGTAATTTGAAGATCAACTTGATTAATTGTTAGGTCTATCTAAAGAGAATTAATTGTTCAATTATTGTTGAACAAGTTTCTATACTTGTATTTATTATCAGAGCTTAAAGTGATTTAATTATTTAAAATTATCTCACATCCATATTGTTTATAAAATCACACTTAGTGCATTTGAAGCTTATTAGTTCTTGATTCATGAATTGTATTAAAAATGTCTAAAGCTAATAGTTCAGCTAGACATTGCGTTTCTAAATTCAATAACTTGAATATTTTTAAAAGCTTATCCAAACCATTGTGGGTGCGAATTTCTTATATTAAGTCTGAGAATTGAACAACCCTAAAATTAGGGGAGTTTGTGTCGGGAAACCGATTTTGGCGCCAGTGACTAAATGTAATGCATATACAGCGGGTTGAATAGGCTGATCCCCTTGAAAACCAAAACTATTAAAAGGGTTAGAGGAAACTCTTTTATACCCTCGTTAGTTCAGGATCTTTAGTGACCACTCAGCATTTTAAGATTCAAATATTCTATTTATTAAAATTTGAGTCTTGTTCCATTCACAATTGTTATATCTATTGTTGAAACTATTGATGACATTTCCCATTCATTCATGATATATTAAATCTCTATGATTGTTCTTAACTTGCTGAGCAAACTAGTTGCTCATTCTTGCTATATCATGAACCATTTTTCAGATAAACCTGACTGCTCAAAGAAGGATAAGGGAAAAGGAAAGGCCAGAGCTTAAGTTAGTTTATGCATGCTAATTAGATGCTTAAATTTGTGTTTACTGTTGTTAAACCTTTTGTAACTCCTTATGATAGAAACTGTTTATGTTAAGGTTAATAGACCCTGGTATTGTAACATTTTTGTAAGGGAACCAATATGTATTATTCCGCGATATTTAAATGCAATGTATGTATTTAATTGTTAGTAATGTGTTGAATAGTGAGAACCAAACTCGAGGTTATGGAACCCGGATTTGGGGTCGTCACAGGTGTTTTGTATCCATCGAGCAAAGACAGGCTGTAATTGGATAGCCGTATCTGAAAACATATCTTCAGGACGCCCAAAATTTCGCCCTTTTCTTTCGGACAATATTTTTGTAGTCCTCATATACCCATATTTTTTCCTCCCCTTTCATATTTCATTTCCCCCCTCAAATTCCATTTATATATATATATATATATATATATATATATATATATATAGGTGTTTTTGTATTTGTTTCCATTTACTTATATTCTTTTACTTTATTCATTTCTTATTTTTATTTTTAATCTTTTAATTTTCTTTAAAATATCCTTCATTTTCATTTCCAGCCTACCCCAACTAATTTGGGAGGAAAAGAATTGTAGTGTTGAGACTTGAGATACCCAAATTGTTGTTTTTATCTTTCAGGGACCTTGTATCTATATTTTTTCATTTATTTGTTCATCAACCAGTCCTACACTTTCCTCTAGAATCTTTTGATCTTTTCTATGGAAACTAAAGGCATGCTCAAGAATTAAGGCTTTTTTGTGATCTTACATGCATTGGGCACCTTGGCCTTTCAATTGTTTTTATCTAGATGAGTATGCAAGAAAGCGATACTCATACCCAAATGTTTATTCATTTATGGATTAGCAGGTGTGGTACTTTTACTCGGACCTCGTGGATAAATGTTTGATTTGTCCTTCTAAATTCTAATGTGGACAAACTTCTTCCATAGAGTTTTAGAGGGTTTGGGGCATAGTTGTCATGGCGTTGCCTAGGCGATGACTAGGCATCCTGATGTTAGAAAAGGACAAGGTGACAACGCCGAGCTACCAAGACTCATGCCTTGGTAGCTAGCCTAAAGTAAGTGATTAAGTAATTTTTTACCCATGATTCATCATCATAACCCATGAACTTGCTACGTGTTGTAATTTTATTACTTATTAAACTTGTAATATATGATAAGTGTTGACTTAGTTGATTCTTTATTTTCTATGTAGTGTTTGTTGACTTGTTCTACTAATTTTTAATGTTAAGTGTTTTATTTTTGAATTTTGATTATGAAGTATTCGTATAATTGTGTTTTTAAGTGTATTCCATAGTTTTAGATATTATGTTTTGAGTTTTAATGTATATAAAATTTTATTGTTTACTATACTTTTTAAGTAAAATAAATAATGTATGAATTACACATTGTTAACAACTTGTTGCCATACGAATGTCATGGCGAGCACCTTATCGTCGCGTATCACCGTGACTACTATGGTTTGGGGAAGAGGTGAACATGATAAATAATGTAGAACATGTGGAAAAATTGAATAAGAGTAAGGGATAAACAAGGCTCTCAAGCCACAAAACTCAAAATTCTCAAATCAATTCATATTCAATAATCTGAAAATAAATAACGTCTACAACTCTATATATAGAAACTCTATGACTTAGTGATCAAGTAAGGAATACTAACATAAAAAGAAAATAATCTTCTAATTAGAATCTATCATTATAAAAACTAATCTCTTAATTCAAATCAAATACTATAATTACAAACCCTAATTTAATAAAGGAAACAATTTCCTAATTAAAATATACTGCTATAATCAAATTTCCTAATTTAAAAATAGATGAATCTTCTAATTAAAATCTACTACTATGATTAAAACTTCTAGAATATCCTATTGAAAATAAGTAATAAATAATTAGATTAATAATCAAATATTTATCTCTAAATAACAATACAAAATTAATAATCAAATTATTATTTTTTTCCCTTTCCGCATCACATCAAAATTTTTGGGAAGGTGCACTTACTTTGCCATTTTGTGGGATGTATGACCAAAGAGTAGGGTTGTAAACGAGCATATTCAAAGTCGGATACAGCGGTATCTGTATTCGAACCCCCAAAAAAATATTTTATCCATATTTGTATCCAATATTGGACGAATTTCTTAAGGAACCATTCGAATTCGATATTCGAAAAATTATTTGAATACGAATATTAACGATTTTCAGGTGACTATCCAGGATTCCAAATGATTACATCATTTAATTATAAGAGCATTCGTATTCGTTGAACAACATGTACCAAGGACCATTCACTGGCATAAATAAATAAATTAAACTATAAAATTTTAAATAATTAACCAGATAATCAACTAACAGTATCTGAAATTTGTTATTTGACTGACATGTTGGCGGACAAATGTTAAACGAATGCGAATACACATCATTCGTATTCATTTATTTACGAATATCTCTAGTCGAATACAAATAAAATCCGTTTAAAGCAAATATGAACATAGACAAATATCCTATCTTCCGGTTACCATTTCCGGTCCTAACAAAAAGAAAGTAATTCAAACACTTTTTTGTGGGCGGTGGATAAATGTTGGCTTACTTTAAAGCATATATTTGGCCTTTTTCTATGGGATGACTTTGGTCATAAACATTGACAATAATCAAGCAATCAAGAACAAGGAATCAAACATCCATATCAATCTGTCAGTTTTCTTCACAATAGTTTATCTTATCCTTTTAATTGAAAATATGTTTGCGTATGCAAAATATATATATATATATATATATATATATATATATATATATATATATATATATATATATATATATATATATAAGTAAATAAATAAAAAGATATGTTTGCATGACTTGTATACCAGATATTTATCTTCATTTAATAAAACAGCATAATTACCTCGACATGTAGACGATCAACATAAGCCCCTGATATCCAAGCTCCAACAAGAAGAGCCACATCCTCCCCTTCAACAACCTACATAGTAACCGCACTACCCCTTGTATACCAGATATTTATCTTCATTTAATAAAACAGCATAATTACCTCGACATGTAGACGATCAACATAAGCCCCTGATATCCAAGATCCAACAAGAAGAGCCGCATCCTCCCCTTCAACAACCTACATAGTAACCGCACTACCCAAATCAAGAATCCCCAATATATATATATATATATTCCGACATAGCAAACCCCTCATTTTAAAAGAACTGAACACAACATGACTATAATATATAAATATAATACTGTTCAACTGTCAAGTTAAAAACAAGCCCTATTTTGACTCTACACATTTTCCATTTAAAACAAACAGAAATATATCATCACACACATAAGTACTAGAGAGAATCATACAACAATGAGATCTTTGAGGTTACTTTGCTCCAAAAACTCAAGAACATAAGACAGTACCGGACGATTTGCCACAGGAAGTAGTTCTTTGGGAACATCCTGAACGTTTTATTGTGTAATTAAATAAATAATATATACATTCATGTAAACAAAAACACAAATATGTATAATTTAAGACATAGATTGAAAAAGGGAAAGAAAAACCTTGGAAACCAGAGGGACTAATTCCTTTGAAGTGCCACCTGCTAGAACAACTACTTGGAAATCCATTCTCTATCTATGTATCTTTCTTTCTCTGCATCTGTGTGTATATATGTAGCAGGGAAAGCGAGATGGGCACAAAACAAATTGGGGGTTTCTCTGTTGGGTTTTCTGACTAGCAAAATAAATTAAATAATTAAACTAGGTTCATGAAATCCAAGTGATGTTTATTTCTTTATTAATTTTATTAATTTGCCAGAGGGGGATATAGTTCAAATGGTAGAACCTCTGCTTTGCATGCGGAGATGTACAGGGTTCGATAACCTGCATCTCGTTATTATTTTTTGTGTTTAACTTATTTGAGTACCCACTATTCCTCAATATTAATTAGTATTATTTTTAGTATTCATCTCATCCGAAGCACAAGGTCTTCTTGTAAATCATTATTTTTAATTTTTATTATATTTTTATAAATATATAATTACGCAAAGAAATTAACTCTTTGTTAATTTCTTAAACAAAAATAATAATTTCACAATGTAGAACATGCATAATAGACGAGTCTCACACCTAAGTAAGAGAAAATCAAATTTTACTTACAAAAATAACAAATCCCTATATTTATACTGACAATCTCAGTATCCCGTTCAAAGTACTAATTTTGTTATAAAATTATTACATTATGATACTTTTTTTGTAAACATAAATTATTAGATAGAGTAATTAATTTTAATTTTTAAGGTTTACGTTAAATCATATGGTAGTTAATATTATAATAATATTTTAAGCATAATACTAGATTACTATATATGTAAGATGATTTTTATAAGAAATCAATTCTAAAAATATATTATATAAGTGATACTACAATAAAAATCTTGTGATATTCCAAAATCCTATTAAAAAAATATAAATTTAAGCAATAATGTAAATAAAGGTTACATTTATATCATTAAATATATATTCTATATAATGAAAATACCTCAACAGAATGGAAAAAACAAATAATAATGCAACTAAAGGTTAAGTTTCTAACCTAAAATATATAATTTATATATTTAAATCAAATATATTGCAAACGAACTGATCGGAATTGAAATAGAACAAGATAATGATATAATATGCAAAATACAAAATACAAAAAAAAATATAAAAATAAAATAAAAAATTGGTGGCACAAGCACTTGCCACCTAGGTGCTAAGTGGTAAGTGACTCATGAATGAAGCATGTTACAAGGTAAGTAATACAAGCAAGAGGTGTAGACATAAGGAGGTGCAAGGTGGCACAATACTAGCCACTCATTTTAAAGAATTAGTAAATTTAATCAAACTATTAAACATGATTAGTGATAATTAAGTACAAATATTGTATATTAATCATAATTAGTTAATTACTAATTAAATAAGGGTTAATCAAAATAATTAAGAAAAGATAGAGGAGTTTTGACTTAGTCTACCTAAACTAGAGGGGTTAAAATTAAAACAATCTAAACTAGTTAAAATCTAAAAGGGAGTATTTCTCCCATTTTTTTCATTGTTCCTACACAAGCACTCAAATAAAAGAGAGAGAAAGAGAGGGTGGGGGGGGGGGGGGGGGAGAGAGAGAGAGAGAGAGAGAGAGAGAGAGAGAGAGTTCAGCCGTAGACAAAAAGGAAGAGGAAGGAATTGTGTTATTCTTAGATAGTACAATGAGATCTAGAACGAGAGTTGAATAGATCTTATTAAAAATTTCAGATTAAAATTACTTATCCAATAATTACTTAATTTGTTTCAGTTAAGAACGGCGGAATATTGTTAAGATTGAATTAAGATCTCAATTATGACTTTAGTTATATAAAAATGTGAGAGCCAGTCATATGATATTGCAGTTATATAATAGTAGATATGACAATTATAGCAGTTATATAGAGCAGTAAGGGATACAGAGATTTTTAAGAGGTTTGAAGGCTAAACTATTCATACTCCTCTTTTTCACTCCATTGAGTAGGGATATCTAATATAGGATAAGGTTCCACTGAACCAATTACAATATCCCACCGGAGTATTGATTCCCTCGAAATCAGGCAAGCACTCTATCTTGACTTACACAACCTCCTTTTAGAGCTGATCCCCTCAAAATCAAGCGAGATATCTGTCTCGACTTTTCAACCTCCCACTAGAGCTAACCCACTTAGGATCAGGTGATATCTTTGTCTTGACTTTTTCGTGTCCCTGTAAATGAGTTTGGGGTGTTGCTAAGTTGCATTTAATCTTATCTTCTGAATGACTTAGCAACGTGATTGATTTCTTTCCAATGCGCAAAGTGGCTTTCCAGAAAGTGTAGAGTGGCCTTTGGATTATAGGATGAAAGTAGTATGCCCTCAAGCTAATCACATTTGATGTGATAACATATACTTTGTAATCATATTTATTTATTAATACAAGAGTTTAATTTATTTAAAGACATTTATTTATCCATGTTTAATTAATAAAATTAATTAATGTGATAAACCCCTAGTTTTGAAGCAATACTTTTAGAATCATGATGATGATCATACTAATGGGATTTAAATTCAAGATAGCTCAAAACTAAAATGTTTCTAATAATAAGATCGCTAATGTGTGGTTAGTGGATCCGGATAGATTAGTACATACTATGATTGTTCTTTAGAAGAGGATGATTGATCTCATAATCATTTTTGTTGAGACACTAAAGCAAATATGTTGGTGCTTATTGGAGAATAAATTCACTGAATGCGACTCACTTAAAAGAACACTTAATGGAGTTTTATTTACCTATCAATAGGAGTTCCTAAAGTGATAGTAGTACAAGTAATCCTTGGACTTGAAATCATTATAATACCTTGTGTTTTCTAAGTTATACTTTGTCATATTCCTTAAAACTCTTTGGGTATATCAAAGGGTATGTTCAGGTATAATAAAGTATACATGGAGGTAGACGAATGATCTACCACTTCTAGTAAAAGGAGAGAATATTTTGTGCGATTTGATAAATGACAACTCAAAAATTCCTGGCCAGGGTTGAATATAAATTAGAAAAGAGTTTTTAATTTACATTAACTAGAATTATACATTTGAGAATGAAAATCTATATGATCAAATAAAATAAAACTTGACAGGATTTTCATGTTTTATATTTGATTGGGACATTTTATGATAGAATGATTGAATTGTACGGTAATTATTTACTGAATAGGTTCTTTGTGATTAAACGTTGATTTCATATTATCAAGATAGTTATGATATGTTGAGAAGGCGTCACTAATGATGTAGAATAAATATATTTATTTATTTTGGATTAAAGGAGTTTAATTCATAATAAATAATATTAGAATGGTTCTAATTTTTTTGTTCTACTACGAGCATACTATAGAACCTAAATGATCACACCATAATTTATTTTAGAAGTAGTTGGCTTAATAATAATAAATTAAGTATATTTAATTTATACCATTATGAAATAAATTAAATATCTTAATATTTTTAATTAAGTATTTTAAAAATACTTATTATAAATTAATAAGAGAAGTCTTATTATTATTATTATTATTATTATTATTATTATTAGTATAACTAATATAGTTCATAAATGGTTTAAGAATTATTATTATTATAAATAATTAAGTTCCTAAATGATTTAAATTTTTTAATTATTATTATAATTAATTTAGTTCATAATTAGATTGTGAATTAAATTAAAACTCTATTCCTAAAGAGTTTAGGAGAGAGAGAGGAACAAGTCTATGAATAATAAGGGTCTTATTATAGATGGGGTTACACAATTCATAAGTACTTAGAATAATTACAATTCTCTACAATCTAAGGAGCAAGAGAGAGAGAACTAAGGTTAGTCCCCAAGGTTTAGAGAAATCTAAATTTACTTCTTCAATCAATAATCTCTTGGTGGATCATCTTTAGAGTGCTACACACACTGAGTAGCTGACGTTGATCCGTGGATCTGAGGAGTGAGAAGGAACAAATGATTGGTGCTTGTAGATCAATTTGTGGTTTTGTTTAATCTACATAAAGGTATACTCTTTTATCAGTTCTCAATTAATAATATCGCATAAAGGTAGATCCTAAAATTTGGATTGCAGAAAATTTTAAATATAATTTATGTCATACTTTTGTGTTATTACATTAATTTGATTGTATGTATGTATGTTTCTGCAAACCAACATAAGGATGCTTTGAGGTTTTAGACTTGTAAGCTTTATCTCATGATTTTTCTTGATCTATCAATAGCTTTGAAGTCTAGAGATGAAATATATTTATAGATTTTTCTCTAAAAAATGTCCATTAGGAAGTTACTGTTACTTTGTTTGATGTTTGCCTCAAAAGTCTTCTGTTGCAAATTGGCACACTAATAGACTGTTACAGCCGTCTGATTTGTTAGTTTGTTGTCTGTTATAGCAGACTTGGTTTCCATAATATAGTTGTTAGAAATGTGGCTGATTGGACATCTTTCTTTCAGTCAACACCCTTTGAGAATATTTAGGTTGGAGGTGTGTTGGAGAAACTTCCTGTCAGAAGAGCTATTAGTATGTCAGAAGTTGCACTCCACGATGCCTAATAACTAGGATCATAAAGTCAATCCTCATATATGTTCACTCTGCATTTTTTGTTGCTCTTCATCATTATGTACCCCCAAACTTAAGCATTTGCTTGTCCCAATCAGTGTCTTCCTTTTCAGTGTCGGAGTTGGAAGGCGGATATGTTGACAAAGCTTTCGATGGAGGGATTTCAAGTGGATCTGCAGATGGGTACAACTTAGCAAACATTTCTACCATTGCCATGTTAAAACTGGTGTTGTATGTGTGCATCTCGGATTAGCGTTTAGCAAGGCATTGGTTTTAACGATCTATCTATCGTTGCAACTTCAGAAGCTATTTATTCACTTTATTCAATAATGAATCCTCAGAAGACACTTTCGCAGTAGGGCTAACTATGGGTTCCTCCTTAGCTTGTGGTTCGGTTGGATGCATGATAAATCCCAGCCCACTTGGATCGGACTCATCGCCGCCCTCCCATACTTTATATCGGATAATCAATGAATGGTTCAGCGGCGGCATCGGATGTAATATTAGTTCATCCCTTTCCCACTTAACACCTGCCTGCTGACATAACCAACAGATTAAGGATGGGTGGGGTAGTCCTCCCATCAATCATTTCCTTGCACGAGACAATAGAGTAAAACCGCCCTTTCTTTAGTAACGACACTTACATGTGTGGACGACATCAATTTGGCACAGATAAAGACATTTCATGCCTTTCTATAACGACTCAATGTAGACAGCGGGAACTGCATGACTTCCTTCTCCTTCACCTTCCATCGCATACCCGGTTGGCACAACTCTTGAATGATTTGATCATAATCTGGGCCAACCTCCACATATTCCGCATACTCGTCCTTTTCTAAAGTCGACAGATTGTAGTATTGATTGATAGCCTCGCTGTTGAAGGACACTGTCTTGCCTCGTACATGCACATTATAATGTGTATGCTCCTTTGCATTAGCATAAAACTCTTTAACAATTAGGATCACAGTCAGGTCCTGTTGTTCTGTAAAAGTAAACCAATTCCTCTTTGGCAATCATCACAGCAACATCACCATCTTGGGTTTCGTCCGGTCGCAGTCCACATTCTTGGATGATCATTTTTTTGGCTAATTTGATAAAACGGTCATGAGCTTCTACACTTGTAAACTTCTTTTTGTCATAGCACTTGGAGTGTGTAGACGATGACCCTTCACCGCATTGACATTTAGACGGCATATTTGTTTCCTTGAGCGCCAGGGCGCTCAGGTTGTATGTACTATGAACGTTGGGCCTTCCAAAGCAGTATGCCGTTGTGGGTTGTTGACGTTAGGGCTCTCAGCCTAGGCATGTTTTGGACGTCGGGGCTTTCAAGACAGTGTTGAAATCTTCTTTGGACGTCGGGGCTTTTATTTTATTATTATTTTTCTTTTCCTTTTCCAGCTTGCGAGCTAGTCTCAATTTTAGCACATCCTTTTAACCCTGAAATCATAATTGAATCATGAATTAATCTCTTATCAAGAATAGTTAATAGCGAACAATACTAAAAACTCAAAAATTCTATGAATGAAATTGAATCAAAATGAGTATAAATGAATGAAAAATTATGGGTTGCCTCTCAGTAGTGCTTAGTTTATAGTCATCAGTCAAACTATGTCCTTCTGCTAGGCTCATGCATCGACAAGGTTTATCGAGGTCCAATGTCGATCAACATCACCACCCCAATAGTGCTTTAGTCGTTGGCCATTGACCTTGAACGTACACTTTAAATTAGGTTCCTCGACCTCAATTACTTCATGCGGAAATATTGAGGTAACAATAAATAGTCCCGATCACCTTGACTTTAGCTTTCCCAGGAAGAGTTTCAGTCTAGAATGGAATAACAAAATCGCCTAACCTAGTTCAAAATTCCACTCAGGAATACGTTTATCATGCCACCTTTTTGACTTTTTCCTTATAGAGCTTGGCATTCTCGTATGCTTGATGACGAAATTCGTCCATCTCATTCACTTGTAACAATCTTTTTTCTCCCGATGCTCGCATATCAAAGTTCAACTTACGAACGGACCAACATACACTATGCTCTAACTCCACCGGTAGTTGGCATGCCTTACCATAGACCATTCTGTACGGTGACATCCCTATCGAATTTTTGTAGGTTGTCCGTTATGCCCATAAAGCATCGTCTAACTTCCTGGCCCAATCTTTCCGTGACAGATTAGCAACTTTCTCCAATATCCGTTTTACCTCTCAGTTAGACACCTCGACTTGGCCACTTGTTTGGGGATGATAGGTCGTGGCAATTTTGTGTGTGACCCCATACTTAGCAAGAAGGGCGGTAAAGTACTTATTGTAGAAATGTGTTCCTCCATCGCTAATTATTGCTCTTAGAGTACTAAATCGGGTGAATATGTTTCTTCGTAGAAAGTTTAGAACCCCCTTGGCATCGTTCGTTGGCAGTACAACTGCCTCAACCCATTTCGACAAATAATCCACCGCCACCAAAATGTATTGATTGTTAAAAGATGAGGGGAATGGGTCCATGAAGTCAATGCCCCATACGTTAAAAATCTCCATTTCTAAGATACTATTAAGAGGCATCTCATGTCTTTTTGAGATATTTCTAACCCTTTGACATAGATAACACCTTGACGCGAACAGATGGGCATCCTTGAATAACGTCGGCCAATAGAATCCTGATTGTTGCATTTTTGCTATTGTTCTATCTCCCTCATAATGACCCCCATAGTCTGATGCATGGCAATGCGTCAGTATGCTCTCTACCTCTTCCCGTGGAACCCATCTTCTTAACATTTGATCTGCACAAGTCTTAAACAAAAATGGTTCATCCCATAGATATTGCTTTATGTCATGAATGAACTTCTTTCTTTGCTGGGAACTCAAGTCTGGACAAAGTGCATGGCTTACAATGTAGTTAACGTAGTTTGTGTACCATGTCACTTCCTTGGTGATTAGAAACAGTTGCTCATCTGGAAATGATTCATTGATCACAAACCCATCTCTTTTTTAATTGTTTGAGTTCTCAAGTCGGGAGAGATGATTAGCTACCTGATTTTCTGTACCCTTTATGTCTCGAATTTCAAGGTCGAATTCTTGCAACAGAAGAACCCATCAAATTAAGCGTGGCTTTGCATCCTTCTTCGAAATAAGGTACTTGATTGCCGAGTGATCAGTAAAGACTATAACCTTTGTTCCAATCAGATATGCTCTAAACTTATCAAATGCAAACACCACAGCTAATAATTCCTTTTCAGTTGTGGTGTAGTTCAGCTGTACATCTGAAAGTGTCTTGCTAGCGTAATAGATAGTATAAAAAACTTTGTCTTTGCGTTGACCAAGTACAACACCAATCGAAAAATCGCTAGCATCACACATTAATTCGAACGACAGAGTCCAATCTGGAGCCATTATCACTGGAGCCGTCACTAATTTCTTCTTTAATATTTCAAAGGCATCCAGACATGCCTGATCAATTCTGAATGGGATGTCTTTCTCAAGGAGGGTACACAAGGGTTTTGAAATTCTTAAGAAATCCTTAACAAAGCGTATGTAAAATCCTGCATAATCAAGAAAACTCCGTATTCCTTTTACTAATGTGGGTGGAGGTAGATTCTCGATTGTTTCAATCTTTGCTTTTTCCACCTCGAGACCAGTTGCTGAAACCTTATAACCCAAAATTATTCCTTCTTGCACCATAAAATGGCACTTTTCCCAGTTAAGTACCAAGTTCGTTTCTACACATCTTTTCAATACCAAGATCAAATTGTCAAGACAGAGGAAGAAACTGTTGCCAAAAATAGAAAAGTCCTCCAAGAATACTTCAACATGTTGTTCAACCATGTCCGAAAAGATGGCCATCATGCACCTTTGAAAAGTGGATGGTGCGTTACAAAGACCGAAGGACGTCTTTTGGAACATAAAAGTTTCATAAGGGCATGTAAAAG
This sequence comes from Hedera helix, assembly GCA_947179155.2. NCBI lineage: Eukaryota > Viridiplantae > Streptophyta > Magnoliopsida > Apiales > Araliaceae > Hedera > Hedera helix. The sequence continues at coordinate 11,033,696 of OX359282.1, read as the reverse complement.
TGGTCTTCTCTTGATCTTCCGGAGCTATTGCAATTTGGTTATATCCTTAATACCCATCAAGTAGACAATAGAATTGATAACCTGCTAATCTATCCAACATTTGATCAATGAAGGACAAGGGAAAATGATCATTACGAGTTGCCTTGTTCAACTTACGGTAGTCCATGCACACTCGCCACCCAGTCACCGTCCTTAAAGGAATGAGTTTGTTATATTCATTTGTGACCACTGTCATTCCTCCCTTCTTAGGCACGCACTGGACCGGACTAACCCATGAACTGTCTGAAATTGGATAGATTATGTCGGCGTCCAACCATTTGATAATCTCCTTCTTCACTACCTCTTTCATTATCGGGTTTAATCTTCGTTGTTATTCAATGACTGGCTTGGCTCCCTCCTTAAGTACTATCTTGTGCATGCAGATGGATGGACTTATCCCTTTTATGCCTGCTATGGTCCATTTGATTGATGTCTTATACTCTTGCAGCACTCTTAACAATTTCTCTTCTTGAGAGTCATCTAGTGAGGAAGAAATGATTATTGGTAAAGTATTGGATTCTTTCCTAAGTAGGTATATCTCAAGTGGTTGGTGGTGGCTCCTCTAATGATGACTTTGTACGCCTTTTAGCAATGTCTGTTTGATCCAACATCACATACTGCTTCTTGAACTTCTAAAATGCAGGTGATGTATTCATCAGCTTCACAAACTCCATAGGATCCAAAAAATTTGTAGCCTCCAAACTAGCTATAGTCGCTTTAAGTGGGTCTGATAAACACTTCCCATTGAACACTTCAGTCACTGCCTCCTCAATTAGATCCACCCGTAAACAATTCCTAGCTTCCTTAGGGAACTTCATTGCTTTGAAAACATTGCAGGTGACTTCTTAATCTTGAACCCTCATCGTAAGTTCACCTTTCTGCACATCTATTGTGACGACCCCAAATCCAGGTTCCATAACCTCGGGTTTGGTTCTCACTGTACAATACTTAATAACAATTAAATACATAATTTGCATTTAAACTTCGTGGAATGATACATAAAGGTTCCTTACAAAAAGGCTACAATCCCAAGGTCTATCAACCATAACATAAACAGTTCCTATCATAAGGAATTACAAATGATTTACCAACAGTAATTACATATTAATTAACATGCATAATTTAATTTAAGCTCTATCTTTCCCTTTTCCCATGTCCTTCTTGGAGCATTCGGGTCTAGCTGAAAATGGTTCATGATATAGCAAGGGTGAGCAACTGGTTTGCTCAGCAAGTTTAAGAACAATCATAGAGATTTAATATATATCATGAGTGAAAGGGAAATAACGTCAAGTGCTTCCGCGATAGATATAACAATTGTGAAAGAAATAAGACTCAAATTTTATTAAACATAAATATTTGAATCTTAAATGCTGAGTGACCAATGACCCTAAACTAACGAGGGTACAATAGAGTTTCCTCTGACCCTTTCAGTAGTTTGGGTTTCAAGGGGATCAGCCTATTCAACCCAATGTATATGCATTACATTTAGTCATCTTGCGCAAAAAGTCGATTTATCGACATAAAATCACCTTTATATAGGGTTGTTCAATTCTCAGACTTACTATAAGAATCCACACCAATGGTTTAAATAAGCTTTTAAAGGTATTCAAGTTATTGAATTTATAAACACAATGTCTAGCTGAACAATTAGCTTAGACATTTTTAATATAATTCATGAATCAAGAACTATTAAGCTTCAAATACATTAAGTGCGATTTTATAAACAATATGGATGTGGAATAATTTTAAATAATGAAACCACCTAAAGCTCTGGCAATAATTACAAGTATAGAAACTTGTTCAACAATAACTGAGTAGGGTTATAGAACTTGCTCAATATAAAATTTGAGTAAGGTTAAGAAACTTACCTCTTGTGTAGATTACTACTAACTAATTCAATTTAATTCTCTCTGAATAGACCTAACAATTAATCAAGTTAATCTTTAAATTAGTATCATATATACATTCATAAGATAACCTCTATATATCTTACACCTCTAACACTTAACCAAATAATTATATAGTTAAGGATATATAAACACTTAGAAAATATTATCATCACTTGATAATATTTTAATCACATAAAACCTATATTAATTATTTAATATAGTTCAAAGTCTTATCTAATATTATTAATAATCTAATAATATTTAATTAGTCTTATAATATTATTAATCATTTAATAATATTTTATTAACCTTCTAATATTATTAATCATTTAACAATATTTTATTTACCGTATAATATTATTAATCATTTAATAATATTTTATTTATTATCTAATATTATTAATTATTTAATAATACTTTATTGACTTTATCATATTATTAATCCTTTAATAATATTTTATTTATTTTATAACATTTTATTAATTTATTTATATGATTAATTCTTAAAATTATTTATCCTCTTTTACCTATTAATTTAACTTTCATAATGTTTAAATTACTTTTATTGGATCCAAACATAATAAAATAATTTGCAAAACATTTTTTTCATTTTCTAACTCGACCCAACCCGGCCAAAATTGCCCTTACCTGACCCGGTCTGGAAATAATTTTTCAAACTGTCTAGTTCACCGCTACGGCGGTGAGGACCATCGCTGCGGCGGTGACTTGCAGAAAGTTTCATCGCTGTGGTTGTGGCTTAATTTTTTAATCACGGGGTGTTTCACTACTGCGACGGTGGGACCTACCGCTGCGGCAGTAGCTGTGTTTTTCAAAACCCTAATTTTCTAACTTTGATTTCTTTGGTTCAAACTTGCATAAAATGAAATCTATATGTCCAAAACACACCAAATTAGTTTTATTATCTTTCTAACTTGTTGTTTTTCAACATTTCATGATTCGATCCCGTTTTCAAAAATGTTTTTGACATAATATTCGAGATCGATCATTCTAGGGTTTTAAAACGACATAGTTTGCGTTAAAAGCCATAACTTGCTCATTTTTCAATATTTTCGAGAGATTCAAGTTGGGTTATCTTTTTAACTCATAAATTTATCTTTCTAGTCATAGAAATCTATTTTTCAACTTGTACATTTCAAACTACAACATTAACTAGCACATGGTTAACTAGGGTTTTTACCTGTAAATTTCAATATAGAATTTTTTTTCATTTTTATGCATACCACATATACCAAAACATGATTTAAACTTATCAAACCATGAATTTACTAATATATCATAGTTTTAGACTTTTAAACCATCAAAACTAATTTTGATTGTTTAAAAATACATTTTAACCGTTTAAAACATAGATAGACTATAAAAAAGAACTTAGGAAGAGTTGGAGAACTTTTGAACCTCTTGGACTTGAACGCTCTCTTCCTCTTGGCTATGAACTTCACTAGTGACTCCACCTTGACTATCCTCTAACAATTTTCTTGGTGGATTCTCAAACTCACAAGAGTTCTCTTACTTTTCTCTAGAAATCTCTCTCTTTTCTCTCTTGGAACGCTAGACAAATGACCAACCAACACAATGCATTGGTGAAGCACTATATTTATAGTACTTTCTTAATCCTCATCAACATCTACTAATCAACTAACCTTGGTCAAATTAGGAGTTAACCTATGTTTACTATTGGATTAATTGACTACGTGAAATAACCAAGTGATTGACCTCCATCAAGATAGCTTACAAGTTATTGATTGTGTAACTTAGAAGCGACAAAAATGCAACAAGCCACCCATGTGGGGCCCCCTTAAAGTGACCGGCCAAATGGCCATTAAATTGACCAATTTTGTTTTATTTTTAATGTATATATATATATATATATATATATATATATATATATATATATATTGACCAACATTTTGACTTCCTATTGGGCTCAACATTGGACCTAAGAATTAAATAAGTTGGGCTCATCCATTTAATTTGGTTGGACTCAATTTAATTGTTCTATTGGGCTAACATTAAATAACTTATGTTACATTTAATTAAATCAAACATTGAGCTAGATTAATTATTACATGGATCAAGGTTTAATTAATTACATGGGCTACTAGGTTAATTTATTTGACATAGTTTAATACATCATTTGGACTTAAAATATAATCCAATTAGACTTAATTTAATTATAACACCTTGCTTCACTACTTTAAATCAATTTACACATACACAAGTATATTCACTTAATTATTAAATGCACAATTAATTAGTACAAAATATTTAATTCATTGTTAATTATTTAATAATTATAATTACAATGATATATATAGAAATCGTGGTCATTACATCTATCAAGATCCTCTCCGTGGCCAAGAATGGACGTCCCAGTATGATTGGGATCTCTTTATCCTTTTCAAAATCTAGCACTATGAAATCAGCCAAAAAAATGAATTTGTCAACCTTTACCAAGATGTCTTATATGATACCTCTCGAATACGTCAACGATCTATCTGCAAGCTGTAACGACCCCAAAATTCGAACAACTTTATTACTTTAATTTTCATATTTATGAAACATTATTTTCCTTACGTCCAAATTTCGGTCCGTTAACAAATCTTTAATCACCTTCTTTTATCCATTAAATTGATTTTAAAATCATCATTTACCCAATTTTCGGTATAAATTTTTCACTTTTCTTTTCTCAATCCAATCATTGTATTAAAATATTTGATCATTTAAAATTCTTACATCTGGATCCTAGTCCCTGGATCGTAACCTTTACTTTCCTTTCTGTAACCAGTATCATAAAGCTCGATGTTCAAAACTTAATATTGTTCGTATCCATATAATTTATTCTTGATTTCATAATCCATAATCAAATATATCTTATCCTTTATTATAACAACAATCTTGAATTATCATCTATCATTTAACTTTACTTGTCCAATCTAGATCCAATTTGCATTTATATACAACACATATATACATCTTTGTCAATGTATCCACATTAGAGTATTATATTGAAAACATAAATAGTTATCTTTACAACCTTTTATAGCAAAATCCATCACAATACGATATTTCTGAAATTTATTTCTTTACCTGCAAAAAGGTATATTAAGCAAGTAATGAGCACAACGGCTCAACAAGTTCAACAGTTTATGCTTCACATAACACATACCTTAACATGCTGTGTGTGTGTCATACATCACGTGGTGTGCTTCTATTCAGGCATTATATCTCAAATATATTCATCTCATTTCACAAAGTACATATTGTTGCCACATTAAGCACGTATCACATAACACATAATTTGTATGCATTTAAAACAAAAAATAAATATCATAACAGTCCAACATTTAACATAAAATGACTAAAGAACTTGCCTGGATTGCGAAATTAAATAATAAATACCCTTTTATATTGCTCCTCGTACAACCTATGATCATAAAATAATCAAATAATAATTATTCTTCTCTTTATGATATTAATTTAATTAATTAATATCATCTATACCGTAATTAACCCTGCCCAATGATTTATTTTAGGGTACTGGGTCAATTAATAATTAATATGGTTAATTATATTAACCTCGTTCCTTAATATATTCATTTAATTTAATATAAAACACATTCACTACGGACAACCCAGCTCATCGGATAAAATTTAACATTTCTGGTTGTCCGAAAATTTTATTTAACCATTTTTTAACTTTTAAACTTAATAGATTAATATTTAAATATTAATCTCCAATATATAATATTTTTATAAAAATATTAAATTTAATGCCCAAACATCATTTCTATATTTTTAGTATTTTTCTATATTTTTTAAATAATTTTTAAACATTTATTTTAATTAAAAACACTTTCTGGGGGCATTTTGGTAATTTTCGTGCCATTAGGGACAAAACCGGTATTTCCCGAAAAGTCCAGGGGCGTAAACGTAATTTTTGTGGTCAAGGGACACGGTCGATATTAACTGAAAAGGCCAGGGGCACGCTGGTAATTTCCAGCGTGTCGGTCGCGCAATGCGTGACCCCTGCCTCTACCGACGCCAGCAAAACGACGTCGTTTGCCGGTCGTTTCGGGCCGCGTTCTGAAGAAAATCTCATCCGCGCCCTGCGCGACTTTCCTTTTTTTTTTTTCCTTCCAGTTTCTTTCCGGCAACAGACCCAACATGCAAAAATTATTTATTTTTGCTCTAAATTTTTTTCACCAAAATTATTCTAAACATGATATAATCAACATATGTGCATCTAAAAATTATCTAGAATAATAATTCTATTTATTTACTAATTTTTCTCTAAATTATTTTATTACATAAATACCAAAATAATTCAAAGAATATAGTATTATACCTTCCAAAGCTTAGTATTTTTCTTGAAGCTTGATATTCCACTTCTTGACACCAAAAAATTTTCCTTTCTTGGTGGTGGCCATGGTGTTTCCGGGCGGCAAGGAGGTGGTGATGGTTTTCGAATAGCAACATAAAGAGAGAGTATTTTGTTTTTTGCTTGTGTTGCCTCTTTCTTCCTTATTTCCTCTCCTTCTTTTTATATAATTAATACGCTTAACTCCTTTGTAGCAATTCACTAAGTCCACCGACTTATTTGCATGCCACGGAAACTTCCGAATTTTTCAAGAAAAATAACATGCAAAATTTTAATTTAAATACATTACGTAATTATTTCGTATAATAAATATTTTATATAATGCATATAAAATATTTATTTTAATTTACCAAAAATCATAACATGATTTATAAATAATTTTAATACCTCTTTTGGGTACTTTACTTGACAAATTTTGTACACGCATAATGACATGCGTGTAATTATTTCAGGTAATTTATACCTCCAAAAATCATAAAATAATACATATAACATAAAAAATTTATTTTTCATAATTTTTCACTTCATTACTTGGACATTATGTTACATTAACATGTTCACGTTTTCGAAATATTATTGCTCATAAAAATCATAATAATTCCATTATACATAAATGTAATTTTTAATAACTTAAAAACATTCATTTTCTCATTTCTTTACAATTTAGATTAACTTTTCTTATATAAATTATATAATTTATTATTATATAATTTATATAATTACCTTATTTTCATTTTTCACAAAGCACAATTATAACATTTTTCTTCCATCCTTTTTCAATTTAATCCTCTTATATAAATTATATAATTTTTCTTATATAATTTATATAATTATTATTTTCTTCATACCTTACCTTAATTTCCTTATATAAATTATATAATTTATTATTATATAATTTATATAATTACTTTTTGTAATGACCCCGAAATTCGACCCATATTATTACCTTAAACTTCATGTTGATTAAACATTATTTTCCTTATGTCCCAATTTTGGTCCATTAATAAATCATCAATCATTTCTCTAATCTAATAATTGATTTTAAAATCAACAATTACCAAATATTTCGGTATAAATTTTTCTTTTTTTTTAATTCAATCATTGTATTACAATATTTGGATATTCAAATCCTAACATCGTGATCCTAGTCCCTGAATCGCAACCTTTACTTTTTCTTTCTATTACCATTATCATAAATCTCAACACTCATAATTTAATATTGTTCATCTCTGTACAATTATTCTTTATTTCATAATTCATAATTAAACCATTTAATAATCTCTATCGTAACATCTATCTAGTACAATTACAGTTCATAATTTAACTTTGCTTGTCCTATCCAAATCCAATTTATTGGTACATACAAAATATCAATGTAACCTTGACAAATTATTCACATTGTATTATAATATTGAAATATAATAATAACATTCACCACCTTCTGTGATAATCCGTCTCTACATAATTTGATATTCTTGAAATTTAATTCTTTCCTGCAAAAATGTATATTAAGCAAGTAATGAGCACAACGGCTCAACAAGTTCAACAATTTATACTTCACGTAGCACATACCTTATCATGTTTGGTGTGTGTCATACTTCATGTGTTTGTGCTTCTACTATAGCAATATATCTCATATATAATCATATCGTTGCACAAAGTACACATTATGGTCATATTAATCACGTATCACATAGCACATAATTTGTATGCATTTAAAACAAGAATTACATATCATAACAGACAACAATTAACATTAAAGGGCTGAAGAACTTGCCTGGCGTCCAGTTATTTAAATTGTTAGCTCAAACCCTTAACTCGATCAACCTATGATCATAAAATAATCAAATAATAATTATTTATCTCTTTATGATATTAATTTACTTAATTAATATCATCTCTGGGCCAATTATTAATTTATATGGTTAATTATATTAACCTCGTCCCTTAAATATTAATATAACTTAATACCTAATACCTTTACTATGGACAACCCGGCTCATCGGATAAAATTTAACATTTCTGGTTGTCCGGATATTTTATTTAACCATTTTCTAAATTGTAACCTTATTAGATTAATATTTAAACATTTAAATATTAATCCCCAATATTTAATATTTAATCAAAAATATTAAATTTAATGCCCAAATATCATTTCTATATTTTTAGTATTTTTCTATAATTTTCTATGATTTTTAAATAATTTTTAAACATTTATTTCAATTAAAAATCATTTCTGGGGGCATTTTAGTAAATCCCGCGTCCTTAGGGACCCATCCGGCATTAACAGAAAAGATCCAGCGCATTTTCGTAATTTCCACAGCCTTGGGGACATAACCGGAATTTTCCGAAAAGTCCAGGGGCATTTCCGTAATTGATCGAGGGTCAGGGACACGTTCGGTATTAGCAGGAAAGGCCAGGGGCAAAACAGTAATTTCCCATGCTAAACGACGTTGTTTGGCCTTTGGCAGATGAAATAACAGCCGCGCGTGGCGCGACAACCCGTTTCTGCCCCCAAACGACGTCGTTTTATCGACGCGTCCGGAAACTGACCGCGTGCAATGCGCGGTTGTCCCTTCTCCTGTTCATCTTCTTCCCCAGCGTGAAACAGTGCGTCAACTTTTAATTTTTATCCATTTTTGCTCCAAATTTTTCACACAAAACTACTTTAAAAATTATATAAATCATAGATATACATCCTAAAATTGTTTGGAATAATTATCCTAATTATTTACAATTTTTCCATACAATTTAATTTATTACCAATAATACAAAAAATAAATTAAATAAATTAATATATACCTTCCTTGAAGCTTGGTGATCACTCTTGATGGCACTAAAATTTTCCTTTTTCCTGGTGGAGATGATGGTCATGGCTGGTGGAGAGGGTGGTGTTCGGATGATAGTGAAAAATGGAGAGTTGTTGTTGCTTTTTATTTTATTTTCTTTTTCTTTATTTCTCTCCTTTTTTTATAACCAAAAACTTAACTATAATTTAGAGACAACACAATTCCACCGCCCATGCAAGTTTTCGGATAAGCCACGCAACCACCATCAATTTTTCTCTTCTCGAAAATTCCAACAATCATGCATACAATTTTTAATTTAATACATTACACAATTATAACGTGTAATAAATATTTTATATAATGTATATAAAATATTTATTTTAATTCACTAAAAATCATAATATGATTTATTATTAATATTAATACCTCTTTTGGGTACTTTACATGAAAAATTTTGTACACGCATAACGCCATGCATGTAATTATATGAGGTAATTTATACCTCCAAAAATCATAAAATAATTCATATAACTTATAAAAATTATTTTTCATAATTTTTCACTCCATTACTTGGACAACATGTTACATTAACATGTTCACGTTTCCGAAATATTATTTTTCATAAAAGTCATAATAGTTTCATTATACATAAATATAATTTTTAATAACTTAAAACATTCCTTTTTCTTATTTATTATTCAATTTCTTTAATATTTACAATAATTTCTTTATATATAAATTATATAATTTAATATTATATAATTTATATATTTACATTCTTCTTTCTAAAATAATTTCTTAAATTCTTCCATAATTATCAATTAATCCATAATTTTACATTTATTAACTCTCTCATTATTTTAATTCTCTTATATAAATTATATAATTTATCCTTATATAATTTATATAATTATAATTTCCTTTAAACATCACTTTAATTTTCTTATATAAATTATATAATTTATTATTATATAATTTATATAATTACATTTCTTCTCAATAAATTTCTAAATTTTCACCATAATTCTTACTTAAATCAAAAATCAAAAATTATAATTTTATTAACTTCCTCATTCGCTTTTCATTTAAAATTGGATTAATTTAATTATTAATCCCTTAATTTCCATAATTAATAACATTTATAATTATCACTTAAACATATACATTTATAAATATATAAATGTATATATATATATATATATATATATATATATATATATATATATATATATATATATACATATCTAATTTCATATATTTCATATTACCACATAACCTCCATTAAATCATAATTTCTGCATTTTCATAATAATTTAATTGTACAATTTATTGTACATTTACCTGAAATTTCTCTTATTCTTTATAAATTGTCTTTAAACAATTTATTTACTTTTCAATTATTTAAATTTAATACAATTTATCATAATCTCTGCACAGATTTAATTTACTAATTAAATCTCATCACATACCATAAACTACATAAAATAATAATGGATTTAACAACTTTGATAATTTTATCAATTAAATTCTCATTTAATATTATTAAAGAAATCTTGAAATTTCGGGTCCTCACACTTTTCTTCTCAATTAATTTCTAAGCTTCCTCCATAATTCTTGATTAAATATAAAGTCAATAATCACATTTTTACTAACTCCCTCATTACCTTTATATTTTAAATTGGATTAATTTAATTATTAATCCCTTTATTTCCATAATTAATGGAATTTAAAATTATCGATTAACCATGCATATTTATATATATATATATATATATATATATATATATATATATATATACATATATATACATATCAAATTTCTATATCTCACATTATCACATAACCTCAATTAAACCATAATTTCTGCATTTTCATAACAATTTAATTGTACAATTTATTATACCTTTTATCTGACATTTTTCTTATCCTTCATAAATTGTTTTTAAACAATTTATTTACTTTTCAATTTTTTCTAAATCAACACAAGTCATCACCATCTCTGTACAAATTTAATTTATCAATTAAATCACATCACATACCTTAAATCACATAAAATAAGAATTAATTTACACAACCTTGATAATTTTATCAATTAAATTCTCATTTAATATTATTAAGAAAATCCTGAAAATTCGGATCCTCACATTCTTCCCTCCTTAACAGGATTCCATCCTCAGAATCATAATTACCGTAATAATCATACGTATTTTCTTGCAATACCTTTATCTTGATAAATCACAACTATATCCATAATAATCATATCTTACCTCTTTAATATCCATAACTTATATGAATAACACCATAATGGTCATAACTGTCAGAATATTCAATTCTTATTTCAATTCATAATTTCTTTGTAGTATTACATTTCACGATTCTCTAAAATTTTTATTAATAACACTTTAATTCATTTCTGGATATACTTATCAAAATAGTTTCTCATTCTCCGAAAACTTTTCTTTCTTTAATCGCATATCTCCTTGCTTCATTCACTTATTTCATACCCTTTATTGCACATCGTTTATACTATGTACATTCATCCTTCTTTTCTTAATTCATATAAATCTTCTTCATATTCCATAATTCATTCCTTAATACCTTTATCGTTCAACACTAGGCTTTAAATACTAACCTTTACTTAATTCCATTGTAATCCTTATTTGGAATTACTCAAAAAATCCTGGGTGTCACATTCACCCCTCCTCCATAAAATTTCGTCCTCGAAATTTCTATGTACTCATACTTCATTCATTTGTAACATACACAATTTCTTTACATTTGTTCCACATATCTTTATTTCCTTCCTTTCTCGTAGTTATTGCACATTGCAATTTTCTAATGCATCACATTTCATAATTTATTTACTTCACAATTATTACTTTCATTATCGCTCGCAATCAAATAATACTAACCCATCCTACCATCCAATCTTCATAAGAGTAGAGGAATTCAAAATTTTTGTTTTGGAAACTTTCATGCTTTGCTGGATGAACACTTATCCCAGTTAACAGTATTTCACTCCCAGAGTACCTCATACTGCAACCCACTAAAATAATGAACTTTCATAATAGTCTGACCATGATCCCGGTTTACAGTACTTCGCTCCCCGAGTACCTCATACTGCAAACCCTGACAGTGGATCAGTCTGTCATTAAAATGATGGATGTTTCACCATACTGTGTTTCTTATGCCAGGTGACCATTCGATCAATCTGCAACATTCATAATCTTTTTGTTCATCTCAGCCTTAGAATTCATTCAAAAGAAATTTGTTTAGTTATAACTTTCAAAGAATGAGAAGTCAATACATTTCAAAATTTGTCTAGCTGAATCAAATAGCTTAGACTTGTAATTTTTCAACACTTGTCTAGCTAGGTCAATTAGCATAGGCTTTCTTTTAACACTTTATAGCCAAAGATATTCAATATAACATCAACGGTCATGATTATACCAGTATTCAGTCTTTGGTCATAATCATACCAAACAACAGTTCATCTTTGCACTACGACCAAAGATATTCAATATAACACCAACGGTCATTATTATACCAGTATTTAGGATTTGGTTATAATTATACCAAACAACAGTTCATCTTTGTACTACGGGCCAAATAGAACTTTCACCACGTGTCATAAAAGACACCGAACAAATGTATCGCCTTTAACCTATTATATTGCCTTTAACCTATCATCTGTTTAACAATTATATCGCATTTGTGCCCCCGGCCACAAATATTCACGACATCTTGATTCTTGATGATTAGTACAAATAACAGTGATACAAATGATGAACAAAAGAAATAGGATAAACAATAAGTATCGAAAGTTTACTTTGTGCAGATTCAAATAAAGTCCAAATTGTCAACATGATGTGGAGTGAAATTCAAAAATGATATTCAAGATCTACAGTTCAAAATAACGGTTACAGTTCAATAGAAATGTTTAGAAAAATAGGAAGGTTCAAATGAAATGATATTAGATGAATCACAAACTATTAAGGAACATATAATCATTTCAGGAAACTTTACCAAATAATACTTACCATAGTAAGTTAAGAGTATAAAAGAAATAATATCCCTTACTATAGTAAGTTTGAATAATGGAAGATGAAAAAGATGGTATCCCTTATGAGTATAAAGGAAAATATTATCACTTACGAATATGGAAAAAAAATGACATTACAAACGAATATGGAATAAAAGCGTCATGTGATAATTCGTATAAACCAATTATTTCCATAAAAGACAAATAAGAAATAAATAAAAAGGGTTATTCACTAACAGGCGGTAATCTGTGTAGTAAGGTTATTCTCACAATTTAATAAAATTTGAATACGAAAAGTTATTCACCAAACATGCAGTAATCCGCGCAGTAAGGTTATTCTTAGAGATTAATAAGGAATGAATACGAAAGGTTATTTACCAACAGGTGGTAATCTGCGCCGTAAGGTTATTCCCACAATGTAATACATGGAAATAAATGACACATCTTATGAGTAAGAAAGAAACGATATTCTTTTCGAGAATCAAAGAATGATAACCCCTTACCGTGGTAAGTTTAAGAGTATGAAAGAAAATGACATCCCTTACAAGTAAGAAAATGATACCATTTATGATGATGAAAAGAATGATACCCCTTACCTTATAACGTGACTGGATATTGATAAAAATGAGGTTGATCAACTTGAAAAATTCATGCACTCTTTTTGGCTTTCAAACACTCAAGATAACATTACTATTCTCAGAGAAAACTCATAAAATACTTGTAGAAATTTTTTATCTTAAAGGTGTGATTTTTTCATTCAGCTGAACAAGCTATTTATAGGAAAATGAAAAGTATTGTGCATGGTTGGTGGAGATTATTAGCAGTGCAGCAGCCTCGTGCTATTTGCTTTTGCATACAAATTCTCAAATTCTTCAATTTTAAACTTCACCAACTCATGTAGGCCTCACCAATGAGTCCATATATTTCTTACTATTCACAATATAAATTATTATTAAAAATAAACTACTCATTAAGTATACAATAATTCGGGTAATGCCACAACTATGATAACAATAATTTAAGAACATGCTATTGATTAAATATTAATAAAATAATATTTAATACTATATATTTGCTACTATGACAATTATTTGGTTCAATAATGTAACACGCTGTGTAATGAAAATTATTGATTCAATTAAATAAAATAACGCGTTACAATAATTATTGAATTGATAACATAAAATATTATGCAGTGACAATTATTGATGAAATGATGTGCAACAATTATGGTGTCAATTATCTGATCAATAATGCAAATACTATGTACTAACCACTTTATCAGTTCAATAATATAAACACCGCACAATACCTTGTGCTACTGTGTAATGCCATGTGCTACTATGTATTATCGTGTGCTACTGTAGAATACCACGTGCTACAGTAAAATATCATAGAATATAATATGCTACAACTATTTTTTTACCACTAGTATTTTAACAGTTAACACCGTTGACTATTTTTATTTAAAAAGGTTATTTCTGTCGTTTTCTATAACCGACAAATATGCCGTTGTGAGGTCCACCAATAATTAGTTATTTCAGCGCCGTCGTATGACCCGAATATTCCCCGACAAAATAAAATTTGCACATAACATCCTTAACTTTTAACTTTATCAATTTAACCACTTACTGTTTCAGGAAAAATATATATGGAGAAAAATTAAATTTGTATTTCATAATTTCAGGGTCTTACAGTAACTTTTTCTGTAAAATAGCACTATATTCTTCTGTCAGTGCCACGGTCTCAAATTCTCCTAACTTACCTTTATCTAATATTATTAACAATTTAATAATATTTTATTAGTCTTTTAGTATTATTCATCATTTAATAATACCTTATAAATCATCTAAAATTAACTAGTATTATTAATCATTTAATAATATTTTATTCATTATCTAATATTATTAACTATTTAATAATAATTTATTAAGTATCTAATATTATTAATCTTTTAATAATATTTTACCCATTATCTAATATTATTAACTATTTAATAATATTTTATTAAGTATCTAATATTATTAATTATTTAATAATATTTTATTAATTATCTAATATTATTACACATTTAATAATATTTTATTAAGTATCTAATATTATTAATCATTTAATAATATTTTATTCATTTTCTAATATTATTAATTATGTAATAATATTTTATTAGACTTCTAATATTATTAATAATTTTAATAATATTTTATTACTTTATTAATATTATTAATCATTTAATAATATTTTATTTATTAACTAATATTATTAATCATTTTAATAATATTTTATTTATTAGCTAATATTATTAATCATTTTAATAATATTTTATTTATTAGCTAATATTATTAATCATTTTAATAATATTTTATTTATTTAATATTATTAACTCTTTAATAATATTTTATTCACTTTATAATATTATTATACATTTAATAATATTTTAATAATTTTCTAATATTATTATTTATTTAATAATATTTTATTCACTTCCTTATATTATTAATTCAATAATAATATATATACACTTTTAATTACAAAATTAATTATATATTTCTTTAAAAATATATTTATTAAGTCCAAAAATACTAAAATGATTTTTGGAACATTTTTCATTTTCTAACCCGTATGGACCAGACCCGGTCTGGCCCGACCCGACCCGGTTCGGTTTATATTTTTTTTTTCTGGTCACAGTGCACTGCGCCGCGGCGCAGTGATTAACACTGCACACGGCGCCCCGACGCTGTACTGCAGAAACAATTTCCAATTTTTGATTTCTTGACAGTTTTGACTACTTTGATTCAAACATTGATTAAATGAAATTTACACATCCAAATATCACCAAATCAGTGTTGATGTGTTCCTAACTTCTTGTTTTACAATATTCCATGATTCGATCGTCTTTTTAAAAACGTTTTACACAAAAATTACAGATCGAACCACCTAGGGTTTAAAAATGACATCTTTTGCGGTAAAAGCTATAACTTCTTCGTTATTCAATATTTTTGAAAGCTTCAAGTTGGGTTTTCTTTAAAAACTCATAGATCTAACTTTCTAGCCATAAAAATCCAATTTTGAACTTGTATATTTCAAAATACAACATTAAACCTAACATGCATCGTTAGTGTTTTACCGATAACATGTGTTATGAACATTTCTACTACTTTTATGCATTTCTCACATACCAAATTATGATATAAACACATAGAACTATAAATATACATATATTACATAGTTAAATACTTCTAGACTAGCAAAATGAGTTTTGATCGGTTAAAAATAGATTTTAATCGTTCAAAATCGTTCTAGACTACAAAAATAAAATAAAGAGAAGTTAGAGCACTTTTAAACCTTGTGGTATTGAAGGCTCTTCTTCTTCTCCTACCAAAATATGTTGTGAAGTTTTGTGTCATCCACCAAGCTCAACCTCTAGCTATATCACTCAACACAAGTGTATTCGTTCTTTTTCTCTAGGAATGCTCTAACTTTCTCTCTTGAATTCTCTAGCAAATGAACTAACAAACCAAACCAAGTGTGTGGAGTGTCTTATTTATAGTCATCCACTAACACTTCATTAACTTCATAATTCACCAATGTTGGTGAAATTAAAGTCTAATTAGGATTACTATTCCATTGAATGACCATGTGATTGACTAGGTGATTGACTAGGGTAGTTCAACCACCACATCTTGGAGTCCAACTTAAGCAACAAGAGCAACACTCCACCTATGTGGGCCCCCTCCTTGTAGCCGGCCAAATGGAGTGTTTCCCCCCCCCCATTTTTTATTTAATTTTATTACATATATATACATATATACATTTATATATATAAATTTATTGACCAAAGTTTTGACTTCACTTGGGCTCCATATTGGACTTAGGAATAAATTATATTGGGCTCATCCATTGAATTGGTTTGGGCTCAATTTAAATAGCACATTAGACTTACATTAATTATTCTAGGTTACATTTAATTAAATCAAGCATTGGGTTTGTTTAATTAATTACATGGGCTACTAGGTTAATATCTTCGACCTAGTTTAACAACTCATTTGGATTTAAAATATAATCCAATTAGATTTGCTTTAATTAATTATACACATTACTTTAATTCTTTAAATAAATATACATATACATAAGTACATTTATTTAATTATCTAATGCACAATTATTTAGTACAAAAAATTTAAATTCATTGCTAATTATTTATTAATTATAATTACAATGACTAATGAAATTTGTGGTCATTACAATACTTGTTTTCAGTAATAACAAAAAAATTATAAATAATATTATTAATGAAAATATGAAATTATTTAAAAATGATTATGTGCATATATACATGTGTCATGATGAGAGAGTTAATAATTCAATTAAATTGAATTAATTATGTGACAAGTAAGAAATCAAGTGAAGTTGGTATTTAAGCTTATGTTATAATTAACTAAACTTATGTAATATGTCTTGTGTGGCATAATGTGTAATGGTGAATAAATTGAGTACTTAATTAATTAATTGTGAGAATGATAAAATAATTAAATGGGCTAATAATAATAAATAATTGAGTCTAATATGAATGTCTCATAATTTAATGTGATATGATCCATTGTATTAGGAGATTTAAGTCCAAGTATGTAAGGATTGTTAGAATTATTAATTAGCCCAATAACGTGGGAATAATTGTACATGGCCCAATGAAATTTTAATTAGTGGCCCAATGGAATTTAATTAGATAAGTCTAATAAGTAATTAGATCATGAGGGTAATATGTGTGTGTGTGTGTGTGTGTGTGTGTGTGTGTGTGTGTGTGTAGAGAGAGAGAGAGAGAGAGAGAGAGAAAGAGAGAGAGAGAGACTTGACCGACCACCCCCCTCCCTAGCTCTCAAAATGCTGAAAAATTTAGCTTGGATACATGTGAAGGTAACTTTAAAAGGTGGGATTAGGTTAAAATTTTCACCTAATTACCTTTTCCAAGGGTGAAAACCTTATGGGTAGACTAATAATACATGTATATGGAGTGTATGTGTACATAGAACTCTCCTATAAATAAGAGTTCCCAAACCATTTTCTAAAGTTTGCTTGAAAATTCTAAGTATAAGTGCTAGAGAGAAAATATACTGAGGTTGAGAGAAATAAAGAAATATAGAGGAACTCTTGTTAATTGGTGATTCAAGTGAAGCTTAGCAAGGAAGGAGAAAACTATCTCAAGTTCATCTCTAAAAGGAAGAAAACTTTAAGGAGGTATAAATATTTTATAAACCTGAGTTTTTGATTTAGTTAGTGTAATGTAGTAAGTTATGCAGTGTGGTATAGATATGCATGCTTGGTTGTGAGAGTTTTGTGTATAAGAATCATGGTGGATTTCGAATATATAAGGATAGTTATTTGAAGGAGTTTATATGGTTACTTTGTGTCTTCTAACTTAAAAATGCAAGATATGTGTATTTGATCATGTATTAGGTATTAATCATATTAAACATAAGTTTTACAAGTGTGGAAACTAAGATATATGTATTGTTTGTGAAATCTAAGGATCACATATTGTAGAACTAAAAGCTATGAAGATAATCCAAGTGGAACAATAAAAAAATGAGTTAAAATGAAATTGTTATGAATTTTTCAAGAAAATGTGCTAAGAACCCTAAAAGTTGGGATCAATGTTATTAAGTGTATTCGATTTGGTGTAAAGTCACTAAAATTGGTAAAAAGATGTTATAAACTAGCTATAAACCAACTATGAACTCATTTAAATGTGTATTGAACAAGTTGAGAACATGTGGAACAAAAAGGATCAAAAATCACAAATAAATAAATAAATAAATAATAAAATAAAATAATAAGAATAATAAACAAATAAATAATAAATAAAATTATTTTATTTGTGAGTTAATATTATTTTAATTATAAATTAATATTAAAGATTACTTTAAACAATTAAAATAATATTAAAGATTATTTTATTGTAGATTAATAAAGTATAAACAATTGAAATAATATTATAGATTATTTTAATTATGAATTGATAAGACTTAATAAATTAAAATAATATTAAAGATTATTTTAATTGTAAATTAATAAAGGATAAAAAATTAAAATAATATTAAGCATTATTTTAATAGTGTATTAATGAAGCATAATAATTAAAATAAGAGTAAAGATTACTCCAATTAGAGATTAAACAAATAAAATAATAATTTAAATTATTTTAGTTGTGAACTAATAAAGTGTGTACAAATCGAATAATGATTGAGAAAATTATTTGAACAATAATTAATTATAAACAAATAAAGTAAGGATACTTTATTTGTGGGACAATGGAACATAAATAAAATAAGATATGTAAGAACCTAGGTATGAATAATTATGTAATAATCAAGGATGATTACACAAATAAAATAATAATAAGTATTATTTTATTTGGTTAATGAATGAACTAAATAAAGGGAATGAGAAACAAGGAATACTTAAACAAATAATTTTAATTGTTAACAACATGCATAAGAGGTAAACACTAAAGATTATTTGTGAGTCCTAGCTGTAAGAAATTAGTAAGTTAGAACAACTAAATCGTTATGTGGAATTCAATGGAGATTAACCATTAGACGATTATGATGAACATATGTTGTTCGAAGGAAAGAGAGTTAAAGTCGAATAGTGTCAACGATCTAGGCAAGTTACTAAACTTGTACTATTTATCGTTTCATATAAGTAATTTGAATGTTATATTTATTGTAAGAGAATTCATATTCAAGGATAATTGTTCATGTTTACATCTATACACGATTAATCTCATATTGAATTATTAAACTTGAAAGTCCGAGTTATTGTGAGGATCCGAATTTTCATGATTTCTTTAATAATATTAAATGAGAATTTAATTGATAAAATTATCAAAATTGTTTAAATTATTTATGATATAAGTAATTTAAAGTGTGTGAAGGAATTTAATTAGTAAATTAAATTTGTACAAAGATGGTGATGATTTGTGTTGGTTTAGAAAAATTGAAAAGTAAATAAGTTGTTTAAAAACAATTTATGAATGATAAGAAAAATGTCAGATAAAGGTACAATAAATTGTACAATTAAATTGTTATGAAAATACAGAAATTATGGTTTAATTGAGGTTATGTGATAATGTGAGATATAGAAATTTGATATGTATATATATACATTTGTATACATACATACATACATATATATATATATATATATATATATATGCATGGTTAATTGATAATTTTAAATTCCATTAATTATGAAAATAAAGGGATTAATAATTAAATTAATCCAATTTAAAATAAAAAAATATTGAGGGAGTTAGTAAAATTGTATATGTTGATTTTTGATTTTATCAAGAATTTTGGAGGAAGTTTAGAAATTAATTGAGAAGGAAAAATAATTATATAAATTATATAATAATAAATTATATAATTTATATAAGGTAATTTAAATAAGGTATGAAGAAAATAATAATTATATAAATTATATAAGAATAATTATGTAATTTATATAAGGTGATTAAATGGAGTAAGGTTGGAAGAAATTAAGAAATTATTTAAAAGGAGAACGTAATTATATAAATTATATAATATTAAATTATATAATTTATATATAAAGAAATTAATGTGAAATGTAAAGAAATGAAATTAAATAAGAAAAAAGAAATGTTTTAATTCATTAAAAATTATTTACGCATAATTAAATTATTTTGACTTTTATGAAGGATAATATTTCGGAAACGTGAACATGTTAGTGTAACATGTTGTTCAAGAAACAAAGTGAAAAATTACAAAAAATAATTTTTATATGGTATATGAATTATTTCATGATTTTTGGAGGTATAAATTACCTCATATAATTACATGCATGTTATTATACGTGTACAAAATTTGTCAAGTAAATACCCGAAAGAGGTATTAATATTACTTATAAATCATGTTATGATTTTTGGTAAATTAAAATAAATATTTTATATACATTTATAAAATATTTATTATGCGAGATAATTACGTAATGTATTTAAATTAAAATGTTACATGCAAATTTGGAAAATTCGAGAGAAGGAAAAGTTGGCTTGCGTGAGAAAGGCGGTGGAATTGTTAATTTGTTAAAATTGCTTAAGTGTATGTTATTATAAAAGAAAAGAGAAGAAAGAAAATAGAAGAGAAAAAGCAACAAAAAGCAAAACAAAACTCTCTCTCTCCATTGTTGTACCATCCAAGCACCACCACTAAGCTACCACCGGAAAACATTAAGGATGAAAATATTTGTGCCATCAAGGAAGGTTGATAAGCTTCAAAGATGGAATTTCAAGTTATGGAAGGTATAAAAACTATTTTTTTTGAGTTATATTTCAATATTTTAGTGTTAAAATAATTTGTTGGAAAAATTAGTAATTAATTAAGAAAATTATTCTAAATAATTTATGGAGGTATATCTATGAATTTTACGATTTATAGAATGTTTATGTGTGAAAAAGTTGGAGCAAAATGATGATTTTTTTTGATAAGTTGGTATAGTGTTGCGGGAAGAAGGAAGGAAAAGGAAACTCGGCAGGGCCGCGCATTGCGCGGCTGAAAGTTTCACGGGGCCAAAAACGACGCCGTTTTTAGGGCGTGTCGGAGAGTGTACCGCGCCTTGCGCAGAAGCTTCAGGAAGCAACGTGAAACGACGTCGTTTGGCGTCGGCAGAAACAGTCGCTGCGCATTACGCGGGCGACCGGCACGCTGGAAATTACCAGCGTGCCCCTGACCTTCTTCGATAATACCGAACGTGCCCTTGACCTGCGAAAATTACGAAAGTGCCCCTGAACTTTTCGAAAAATGACCAGCGTGTCCCTAAGGGCGCGGAAACTACCAAAATGCCCCCAGAAATTAGTTTTTAATGAAATAAATGATTAAAAATTGTTTAAAAATTATAGAAAAATACTAAAAATATAGAAATGATGTTTGGGCATTAAATTTAATATTTTATTAAAAATATTAAATATTGGAGATTAATATTTAAATATTTTAAATATTAATCTATTAAGTTAAAAAGTTAGAAAATGGTTAAATAAAATTTTCGGGTAACCAAATATATTAAATTTATCCAATGAGTCGGGTTGTCCGTAACGAATGTATTTTATATTAAGTTAAATTAATATAGTAAAGGATGAGGTTAATATAAATAACCATATAAAGTGATAATTGGCCTGATACCTTAAAAATAAGCCTTCGGGTGGAGTTATTTACGTTATAGATGATATTAATTAATTAAATTAATATCATAAGAAGATAAATAATTATTATTTGATTATTTTATGATCATAGGTTGATCGAGTAAAAGGTTTAAGCTATCAATTTATTAATTGGACGTCAGGCAAGTTCTTTAGCCCTTTTATGTTAAATGTTGGACTGTTATGATATGTAATTCTTGTTTTAAATGCATACAAATTATATGTTATATGATACGTGATTAATATGACCACCATGTATACTTTGTGCAACGATATGAATATATATATGAGATATATTGCTCAAGTAGAAGCACAACACATAATGTATGACACACATAGAGCATGTTAAGCTATGTGCTACGTGAAGCATAAACTGTTGAACTTGCTGAGTCATTGTGCTCATTACTTGCTTAAAATAAACTTTTGCAGGTAAGAAAAGAATTTCACGAATATCAGATTATATAGAGACGGATTTTCCAAAAAGGTTGTGAACGTTAGTATTAAATGTTTATATTATGATTCAATATGGATGATTTGTCAAGGTGACATTAATATTTTGTATACTTGTAAATTTGGTACAGATAGGACGAGTAGAATTAAAATATGAATTTTGATTGTCTAATGTAGTTGATATGAAAGAGATTATTATATGTTGAATTATGAATTAGGATACAAAGAATATTTGTATAGACATGAATGATATTAAAATTTGAATGCCGAGCTTTATGATACAAGAAAGAAAGAAAAAGTAAAGGTTGCGATTTAGGGACTAGGATCTAGATGTAAGAATTTTAAATATCCAAATATTTTAATACAATGATTGAATGGAGAAAAAGAAAAATTTATATCGAAAATTGGTAGTTGATGATAATAATGTCAATAAATGAATTAATTAAGGTGAATGAGGATTTATTAACGAACCGACATTTGGACGTAAGGTAAATAATGTATAATAAATACAAAATTTAAGGAAATAAAGTTGGTCGAATTTCAGGGTCGTTACAGTTATTGTTGGTTTTGAAAAATATGGCATACATATAATCAAATTATATAAGCGCAATGGAAGCAATAAAAATCAAATTTTAAAATTTTTGTACAAACCAATAACCCAGGTCTTTCTTATGCGACTATTATTAATTGAGGAAGGATAAAAGAATTTATACCTTTGTAGAACCAAGTTTGCACGGGTACAAGTTCATCTCCCTTTAATCCTTTCACGTTCTTCTTCAAATTCACCGATTAGATTCCACGGATCAATGTTAGATTCCCAAGTGTGAAGCCTCTAGAGGTGATCCATCAAGAGATCTATGAATTAAAGAAGTGGATTATGGTTTCTTCAAACCATGGGTGACTAGCCCTAATTCTCTCTCTCTCTCTCTCTCTCTCTCTCTCTCTCTCTCTCTCCTTAGATGTAGAGAATTATGGAGTACTCTCTCTAATCTAATGAAAAAGTGTGTAACCTTGATCTATGATAATACTCCTCTTATTTATAGATATAGTCAACCCTCCTAAACTATTTAGGATTAAAGTTTTAATTTAATTCCCAATTTAATTAGGAACTAAATTAATTAATTATAATTCCTAAACTATTTATGAACTTAATTATTTAATAATGAGAGTACTTCTTATTAATTAATTACTAAACCGTTTAGTAACTTAATTAATTATTATAATTATAATTCCTAAACTATTTAGGAACTTAATTATTTAATAATAATATTACTACTTATTAATTAATTCCTAAACCATTTAGGAACTAAATAATAATACTAGTAGTAGTAATAATAATAATAATAATAATAGTAATAATAAGACTCCTCTTATTAATTTATAATTAGTATTTCTAAAATACTAAATTATAAATATTAAGCTATTTAATTTATTCTATCACCATAGTATAAATTAAATATACTTAATTTATTATTACAATTATGTCATCCACTTCTAAAATAAATATTACTCTTTTGCGGTGTGACCCTTTAGGTTCTCCATATTAAAGCGGTTGTATAATAAATAAATTAGAACAATTCTAATTCATTTATTATGAATTAACTCTTTAATTCAGAATAAATAATTATTCCACAATAAGGATAAGTCCCCTTAGCGATTAGTCGACTTTCCAAAATATAGATTTCAATATTTAATCGTAAAAGAACCTTTCAGCAAATAGTTACCGTACAATTCAACCTTTCTACCATACAATGTCCCAATCAAATATAAGACACAAAATTTCTGTCAAGTCTTATTTATTTGATTATATGCATTTCAATTCACAAATAGACAACTCTAGTTAATGTAAATTAGAAACTCCTTTCTAATTCCATTCAACACTGGCCAGGAATTTCTGAGTTGTCACTTATTGAACCGCATAGGACATTCTCTCCCTTTACTGGAAGTGGTAGATCCTTTGTTGATCATTTATCTATCTCCATGTGTACCTTATTATACCCAAGCATATCCTTTGATATACCAATAGGTCTTAAGGAATATGTCAAAGTATAACTTAGTACACACAAGATACTATGATGATCTCAAGTCCAAGGATCACTTGTACGACTATCACATAAGGAACTCCTATTGGCAGACAAGTAAAACTCCATTAGGTGTTCCTTGAGCGAGTCACGTTCAGTGAACTTATTTTCTAATAAGCACCTACATACTTGCTTTAGTGTCTCTACACAAATGATTATGAGATCAATCATCCTCTTCATAAGAGCAAGCATAGTATGTACCAATCTATCCGGATCTACTAATCCCCTTTTTAGTGATCCAACGATTAGGAACAATTTTAGTTTTGAGCTATCTTGAATTTAGATCTCATTAGCATGATCCTCATCATGGTTCTAAAAGCATTGCTCAAAAACTATGGGTTTATCCATTTGATTAATTCAAGTAATTAATCATGAATAAAGAAATGCCTTGATACCTTTATTAATAAATGAACAAAATTACAAAGTATATGTTTATCACATCAAATGTGATTGGCTTGAGGGCATACTATTTTCAATCTCCCACTTGCATTAAAGTCAATCGCCCTTTGGTATCCCCATACCATTCTTCTCTAAGTGGCATACAAATTACTTAGTAAATGCTTTAGTTAATGAATCTGTAATGCTGTTCTAAGAGTCTACCATCTTTATGGTGTCGTCTCCTTTTCAATGATTCATCTAATCATATGAAAGTGCCACAACACATGTTTAGATTTCAGATGAGACCTAGGTTCCTTGGCGAATTAAATTCCTTTAATGTTAGGAACCATTATAAATTCTGTAATGAACTTGTTTAACCAAACAACCACCTTTACAGCTTCACTTATAATTATTTACTATGTCTTTGTCACTAAATCATCAACTATTTGCTGTTTGGAACTTTTCCAACTTACTGCAGAACCGTTCACGGCAATCATGTTGTTATCTTGGTTAGTCTGAACAAACTTGAGTTTGGTAAACCCTCTAGTTTTATATCAGACCCATCATTAGAAACTCTTTACTAATGTTCTTCTCCAAAATTGAACTGATATCTGCTTATCATACATAAGTAATATCAAGTCTAGTACATATCAACGAATTAATGTACGTTCCTTGGGTCAAGCCGAGCATCCTTTATGATCTATCTTTATAGACCTTTATCCTGAATAGAATGTTAGGATGCTTCACCCAAGTCCTTAATGGATAAGTTTTTAGACAACCACATCTTTACTGATTGTAGCATCAGTATGTCATTCCTTATCAGTATTATATCATCATATAATACTAGAAATGTCACAGTGCTCCCACTAACCTTTGTACATACTTGGTTTATCCTTGTTTTTGATAAAATCAAGCTCTTTTGATTGTCTCATCAAAACGGATGTTCCATCTTCTAGAAATTTGCTTCAATCCATAATTAGATCGTTGTAACTTTTATACTTGATTTACTCCATCATTATGGAGACAAATCCTTTTGGTTGTATCGTACATACATCCTTTTGTATAGTAAGCTACAACTGCAAGTAAAATTCGAATGGATATATGCATATTCACTAGTGAAAAATTTCATCATAGTCAACTCATTGACCTTGTTTGAAATCTTTTGCCACTAGTCAAGTCTTATAGGTCTCCACCTAGCCATCTGCTATAGTCTTTCTCCAAAGACCCATTTCGGATTTTATGGTCATCGACCATTTCTCTTGAGTATCTAATACTCATACCTCATTGTATATATCTGGATCATCATCCACTATGATGTGTACATTATCATCATCATCATCTATGATGAATCCATATCATTCATGTATCTTCGGTACTAAACCAGATTTATGACTTGGTTGTGGTACAATAGGTTTATCTACTTATACAGATTCTTTCACTTGATCTGTAGTGTTTTGTGGTTCTTGAACTTCTTCAAGATCTATTTTACTCTCACTAATCCTTTAAGGAAAAAACTTCTTTTCTTATAAGGCAACGTGTTTCAACAAACACCTTTCAATTAGTTGGATTACAGAAGTGATACCCTAAACTTTCTTTAGGATATCCCACAAGTTTACACTTATCAGATCTTGTCCCTAGCTTATCATGTCAAACCTTTTTGACATAAGCTGAATAATCCAAATCTTAACATGCTTAAGACTTAGTTTCCTTTTTATCCCATAACTCATATGAAGTCTTAGGGACGGATTAAGAAGGTATCTTATTTAGTAGATATGTGATCGTTTCTAGAGCATAACCCTAGAAGGATACTGGAAGATCGGTAATACTCATTATGGATCATCACCATGTTCACTCTGTGAGAATACCATTTCGCTTAAGATGATCTAGAAACTTACTGCTTAAGTATTCCCTTCTCGATCTAATCGAAGAACTTTAATACGTTTGGCCTTTAATTTTTATACTTCACTTTTTGAATTCTTTGAACATTTCAAATGATTTGGATTTGTATTTCATCAAATACATATATCGAAATCTAGAATCATCAGTGAAAGTAATGAATAAATACCCTCCTCTTGCATTTGTTGTCATAGGTCCCACACACGATTGTGTGTACCATCTCTAACAACTCCGTAACTCGCTCTCCATGTCCACTAAATGGAGATTTAGTCATATTGTCCATGATACAAGATTCACAAGTTATATTTGATTCATAATCAAAAAGGCTAAAAAACGTATCTTTATTCAACTTGTTTCGTCTTGTTTCATTAACATGACTGAGTTAACAGTGTTGCATGAAGGTATGATTCATATCATCTCTTTGCTTTTAGTTTGTTCAAATTGAAATATTTTTCATGTAAGTCAAGTATACAAAATCCATTAAGTAATCAACCAGTTCTAAATAAAACATTATCATTATAAACAGAACAACAATTGTTCATTATTATAATGTCAAAAACCCTTCCTTGTCATCACATGGAACTGAAATAATGTTTCTAAGAACTAGAACCTAGTAACAACTTACTAACTTAATAGGTTTGCCCGTAGGCAGTGCTAAACTATAAGTTTCCATGGCTAATGCAGCAACCTTTGCTTCATTTCCCAGCACAGGATTACTTACCATTTGTTTAGCTTTCTACTTCTGCTTAGTCTCTGCAACGTCTTGCATATGTGAGACCACCAGCCGGAATCTAATTCCTAAGTAGAAACTTGACTTATAGAAAGTTCTATTTTATTATGAACAAATCTATATTTGTAGTTGAAGTTTCACTAAACTTCTTCTACTTAACTATTGCAACTCTCTTGCAGTTGTTCTTCCAGTGTTCCAGTTTATCGTAATGAAAGCAAACTCATTTGTCATCGGGATCACTTTTATTTACGTCATTTGTTTAGCCTTTCTTTTGCCTTCTACTCTTTCTGACTCCTCAGAAATACCTTTGGCCATCTTCCTCCGCTTAGAAGATTCATCTACGAGTAAGACTTGGTTTTTCTAGGAAGGAAAGTGACTCTCAACAGTCTTCAACTTATTTAAGCAAATCAGTTAAACTGACTTCTAGCTTATTAATATTTGAAGTTCACAACATATTGTGAATTAGAGTCACTGAATGACTGCAAGATCGAATCTTGACTCAACTTTCCATCCTTGACAAAACATGTTATCCTAATTGATCAATCCAATTGATCATTTTTAAGGCATTTGTCTTTTACTGTAGTGTCATTGATTATTATAGATCGGAAGAGCTCCTTAGATATCTTATATCTAGTTGACCTACTTTGCTCACCATACAACTATTGAATGTGCAGCAATATAGTAGGTGCATCCATTTTTCTCGTGTTGACGCTGTAACTCGATACTTATGGATGAGAGCATGATGCATTGAGCCACCCTTGCATCATCTTGCCATTTAATAAAATAGTAATCTCTTCCTCAGAGGCTTAGTTTACAACGTTTGCAGGAATAGACAAATAAAGGACATTTGCTAGCTTTTCAGCATTGAGAACTATTCTCAAATTTATTTAATTAATCCGAACAATTCGGATCAATTAATTGTTAGCATACATTATGCTATGCAGTGTTAGTGAATTAAACATAGCAATATTCTTTAAGTGAATTAATAACAACATTAACATGCATTCATTTTATTAATTACCAAAATAAATTAGGTCTTTATTTAAAATGGTGTCTCCCACTATTTTCTACAAACTATATGAAAGCTGTCGTTATCACTCCAAAATTATTCCTTACTTTCACTCTTTCAATATAAAATTGGTATAATGGCATGCAAGAGTCGAACCCACGGGAAGTATATTTTATGATTTATCCGAATGTTTCTAACAGTAAATAACAAGTAATAAGTAAAGAGGGGATTTTTGTAACTATGATTCTACTAGAAAACAAGAAGTATAAATTAAGATTATCCAATGATTTGCAAACTTCAGTTCTTCAGTTCAGTATCATCTTTTCATAAATATGATGTAATTAAGTTGATCAATATCTTTCCTTCAATGAAATTAACAACCCTAGGTAACCACGGTCCGCGTTACCCGAAACTCCCCTTAGATTTTCAATCTAATGTGACAATCGCCCCCACTAGACCCTAATTATCATACAACCTAGAACTATCAGTCTAGATTTAATATGACAATAGCATTAAGAATTAGGGAATTAGGTTATTCCAAGCAATAATCGTACGATCGCAGAATATTTAACCTGTCTCCTTGATGTCATAGCAATATTCAAAAGCTTGACCACAATCAAATACCACTATTTGCTACTTATGATCAGATATAACATCGTTTGCTTAATATTATACCTTAATCTAGCATATGATAATAATCAAATCAATTCAATGGGCCCTTATCAAATTAATCAAACCAATCATCATTAAGCAATTCAAATAGATCATCAAGAATAAACTCCACAGATGAAGGAAAAGAAACTAATAACTCAATTAATTCATAGATAATAAATAAGATTCAACATCCCTTAGAACTGAAAATAAAGAACTTAGCCTGACATAGTCAAAAACGCCAATCAATCTTCAATGGAAATCCTTCTCCCTAAGTTCTGTTAAAACCATTCTAATCCTATCTATTTATATCCCTAATAACTCTACTAAGTACTCCTAACTCGTAGCAACTTCACAATCCTTCTTTTGCTCAACTTCTGGAAACACCCGAACTCTTAAAATAAATTCCGCCGACCACGGCCCCGGCCACGGATTCCTTTGTAAAAGCCGGCCCCGGCCGCGGTTACTGTTCACAAATTACAAAATTGCCATTAAGCTCCGTTTTTACCGTTTTGACCCTCCAAAGCTATTTTCTGCAATATAAACATAAAAACAAGTAAAATGCAAATAAAAATACTCAATGATAGCAATATATTAAGCCCAAGAACATCGACTCGTAAGTATAAACTACACTCATCAAATACCCCCAAACTTAAGACTTTGCTTGTCCTCAAGCAAAAATACCAACAAGAAAAACAACTACATTAACTATACTAACTACATGAATGCATATGCATGTCCAACTAATGCCTCGAGCAATAAATCAACACAATTCATAAAAATCCAGCCTCAAAGATCCTTAAGTAAAAATTCAGCAAAATCTCAAATTCATGCATAATCAGAACTCCAACGTATCACCAATTTCATTCACTACCAACCCTTGTGTGTGTGTGAATTCAATATATCAACTCAATCAAAATTTTAATACAACTCATGAACCAATGTGACAAATAAAAGATATCAACTCAGAATTTTAATCCCCTCCATACACTTGTCTTCACATTTTTTTCTCATTTTTTCCTTCTTCATATTACGAGTGCGTTTTACGCTCCATCTCGTGTAATATTAACTTAACATGTGCAATGTCCATTTTTCTTAGGCTTTTCAAAATTACCCATGTAGCGAACTTTCCACCAGTGACTCCCAAACCAGTTGGCTTTAGGGCACTGAGTGTAGAGACACTCCTAAGGGCTTACTTGTTCGAGCAATAGAGGCCACAAAAACAGACTAGCTAAGATTCTGCTCATATCTGTCTACTCTTCTTTATTTATTTTTTTCTTTATTTTTTTATAGTAAAGACAGACATCGAAGCAATTATGTATTTCACCCTTATATCATACGATCCAACACAGTATAGAAGTCACCACTATCTTCAATTAGCACCTAATCCATTAAATTGAACCAAAATTCAACTGACTTAATATATTGAATGTGCAATGAAAAATTAAGGGTCTCGAGTTCAATAAAACTAGCAAATAGTTAGAATATCCAATTTAGCAGTCCTTATCCATCTTACGTAAAATTATTACAAAATTCATCAAATTTTTATCATCGGCCATCATTAAACTTCATGCATCAATTACCGCTCAAGTTATGCAATGAAATATGATCCTAAATGCATGCAACCAATTAATTAACACTAAATATAATAAGAAAAATATTTTTGTGATTTTTTAATTTTTTAATTTTTTTATATTTTTATATTTTTTTTTAAAACTGAGACAACTAAATGCTAAACCAACTAAACAATGTCCTAAAATATGCAAATGCAACATAACAGTAACAGTCCTAAAACTACTATATATATATACAGAGTAAATGTTTTTCCACCCCCAAACTTAAAGCAGACAATGTCCTCATTGTTAAAGAAATAAAGAATTGAAGAAATAAGAACAAGAAGACTCCCCTGATAGGTCAATCATCGGAATCGGAAAAGGGACTGGAGCGGTCATCATGGTCATCAGGAGGCGGGTACACCGGCAATGGCTGTGGCTCAGGAAAATGGACTGGATCGGCCGTGGGATTCATCCTCGCGAACATCTCAGTCAAAGCCATGTTAAAGTTAGTCTGAGAGTCAAACATATGGGCTTGACGTTCGGCGAGTCGTGCATTCTGCCGTTCTAAGCGATCCATCCGATTATCGACCCACAATTGCATATTTCGGAGCTGAGTGCTGAATTCGGCCTTACGTGTACCGCCAGAAGTAGATGGTTCACCAGTTGCAGCAACAGGGTCGTTCGGGATGAGAAAACCTAAACCACGGGGATGCGATTCACCACCGTCCCAGACTTTATAGCGCGAAATCAAGCCATGATCCAACAAGATCAATGGCTGCTGCGTAGATTCATCGGACCCCCATCTAACACCTGCTCGCCTACATAACCCACAAATGAGCGAAGGATGTGGCAACCCGCTTTGAGTAGGACGTAGATTCCTCTTAATAGAGGCTTCAATCACATTCCCCACATCTATGTGTTTGCCCGTGACTATAGCATAGAGCAATACCGCCCGTTCTTTGGTGACATCACTAACGTGCGTAGACGGCATCAACTTTGCACAAATAAATGCATACCAAATCTTCCCATACCGGCTCAAGCAATTAGACGGGAATATCATGGAACCCTGATGGCCTCTAGTGGTCCAAACCGTCCCAGGTTTGCACAAATCGCGAATGATCGTGTCGTAATTCGGCTGCTCAAGAACAAACTTCGCGTATTGGCAAAAGACGGGTGGCTCTATGTTATAAAAGGCATTAATCGTAGCACCACTAAAGGAGACCATCTTCCCCCGAATCATAACAGTACAACGCGACGTATCTTCAGCGTTCGCATAAAATTCCTTGACTATTGAGATCACGGCAGGATCCGGTTGATCCGTGAAGGAATCCCATCCACGCTCCATTATCATCCGAGCCATATCACCATCAACTAGCTCCTCGGGACGAAGACCGCGCTCGGGAGTTAGAGCTTTACCCATTAAATATATATCAAATTTATCCGCCGCCTCCGCACTAACAAACTTCTTCTTATCATAAGCACGGGTCGACGGTGTGGAACTTTCACCTCGTTGACGTTTCGGTGGCATAGTGAACAGAAAACCAAATCCCTAACTCGCAATATCCCACCACAAATGCGTAGCACAACCCGAACACTCCAAAAATCGGAAAAACGGACAAGTTGTGTCTATGAGGCAATTCAACAAACACGTTGTGTGCAATAGTTTTCTTCCCCCAAATCAGAGCATACACAAGGTCTAAAAATGGCTAAACAGTAGGCCTCCGTCACACCCTACACGAACACACAACCCCCTCCAAAACTCCTCCAGTTGGCCAACACAAACCAACTGGGAAACCAAAAATAGAAAGCAAAGAAGAAGCAAACCGAGCGGAGACCCGAATGGAAACAGAAGGGAATACCTGGAATGGGTAGTGGAGGATTCACGTGTCCCAAATTGGAACCCAGCTATGGCCGCTAGTGGAACCCCTCGTGAGAAAACCGTCCCCTCGTGGTGAAAGGAGAGAAACCGATGTGGCTGGGGGAATGTATTTCGGGAGGGAGTTGTGGTGGTGGAGATGGGTTCGGAGTGGAGAGAGAGATGGAATCCGAATGGAAGAAGGGATTCGACTAGGAGGGGAAGAGATGTTGTCGGTGTGGACGGTGTTGTGATGGGAGAAAGAGAGGTGGGGTGTTGGGTCTCGGTTGGGTAGTTTGGTGAGGGGTGTGCTCGGCTGGGAGGGTGTTGTGTTTTGAGGAGGAAGTCTCGGCTGAGTGCTTTGTAGGCTTGACCCAAGTGGACCGGTCCTTAGTTTTTAAAAAAAAAACTGAGTTGTGCGTGCACGGCCGGGGCCGTGAATTTGTGCACTAAAGCTGGCCGGGGCCAGAAACGACTGAGAAGATCCGGCCGGGGCCGGGACTGGAAGGGCAAAAATCTGGCCGGGGCCAGCTGTGGCCGATAGGATCCGGCTGGGGCGGGATTTCCTGGGCAAAAATCTGGCCGGGGCCGTCTGTGGCTGAGAGTTCGTGGCCGGGGCCGGGAGTTTCTGGGCTTGGATCCGGCCGGGGCCAGCTTTGGCTGCATGGTTCTAGCCGGGGCCACGGTTTTAAGGTATAAATTCCGGCCGGGGCCGTGGTGGTCTGTTGCAGAAAATTTGATTTTTTTCTTTCTTTTGCTGTGAGTCCTTGCAATATAATGCATTAGTACCTTCAATGTAACAAAAATGCCCAAGGATTAGGATGGCTAACATGGTGTAATATATCCTAAGCTACAAAAATAAAACTTTGAAATCCTAATTTAACTAAGTTGAACTAAAAGACGTAGAAATTAAAAGAAACGCATGAAATGACTAATTTAAAGTCGGGTTGCCTCCCGAGAAGCGCGTTTGTTTAATGTCGTTCGCGCGACATGTTGCTACTCAAGTGTGATAAACTGGGTCCAATAAGTCCACGAGCTCGACGTCCTCCACTTGAAATCCTTCATAGAACGGTTTAAGCCGATGACCGTTCACTTTAAATATTCTTCCCGTGCGTGGGTCGTTAATTTCTATCGCACCGTGAGAGGAAATGTGAACAACCACAAAGGGCCCTTCCCACCGAGAACGCAGCTTTCCTGGAAACAGTTTCAAGCGGGAATTGTACAAAAGGACCTTTTGACCAATTACAAACGTTTTTCGCACAATTTGCTTATCGTGAAACGCCTTTGTCTTTTCCTTGTACAATCTGGAGCTTTCATAAGCCTCATGGCGTAATTCTTCTAACCCTTGTAATTGTAATTTCCTATGTTCGCCAGCTTCAGTCATGCTCCAGTTACATCGTTTAATGGCCCAGAAAGCCTTGTGTTCTAGCTCGACGGGTAGATGACATGGCTTTCCGAAAACGATCCGATATGGTGACATTCCGATAGGAGTCTTGTATGCAGTGCGATAGGCCCATAATGCATCTTCTAGTTTCAGACTCCAATCTTTGCGGTTAGGCTGCACTACTTTCTCCAGAACGGACTTGACCTCACGGTTTGAAACCTCTGCTTGGCCATTGCTCTGCGGATGGTAAGCCGTTGAAACTTTGTGCATGACATTGTATTTCTTGAACAGTGCTGTTAATGTCCTATTGCAAAAGTGTGTTCCTTTATCGCTGATGATAGCTCTAGGAGTTCCAAACCTGACAAATATGTTAGATTTGACAAAATCTGCAACAACTTTAGAATCGTCAGTCTTGGTGGCTTTAGCCTCCACCCATTTGGAAACATAGTCAACAACCAGAAGAATGTAAACATTACCATAAGAGACAGGAAATGGCCCCATGAAATCAATGCCCCAAACATCGAAAATTTCAATAACCAAAATGGGTGTTTGTGGCATTTGATTCCTACTGGATATGTTTCCGGTCTTTTGACAATTAGCACATGATTTACAAAATAGATAGGAGTCTTTAAAAATACTAGGCCAGAAGAAACCGCATTCTAAAATTTTACGAGCTGTTCGTTTTGGTCCAAAATGACCCCCACAAGCGTAAGAATGACAGAAAGTTAAAATGGATGAAAACTCAGAGTTGGGGACACATCTTCTAACTACCTGATCAGCACAGAATTTCCATAAATAGGGGTCATCCCAGACATACCGTTTCACATCACTCTTAAGTTTCTCTTTCTGCATTTTAGAAAACTCACGAGGAATATAAGCGCTGACTAAATAATTAACAATATTTGCGTACCAGGGTGCAGCCTTATCAACGGAGAATAAATGTTCATCTGGAAAGGAGTCTTGCAGTGGAAGTGCTTCTTCATCTTTAAGCAACCTGCTCAAGTGATCTGCCACTAAATTGTCTGCTCCTTTCTTGTCCTTTATTTGCAAGTCAAATTCTTGGAGCAGCAGGATCCATCGTATGATCCTTGGTTTGGAATCCTTCTTTGTAAGCAGATACCTGAGAGCAGCATGGTCAGAGTAAACTATTACTTTAGTACCAAGAAGATAAGACCTAAATTTGTCTAAAGCAAAAACAACAGATAATAATTCTTTTTCTGTTGTGGAATAGTTAATCTGAGCAGCATTCAACGTCCGAGAAGCATAATAGATGGCATGTACAGCTTTGTCAACTCGTTGGCCCAAAACAGCCCCTACTGCATAGTTGCTGGCGTCACACATGATTTCGAAGGGTAAATTCCAATTCGGTGGTTGTATCACCGGTGTGGAGGTCAATAGGGTCTTTAATTTATCAAACGCCCTTTTGCACTCATCGTCAAACTGGAATTCTACCTCTTTTTGCAGCAACTTACACAACGGCATAGCTATTTTGGAGAAGTCCTTTATAAATCTTCGATAGAAACCTGCATGACCAAGAAAAGAACGAATCTCCCGCACGCTTGCGGGGTAAGGTAAAGCAGCAACAATTTCTATCTTAGCTTTATCCACTTCTATTCCCTTAGCTGAAACTACATGACCTAAAACGATACCCTGTTCTACCATAAAATGACATTTTTCCCAATTTAGAACAAGATTCGTCTCTAAGCATCTATCCAACACACGAGTTAAATTATCTAAGCATGCATCTAACGAATCACCATGAATTGTGAAATCATCCATAAATACTTCAATGCAATGTTCAAGAAGATCAGAAAATATACTTATCATGCATCGTTGAAACGTACTGGGTGCATTACAAAGTCCGAAGGACATCCTACGGTATGCAAATGTACCGAATGGGCATGTGAAAGTGGTCTTTTCTTGGTCTTCAGGTGCAATCACAATTTGGTTATAACCCGAAAAACCATCTAAAAAGCAATAATAAGTGTGACCTGCTAATCTTTCTAACATTTGGTCAATAAAAGGGAGAGGGAAATGATCTTTTCTAGTTACGGCATTCAACTTCCTATAATCAATACACACTCTCCATCCTGTTTGCAAGCGAGTAGGCACTAACTCATTATTATCATTTTTAACGACAGTTATGCCAGCTTTCTTAGGAACTACTTGAACTGGACTGACCCATTGACTATCTGAAATAGGATAAATAATACCTGCATCGAGCAATTTCAGAACCTCTTTTTTCACAACTTCCATCATGGGTGGATTCAGTCTGCGTTGAGCATCTCGCTTTGGGGTGGCTCCTTCTTCCAAAAGAATGCGATGCATACACACAGCTGGGCTTATACCTTTGATATCTGCAATTGTCCAACCAAAGACTTGTACGTGGTCTCTTAAAACTCGAAGCAACTTTTCTTCTTGGACTTTGGTTAGATTATTAGCAATTATCACTGGCAGTGTTTCCTCTTGCCCTAGATATGCATATTTCAAATGGATTGGTAAAGGCTTTAATTCCAACCTTGGAGCCTGCACAACAGAAGGTAACAACCTTTCATGAGTCACCGGTAATTGAATGGACGAAACTGCATACTTATCCGAAATTTTCGGTAATGAGTGTAATGCGGCTATAGTATCCTTTAATTCCGCATGTTGTTCAATCTCGTCTTCCTCTTCCAGCTCCAAACTATTCGTGATAGCATCCTCCAAGGTTTCCATGTGTAAGTGGTCGAAAGATTTCTGCACCAAGGAATCAAGGACATTAATTGAAAACACGGAATTGACATCACTAGGGTACCGCATGGCCTCGTAAATGTTGAATTGAATCTTTTCGCCGTCAAACTCCATGGTCAGTGTCCCATTGTGCACATCAATCATCGTTCTTGCTGTTTTCAAGAATGGCCTCCCTAACAAGATATGAGCAGGATTCGGAGATGTATCGTCGTCCATGTCCACAATATAAAAATCTGCAGGAAATATTAGTTCATTCACCTGCACCAAGACATCCTCAATTACCCCTTCGGGGTATGTGTTAGTACGATCAGCTAATTGGATAATGACACCAGTGTTTTTCAGGGGACCTAGATGCAGAGAAGCATAAATAGATAGTGGCATAACATTAATTGATGCTCCTAGATCTAGCATAGCTCTCTCAAACCTGGTATTACCTATCTTGCAGGGAATGGTAAACATACCCGGATCTTTACATTTTGGAGGCATTTTTCTTTGCAGAACAGCAGATACATTTTCTCCAACAGTTATCTTTTCATTTTCTTGTAATTTCCTTTTATTAGTGCATAATTCCTTCAAAAATTTTGCATACCTTGGAACTTGCTTGATTGCATCTAATAAAGGAATGTTCACCTCTACCTTTCTAAAGGTCTCCAGAATCTCTTTCTCTTGCTCGTCCTTCTTTGAAGTTCTAAGATTCCTAGGAGGAAAAGGTAAAGGGTTAGACTTAAGCTGAATAGGAGATTTAGGGATTACCTTTGAGATCTCTGCCTCCTCCTTAGCTTTATCCTCATCAAATTCAACCGTAGCCCTTGGTGTGTCCATTTGTTTTCCACTCCTTAAAGTAATCGCACTTGCGTTTTCCCTCGGATTGATCATTGTTTGAGAGGGCAACTTTCCAGAGCCTTGAGAGTCCAATCGTCCAACTGTGGTAGCTAATTGGCTCATTTGATTTTCTAAGCTATGAATGGAAGCCTTTGTATCTTGTTGGAACTGTTGGGTTTGATTCATGAACTGTTGGGTATGATTCATGAAGGTTTTAAACATATCTTCCAAAGATGCTTCAGATTTTGTAGGTGCTGCTTGTCGAGGTGGATACTGCTGTTGAGCTTGTTGAAACCCTTGTTGTCGATTTGGAAAAGCATTCGACATTGGTGGCCTGTTTCCTCCGTAGCTCAGATTAGGATGATCCCTCCATCCTGGATTGTAAGTATTAGAGTAAGGATCATATCTTCTCTGAGGTTGTCCTTGAAAATTTCCTGCTACGTTGGCTTGCTCTATGGTGCCATCTTCTTGCAGTGTAGGACAAATATCTGTCGAATGATCCGATGACAAGCAGATTCCACAAGTTTTTGTAACTTGCCCGTTCCCCACAGAAAGTTGACGAACCATAGCAGCTAACTCCGAGAGTTGTTGTTCAATGTTGCTCGAGCCGACCTCATTCACCCTTTTCGGTGCATGGTCCATCCGAGTTCCGTATTGCTGTGAGTTAGCCGCCATGTTAGCAATTAAGTTCCGTGCGGCGTCTGGAGTCTTATCAACCAATGCTCCTCCACTTGCAGCATCGATCATACTCCTATCCATCGGTAGCAATCCCTCATAGAAGTACTGAATTTGGTGTTGATCGTCAATTTGATGTGGACAACACGAACACAGCTTCTTGAACCTTTCCCAATACTCGTGAAGAGTTTCGCCACTAAACTGTCTGATGGCACATATCTCCTTCCTTATGTTGGCAACCCGTGAAGGAGGGAAATACTTCTCCACGAATAGCCTCTTCATATCATCCCATGATTGGATCGAACCGGAGGGAAGATAGTACAACCAATCTTTTGCCAAATCTGCTAAGGAGAATGGAAAAGCCCTAAGCTTTATGTGTTCTTCCGATACTCCATGTGGCCTCATTGTGGAACAAACCACGTGGAATTCCTTCAGATGCTTATACGGATCTTCACCTGTAAGACCACGAAAAGTAGGCAAAAGGTGAATTAAGCCAGATTTCAATTCAAAAGCAGCATCTAAAGCAGGATATTCTATGCATAATGGCTGTTGGCGTAAATTAGGAGTAGCCAACTCCCTCATAGTCCTATTATTTGGTGCAGCCATTTCTTCTTCTGAATCGCTGGAAGAAGTCAGTAATGCGAGCGCAACGTTTAAGCCTGGTGATGTAGTAAAATCGTCTTCGAACTCCGAAGTTATGTTTCGTGCTCGACGAGTCTCCTTCCTTATTCTTTTTGCAGTTTTCTCTATCTCTGGATCAAATTTTAAATCAGGAGAGTGAGAGGATCGAGTCATAAACTGAAAGAAAACAAAGAAAATTTATAAAAACAATCACTTCCCCGGCAACGGCGCCAAAATTTGAAAGCTGTCGTTATCACTCCAAAATTATTCCTTACTTTCACTCTTTCAATATAAAATTGGTATAATGGCATGCAAGAGTCGAACCCACGGGAAGTATATTTTATGATTTATCCGAATGTTTCTAACAGTAAATAACAAGTAATAAGTAAAGAGGGGATTTTTGTGACTATGATTCTACTAGAAAACAAGAAGTATAAATTAAGATTATCCAATGATTTGCAAACTTCAGTTCTTCAGTTCAGTATCATCTTTTCATAAATATGATGTAATTAAGTTGATCAATATCTTTCCTTCAATGAAATTAACAACCCTAGGTAACCACGGTCCGCGTTACCCGAAACTCCCCTTAGATTTTCAATCTAATGTGACAATCGCCCCCACTAGACCCTAATTATCATACAACCTAGAACTATCAGTCTAGATTTAATATGACAATAGCATTAAGAATTAGGGAATTAGGTTATTCCAAGCAATAATCGTACGATCGCAGAATATTTAACCTGTCTCCTTGATGTCATAGCAATATTCAAAAGCTTGACCACAATCAAATACCACTATTTGCTACTTATGATCAGATATAACATCGTTTGCTTAATATTATACCTTAATCTAGCATATGATAATAATCAAATCAATTCAATGGGCCCTTATCAAATTAATCAAACCAATCATCATTAAGCAATTCAAATAGATCATCAAGAATAAACTCCACAGATGAAGGAAAAGAAACTAATAACTCAATTAATTCATAGATAATAAATAAGATTCAACATCCCTTAGAACTGAAAATAAAGAACTTAGCCTGACATAGTCAAAAACGCCAATCAATCTTCAATGGAAATCCTTCTCCCTAAGTTCTGTTAAAACCATTCTAATCCTATCTATTTATATCCCTAATAACTCTACTAAGTACTCCTAACTCGTAGCAACTTCACAATCCTTCTTTTGCTCAACTTCTGGAAACACCCGAACTCTTAAAATAAATTCCGCCGACCACGGCCCCGGCCACGGATTCCTTTGTAAAAGCCGGCCCCGGCCGCGGTTACTGTTCACAAATTACAAAATTGCCATTAAGCTCCGTTTTTACCGTTTTGACCCTCCAAAGCTATTTTCTGCAATATAAACATAAAAACAAGTAAAATGCAAATAAAAATACTCAATGATAGCAATATATTAAGCCCAAGAACATCGACTCGTAAGTATAAACTACACTCATCACTATATTACCCTCCTTATATAGTTCGGCAAATCTAGTTAAAGATTTGCTAGTGAGAATAAGAATCCTATTTCAAATGTATATAGCCTTGCGTGACACAACAAACGATATATAAATAAATAGGTAGACAACTCTTGTCAATTACATCAACATGTAACTCCTTTTATTTTGCATTTTAGATTATTATGATCATGTGTGACACATCCAAATCAAAATTATCCAAGTTAAGTCCAACCTAGCATTTTCTTATATTAGAAGAGAAAAAGAATGTCCTTGTGTGACATAACAAAACAGTAATGTTCAATTCTTTTTATAAACATCAAATGTGATAAAACAATATCTCAAAAAATTAATATAAGCCTTGTGTGACACAACAAACTTATAATGATTATTTGATACTCTATCGTTTTACCATGCTAGAAGGCGACGTTCGATATTTTTAATAAATATCTTTGAACGTTACAACTTAATATTATGAGTAGTAGAATAAATAAATTAGAACAATTCTAATTTTATTTAATTGAATTAAACTCCTTTAATTCATGAATTATACATTTTAATTCATTTTATAAATAATATTTATTCAACATCATGAAGGGTTTGTTAATATTAATTGTCTCATCTTGTTTAGTGCGCACGCACACACACACACACACACACACACACACACACATACATATATATATATATATATATATATATATATATATATATATATATATAAAATACGCGTCATTTTAATTAACATGCGAAGCATGTTTGATAATATATAATATATATAAATAAGCATGCACGTATAGAATACTATATTCTACTTGGATTGATTATGGACTTTTATTCTAGCTTGATTTATTTGAGCCACCAAATAAACCAAATGGTCAAACCTAGGGTGCAAGAATAAATTAAATTAAATGTAATTATTACATTTAAATCTGGGCTCCATTACAAATAGGTCTTCATGCGCTCTTTGCTTCTTTGCTCCAATTCTTCAAAATAATTATAACTAATCCTATTACAAATTATTTACAATAAATAGAAATCTTGATCAACAGTCAATGGGAAGTACATAGGAGAGAAATAAAATTTTACATAAGAAAAATTAGAAAGACGAGGTACGCAGACCCCATTTATAAAAACCCATTCATTCATGCATTTAATTAAAATTAAATCCAATCATATTGGTCAATAGTCCATAATCAATCTCATTTATTATCATATATATCAATATATATATATATATATATATATATATATATATATATATATATATTAATAAATAATATTCATCTCATGAATTAAATAAAACATTCCATATATGTATTAGTATCATTTAATGGGCAATTTAAAATTGCATAAAATTCAATTTCATATTTAAAATAAATTATTTATTTTAATTATAAAATTATTTAAAAATAAACTATTTATTTTTATTATTTTAAAATTACCCAAAATAATCTCTTTTATTTTGAAATTTTAAAATCTGCACAAAATTACCAAACAATTTGGCTAATTAATATATATTATAAATATATCATATATATTAATAATATATATATAAAACATTCGGTAATCTATATATATATATATATATATATATATATATATATATATATATATATATATATATATACACACACACACACCAATCCGAAAAGTTACTTCATTGTACAGAAACCGTGCGCCATTTACAATCTTCTAAAACCGAACGGCTAGTACATATATATATATATATATATATATATATATATATATATATATATATATATATATTGCAATGCCGCAGCTTCCGAATTGGTTAGTATATATGATATACTTTTGGATTTATTATATATATATAGTATAAAACTTTTGCAATGGGCTGCTTTAACAATTCACAGTGACTATAAATTCGGTACATGGCTGTATGCTCTATTATACCAAAAACAGATCGGTAGTAAATGAAAAGTGGTCAACACTTAACATATATATATATATAAACCGAATCCTTCCTGAAGCATTATTCATATATATATTATTATGATTCCAGGACTGTTAACAAGATTCACGGATTCGCGGATTAAATTCCAGGTTCTATATATCAATTAACGGATTCCAACAAGAAACCGTTGCAGGATTTTATATATAAAAATAATAATTTTATAAAATAAATTATGCCCAATAAATTGTTCTAAACACATACTCATACATATAAGAAATTAAAATAATTAATAATTCGCATAAGTTTGGCTCTTGATGCCACTGTTGGTTTGCAAAAATATGACATATATATAATCAAATTATATAAGCGCAACGGAAGCAAAAAAATTAAATTTTAAAATTTTTGTACAAACCAATAACCCGAATATTTCTTATGCGACTATTATTAATTGAGCAAGGATAAACGAATTTATACATTTTTAGAACCAAGCTTCCACGGGTACAAGTTCATCTCCTTTTAATTCTTTCATATTCTTCTTCAAATTCACCGATTAGATTCCACGGATCAATGTTAGCTCCCCAAGTATGAAGCCTCTAGAGGTGATCCACCAAGAGATCTATGAATTAAAGAAGTGGATTATGGTTTCTCCAAACCATGGGTGGCTAGCCCTAATTCTCTCTCTCCCTCTAACTCCTTAGATGTAGACAATTATGGAGTACTCTATCTAATTTAATGAAAGAGTGTGTAACCTTGATCTATGATAAGACTCATTTTATTTATAGATATAGTCAACCCTCCTAAACTATTTAGGATTAGGGTTTTAATTTAATTCTCAATTTAATTAGTAACTAAATTAAT
The DNA here is from genome assembly GCA_947179155.2 of Hedera helix. Taxonomy (NCBI): domain Eukaryota; kingdom Viridiplantae; phylum Streptophyta; class Magnoliopsida; order Apiales; family Araliaceae; genus Hedera; species Hedera helix. The sequence goes on along the minus strand of OX359282.1, from coordinate 10,990,260 downwards.
TAATTACAATTCCTAAACCATTTAGGAACTTAATTATTTAATAACGAGAGTACTTCTTATTAATTAATTACTAAACCGTTTAGTAACTTAATTAATTATTATAATTATAATTTCTAAACTATTTAGGAACTAAATAATAATACTAGTAGTAGTAGTAATAATAATAATAATAATAATAATAATAATAATAATAATAATAATAATAATAATAATAATAATAAGACTCTTCTTATTAATTTATAATTAGTATTTCTAAAATACTAAATTATAAATATTAAGCTATTTAATTTATTCTATTATCATAGTATAAATTAAATATACTTAATTTATTATTACAATTATGTCATCCACTTCTAAAATAAATATTACTCTTTTGCGGTGTGACTCTTTAGGTTTTGCATATTAAACCGGTTGTATAATAAATAAATTAGAACAATTCTAATTCATTTATTACGAATTAACTCTTTTATTCAGAATAAATAATTATTCCACAATAAGGGTAAGCCCCCTTAGCGATTAGTCGACTTTCCAGATAATATAGATTTCAACATTTAATCGTAAAAGAACCTTTCAGCAAATAGTTATCGTACAATTCAATCTTTCTACCATACAATGTCCCAATCAAATATAAGACACGGAATTTCTGTCAAGTCTTATTTATTTGATTATATGCATTTCAATTCACAAATACACAACTCTAGTTAATGAAAATTAGAAACTCCTTTCTAATAACATTCAACCTTGGTCAGAGATTTCTGAGTTGTCACTTATTGAACTGCATAGGACATTCTCTCCCTTTACTGGAAGTGGTAGATCATTTGTTGATCATTCACCTATCTCCATGTGTACCTTATTATACCCAAGCATATCCTTTGATATACCAATAGGTCTTAAGGAATATGTCAAAGTATAACTTAGTACACACAAGATAATATGATGATCTCAAGTCCAAGGATCACTTGTACGACTATCACATAAGGAATCCTATTGACAGACAGGTAAAACTCCATTAGGTGTTCCTTGAGCGAGTCACGTTCAGTGAACTTATTTTCTAATAAGCACCTACATACTTGCTTTAGTGTCTCTACACAAATGATTATGAGATCAATCATTCTCTTCATAAGAGCAAACATAGTATGTACCAATCTATCCGGATCTACTAATCCCCTTTTTAGTGATCCAACAATTAAGAAAAATTTTAGTTTTGAATTATCTTGAATTTAGATCTCATTAGCTTGATCCTCATCATGGTTCTAAAAGCATTGTTAAAAAACTATGGGTTTATCCATTTGATTAATTCAAGTAATTAATCATGAATAAAGAAATGCCTTGATACTTTTATCAATAAATGAACAAGATTATAACGTATATGTTTATCACATCAAATGTGATTGACTTGAGGGCATACTACTTTCAGTTATTCATACTCAAATACTTTAATCAGATTATTTGAACCATATCATGTGGACATTAAAAGTCTTAATTGATTCGTAAATGTTTGAGAAGAATATTCGTGTCATTTGATTCAGCTAGACAAATAATGACATAAAGTCAATCATTTTTTCTGAAAGCGATCCAAACCAATTGCCTTGGTGTAGACTCTTGTATACTGATATGAACAACCCTCATAGTAGGAGAATTTACATTATGTCGGGAAACCGACTGCGCATAATTGTTGAAAGTGAGTGTTATGCATAACATATGGTGCTTTAAGTTGATCATCTACTGTACTTGTTTTTATTGTGATTTTTTCATTGAAATATTGTTAATCTTAGTAAGAGTTCATGGTCCATAACGACCACTCAGTAATAAAATTGTTCGGATCTTGAAACAATTAAAGTTATTTGTCCTAAATTCATTCAATTCACTTTATAAACTGCATTCAATTGTTATATTTCTATTAGTATTAAACATTGAGCATGATTATTTATTCTTGTTGGCTTATTACTTGCTGAGTAAATTCATTGTTCATTCTTGCTTTACCTTAAATGATACAGTTAAGACCGGGCAAGGCAGTGCTTCAGGAAAAGATAAGGAAAAAGGCAAGGCTGCGGAGTAGCTTTGTTTTAAGATAATGATATTAGATATTTCCATTAAGACCTCTGTTAATTATGATTCAGGTATATGTTGTGTATTAGTAACAGTTGTAAGACTTGGGACGATAATATTTATGTAAATACACGTGTTTAGGTTAATTTGGAAACCAACGGATTGAAATTTGAATGAAAAGGCGATTTTAATAATTGAAATTGATCGTTTCGACCCTCAATGAATTTTTACGGACAAATCTCGACTCATCCGAAGTTTTATGGTTTTTAAAGTTTGGACATGTCATATATAAGTTATATGAACTATGTCAAGTGTTGGAATGAAGTTTTAAAGAAAATGGCCAAAAATCACAAAGTTGGAAAAATTGAGTTTTAAAGTTAGAAAAATTTCTAAGTCTGAAAATGTGTTAAAACGCCCTCTTACAGGCTAGTGTTTCACTGATTTAGAGAAGCCAAATGAGGCAAGTAAAATTTTTATAAAATACTAGGTAGTAAGACCTAGTATTGTTCCAAATTTGGACTTGATTGGATGTATGGTGAATGAGTTAAAAATCAGCAAAGCAGCAGTAAGAATCAGAATTTCTGGAACTACAGTACTACGCCGAGGCGCAGCATTTTGTGCTGAACACTGCGTCGGGGCGCAGTGTACTATTCATGGGCCGAGAGGACTTCGCGGCTGGGGCGAAATGTTACTGTAGCAGAAAAAAATTTAAGTGTCCAAAATGTGACGTTTTGATACAGAAAGATAAAGATGAGTTATGTAAACCCTAGTAGATAAAGAATGACCAATATAAAGGGTGTCAAGATATAATGAAATGATAAATGGTATAAAATAACATGCGTAAAGCTAAGCCAATGTATGTTATGAGTTATGTTAAAAGGCGAGAATGAGTTAGGATGTATTATTAACAAACATAAGGTATAATACATCACATGTAAAATGAATAGAGACTAAGGGTCTAATATTTATGGATTTAGTTTGACAAGTTATAGAAAGATTATGATCCTATATTGTTGCATATAGTGCAATGTTTACAGATAGCGCTCGATGTAGCAGACCGACAAGACGGTTATGAAAGGATAGGAAGGCCACGCAAGGCAGTAAAAGTTAAGTGTAAGATAAATGCAGATCAGACAAGTTTTTCATACTTAAGTGTATTAATTGTTCTACATAAACTATATAATTGTTGAAATGTGCACTATGTGTAACTATGTGTATTAATTGTTAAGTGGAATATGTGGCATTAAACATAACATAGTAAAGTAAAGTATGCATTACGCATAAATATAAACTATAAGTATGAAATGTGTTATCTGATTGACTTACTGAGCTTATGTACTCACTCTTGCTATGAACTAACATTTCAGGTAAAATACAAGAAGGCCGGATGTTCTGGTTAAGTTAAGGTAAAGGAATGTGAATGTATGGATAAGCGAGAAGCAAATTTGTTATATGTAATTTGTGTAATGTGCAAGCAAGCCAGTTAAATGTAAAGTTGTATAGATGCAAGTGATGAAATGTTTTGGTTTTAAATGTTAAACCATGATTATAATAAGAATGAATTATTTGTAAATTCATAGTGATAGCAGTAAATGTAATTTATTTTTGAAAATGTTGTAAAAGAATAAGGCAAAGGTATTATTTGGTAGTCGAGTTTTATATTTAATAAACTCGTATGTATGGTACAGATATGTATAAACAGATACATGTATAAATATAGATACGATGGATGACTGTATGTAAACAGGATCAGATACGGAGCAGACCTGAGGTAAGCAGAGTTTTATATATGATGAATATATTTACTGGTGATGTCAAGTTAAATCATAAATAATTATATATGATTCTGATAATTGTTATAGACTAGGTCACAATTAATAAATGTTTGACCTAGGTTCTAATGAATAGTAAGTGAACGTTACGATCCTGAGACAAGTTATGATTGTAAGATAAATGAATAGATTTATAGACCGCATTATGGTCAATTAATGTCTTTAAAGGTTAAAGGTTATGTTTTAACGCACGAAATCATCGTTAAGATGATTAAGGATAATATAATTTGATTTTAAGATTAATGATTATGAAATCCATAATTGAATGGATATAATTAAGGAACGCAGGGATGTCGGTACGTTACAGTTGGTATCAGAGTAGACAGATTATTGACCTTAGGTAGGAGTACCTTAGGCAATGACATTTGTGAGAAAGAAGAAAATAGTAAAGAAAGGGACTCTAGAGGAGTTGAGTAATAAAGAATTGAATTTTGGGAATTCGAGATTAAGAAATGATAAAGGATATCTTAAGATAAGATATTGAAAAATAGTAAAAGGGTTATGAGATCATAAATGATTAAAGATAAGGGACTCTTGATGAGTCGTAAATGGTAAGATAAGATTAAGGGACTCTTGATGAGTTTTAAATTGTCAGATATGAATAAAAGGGACTCTAGATGAGTTGTGAACAGTAAGATATGAATTAATGAAATTCATATCAGAGTAAGGAAAAGATGAGTTAAGGAAATATTAGGGTATGTGGGATTTTTCATTGAGGATTTGTGGTAGTGGCTGAGTTGTACACTTCCTTGTATGTGCGGGAATTTGTACTTACTTAGCTTTCTATAATGATAATCAGTGGAGATCCAGCGTCACGGTATCGGTTATGTATGTTGATAAGGTAATTCTTTTCATCTACATGTACCTGATACATAGGAAGTGATAAGGATTAAATGAGAAAGAGTAAGGTTAGTTGCGTGTTCTGAAAATCTAAGCGTATAGTAAGTTCATGACTCATGATCGTGTGATGGAGCCCCTCAGTGAATGGGCGACTTTAGCCTGACTAGGACAAACTCCTCAAACCATATGATTGTGGTAAGTTCCTGAGCCCAAATGCGTGTCAAGTTTTATGAACATGGGTGGGGTTAGAAAAGAGAGCCATAAGTTGAGAGAAATAGTTCTCAGAGTTTGGCTAAGATTAAGGAAATAGGAAAGAGATAGAAATATTAAGGAAGAATAGAATGAGTTAAAGGAAGGAAATGAATGATGATTAGGATTGGGTAGGCAATCCATTCTTCTAGCTATGCTAGATCATCGAAGTTTTAAAATGTGCTTATTCTCTCACATTGGTGCATTGAAAATGTTTTGTTCAAGTATCAAAAAGTTTTTAAAATCCCGTGATTCATGGTCTACGCCAATTGATTCAGCTAGACAAAGTTATTTGAAAACTTCAAAATGTATGTATGAAATCATTGTCACACTATTGAATATGGTGTATAATGATAAAATGGTAGAATTCTCAATGTACTTCTATGACGGTACGGTATTAAGAGGTCTTAAATGACCAAATTCTCAACGTATTGCTAAGATATTGCGGTATTATGAAGACTTTTAAAAGATTTTTCTTAGGTTCAAGTTTTGAGCCAATGACAACATTCTTGAAAAGTTCAAGTTTAAAATGAATGAACAGTTTAATGATGTGAGTCTATGTCATTTATTTTAGCTAGACCATTTTGCTAAAGAAATGAGTTAATATTGTTTTTAATCCAGAAATTGATAAAGAAATATGTTTTAAAGTCTGAGGCGAACAACCCAGAACAAGGAGATATGATATGTGGGTTGGTTAACATGGTTCAACCTAAAAAAAAAAAGCAAAGGAAAAATGGTATAATAGGCTGATCACCTAGCGTACCAATAGGCTAAGGAAAAAGAGTGACGTGGTTACATCGTAACTCATGTTCCTGGTATTTATGACCCGTGGATATTCTCAGTCTTCGTGATTGTTAATATACTTAACGTGTTCATAGTCTTTGTGACCCCTCGGCAAAAGTAAAAGTTTGTTTTGAAAAGCAAAAGTTTTATGGAAAAGCTGTTCTTATTTATTTATACTGCTTCACAGTTATTGAGCAATTGTGAAGATTCTTGAAAGACATTTCAGCCTTCTGGAATGAACGATAGAAAGGGGTAAGATGGGTAGAGAGATGAGAGAATGTAAAGGTTAGTTGAAAACCTAGCTATGTTGAATGAATGCAAAGAGATGTGTATGTTGTAAATGCGCAAGATATGAGTACACAGTAATTTCAAGGATGAAATTTTTTAAAGGAGGGGTGAATGTGACATTCCAGATTTTTATAGGATTTTCAAATAAGGATTTTGATTAATTTAGTAAAGGTTAGCAGATAAAACCTAGTTTGAATGACATAATGTATTAAGGGTGATTAAATATGAATTATTACGTGATCAATGTGTTATAAATGACCTATGTGGTTGAAATGATATAGAAGGACTCTTGATGTAAATAAGGGTCTATAGAATGTACGAAGATTAGGTATTTATTAAAGTGTATTAGCAACGTAACAGATCATGAAATTATTATGAATATAAATTATAATGGTTGAATGACAATGTGATGGATTAAAATGAAGGATAAATTGTAATGCCCACAATATGGTACTTTGAATAGAATTAATGTAAGACACAGTGTAGTCTCAACATGTGGTAGATTTAATATGTGTATATGTATATGTGATTGAATATAGAAAGAAGAGTTAAGTTAAAGAATGATGAAAATAAGGAAAACGTATTTAAATTGATGTTTTAGTTATGAAAATTAATAACGAATTTAATGATTAGGCCTTTAGAGGTTAGGTTACAAGAAGGTACAGTAATGTGTGATAGAATGTGTAGAAAAAAAAAAAGAACAGTTTGACCTAATTAGTATATGAGTAATTTATTGAATGATATGGGTTATGGAGTTCAATGTTTGAAGTGGATTAATAAATTCATATTAATTGATGGAATGGTGTATGTTTATACGATGTGTGAGTACAGAATGTAATACCCCTGAGAATGCATAGAAAGAATGTTGGATGCAAGTATAGTGTAAATTAGCATATATGTGTGAAGTAAATAAGTGAAATGACGTAAAAGATTGTAAAATGACTATACGAGCATAAAAAGGATAAATGATAATGGATTTTGATAATCCGGTCGAGGTTTGCTTTTCGAGGAAACGGTTTACGGACAAATGAGCAATTCGACTTTATTGCGATGTTAGAAATTGAAATTGATTGAATGTGAAACCGAAAAGGTTCGTAGAAATTTTTTGAATGAAATGATATGCAAATTAGCATAATTGTAATTATTATAGATAATTAATGAAATTCAATTTTCAAAGAGTGACAAGTGATATGGGACAAGTCAAGTATGGATTAGTTTGATGAGGAATAAAATTCAAACCTATGAAAACAAAGTTGGATAAAAAAAGGACTTGAATTGGATTGAAAATAAACAAGAAATAATTTTTAAGGAATTAAATTGATTAAATTCTCTAGATTTTTGGGGAAAAGACTAAATTACCCTTGACAAATTAGGTAATGACCTATGTGTCCCAAGTGATGAAATGATGAAAATGCCCTCGACTTAATATGTGAAATGACCAAAATGCCCTCAGATGAGTTAACCTTGGTTATGTCACTTAACTAGCTTAGTTAAGGCTCATATAATTAAGCTAAGCAAGCTAGTGCTCTCATTTTATTTTCAAATTGCTGAGTTTTAAAGCCCTAAGTAAGAGAAAAGTAAGAAGCCATGAAAGTTGAGAGTGGGAGCTTGGATTTCTTGAGCTAGAAAGCTTAAATGGCTATGGAGCAAGAAGAAAAGATGAACCCCTCATCATGAGGAAGCTTTCTATGTAAAGAAGTTGGTCATCCAAGAAGGTATAAAGATGTTTAAGTTATTAAACTTGTTATTTATGTGCTTAAGTTCAAGAACAAATAAAGTCATGCACGAATTTTGGTATATATATATATATATATATATATATATATATATATATATATTGGTTGTGTAAGTTGTGTGTCAAAAGTGTGTTTTATGTGAAACCCTAAGCCTATATATTGTAAAACAAATGTGGTGTACTATTCATGTATGAACTCAAGCTAGAAATCATAATTTAAGATATGATCAAGTGTTATATGTTGCTAGATTTGATGAAAACCTACCTAGAAAGGTTGAACATGTTTGAAACATGAGGAATTTTATACTAGATATCTTCAAAGAATCACAAATGATTGAGAAGTATGATATGTGAAAGTAAAGTTCAATATTAGGCTATGTTTCGTAATTAAACCAAATTGTAATCTGTAAAATATTTTGAAAGGTGCATATAAAAATTATGTGAATACACAAAGTTGTTAAATATGTATGTGGTAGCCTATGTGGTGTATGGAGTTTAAGGACTTAAGTTGATTTTAAGGTTTAAAATTTAAAAGTTGGCAATATGCCGTCAAAGTGTGATTTTTGACAATTTTGAGGAATTAAAGGTGAAATGAAGTCAAATGACCTAGTTTTATGTAAATACACGTGTTTAGGTTGATTTGAAAACCAACGGATTAAAATTTGAATGAAAACACGATTCGAACGATCAAAATGGATCGTTTCGACCCTCAATGGATTTTTACGGACAAATATCACCTCGCGCAAAGTTTTATGATTTTAAAAGTTTGGATATGTCATATATAAGTTATATGAACTATGTCAAGTGTTGGAATGAAGTTTTAAAGAAAATGGCCAAAAATCACAATGTTGGAAAAATTAAGTTTTAAAGTTAGAAAAATTTTCTAAGTCTGAAAATGTGTTGAAACGCCCTCCTACGGGCTAGTGTTTCACTAATTCAGAGAAGCCAAATGAGTTAAGTAAAATTTTTATAAAATACTAGGTAGTAAAACCTAGTACTATTCAAAATTTGGACTTGATTAGATGTATGGTGAATGAGTTAAAAATCAGCAAAGCAACAGTAAAAATCAGAATTTCTGGAATTACAGGACTGCGCCGGGGCGCAGTGTACTGTTCATGGGCCGAGAGGACTTCGCGGCCAGTGAAGTCTGAAGCGGTGGGAGCAAAATATTACTATAGTAGAAAAAAAATTAAGTGTCCAAAATGTGACGTTTTGATACAGAAAGATAAAGATGAGTTATGTAAACCCTAGATAGATAAAGAATGACCAATATAAAGGGTGTCAAGGTATAATGAAATGATAAATGGTATAAAATAACATGCCTATAGCTAAGCCAATGTATGTTATGAGTTATGTTAAAAGGCGAGAACGAGTTAAGATATATTATTAACAAACATATGGTATAATACATCACATGTGAAATGAATAGAGACTAAGGGTTTAATATTTATGGATTTAGTTTGACAAGTTATAGAAAGTTTATGATCCTATATTGATGCATATAGTGCAATGTTTACAGATAGCGCTCGATGTAGCAGACCAACAAGACGATTATGAAAGGATAGGAAGGCCACGCAAGGCAGTAAAGGTTAGGTGTAAGATAAATACAGATTAGACAAATTTTTCAGACTTAAGTGTACTAATTGTTTTACGTGAATTGTGTAATTATTGAAATGTGCACTCCGTGTAACTATGTATGTATTAATTGTTAAGTGAAATATGTGGCATTAAGCATAACATAGTAAATTAAAATATGCATGAAGCATTAATATAAACTCTATAGGCATGAAATGTGTTATCTGATTGACTTGCTGAGCCTATGTGCTCACTCTTGCTATGAACTAACATTACAGGTAAAATACAAGAAGGCCGGATGTTCCGGTTAAGCTAAGGTAAAGGAATGTGAATGTATGGATAAGCGAGAAGCAAATTTGTTATATGTAATTTGTGCAATGTGCAAGCAATCCAGTTAAATGTGAAGTTGTACAGATGCAAGCGATGAAACGTTTTGGTTTTAAATGTTAAACCATGATTGTAATAAGAATAAATGGTTTGTAAATTCATAATGATAGCAGTAAATGTAATTTATTTTTGAAAATGTTGTAAAAGAATAAGGCGAATGTTATTATTTGGTAGTCGAGTTTTATATGTAATAAACTCGTATGTATAGTATAGATATGTATAAATAGATACATTTATGGATATAGATACAATGGATGACTGTATGAAATAGGATCAGATACGTAGTAGGCCTGAGGTAAGCAGAGTTTTATATATGATAGAGATATATGATGAATATATTCACATGTGATGTCAAGTTAAATCATAAATTATATATGATTCTGATAATTGTTATAGACTAAGTCATAATTAATAAATGTTTAACCTAGGTTCTAATGAATAGTAAGTGAACGTTACGATCCTGAGATAGGTTATGATTATAAGATAAATAAATAGATTTATAAACCGCATTATGGTCAATTAATGTCTTTAAAGGTTATGTTTTAACGCATAAAATCGTCGTTAAGAGGATTGAGGATAATATAATTTGATTTTAAGATTAATGATTATGAAATCTAGAATTGAGTGGATATAATTAAAGAACATAGGGATGTCGGTGCGTTACAGCAACCCTCTTGATGATCTAGCTCCTAAGTTCAAAAAGTGCTCTAACTCTCTAACTTTCACAAGAGCTCTCTTAACTTTCCTTTCTTTCAAAGAACTATATCTACAACACTTAGTAAAATGAAGCAAATGAACAAACTTTTACTATGTGAAGTAAAGAGCTTTATTTATAGGACTTTTATAAGCTTGGTTAACATCCCCTAATTAACTAGTATTGGTGAAATTAAAGGCTCAATCAATGCTTACTATTTTGGTGAATGACTGTCATGAATGACCACTAAGAATGACATCCATCACAAAACTTTTCAAGCAACCAATTATGTATAAAACACTCAAACCAAAAGCTATCAAGACACCCCAAAGGGGCCCCACTATACTCGGCCATTTGACCATATTTTCCCCCAATTTCCTTTTATTTTTATCCATTATATAACCACACACACACACACACACACACACACACACACATACATATATATACATATTGGACTTCACTTTGGGTCATTCACTTAATTTTACTTGCACTTCTCATTTTAATTGTTTAGGCTCAACAATTTAATTCAAGTTCAGTTAATAGTTGATTTACTTAAGTTACCAACATTGGGCTATCATTTAATACTTGCAAGTATACATCACATGGACTACACCTTAATTAATTACTTGAGTTACTAATTCTCTTGGGTTAGCTTAAGTTATTTCATTGGACTCACCCATTAATTCTGTATGGACTAATCCAATTAGACTTGCCATTTAAATGTAATTTTAGCTACTTAATTATTTAGTTACCAAATACCAACACATATAATTACTTGGGCTTTGTTTAATTAAAACCTTAACACATAGACATCCTAATTTCATGGACTTGATTAATCTAACACATTAATTATCACATATCATCATCATATTGGGCTTATAACTAAATACCCACATTACAAACAAATATTCTCATATTGAGTTAACTTAATTAATTCATTTATTTTCTTTCTCTTTCTTACTCATACAAGTAAATCACCTAGTGATTAATATTTTTCTTATTTGTCATTCAAGGCCAACATTCAAGTTTTATGATTTTATCACATAAGCTCCTCTTGCGTTATTTTTCATTCTTTAGTTAATTCGAAATAATTAAATTAACTAACTTACTCATTCTCATCACCTAACACACATACACATATATTCATTACTGCACACAATATTTTTCTCATTGAGATAAAAAATAAAAATAAAAATTTAGGTTTGTAATTTTCTTGGTTATTACATAATCCCCCCTTATAAGGATTTTGTCCCTAGAATCACCACTATATTGTTACTTATAAATTCTTATAATCATTCATTCCTATCTTTTTCTTGAATATCCGATTTAATTTCACGGACAACTTACGCTCCATTATCCTTGCACAATCTTTCGATGTATATACGCGACAAGTGTTACATACTTATTCGCGACCTCTATATTAATAAGGTACTTTAACTTTTCTCCAAGTAATTTTAATCGTTTAGTGAAGTCATCAAACACAATTGAACAGATAGTACCTAAATCAAGTAATACTTAAACAATTATATTATTGATCAGAATAACACCTATCACCATGCCTTTTGACTCCATCACGTCTTACACCATCATATTAAAAGTTCTTGCTATCGGTTGATTTGGCTGTACCGGTCCTCCAATCGTCAATCTGTTATTGCTGCTTTTGTTGCCACTACCTCCTTTATTTCCCTTCGTTGGACAATTCTTGATTTAATGATCTACATAACCGTATGAAAAACATCCTACTCTCTTCTTCGAATTGGGACAGCTAAGAGCGATGTGTCCCTCTTGTCTGCAATTATAACACACGTTTGTACCCTTTAAACACTCCCCTAAGTGATCCTTACTGCACTTGCTATATTTTTTTCCCTTCTTCTATTCATCTCCTTGTGTATTCCCTAAGATTTTGATGTTATTCCATTTATGTTTGTTTAAATTGCTACCACCACTGCTCCCTTCATTGCTTCCTCAACCATTTCGCTTCTTTTTTTACTATTGATTGTACATCGCCATCGCTTTGCTTCCCCCTTCTGCTATGATCAACTTCTCCAACATTGTTGCAAACGAATCAATCTGAAAGACTGACACCTTATTATATAACCATGGCTTCAGATCTTGTTCAAACCTTCGTGTTTTGCTCTCTTCAGTGTCCATTTAGTGTGGAGCGAACCTTGCTAATTCATTGAATTTGACAACGTATTTAGGCACTGTCATGTTTCCTTGTTTTAGATCCAAAAGCTGCATCTCCATCTTTGTTTGCATGCTCCTCAAAAAATAACTCCCGAAAAATAGCTCTTTAAACCTAATCCATGCTACTACCCCTTCACTCGATCTACCCTAATTGGCTTCCCATCAATAGTTTGCTTCTCCTTTTATTAAATAAGTTTCAAAAGCCGTTTTTTTCTCCTCAGCTACCCTAACGATAATGAACGCCTATTCAATCTCTTTTACCAATGACTGGACTTTAATTGGATCCGTTGTTTCCTTAAACTCCGGAGGTCCCACTACCTTAAAGTCTTTGAAATTTGCCACTGGAGTAACTGGAGGTTGTACTCCCGTGGCATTAGTGTTATGATTGTGGAATGCTCCCATAAGCAATTCAACAAACTATTGCATTGGGTTTGACTGCCTTCCTTCTGCATTGACAGATTCTTCGAGTGTTGGTTGGAGTTGAGTTCTTTTACACGGCTGCATTTTCTGTTTTAAAAGAAAACTTATGTTATTACCTTCTCTTTTATTTTCATTACTTATGTTAACTTTAAGACATTTAAATTATTGTACATTTAATCACTTCAAAGCACACAATGTAATATCCCAGATATTTTTAAGATTTTAAATAATATCTTAATTGATTTTATTAAAGGTTAAGGTTTAAAACCTAGAATTTGAGAAGTAAGATGTGTAGAAAATGGGTGAACATTTTTTTTTAACATAATTTATTTGTTAGAAATTAAATGTGGGAATATTTTAATGATGCATGTAAAGAATTTATTAAGGAAATAAATTCAATTGAGAAGTGAAGGTAATTATATTAATATGAATATACCTACAGTGTATTGGTTAGCCAAATAAGAGGATGAGTAAGTTAATACTCAATAAAACTAATAAATTAATTAGTTTAACTATGAAGTAAGAATGAAAATCATGAAATATAATTAATTATGTTAATTATATTAGTTATGAGTTAAAGTTATATAAAAAATAGAAAGTTTGTCTAGAATGACAATATTAAGAAGTTAATTGATTAAGTAATTAAGTTAGTTATTAAGTTGTGGTATAGAGTTCAAGTAATTTAATTACTACTAGTGGACTAGCCCAAAAGGATTATAGATGTTAGCCCAATATGAAAATATTGGTATGAAGTGGGTAATTAAATAATAAGCCCAAATGTTATGTTATGATATAGTCCAAGAGGTAATTAATATAAGTCCAATTAAATAATATTGGAAAGTATGGTATATAATGGTGTGGAAGTCCAATTTAAATTAATTACCAAGCCCAAGTTATATATGATATGTGAGTTGTGTTGGGTAGCCCAAGTAATTAAATAAGAGAGCCCAATACAAAGTAATCCTTGTAGCCTAAACACATTAAAGTCAAATGATGGTCAATGTGTTGGGAGAATATTTTTCAAGTATTGATTGAGTGTAGAGAATTAACTAATGTAGGGTTAATTGAATAACCCTAGTTGGTAGACATGAGAGAGAATTAACCAAACATTGGTTAATTGATAGAGGAAGGAAGGTAGTGTTGAGAATTAACTATGGGTGAGTTAATTATGTAACCCAATGTGGTAGTATAATTAAAGGTAAGTCTAATTGGATTATATTATAAGTCCAAATGAGGTATTAAACTTGGTCAAATTAATTAACCTAGTAGTCCATGTATTTAAATAAGCCTTGATTCAAGTTATAATTAATCAAGCTCAATGCTTGTTTTAATTAAATGTAACATATGGTATTTAATGTTAGCCCAATGTAATAAATAAATTGAGCCCAAACAAATTAAATGAATGAGCCTAATATAATTTAATTCTAAGGTCCAAAGTGGAGCCCAATGTGCATGTATAGGTGAATATGTATACATATGTTGGTGTATATATATATGAATGCTTATATAATGATATAGGACATAAAAATAAAGCAAAATTGGTGTAATATAAATGTAAATCCCAAATTTTGGGGCTCACATGGTCAAAAAGGTTGCTTGTTGGTGATTTTGGAGTGCAAAGTTGGTCAACAACTCCCCACCAACCCTAGTCTTTCAAGTGGTCATTCAAAAGGTCACTCATGTGGTCATTCCATGCTATAGTAAGCACAATTAGTACCTAAATTCACCAACACTAGTTGATTAGTGAAGGTTGATGGTGATTAGGGAGGATCTATATATAGCATCCATCACACTCTTGTTATGTTGGTTAGTCATTTTACAAGAAATCCTAGATAGAGAAGAGAGCTTCTTTGAGAGAAAAAGCTAGAGAGCTTGTGAGCTAGTGTGCTAATGGTTCACTCAAGAAGGAAGAAGAGGCGTAGCAAGAAGAAGATCTCCATAAAAGGAACTATGAAGGTTGAAAAGTGTTCTAACCCTTCCTTAGTTAATTTCTATGGTCTATTTATGTTTTAATCGGTCAAAATATATTTTTAACCGATCAAAAGTTATTTTGATACTCTAGAACTCTTAAGCTATGTTATATTGGTAGAATCATGGTTTGATATAGTTAAATCATGTTTTGGTATGAGCGGTATGCATAAAAATACAAGAAAACGCTATATAAAGCTTTACCGGTAAAACCCTATGTAGCTATGTGCTATATTTTGTGTCATTTAGAAATGTACAAGTTAAATACTTGATTTATATGGCTAGAAAGTTTTATGAGTGAGTTATAAAGCCAACACAACTTGAATCTCACAAAAAGATTAAAAAAACAAAGAAGTTATGGCTTTTATCGCAAAGGATGTTAATTTTAAAACCCTAGGTTGCATTGTGAGCCATTTTTAGTTTAGTTCCGTTCGGAATTTGGATTTGTGTTCTAAAGAGACGTTGTAGATCTTGCAATTCTACACAATTTAGACTCAAGAATCACTCAAAAATAGTTCCGTATGAAGAAGTTATGGCAGTTTGAGTAAAGGAGGTCCGGACAGCCAAAATGAGCGCCGCCAGCGCTCGGACATTCTGTTTTGAGCGCTGGCAGCTCTCAATTAACACTATGACCAGCGCTGGCGCTGGTACAGTGTGAAAAATTCCAAATTTTGATATTTTAAAGTTTTATCAAGTCGGAACTCCGGTTTAACTTGTCGGTTAATGAAAAGTCTAAACGAAACGTCGTTAGAGACTTAAAACCTAAGATAAACTTGTAAAATGAATGTGTTTGAATATTAAACCAATATATATAAAGTCTATTAGTGACTCATTGGTAGTTAAATGTATAAAATAAAGACTAAGGTTAACATTATTAAAAAGTTAACTATTTGTATGGTTTAAAGAGTATTAAAATATGGTTAAATGATTAAATATATATGTAACTAAAATGTTATGAAATGATTAATAACATTAGTATAAGATTAAAAAGGCTATTAAATAATTAATGATATTAATAAGTGATTAAAATATTATTAAATGGTTAATAATATTAATAAGTGATTAAAATATTATTAAATGGTTAATAATATTAATAAGTGATTAAAATATTATTAAATAGTTAATAATATTAATAAGTGATTAAAATATTATTAAATGGTTAATAATATTAATAAGTGATTAAAATATTATTAAATGGTAAATAATATTCATAAGTGATTAAAATATTATTAAATGGTTAATAATATTAATAAGTGATTAAAATATTATTAAATAATTAATAATATTAAGAAGTGATTAAAATATTATTAAATGATTAATAATATTAATAAAAGATTAAAATATTATTAAATGATTAATAATATTTGAAGGTAGTTGTATATTATCAAAGGTAGATAATATTTTGAGATATTTGATACGTTATTTAATATCCGAATCATTAAGTTATGTAAAGGAAGAAAGTTTAATTGAATTAAACCAATGTAAATAGTCCATTTGTGACTAATTTAGACAGCTTATTAAAAGTGGGTCGTACGAAGCATGTGTAGTGAATGCATAAGTTGGTTAAGTGTACCCGACCTGTCCAACTAGATTTGGGCTAGGATTTTTGTCCGGAACGTATAGGTTCATTTGTCGGACAACTAAAGAGTTAATACTTTGAAGTTAAGGTCTTAAATTAAAACTAAGTAATAGTCATTACATCTAATGATTATTTCAATTTTCCTATATAAATTGTAGGTTGAACGAGAGACGCAAATAAGCGTAACTGGTAGAAGCAAACCAGGCAAGTTTTTCAGAACGTGTTGCATTATGTGCATAATTTATAAGTTTGTTATTAAACCGTGATGTGCTCATACGTGGTTATGTGCAAAGATGTTTTAATGTGCCTTTGTGCAATAAGTTGATTTGAACTGTTGATATGCAATAGTTGATTTAAGACAATTGTTCTGCATTGAACTATATGTCATGATAGAGGCTAGACATGAAGCATATATTAAATGTGAGGCATGATATGCATGAGCAATATGTCATAAACTGAAATGCATGAAAAGCATGATGTTAGTATAAATTGCAGATTTTATGTGAAGCATGTAATGTGTTATGTGTAGCTGTTGAACTTGCTGAGCCGTCGTGCTCACTCTTGCCTAAACCAACATTTTCAGATAAGGCTAGTTACCTGAAATTCTCTGTAAAGAACAAAGAACAGGAAAACATATTACTTCCATTGAAGATCTAAATATCTATTGTAGATATCAGTCCGAATTGGACAGGTAAATGATTGTGTAGTATAAGACTTAGTTGGTATGTTATATGAGTATTAAATACTCAAATTGATTGTAATAGAATGTCGTATCATGTATGATATTGAGACATACTAGGAATGTATAAAGATTTCGATTCTGGAATAGAAAGAGATGTTGTAAAATTGTAAATAAATGATTATTTAGCAATTATAGTATTGTTGTAATTCATGAACAATAAGGAAAAGGTTGTACTCATGTTGAACCGAGTTTGAGGTTCGGGGGACCCGGATTCGAGGTCGTCACACACAAGCATAACACACTTATACTCATATGCAAACATTAGTGTCTTATCACTTTAAATTACGAAGCATACAACTATAAACATTCATATCCCATAAAGACCACAAAAGTTGGGATTAAACAACAACATAACCCACGTACTCCCAGAGTTTGGATTTACAACCATTATTACCCTCTATCAAAACAAAAGTTGGTATTTACAACATCTATATATATACATTGATAATAAAAACATGACTACTACCAGCTTACTAATGAAGCATGCCACACTTTTTAGGTGTCGTTATACTTTTCCTTCTAATGCTATCATTGATTACTGTGATGAGTGTGTGTTATACCTATGAATTAAGTGCTTTTAAGCTTAATTAGTGGCCTTCATTGAGTGTTTTTAGTTTTATTTCACTTGTTTTTATGATTCTTCTGCAGAAAACGGCTTCGGGTGGTCAAAATAGGAAAATAGAGGTTTAGTGGCAATTTTGTAATTTGGGACAGATAGACGGCGCTGGGGCGCGATGTTGCTATACAAAGACTGTGTCGGGGCGCAGTCTGGCGAATTCAGTTGGCCCAGTGCTTCATTGAAAAATTCGAGCCCAGCTAGGAAGTTGGTTGTTGTGGTTATTTTAAAGAAGGATTCTAGGGCTTTAAGGGGATACACAGAGAGAGGACGTAAAGGGGGGAGAGAGCAAGGATTGGAGCTGTTCGTGGGAAGCTTGAGGAATTGATTGGAAGAGCATCAACAGCCAAAGTGAAGGCTAAGGAGACGTTAAATTTTTGACAGAGCTTATTCTATTTCCTTTTTCTTTATCTTTTGAACTTGGGATATTTTTCTATGTTGATTTAATGATATTTTCCATTATGATGTGTAACTAAATTCTTCTTTAATGTTACAATGGAACCGTTGGTTGAACTTTAATTAATTCATCTTAGTTTCAATTATTTGATCAATTGTGATATTGGTTGTTATATCTTGTGCGTGAATTATAATTGTCTGATCAGCAATTATTTGATTTCTTAGATGGACTTGAAAGAGAAAATCTAGGAATATATCTGGGTTTAATAACGTGTGACTTTGTTTATTCTTTTTAGGAAGAGTATCATGATAGTGTATAGGATGCGAATACCTATAGACCACACGTAACATATTGAGAGTTTACTCTTAATGAGTCTGTTTCAAGATATTTTGTGAGGACCCAAATTTCCGGGATTGCCGTAATAAAAAAATTTTAATAAGAATTTAATTAACAAAATTATCAAAGTTGTTTAAACTATTTATTATCTTATGTGATTTAATGCGATTTAATTGGTAAATTAAATCTATACAGAGATGGTGATAAATGGTGTTGAATTAAAATAATTGAAAAGTAAATAAATTGTTTAAAAACAATTTATTAAGTTTTGTCGAAATTGCATATAATGGTACAATAAAATTGTACAATTAAATTATTGTGGAGATATATAAATTATTATTTAAATAGTATGATGTGGTATTGTGAGATATAGAAATTATATATATATATATATA
Source organism: Hedera helix (assembly GCA_947179155.2). Taxonomy (NCBI): domain Eukaryota; kingdom Viridiplantae; phylum Streptophyta; class Magnoliopsida; order Apiales; family Araliaceae; genus Hedera; species Hedera helix. The sequence continues at coordinate 10,971,185 of OX359282.1, read as the reverse complement.
TATATATATATATATATATATATATATATATAAATGTGTGTGTGTGTGTGTGTGTGCGTGCGCGCGCACTTATGCTTAATTATGGTAATTATAAATTTCATTAATTATGGAAATTAAGGGATTAATAATTAAATTAATCCAAAGTTAAATAAAAAGTGAATGAAGAAGGTAGTAAAATTAAAAATATTGATTATATAATTAAGCAATAATTATGGTGAAGGTTTAAAAATTGTTTAAGAGAAGGAAGTAATTTTATAAATTATATGTTAATAAAGTATATAATTTATATAAGAAAATTAAAGTAAAATATTAATGGAAGAATAAATTATATAAGAATGATATATATATATAAGATGATGAAATTAATGAGAGAGTAAATAAAAGTATAATTATTGATTATATAATTAATCAATAATTATGGAGGAATGTTGAAAATTATTAAATAGGAGAATGTAATTATATAAATTATATAATAATAAATTATATAATTTATATAAGAAAGTTAATATAAATAGTAAAGAAATGAAAAATGAATGAAGAGAAGGAAGGTTTTAATTTACTAAAAATTATGTTTATGTATAATTGAACTTTTATGATTTTTATGGGGGATAATATTTCAGAAACGTAAACATGTTGATGTAACATGTTGTCCATGTAACAAAGTGAAAAATGATGAAAAATAATTTTTATATGTTATATGAATTATTTTATGAATTTTGGAGATATAAAATACCTCATATAATTACATGCATGTCATTATGCGTGTACAAAATTTGTCAAGTAAAGTACCTAAAAGGTGCATAAATATTATTTATAAATTAAGTTATGATTTTTAGTGAATTAAAATAAATATTTTATATACATTATATAAAATATTTATTACACGAAATAATTGCGTAATGTATTAAATTCTTAATTTTTGCATTGTTATTATCTGAACAAAGTCGGTGGTGTGCATGAAGTCAGTGGACTTATTAATTTGCCAAAAAGTGGTTAAGCCTTTTTGGTTATTTAAGAGAAGGAAAAAGGAAAAAGCAAGAAAAAGGGGGGAAAACACTCTATCTCTCTATGTTGCTCCATCCGAAAACACTACCACCATCTCCAACCGGAAAACACCACCACCGCCAAAGAGAGAAAATTGTTGGTGAAGGAATAGTTTCAAGGAATGATTTCAAGCTTAAGGGAAGGTATAAAATTAATTTAGTTGGTTTATTTTTGTAATTATAGTGATAAAATAATTGTGTGGAAAATTAGTAAATAATTAGAATAATTATTCTAAATAATTTTTGGATGTATATCTATAGATTATATGATTTTTGGAATAATTATGTTCTGAAATTTAGTGCAAAAATTGGTGTAAAAATAGATAATTTTGCTTGGTTGGTCTACTGTTTCAGACGTGGAGGTGAAACAACATCATTTTGGGGCGTGCAGAAGAAAGGGCCGCGTCATGCGCGAAGGCTCGGGAAATGGCTGGGAAACGACGCCGTTTGGCATCGGCAGTAAAAGGTAGCGCGCCATGCGCGACCGAGGTTTTAGGTGAAATTTACGGTTTTGCCCCTGACCTTTTTCGTTAATACAGAGCGTGTCCCTTGATCTCAAAAAATTACGGATATGTCCCTGATCTGCTTTGTTGATACCGAATATGTCCCTAGAGTTGCGAAAATTACCAAAATGCCCCCAAAAAGTGATTTTTAATTAAATAAATGTTTAAAAATTATAAAAAATACTAAAAATATAAAAATGATTTTTGGGCATTAAATTTAATATTTTTGTAAAAATATTAAATATTGGGGATTAATATTTAAATATTAATGTATTAAGTGTAAAAGTTAGAAAATGATTAAATGAAAATCCGGACAACCAAATATGCTAAATTTTATCCAATGAGCCGGGTTGTCCGCACTGAATGTGTTTTATATTAAGAGACGAGGTTAATATATTTCACCATATTAATTAATAATTGACCGGTACCCTAAAATAAATCGTCGGGTAGGGTTAATTACATTATAGATGATATTAATTAATTAAATTAATATCTTGAGAGGATAAGTAATTATTAATTAATTATTTTATGGTCATAGTTGTTCGAGAAAAAGTTTTGAGCTACCAATTTAATAATTGGACGTCAAAGCAAGTTCTTCAGTACTTTTATGTTAAATGTTTGTCTGTTATGATATGTAATTCTTGTTTCAAATGCATTACCTTACATTTTATATTTATTATACATTATTTTCTTAACGTCCAAATTTTGGTCCGTTAATAAATCTTTAATCACCTTATTTAATCAATTAATTGACTTTACGTAATTAATTACCAAATTTTTTCGGTATAAATTTTTTTCTCTTTTATTAATCATTGTATTAAAATATGCTGACATTTAAAATTCAACTTATCATCTCGATCCTAGTCCCTGGATCGCAACTTTTACTTTTTCTTTTCTGTACAAGTCTCGTAAAGCTCAACATTCAAAATTTAATATTGTTCATATTCATGCAATTATTCTTTGTTTCATAATTCATAATTAAACTTATAATAGTCTCATTCGTAATAACTACCTTGAACCATTACAATTCATAATTTAACTCTATTTGTCATCTCCGGATCCAATTTATATATACATACAGCATATCAATGTAAACTAGCAAATATATCCACATTGAATTATAATATTGAAAGTATAACAATAACATTCACAACTTGATATTCTTGAAATTTATTTCTTTACCTGCAAAAATGTATATTATGCAGGTAATGAGCACAACGGCTCAGCAAGTTCAACAGTTTACACCTTTCATGTTTCACGTAGCACATAGCATAACATGCTCTGTGTGTGTCATACATCATGTGTTGTGCCTCTGTTTAAGCATTATATCTTACATACATTCAGATTATAGCACAAAGTACACAGCGTTGTCATATTGTCCACAGATCACATAACACATCATTTATATGCATTTGAAACAAGAATTACATATCATAACAGACAAACATTTAATATAAAAGTACTAAAGAACTTGCCTTGACGTCCAATTATTAAATTGGTAGCTCAAAACTCTTTCTCGAACAACCTGTAATGACCTGAAAAATTCATAAGATTGATGCATACGGTCTTAGAAAATTGATGTGATTTGAGGCTACGCTAAATCTCAGATGAGGAAGTAGTGGATAGTCGATTTGTGAAAATTTTAAGCTTTCGAGGATTCGAGCAAAATTTGAGGTTAACATATAAAGTTAACCCTGGTAAAGTGATGGACGATCACTGAAAAGGAATTGGAGTCCTGTCACTAAGAGACTAGGACAGTGTTTATAAAACAATAAGTAAAGTGATGCTAAAGTGATGCTTAGAATAAGATAATCGAGGTGATTAGTCGGATAGACATGAGTTATGAAGAGTTGGAAATGAAACAAACTCTGATATTTATTGGTAATAGAAATTCCAAGGATGGAATCAATTGTAAGGATTGAGTCTAAAACTTAATTTGAGGAAAACAATTGTTGGGAGTTTAAAAGCAAGAATTGGTTAAAGGGGTATATGATAAGGTATACACTGAGTTAGGTATCTATATGGTATATAAGTACAAAGAACCTATTGCGGAAGAGTTACCCTCATATTTTTGATTTACCTTAAATTGAAATTTCGGGGACAAAATTATTATAAGGGGGGAAGAATGTAACGACTAGGAATATTTTAATAAAAACAAAGGAAATTAGTAACAGTAATTGTAAATTTCTAGGTGATTAAATTAAATCTATAAATGATGACTTTGTTTATTTAATTATGTGTTGATACAATTAAAGGAATTATAGGAAGGTTTAGTTAATGGGTTGATTAAATTAATGGACCAACCTAGGTTGTATAATATCAAGGTTTAATTATGCTAATGAGTTAGGTGATGATTTAATTAATTTGATATATAACAAGTTAATTTGGAGGTGTAAATTAATTAAGGTGGTTATTAATTAATGAGAATGCGTAAATATTAAGAAAGAGTAAAATGGACAAATAGTCAAAGATCGACTAAAGGAAATCAACAACCTGAATTTGAGTTCAGGCTGAAATTGGGAGACGTGGACTGCACCGTTGAGTCTGGAACATCGAATTTAACAAGGAGAGATAATAAACACAATTTGGTGTCGGTGTTGACTTTTTGGTCAAAGGCAACCGTTTGACTTCGAAAGGTGAAAAGTCAAAGTTTGAGTTTGGAGAAGAATTTTGAGAAACGGACTTCACCGTTGCGACGAGAACGTAAAATTTAGGAAGTATGGACTGTAAACACGATATGTGTTTCGATTGACTTTTTGGTCAAAGTTGATCGTTTAAGTTTTTAGGAAAAAAGGTCAAACTTAAAGTTCGGAAGTGAATTTGAAGAAACGGATGTTACCATGATGTCAGGAACGTCCAAATTAGTAGGAATTGACTGTAATATCGAAAATTTAGTTTTTCGGGTCAGACAGTCAAAGAACAGGTCAGATAATTAAAAGTGGGACCCAAAAGAGAAATTAAATATACAGATTTTTAGTGGGACCTGCTGAATTTTCAGCATTTTAGTGGTTGGAATTATTTAGAGCCACTCATTTACTTATCTTATCCTATGTAATCTTTTCCAACCAATCATAATTAATCTTATCTATTACTTTGGATATTTAATTATTGAGCAGCACCCACCTCATTTTACCAAAAAGAAATCAGCAACATTTGAGAGAGAGAGAAAGAGAGAGAGAGAGAGAGAGAGAATCCATGAGATTAAATGATGGAGGAGAGGAGCTCAAACAATACTCCATATCAAGTTGAAACAAAGATCAATCAATGGTTATTTCAAGCTTTAAAATGTTTAAAGTTTCTAACTCAACCTTTCTTAAACTTTATTTTCATTAATATGTGTATGTATTGTTGTTGGTGATTCTGAGAATTATAAATGAATCCAAGATTTAACAACTAGGAATCCTAATTTCAAAAGATTTAGTGTTAAATATAATACGGTGTTATATGATGCTTTTATAAATTTTAATCATACGTATGGCACCGTTTGATGTAATAGAGTAGATCTGGGCAGAAAAATCCAAGAAAACTCGCCGGAAATTTCTTTGGGTTGCCGGAGAAGATGACTGGAAAGTCGTCGCCGGTGAACTTTCTGGCAGTACTATTTTTGCCATTTTCCAGCTAGAATTTGAAGAAACTTTGTACTAGAAAGTTATAGAGAATTAAATTTCGTGTGGAATAGACATAAGATTTGTAATTTTCGGATAAACGGGCTAATTATTATGATTTTTGGAAGTTTTAGCACATTTAAAATTATAATTTAATTAAAGAAAAATTATTTTTTTTCTGAATATTATTTTACAGTAGTGTTATGATATTATTTCTGAATTACTGAAAAATTTTGGTGAATTATTGAAGAGCTTAGATATTTATTGTATTTTTATGGTTATTTAAAACTAGTGGAAATTCATAGAAAATTCTATGAATGTTAGAAAATTATGAAAATTGGTGAAAAATCTTATATTAATATAAGATAAATATTGATAGTGTTTGGAGAATATAATATGTATTTAGGATTAATATTTAAATATTTTAAATATTAATCTAGTTAGTTTAATATTCTATTTTTCAAATATAATAAGTATTTAGGATTAATATTTAAATGTTTTAAATATTAATCTAGTTTGTTTAATATTATATTTTCCATATTTATGAATAAATTAATTATTTAATATTTAATTAATATTAAATAATAAACAAGGATGATAAATTAATTAATTATTATTTAATTACTATTAAATAATAATTAAAGACAACTAAGATTTGATAATTTAATTAATTATTATTTGATTAACTTTAAATAATAAATAAATTGTAACGACCCTGAAATTCGACCCACTTTATTACTTTAATTTTCATATTTATGAAACAGTATTTTCCTTGCGTCCAAATTTCGGTCCGTTAATAAATCTTTAATCTCCTTCTTTAATCCAATAATTGATTTTTAAAATCATCAATTATCAAAATTCTCATATAAATTTCTCTTTTTCTCGATTCAATCGTTGTATTAAAATATTTGGATGTTTAAAATTTTTACATTTGGATCCTAGTCCCTAGATCGCAACCTTAACTTTTTCTTTCTTTTACCCGTGTCATAAAGCTCAGCATTCATAACTTAGTATTGTTTATATCCATACAATTACTCTTTAATCCATAATTTGTTATTAGACATATAATACATTTTACCGTAACAACTATCTTGCACTATCGCAGTTCACAATTTAACTTTATTCATACTATCTGAATCTAACATATTTGTACATACAAAATATTAATATAACCTTGACAAATTATCCACACTGAATCATAATATCAACATTTCATAATAACGTTCACAACCTTTTAGGAAAATCCGTCTCTATAAAATCTGATATTCTTACATTTCATTTCTTTCATGCAAAAATATTTATTAAGCAAGTAATGAGCACAACGGCTCAGCAAGTTCAACAGTTTATACTTCACGTAGCACATACCTTATCATGCTTGGTGTGTGTCATGCATTACGTGTTGTGCCTCTACTATAACAATATATCTCATATCATTGCACAAAGTACACATAGCCATCATATTATCCACAGATCACATAACACATAATTTATATGCATTTAACAAATATTATCATATCATAACAGTCAACATTTAACATTTAAGGACTGAAGAACTTGTCTGGCGTCCCGTTATTTAAATTGTTAGCTCAAACCCTTAACTCGATCAACCTATGATCATAAGATAATCAAATAATAATTATTTATCTCTTTATGATATTAATTAACTTAATTAATATCATCTCTGGACCAATTATTAATTTATACGGTTAATTATATTAACCTCGTCCCTTAAATATTAATATAACTTAATATCAACTCCTTCACTTCGGACAACCCAACTCATCGGACAAATTTTAACATATCTGGTTGTCCTAAAATCTTATTTAACCATTTTTCTAAATTGTAACCATACTAGATTAATATTTAAAGTATTTAAATATTAATCCCCAATATTTAATATTTATGCAAAATATTAAATTTAATGCCCAAATATTATTTCTATATTTCTAGTATTTTTCTATAATTTTCTATAATTTTTAAACAATTTTTAAACACTTATTTCAATTAAAACTAATTTCTGGGGGCAATATGGTAATTTCCGCGCCCTTAAGGACCCATCCGGCATTAACAGAAAAGGTCCGGGGCATTTTCGTAATTTTTGTGGCCTTGGGGATACGCTGGTCATTTTTCGGAAAGTTCAGGGGCATTCTGGTCATTTTGTACAGCTAGGGACACGTTCAGTATTTATCGAAAAGGGCAGGGTCACGCTGGTAATTTTCAGCGTTGCCGTCGATCGCGCCATGCGCGACCCTGCCTCCGCCGACGCCATCAAAACAACGTCGTTTCCATGCGGTTTTTCGAGCCCCGCGCCATGCGCGGACCTTTCTCTCCCAACGCCCCGAAACGGCGTCGTTTCGGGACGCGTTCTGCAAAAAAAATTCAGACGCGCCATGCGCGGCTTTCTTTCTTTCTTTCTTTTCTTCTTCCAGTTTTCGCGCAAACAGTAACCAGCCATGCATAATTTAACCCAAAAATTCCAAAATTCTTCACAATTTCCACAACATAATCACTCCCAAAAATTGTCTAATTAACATGTCTTCACCCAAAAATTATTTAGAATAATAATTCTAAACATTTACTAATTTTTCATAAAATTTATTTATTACCATAATATCAAAATAAATCAAAGTAAATTTATTTATACCTTCTTTTAAGCTTGGAGTTCCTCCTCATGATGGCTTCAACATTTTTCTCTCTCTTGTGGTGGCCATATTTTCCGGTGGTGGTTTGGTAGTGTTTCGGTGGAGAGGAGAGAAAAGAGAGAGTTTGGTTTATGTTTTATTTCTTTTCCTTTTCTTGTTCCCTTTTTCTTTATTTATCTCCTTTATAACAAGGCAACTTACATTTTGGCTTTAAAATATTTCCACCGACTTATTCCTTCTCTTGAACGTTCCGGATCTCTCCAAAAATGCATGCAAAATTTTAATTAAATACATTACGTAATTATATCGTGTAATAATTTTTTTATATAATGTATATAAAATATTTATTTTAATTTACTAAAAATCATAATTTGATTTTTAAATAATTTTAATACCTCTTTTGGGTACTTTACTTGACAAATTTTGTACACGCATAATGACATGCGTGTAATTATATGAGGTAATTTATACCTCCAAAAATCATAAAATAATTCATAGGACATATAAAAATTATTTTTCATAATTTTTCACTTCGTTACTTGGACATCATGTTACACTAACATGTTCACGTTTCTGAAATATTATCTTTCATAAATGTCATAATAATTCCATTATACATAAATATAATTTTTAATAACTTAAAACATTCATTTTTCTTATTTATTATTCAATTTCTTTAATATTTACAATAATTTCTTTATATATAAATTATATCATTTAATATTATATAATTTATATATTTACATTCTCATTTCTTAAATAATTTCTTAAATTCCTCCATAATTATCAATTAATCAATAATTTCACATTTATTAACTCTCTCATTATTTTAATTCTCTTATATAAATTATATAATTTATCCTTATATAATTTATATAATTATAATTTCCTTTAAACATCACTTTAATTTTCTTATATAAATTATATAATTTATTATTATATAATTTATATAATTACATTTCTTTTCCATAAATTTCTAAATTTTCACCATAATTCTTAATTAAATCAATAATTACAATTTTATTAACTTCTTCATTCGCTTTTCATTTAAAATTGAATTAATGTAATTATTAATCCCTTAATTTTTTATAATTATTAACATTTATAATTACAACAATTAAACATTCACATATATAAATATACATATTTAAATCTTACTTCTCACATTACCATATAATTTCCTTTAAATCTAATTTTCACATTTTCATAACAATTTAATTGTACAAATTAATGTACATTTATCTGAAATTTCTCTTATTCTTAATAAATTATTTTTAAACAATTTATTTAGTTTTCAATTACTTTCATTCAATACCATTTATCATAATTTCTGCACAGATTTAATTTACTAATTAAATCTCATCACATACCTTAATTCACATAAATTAATAGTTTCTTTACACAACCTTGAAAATTGTATTAATTAAATTCTTATTTAATTTTATTAAATAATTCCGAAATTCGGATCCTCACATTCTTCCTCCCTTAACAGGATTCCGTCCTCGGAATCATAATTGCCGTAATAATCATACATATTTTATTTATAGCATATTGTTATACCTTTACCTTGATAAATAACAACTAAATCTATAATAATTATATTTTACTTCTTTAATATCCATAACTTACATGGATAACCTCACAATGGTCATTACTGTCAGAATATTTAATTTACAATTTCTTTATAGTATTACATTTCATATTTCTCTAAAAATTTTATGAATAACACTTTAATTCATTTCTTGATATACTTATCAAGATTGTTTCTCATTCTCCGAAAACTTTCATTTCTTTAATCATACTTACCCTTACTCAATCCGCTTTCTTCATATTCTCTATTCCACCTTATTGATACTTCACACATTCATCATTCTTTCCTTAATTCATATAAATCTTCTTCATATTCCATAAATCATTCCTTAATACTTCTATCATTCAACACTAGGTTTTAAATGCTAACATTTACTTAATTCATCCTAATCCTTATTTAAAATTATTTCAAAAATCCTGGGTGTCACATCATTCTTATATAATTTATATAATTTATGCTTCCATTAATATTTTACTTTAATTTCCTTATATAAATTATATACTTTATTAATATATAATTTATAAAATTACTTCATCCTCTTAAACAATTTCTAAACATTTACCATAATTATTGATTAATTATAAATCAATATTTTTAATTTTACTACCTTCTTCATTCACTTTTTATTTAACTTTGGATTAATTTAATTATTAATCCCTTAATTTCCATAATTAATGAAATTTATAATTACCACAATTAAGCATAAGCACACATATATACAAATGTATATATATATTGTGACGACCCCAAATTCAGGTTCCTTAAACCTCGGATTTGGTTCAACACTAGTACTATCTTTCCTTATTGTTCATGAAATACAACAATATTATAATTGCTAAATAATCATTTATTTATAATTTCACAACATCTCTTTCTATTTCAGAATCACAATTTCCTAGTATGTCTCAATATCAGATATGATACGACATTCTATTACAATCAATTTGAGTATCTAAGACTCATAATACATACCAACCAATTCTTATACTACACAATCATTTTACCTGTCCAATTCGGACTGATATCTACACTAGTCGTGCTAGACCTTCAGTGAATGTAATATGCATTCCTATTTCTTGATCCTTATCAAGACTTCAAATACTTGTACTATCTGAAAATGTTGGTTTTAGCAAGAGTGAACACGACGGCTCAACAAGTTTAACAGTTACACATAACACATTACATGCTTCACATATACTCTGCAATTTATACTTACATCATGCTTTTTATGCATTTCAATTTATGTCATACTGCTCATGCATCACATATAACATCTAGCATTTCATGCTTCATATTTTACATGTAATCATACCTCATGCATATCACAATTATCATCAATATCCTTTTATTAACAACTTAATATCACATCATAGCATGTTAAGGCACATAGGAGCAAGTTCTAAAAAACTTGCATGGTCGCTTCTACCATTTACGCTTATTTGCGTCATTTACTCAACCTACAATTTATATAACAAATTGACATAATCTTTAGCTACCAGGACTTTTAATTAGTTTTAACTTAAGACCTTAACTTCAAATTATTAACTCTTAAGATGTCCGACAAACGAACCCTTAAGTTACGGACAAAACCCTTGTCCAAATACAGTTTGGACATATCAGGCATGATTTACCAACTTACGCTTTCATTATACAATCTTCGTACGACCCACTTTTAATAAGTTGTCTAAATTAGTCACAAATGGACTATTTACATTTGTTTAATTCAATTAAACTTTCTTCTTTTACATAACTTAATGATTCAGACATTTAACAATATACCAAGTACCCCAACATATTATCTATCTTTGATAATATACCACTAAGTTCAAATATTATTAACTATTTAATAATATTTTAATCACTTATTAATATTATTAACCATTTAATAATATTTTAATCATTCATTAATATTAGTAACCATTTAATAATATTTTAATCACTTATTAATATTATTAACTATTTAATAATATTTTAATCACTTCTTAATATTATTAACCATTTAATAATATTTTACTCACTTATTAATGTCATTAATTATTTAAGAACATTTTCATCATATACAAATGTTATTACACATTTAATAACATTTTAATCTTATACTAATATTATTCATCATTTAATAATATTTTAATATTCTTCAAAAATTACCAATAGTTAACTTTTTAATTGTGTTAACTTTAGTCTTTATTTTATATCTTTAGATACCAATTAATCACTAATAGATTCAATATAAATTGATTTAGTATTCAAATACATTCATTTTATATGTATTTCAACTTAAATTTCCACTAAAAACTCAACCCGGATTGACTCGACCCGACCCGACCCGACCCAGACGGCTTAAACAGGTTTCTGGCAGAATGTTTGACCGCTGCGGCGGTGGTTTCCATCGCTGCGGCGGTAGTACAAAATTTCTGGAACCCTAACTTTGAGGACTGCTCGACTCTCCGACGCTCCGACAGCCATAACGTCTTCATTTTAAAACATTTTGAGGTGATTCTTGAGTCCATTCTTATTAGAATTTCCCCCTCTACAATTTCTCTTTATATTACAAATCCAAATTTTAAACGGAGCTAAGCTTAAAATCGCTCACAAGGACAGAATGAAAACTAGTTCCATAAATCCTTGGTTCGATTGGTTCAAACATAATGCTAGAAACATTAGTTGCTAAACCATCATGTTTTATGACTCTACATACATCATATACATATCATACCTCATATATAACCTCTCTAGATCAACATTTAACAACATAAAATAGAAAGGATCTAGGTTAAGAAAACTTTTAAACCATTAAAAGAAAATCTTCATCTTGAAAATGGTTGGAATATCTTCCTTGATCTTCTTGATCTACCCGAACATAGCTAACACCCTTAGTAGTTTAGCTCTCAAACTCATCACTCTCCAAGTAGCTCTTATTTTTCTTTAGAGCTTCTCTCACTAGAATACTTAGAAACTATCAAATAAACTAACAACCTTTTCAAGACCAGTGGTTGGTCTTATTTATAGAACTACTATAAGCTTGCTTAGACTTCCTAATCAACCAACATTGGTTAAATTATGACTAATCTAGGCTTACTATAGCATGGAATGACCACATGAGTGACATTTTGAATGACCATTTGAGTGACTAGGGTTGGTGGGTAGTTGTTAAGCCATTTTACACTCCAAATTCACCAACAAGCAAGCTTCCCATCCATGTGGGCCCCAAAATTCAGGATTGGCTTTTCTAATACACAAATTTGGCTTTATTTTTATATCCTATATCATTATATAAGTATCCATATATATATACACCAATATATATATATATATATTGACCACAATTTTCACTACCATTTGGGCTCCACATTGGACTCTATGATTTAATATATTGGGCTCATCCAATTAATTGGTTTGGGCTCAATTTAATTATTACATTGGGCTAACATTACATACCTTATGTTACATTTAATTAAAACAAGCATTGGACTTGTTCAAATATTACATGGACTACTAGGTAAATTTATTTGACCTAGATTAAAACATCACTTGGACTTCTAACATACTCCAAGTAGACTTGCATTAAATTAATCTACCACATTGGGTTACTAAATTAACTTATTCAAAGTAAATTTTCAAACAGTCTGTACCACCGCTGCGGTGGTGATTACTACCGCTGCGACGGTAGTTCTATTTTTCACATTCCAGAAAGTTTAACCGCTGCGGCGGTGAAGCCTACCGCTGCGGCGGTAGTTCTATTTTTCACATTTCAGAGAGTTTCACCGCTGCGGCGGTGAAGCCTACCGCTGCGACGGTAGTGCTAATTTTAATACACATTAATACAAGTACTTTGACTTGATTCAATTTAATTCATTAACTACCTTTTATCATTAACTTGGGTTTATAATATAATTACTCATACCCATATAGTCATTCCTATATTGGGTTACACAATTAACTCATACATGGTTAATTCTCATCATCATACATATTTACCTAGCAATTAACCAATGTTTGGTTAATGCTCTCTCTCTTGTCTACTAACTAGGGTTATTCAACGTACCCTACATTAGTTAATTCTTTACACTCAATAATATTTCCCCACACTTTGACCAACATTGGACTTTTAAAAGTTTGGGCTACATAGCTTACCTTCCATTGGGCTCTCTTATTTAATTACCCCCTTTCATTCAAGTATTATCATATTGGGCTAACACATATAATTCTTTTGGGCTAGTCCACTAGTAGTAATTAAATTACTTGGACTCTATACCACAACTTAATAATTAAGTTAATTACTTAATCAATTAACTTCTTAATATTGTCATTCTAGACAAACTTTCTAGTTTTTATATAACTTTAACTCATAACTAATATAATTAATATAATTAATTATATTTCATGACTTTCCTTCTTACTTCATATTTAAACTAATTAATTTATTAGTTTTATTGAGTATTAATTTACTCATCTTCTTGTCTGACTAACAAACACCACTCTAGGAATATATAACTATGTATATATATATATATCCTTATAACCGTCTTCACTTATCAAATGAATTTATTTCCTTAATAATTCTCTATATGCATCATTACAATATTCCCATATTTAATTTCTAACAAATACATTATGTTAAAAAAAATGTTCACCCAAATTCTACACATCTCATTTCTCAAACTCTAGATTTTAAACCACAACCTTTAAGTGATTATTTCAAATCTTATTTACAATTCTTGTAAATATCTGGGATATATATATATATATATAATTTCTATATCTCACAATACCACATCACACTATTTAAATAATAATTTTTATATCTCCATAATAATTTAATTGTACAATTTTATTGTACCATTATATGCAATTTCGACAAATCTTAATAAATTTTTTTTAAATAATTTATTTACTTTTTTAATTATTTTAATTAAACACCATTTATCACCATCTCTGTACATATTTAATTTACCAATTAAATCCCATTAAATCACATACGATAATAAATAGTTTAAACAACTTTGATAATTTTGTTAATTAAATTCTTATTTAATTTTTTTTTTCATTACGACAATCCCGAAAATTTGTGTGCTCACATTCTTCCCCCTTAACAGGATTCCGTCCTCGGAATAATAATTACCATAATAATCATACGTATTTCAGTTATAGCACCTTACTACACCTTTATCTTGATGAATAATAACAAAATCCATAATAATCATATTTTATCTCTTTATATCCATAACTTACATGGATAACACCATAATGGTCGTAACTGTCAGAATATTAAGCTCTTAACTTAATTTACAATTTTTTTTGTAATATTACATTTCACAATTCCCTAAAATTTTTATTAATAAAACTTTAACTCGTTTCTGGAATAACAAATCAAGATAGTTTTTTTTTTCATTTTCTGAAAAATTTCCTTTCTTAAATCGCACTTACCCTTATTCAATCCACTTATTTCATACTCTCTATTGCACATCATTTCTGCATATTCAACCTCTTTTTCTTAATTCATATTCATAAATCTTCTTCACAATTCATTTCTCTTTGTAATATATCCAACATATTCAGTCAACCACAAAGGTCATTTAGCGCATTGCTTACATCATAAATCATTCCTTAATACCTCTATCATTCAATACTAGGTTTTAAAATGCTAACCTTTACTTAATTCATCATAATCCTTATTTAGAACTACTCTAAAATCCTGGGGTGTCACATATTTTGCATAAACTTATAGCATTATAAATTGGAGTAGATCTTTTTATTAATTATCGAAAGAGATTAGTAAATAATAAGTGATCTCAGTTAACAATCCATATGACTAAGTAATTGGAATTAAGATGATGATATTATTGTGATACAACGGGGGAATTGTAATCTTAAAGCTCTTTATTATCTGTTAAATCATTCTCGTTAGTTAGTTAGTTTAATTTCAATTTCAATTTTAAGTAGTTCATAATTCAAGATTCATAATCCAAATTTGCTATAGTTTGAATAGAGTTGAATTAATACAAGTTTAATAGTTAATATAGTTATTATTACTTGTTCCTCGTGGGTTCGACATCCTTATTATTAATATATTACTTGATTGACCGCGTATACTTGTGTGTGAATTCCATATATATAAATCGGACAACAAGTTTTCGGCGGCGTTGTCGGGGAATGGTTCTAATAATTATTTTATTATTAATTTTTGTTAGTTTAATTTTAATTTAAACATTTTAATCATTTACTTTACCTTTGCTTTTGCAGACTTTCATTGGTTTGAACTCGCCCGTGCTTTCTGCAAGGGAGTGCTTTTAGTATTTTGTGTATGCACACGAGATCTAAAGGTCCAGAACTAGAGCCTTACGAAGATGACATAGAACGAAGGTTCTGTAGAATTCGCAATTATATTCAGACCACTCTAGAAAACCAAGACAAAATGGCTGAGGAAGAACAGAAAACACTACGGGACTATGCCATGCCACAAGTGACAGAAATTCAGACCAGCACCACAAGGCCTTGAATTCCAGTCGGTATTAGTTAATTAATTGTTAATTAAATATCTTCATACCAAAAACCCAAAAAAACCAATTTGTCAAATTAAAGTTAAGTTGATTTAATTTTAAGACTTTGTATATATTAGTCATAACTCCTAGTGGGATCGATACTTTACTTTCGTTATATTACTTGTTGACCGCGTATACTTGCGCGTTGTATTCAGTCAAACGAATTCGAAGTCGCGTACTTTTATAGGTACCGATTTCGACCAACAAGTTTTTGGCGTCGTTACCGGGGAGTTATTGAATAATATTTTGTAAATATTATTTTTTGTCTTCTTAGTTTTAAGTTAGGCGATTTTTCTTTTTGTTTATTATTTTTATTTCATTTGCTTGATATGGATGCACTTATGGAACTAATGACTACACGAGTTGAGACTTTTACAGGTACGGTTGATGCTTTTGGGAGTCAAGTTATTCAAAATGCTTACAATCAGCAGGAGTCCAATTACTCCCCAAGCTATTATCATTGAGAATCGCATTATCATCCAGACTCTTCATGGAACAACAACAATCATGCCCCGCCGTTTGATCCATGGATTTCAAGCCAACCTGAAGTCTCATATGAGCCTCCACCACCGCAAGAGCATTATTCTAATGTGGAGAGCTTTCTTGCCGCATGTATAGAGAAAAATGAAAAGAGATGACAAGAAGAAGAATATTTGAGATTGGAGGAAAATCTTACCACAACCATTGAGCAAGAGGAGATGACGATGAACACACATACGCTCTCATCTCAACCTCCACCACAAGAAGAGGATGAATCTAAGTTGGAGGAGCTCCTTGTCAATTACATAGAGAAATTTGAGATGAGAATGAGCAATCAAGAGTCATCAATTCAAATTCTTGCTAATCATGTGGAACAACTCACAAGCACTATCAATTTTAGCCCACAAGATGATTTACCTTGCGTCGTAGAGTCTATTCTTGAAATGGTGGGTAAAGAGGAGTGTTGGGATGATTTACTAGAAGGTGGTGAAGAGTTCCACGTTGAAGTTGGTGATGATGAGATGTGTTCGCATCCGGTTATGGAAGATGACGTGGGAAAAGAAAAATTGGATGGTAATGATCAGGCAAGGGAGTCTACTGTTTTGATGCAAGGCCCGAGTGTTCCTCTTGTGCAGTTCTTGCATCCCATTAAAAAAATTTTGGAATGCTTCCACATTGAATTCACAGAAGAAGATGATGAGCTGACGAACTTCAAGTTCGGAGGGCTTAAATCATGCACACACGCCGACGAACGTAAGGAAATGAGTAAAAGGAGGCATGATGTGACCATCTTCGCGCGTAATTCGGATTGAAACAGGAAGTAGTCAAGCCCACGACTTTAAATGAAGCGCTACATGGGAGGCAACCCATTTTTATTGTCAAATTAGTATTATGTTTATTGCATTTAATGTTTACTCGTTTTGCTTTATTTGGTTTAGTTTAATAAGTTATATATATAGTATATTAGTATAATTATAATTATAATTATAATTAAAAATTTAGCTTTATAGCTAATTGCAATTTCTTTGTTTTTGAGTTAAAATTGTGATTAGTTATTTAGTTTTTGATAAATCTATGTTAACCTTTCTGGTTCTATCAAAGCATTGCATCAAATTGGAAAACCTGAGCAGAGAAATTTTTTTCTGGCAGGGGCTTTGACCGCCACGGCTCTCCCCTGATACCGCCGCAGCGGTGGTCTTCAGTAGGAAAATTTTGTTAAGAAGAAAGTTTCACCGCCGCAGCGATGGTCTTCGCAAGGTTATTTTTTTAAGCAGAAACTTTCACCGCCGCAGTGGTTGTTCGAAAACTTAGGAAAAAAAAATTATAAACCCCAGTCGGGGTTTATTTCCTAGAAGCATGAACGGAGCCTTTTCTCTCAAAGCCCCTACTCTCTAATCACTCTAAATCATCCCCAGCCCCCGATTCCTACAAGAAAGTGTATTTCCTTCAAGAATTCAAGCCACGCCAACGTTCCCGGGCTCAATTAAAGGAATTTCAACCATCAACTTGTGGTCATCACCCCACCATTTCTTCTCTCTCCTCAATTGTGTCATTTTCTGTGGTTGTTTTGACTGTGGATTGGGGAAGTTGTTGTGGGCTTCGTGATGTATTGATAAACCCTCAATTTGGGTGGCTAATTCATGTTTGGGAGATGTTCTGTCCAATTTGTGGCAATTGAGCGCACGCCAGGTGTTTGATATAATTCCTCATAGAGAAATATTTGGGTTTGCCTTGGGATTCCTTCAGTTATCACTTGGGTATTATTCTTCGAGGAGGCCTAAAAGCGCTGCTATGATGTTGTGTCCAACAATGTATTAATTTCGGAGCACTACCTGTACCCAAGCATGACTGAAGCGCTTGCAGAGAGCATCCAGACGGCAAGCAAGGCACATCGATTATGTCACTCTGCAAGTTGGCTCATTGGTGCAATTCAATGTCGATTTCAAAAGTTTTCCCATGCAGCCTATTGCTCCTGATTATCCTCCAAACTCTCTTGGTGATGAGGTCCATGTCTGAGTCATGTTCAGGGAAGTTCCTCTATTTTGTATTTCCTTATCTTCCATTGTGAACAATGTGGAGTTTAAGTTTGGGGGTAGTTGCATGCTTATTCTGCATTTATGTTTTTCATGTTGCCTAGAATAGGATTGCATGATAGTTAATTTCCGTTGCATGATAGTTTAAATTGTTAATTAAGTATGCATGTTTGAAAAAATAAAATAAAATAAAATGCTAAAAAGATTTTTTAATTTTATTTTTTTTGTTTTGAATTTTGTGGGTATTCTCTGCAAACCCTCACGAGACAAAACTCGTCCTCTTGAGCAACCTCGGGGTTTAACGGCTTGTTGCACGCGCTAACTGCAACCGTTTTTCCTACGAAAATGAATTTATAAGTGTTATTTTTGTTTGCTTTCGTCGGTTTATGTTTTTTTGTTTGTCTTATGTTCGTTTGTTTTTGTTTTTGTTTTATTTTCGTGTGTGTTTGTTTTTGAGTCGTTGTAGTTTAGGTTTGAGTCTCTTGAGGATTGAGTTAATTTGAATTGAACCATAATCGAGGACCAGACAAATGATTATTTGAGTTATAACTCATAGAAAATTGATTAGTGTCGCTTCGTCTGGGTGCTTGACTTACTGTTGATTTTTACATTACTTGTGATCCCTTTTTCTTTTAGCACATATCCATTTATAATGAATTGATTATTTGCTTAGAGGCGGTGTATTTAACTACATGCTTATTGAGATAATCATTTACTTTAAAACTCGTATATGTATCACTCGAAACGATTTCTCATATTTGATTTGTCTATAGCGTGAGATAAAGCGTAAAACACACTCACATAATAAATAAAATAAAATAAAATAAAGAAAAAAGAAAGATGTTAGTAAATATAATAAATTAATTGACTAGTCGAGTTTAGTGGCCTTTGTTGCTCGAGTTAATAGGCTCTTAGGGGTGTCTTTACACCTAATGCCCTAAAGCCAACTGGTTTGGGAGTCATTAGCCAAACGCTCGTTAAATGGGTAACTCTGTAGAGCCTAATGGAATGAGACATTGCACATGTCAAGATTAGTTTTGTTTTGACTTATATGCTGGGACTAGTATAGAGTGATGTATTATGCGTGTTGTTTTAAGTTTTAGATTTCTTTGTTAAGGTAATTTGTTTATAAGAACCCCTCTGGGTGATGATTAGTTTGTTGTAAATGGTTCACACATACACGGGGGTCATTAGTATAGTATGTCTAATATGTGAGTTAAAATTCTAGACTTTGCAATGTTTTGAAATTTTCTTGTAATTATAACTTGAAATAATCCATGAGGCCAAATTTGGTTGTCTTATTAACTCTCTTCCCTAGTTTATTGTTTTTGTTTATTTAGTGGGTCTTTGTTTTGCTCGAGGACAAGCAAACGTTTAAGTTTGGGGGTATTTTGGTTATTTAATGTTATATGTATGCTTAGAGTACTCCTGACCTTGATAATTTGTGATTCTTCAAGTAATTTCCTGTGATTTTTAACTAGTAGAATTTTTTTTAATTTTATTTTGATCTATTTATTTAGTTATTTTCCTTTATTTAGTGGGTCATTGTTTTGCTTGAGGACAAACAAATGTTTAAGTTTGCGGGTATTTGATGAGTGGATTTTATACCTACGAATTGAATACATTTAAGCTTGATAATTTGTGAATCTTTAAGTGTTTTATGTGATTTTATATATGTTTTTATGTTATTGTATAATATAGTCTATTATATCATGTTTAGGTATTTTATGTATTCTATGTCGTTTTTGTGTAGCTTAGTCGTTATTTATATGTTAAGTGTTGATTTAGTTGTATGTGTTTTTGTACCACATTGTATAGGATATGGTTTTGTATTTTTTTTTTATGTGTTTCTATTTCTTTTTGTAGGAATTATAATACGGGCTTGGTAGATCAAGGCTTAGAATTACCCGATTCGCATTTTCTGCGCTCCGTTTACGCAGCAGCCAATTCACGCCTAATTTTGGCCTTGATCCTTTCCGAATCTTCAATTTTGTAAAACATGAAAATTGTAGGTCTACGAGTCTACTTTCTAGAACATCTTTAATCACCTCAATCGGAGTTCGTATGAAAAAGATATGCCCAAAACACTGAAGGAGACTGCAGTAGTCCAAAAACCAAAATTAAGCCTAGCACCGCAGCGGTGGTTTCCACCGCCACAGCGGTCCTGGGGACTGCCAAATCAGTGCTTTTGAGCACCGCAGCGCTCCAGGGCAGCACCGCAGCGCCCGGACGCGTCCAGTTCGCGATTTCAGCCTTTTAAAGTCATTTTTTGGAGCCCTAATCTATTATCCAACCATTTTCTCTTCAAGAGAGAGAGGGAGGCGACTGGGCATCTATTTGGGCCATCAAGAACAAGGCTTGTATCAAAGATTGGAGAGCTTGGATTGATGGATTGAGCTTGGAGATTGGATTCCCATTTGGTTTTCTCTTTCCTTCCTTTTCCCTTGATTTTGTTTTCTAAGATTTTATGAATATCTTGTTGGTGGGATTTAGTTTCCTTGTAATGAACTAGATTTCCATTCTAGGATTGTAATGGAACCCATTGTGTTGTTTTGATTGATTATATCTCTCTTGGATGATTGCTAGGCATTTGTGGATGGTTTGTCATGTTTAGTTCTTCATGTATTAATTGCTAGACATAGTAATTAATTTGGTACCCTATATGAAATTGATAGATGGATTATAGTGGGTTGGCCAAAGATATGATGACATATGTTATGTTATTTACTCTTAGGATTGAATGCATAATTTGTATAAAGGATAGACATATACCTTTGTGCCATGTGTAGCCAATGGGAAAATCTGTGCTTGAAATCCTCGCTATTGTTAATTCTTATAGACATGTGGTGAATTACTTTGCTTGGATGTTTTTGTCTGAATCGGCAGATTTAGACAGGATATGTTTATATGTTGTCGGAAGAGACATGTAAACACTATAATGAATTCTCGGTTAGCTATTCACTGTGTTCTTGTTATTCAAGAGATTTATAAGATTGAACATAACTTTGGGGGAAATTGTAATCCTAGCTTGTATCCTATTGAATTCCAGTCGGTATTAGTTAATTGAATATCTTCATACCAAAAACCCAAAAAAACCACTTCGTCAAATTAAGGTTAAGTTGATTTAATTTTAAGACTTTGTATATATTAGTCATAACTCCTCGTGGGATCGATACTTTACTTTCATTATATTACTTGTTGACCGCGTATACTTGCGCGTTGTATTCAGTCAAACGAATTCGAAGTTATGTACTTTTATAGGTACCGATTTCGACCAACATGGCTAGGGGTCAGTTGGTGTTGTTCAGCAAAGACAGAATTAATGAGTATTACAACTTGCGGGCTCCGGATATTTGTCAATTTGCTACAATGGGGACTCCAGATTATGGACAAATTGTCCGCATCCTTTGTCGACCGGGCACAGAGTGGAAAACCAATAAGTACACTGGCAAATTTTCAACGTTTCCATTCAACGCTTTGAGTCAATACGACAAGATTTGGTATGTATTCTTGTGTGCCAAATTAATGCCATGTATGCATGTGAGTGACGTGACAAGGAACCAAGCCATTCTACTATATGCGATTGTCACCGGGTTGTCCATTGATGTTGGGAGTATGATTGTATCCTCGATCAAAAAGCAGTTGAAAGGGACGACGTCAGGAGGATTACCACATCCGTCCCTTATTACCACGTTATGCCAACAATCCGGAGTACGATAGGGGGCAACTGAACCAGTGCAACCACCAACGACTCTCCTCGATCATAATTTGATTGCACGCTATAAAGTTTGGGAAGGGGGAGAGTCCCATCCACGTGGGTTAGGATTTATTTTTCCACCTCAATCGCCACCTCATGCCGATAATGCCCCTGAGAGTCTTGAACATGATGCGGCTGTTCCAGGGTCCAGCCCAGTCGTACAATGGTTACAAAGGCGGACGGATCTCCAGTTTGAGGAGGTGAGGTGTTTTGTCAGCATGAGTCACTCGCTAAGCGTCAGGATGCTATGCACGCTTACACATATACTTGCACCTCCGCCTTGGCCGCGATGTTGTCGCAGCTAAATTCGAATGTTCCCGCCCTTTCAATTCCACCTCCGCCGATGTTACCAAAATATCCACCGCACGACTCAGATTCCGAGGAAGAGGAGGGCTTCTCCGACCACGATGCTTGATTTACTAGGGGAGTCTCCTTGTTCTTATTCTTGTTTTATTTCTTTAAATATTTTTCAATGAGGACATTGTTCACTATGAGTTTGGGGGTAGGGCATTCTGCTTAGTTTCATTCATTCATGTTCTAGTTAAATAGTTTGTTTTAGTTTATTTCATATAGGTTGTTCATATAGGTTGTTGCATTTGAATTCTTCTAAAAACAAAAAAAAAATTAAATTAAAAATCACAAAAATATTTGCATGTAGGATAATATATTATTGCATATAGGAACACTTGAGCATTGAATTAATGTATGAAATCTAATGATGACCAATGATAAAACTGTGAGTCATTATTTAATAATTTTAGCAAGACAGATTTGGATTGTTAAAGTTCGTAATCTTTCATATTTTGCTGATTTTGTTGAGCTTGAGATCCTTTGATCTTAATTGCACGTATTCAAAATATTAAGTGAGTTGAGTTTTGATTCAAATTTTGTGAATTTAGGTGCTTGATAAAGATTTAGATAGCCTCTATCACTTGCTGGAAAAAATCATATGAAAAGAAATGGTCATTTGCTTCGATGTTTATCTTATAAAAACAAAATAAAATAAAATAAAAAGAAGAATAGACAGATATGAGCATCACTTAGCTAGTCTGTTTTCGTGGCCTTTATTACTCGAACAAGTAAGCCCTTAGGAGTGTCTCTACACTTGGTGCCCTAAAGCCATTTGGTTTGGGAGTCACTGGTGGAAAGTTCGCTACATGGGTAATTTTGAAAAACCTAAGGAAAATGGGTATTGCACATGTTAAGTTAGTCATATACGAGATGGAGCGTAAGACGCACTCGTTAAATAAAAAGGTTAAATAGAAAAATGTAAAAACAAGTGTATAGAGGAGTAATAAAATGTTATATATGAGTAACTATCTTTATTTAAGCACGGATATTCATGAGTTGTGTTAGAATAATGGCTGAATTGATATGTTAAATTCACACACACACAAAAGGGTCGAAGGTGAAATAAAATTGATGATATGTCAGATTTCCAGACTAAGCGAAAATTTGAAGTTTGGCTGAATTATTATTTAAGATCTTTGAGGCGGAATATATATGGAGTATGTTTTAGTGGTTATGCATTTGCACTCATATGGTTTAGATAGCTAGTTATGTTCACTTTTATTTGTAGTGTTTTTGCATGAGGACACGCAAAGTCTTGAGTTTGGGGGTATTTAATGAGTGGGTGTTATACCTATGAATTAGGTGCTTTTAAGCTTAATTAGTTGCCTTCATTGAGTGTTTTTAGTTTTATTTCACTTGTTTTTATGATTCTTCTACAGAAAACGGCTTCGAGAGGTCAAAACAGGAAAATAGAGGTTCAGTGGCAATTTTGTAATTTGGGACAGATAGACGGCGCCAGGGCACGATGTTGCTATACAAAGACTGTGCCAGGGCGCAGTCCGGCGAATTCAGTTGGCTCAGTGCTGCATTGAGAAATCCGAGCCCAGCTAGGAAGTTGGTTGTTGCGGTTATTTTAAAGAAGGATTCTAGGGTTTTAAGGGGACACAAAGAGAGAGGACGTAAAGGGGGGAGAGAGCAAGGATTGGAGCTGTTCATGGGAAGCTTGAGGAATTGATTGGAAGAGCATTAACAGCCAAAGTGAAAGCTAAGGAGACGTTAAATTTTCGACAGAGTTTATTCTATTTCCTTTTCCTTTATCTTTTGAACTTGGGATGTTTTTCTATGTTGATTTAATGATGTTTTCCATTATCATGTGTAACTAAATTCTTCTTTAAGGTTACAATGGAACCGTTGGTTGAACTTTAATTAATTCATCTTAGTTTCAATTATTTGATCAATTGTGGTATTGGTTGTTATATCTTATGCGTGAATTATAATTGTCTGATCAACAATTATTTGATTTCTTAGATGGACTTGAAAGAGGAAATCTAGGAATAGATCTGAGTATAATAACGTGTGACTTTGTTTATTCTTTTTAGGAAGAGTATCACGATAGTGTATAGGATGCGAATACCTATAGACCACACGTAACATATTGATAGTTTAATCGTAATGAGTCTGTTTCAAGATATTTTGCATAAACTTATAGCATTATAAATTGGAGTAGATCTTTTTATTAATTATCGAAAAAGATTAGTAAATAGATAAGTGATCTCAGTTAACAATCCATATGACTAAGTAATTAGAATTAAGATGATGATATTATTGTGATACAATGGAAAAATTGTAATCTTAAAGCTCTTTATTATCTGGTAAATCATTCTCGTTAGTTAGTTAGTTTAATTTCAATTTCAATTTTAAGTAGTTCATAATTCAAGGTTCATAATCCAAATTTGCTATAGTTTGAATAGAGTTGAATTAATACAAATTTAATAGTTAATATAGTTATTATTACTTGTTCCTCGTGGGTTCGACATCCTTATTATTACTATATTACTTGATTAACCGCGTATACTTGCGTGTAAATTCCATATATATAAATCGGACAACATACTATCTTTTAGTGCATTGGGTCTGACCCTTCTCCACCGCTCCTTCATTTTTAGGGCAGTCCTTTATATAGCGACCCAGTGCATGACATTTAAAGCACCCTATTTTCTTTAGATTAAGACAATTGGGATCAATATGTCCCTCTTGCTTGCAGTTGTAACATACCTCTTTTCCTTTTAAGCACATTCCCATGTGCTTCTTACCATAATTAGAACAGACAAACGCATTTATCTTCTTTAACTGGCTTTCTTCCGGTTTATATTTGTCATTCTTCCATTTTCTTTTAAAGTTTCTACTACTACCGTTGCTATCTTCTTCGGTTTGGACTTCTTTTAACTTTCTTGAATAGTTAACATTTTTCATCTTTTGTTGGAGTGACCTCTTCTCCACTCCTCTCCCCTTTCGTCAGACCCTTTTTATACTTATTGACAGTTTCTTCAAAGGCACTTACTATTAAATTCACTAGTGGTTGTAAGGAATCTTGATTTAATTCCCTAAGTTCACTCCTTGCACTTACTATTAGAGTTGAAAGGCTTTTTGTGGAATAAAAAAATCTCGTTGGTTAAATTAATATATATATATATATATATATATATATATATATATATATATATAGAGAGAGAGAGAGAGAGAGAGAGAGAGAGAGAGAGAGAGAGATTGAGGGAGAGGAGAGAGAAAGAGAATTCATGTCAATTTTGAGATTGAATATATCTTAGGTTGAGTTGGTTTCATAATATCAATAATAATATTATACTATTACATAAATAGAAGAATGTGACGCCACCTAAAAATGTGTCCTTAAACAACGGGTATGGTACTCACAGTACTACTCATTTATTACTTTTATCTACATATATTACTTGATGACATAAGAATATAATATTTGTTTTTTTCTACTCTCAGGTTTCTAAACCTTACATATACAAAACATGATTATCACAAAATATTACATCATTAATAATATTAACTCCTAATAAATTAAATCTACTATTCATGTGCTTTTTTTTGCCTTTATCCTTTTTTGATCCCTCAGATCCCTCTAACTTAGCTGAAAATATTTTATATAACAAAAATGAGCAACTATTTTGCTCAGCAAATTTAAAATATTCGACAAAACAACAAAGCATGAATAGAAGAATAAATTTTCTGGAATCTTCACAATATTTTTATAATTGTGAAGTAGTTTGAATAAATAAGAAGTAAAATAATTCATTTAATTAAAAAGCTTTAACTTTTATACTAAGAGGTCACAAAGGATCGTGAACTCTTAACAAGATTTAACAGTACTTCAACTGCAAACCAACAAAATATTTATCAATCACAAAAACTAAAAACATCATCTGCAAGTACTTTAAGGGATTAACCTATCTTACCCTATATTGTGCACAACATATCAATTTTAGACGCAAAAGCGTAAATAAGTTAGACCAAGTTAACCAACATTAAATATCCCTTACTTCAGGGTTATTCATCTAAGTCTTATCATTAGATTATGCACCCAAAAAATTTGGATGGGTTTACATTTTCTGAGCTTCAATGAATTTTATCAATTCAAAAACTTATCATTTCATATCAAAAGTGTCTAGCTGAAACAAATTATATCGACTCATATCTCAAAATTATAGGGCCGATTTTATCAATTCTATTATTGAACTATTTTCTCCCTTAGAGACGTTACTAACATCTTCCAAATGGTTACCTACAATATCCATAAGAATTTACTTAATTGACTTAATCATTGTTTGATAACAATTAATGTCGCTACTAGAAAATCTATCTATAGTGACGGTTGAAGTGGAACAGTCGCTATAGATTAATATTCCGACGGCTAGAATCTGACCGTTGGTCTAGAGCGAAAAATAGTCCTACAGTGACGGTTGACTCTTGACCGATGCAGTATAATGGAAAAATAGGCCCTATAATGACAATTAACTTCTGACCGACATAATAAAATGGAAAAATAGGCCCTATAGCAATGGTTGAGATGAGACTGTAGCTATAAACCCTTGTTTTTTGGGCTTCAGCGAGGGTCACGAATTGGCAGTAAATATTAGGGGTGTTCAAACTTTTCGATTTTTTCGGTTTTTTACCAAATCGATCGGTATTGGTTTTTTCGATACCGATTTTTTTGGGTACCGGTTTTTTCGGTTTCGGTTTTTTCGATTTTTTATATTTTTCGGTACCGGTAGCGGTATGAGCATTTTTGAATTTCG
Organism: Hedera helix; assembly: GCA_947179155.2. Classification (NCBI taxonomy): domain Eukaryota; kingdom Viridiplantae; phylum Streptophyta; class Magnoliopsida; order Apiales; family Araliaceae; genus Hedera; species Hedera helix. The sequence continues at coordinate 10,943,875 of OX359282.1, read as the reverse complement.
GTTCGATTCGGTATACTGAAAGAACCGAATTACATAATATAATAATAAATTTATATTAATTATTATATAATTAATAATAATTATATATATTATTATATATATAATAATATATATAATTAATAATAATTATATATATTGCTAATCGGTAAAAATCGAAAACGAACCGAAAAAATTGAACCGAATTTGTACCGAACCGGTACCGAAACCAATAATTCGGTTCGATTTTCAGTTCTTGTTTAAACGCTAATTTCGATTTGGTATCGATTCCATTTTTTCGATATCATTTCGGTTTTTTATCGATAGACACCCCTAGTAAATATTGGGTCATTTTTAGTCTGGGCGCGCAAACACTCCCTCTAATTTTTTCTCTCATATCCCAACACACTCTGTCATCCGTTTATTTTGGAGGAGGTCGCGGCGGGAAGAGAGAGAATCAGCTGAGCTGGCGCGTTCCAGATGGGAGCGGAGTTGTTTGAGGGTTTGGAGATCGTTTTCGAGGTTTTGGTCCTCGCGCTCGGAGTAATTGAGGACGATGTAGTTGCGAAGCGGGCGGTAGAGATCTAGTGAGAGTGTTTTCTTCTCAAAAATTGGTAGCACGATGTTCTGTAAGGAACTGAGAAGTAGAACAAGAGTTTTGAGAAGGATTAAGAAAGAATTTGGGGAAGGAGAGGACAGAGACTAGAATTTGGGAGAGGAAATCGTAGAGAGAGAAGCAGACATGTTGGGAGAAGTCACAATATCACTTACCGTCCCAACACAATTACAATCCCAGCTTATAAAACTAGCTCATGCTATTATTACATCTATGCCCTTACAAATCCTATATTTCCCTTTATACCCTTGCCTATTCCTTACATGTTCGTCACCGAGATGATGCCGACGGAGTTGCCATGATTACTGCAGTTGGTGAATCAGAGACTTGAATTGAGATCAATAAGGTTTGCTTTCATTGTTAGGGAGTTCTTTTTTTCCTTTCGCGTTAGTAATAAATGCAGTTCTGATAACATCAAATTCATTGGTATATATATTTGTTGCAGATTAAGTGTTTGATAAAATGCCAATAAGAAGTGAAACAGCCACTGATACTCTTAGTCTTTTCTGTAAAAATCAAAACTCACGATATAGAAAATTTCTTACCATTAGCTGCTAGTAGATAAATATTATGAACCGAGGAGACTATGTACTGAAGAAGCAAATGGAATTACACTTGAACTGTATATATGAATCTCTTATTCTGTGAATAGAGATTTATAGTCTATTTTATTTTATTTTTCGTTTCTAATGTTTCTTTTGAATATAGGTAAGGGGCTTAAACCGTTCTTTTTTGTCATATTGTTACTTGTATTAGTTCTTTTATATCATGCATTTGGCAATGTTAACAATATCTCTGAAATTAATGAACTAGAATATGGTTTCATCTACATTCTCTTTTGATGCAAACACTAGCAGCTTATTTTTTTTGGTTCTCTGAAGTCCAATAATTGTTTTTCTTTTCCCATGTTTGGCGCACTGTTGCTAGTATTCTAGAAGCCGCAAGTTACTAACTTTTGTTGTTTGGAATCTCCTCAAACCACTGATTGAGTTTAAATACAATTTGTTCATGTTTTGGTGCATCTATTCATGTTTGTGGACTGTTGCTGCTTATAAGGTTATACAGACCCTTTGTCAATAGAGATGTGGGTTGTTCAATGTTCTACTCAGGCCCCTAATAACCAATTATAATTTTGCAATCTAGCATCTAGATTTTGCTTTCATGTGCTTCCCTTCTCTTGCTGTGCACATCTTCACTCTACTGCTATTAATGTGGCTACCTAGATTAACACCTTCTGGCCACATCATATTTACAGAACTTAATTACTCAAATTAATCGTGCAATTGGAGCTTCAGGGGTTATAAGCCAAGAATGCAATTCTGTGGTTTCCTAGTATGGCAAAACCATACTGGATTTACTATTATCTAAGGTAAATCATGATATGACTCAGTTTCTTTCATTTCCTTTCCTTAATAACATATTTTACTGTCTTTAGTATGACATTTTATTGCTCTTTCCCACCTGATAAATAACAAAAATTTAGTGCTGGAGCCTGGTTGTCTAGTTTACGTGCATCCTCAGTTTTTTATTTTACAAATTTTGTATGTTGCGACTGATTTTGGTTTTTATTGATGGTGTTTCATAGGCACAACCCCTGAAAATCTGCTCTCAAATTGGCTTGTGCTCTTCCTGTAATGTCCTAGAATTTCCACGTCATTATTAATTAAAATTCCAACGAGTTAGTTTTACGAGATTATTTAAATCTTTTATGTGATTAATTAATTACGTAATTAAATGATTATGTAATTAATTACTAGAATTAATTAAAGGGGGTCACTAATATGTTATTAAATTAGTGAACAAACCCTAAAGTTTTAATATCAAAATAATTGATAAATTTCCTATTAATTAAATATTCAATTAAATTGAATATAATGAGTTAATTAAATATAATAAATTAATTTATATGATTATTAATTAATGTAAATAATGTGAAATATTAATAATAATATTTATTAGTCAATTTAGTAATTTAATACTAATGGGTTAGATTATTTAATTATTTATCCAATCTAATTATTTATTTAATCATGGATTGAATAATTAATGTGTAAATTATGTAACTTATTAAATTTTAAAATGTAAGCATGGGACAATTATTTTGGGACAAATTCCTTGTGTTGCCGTGGACAAGTGAGAGGGTACTAAGTGGTTTTGAAATTCTTTAAATGAATAAATAAGGTATTGGTCCTTGTTGCTTCCTTTTCATTTAATAACTATTAAAGTAATACTTGGGACAATCTTTTTGGGACAAAGAATCCCCAAGTCAGCCGTGAGCATGGAATTGTGTTTTTTATTTATTTATTCTTTGATTAAATAATTGGGTAATTGCTTGGAAGCATGGGTAGTCCTTTTACTTTTTCCTTCCTTAGTAAATTTTCAAAAGAAAATTAAATGTGCAACATGGTGGTGGGTGGTGACTGCCGAATGGATGGCAAATAAGGTTGGTATTAATTTTATTTTATTTTTATTTTTTGCTTGTTTGGTCTTTGACAAGTACAATAAGCCTTACTTCTTTTTACCTACTAAATCCTAGCACATCTTTTTTTTGTAAGAATAGCATGCTTGGCCACGTGAGAGACTAGATTTCTTGGAGGAAGAAATATATATAGATATACACATATATGTATAGGTTTATTGACCTATAAATAGGATTGTCTAAGAAGGGATGTAAGTTTGCTTCATTTTTTTTCTATCTAAGTGTTAAACAGGAGAGAACAAAAAATATTGTTAGGAAGAAAAAGGGAGACCAGCCGTGACCAGCAAGAGGGAGAAGAGGATAGAGTTTGATGCTACCAAGAATTATAACATACCAAGGAAAAAGAAGAAGAAGAGCCATAAAAAGTAGAAGGTAAGAAAATACTCTTAAAAACCCTAACTTGTATGTTATTTGAATTTTTATGTTAGATATATGAAGTTTAAGTTCTAAATGGTTAGAATCATGTTAAATATGTTTATATAGGTTAACATGTGTTTATCTTGTGTATTAGTATGTGTTTATGTCAAAAACTTTGGAAGAAAGCTCAAAAACATGTTTACCGGAAAACTAAAACTGGACCGTCCACTCCCGAAGTTACTGTTCACGTTCCGTAAGTCGGAATCATGATCCGTCAACTCTGGGTGATAGAGCTATTCGATACGAAGATTTTCCAAGTGGATTGACTAAAAACCGATTTAAAATGAGCAAGTTACAAATTTTCTATGAAAACACCCCGTTGTTGGAGAAAGCTCACTGGCAGTCGGCTGTTTGGCCACTTTCAGTGGCCAAACCTTGTCCAAATAAATGATCTGATGATTGAAAATTGTATTTTAAGGAGATACGAAGCTAACAAGACCGACTGGAGGTCAATCGGAGTTGTAGATCTCAAGATATACAAGTTTCCGCTCGGGACCCCAAATCTGTCCATGAAATCCGAAAATAGCAAAATGTTAAAATCCATTTAATCATTAAAAATCATAATTAATTAATTTTTTTATGCATGTTAATGGACGATTAAACTACTTAAGTATTGTTTAAGTGTATTTAATTAATTAATTATTATTTAAGTAACATTAAGTAATAATTAAATACATTTAGTGTTGTTAGTTTAACTATTGGTCACTTAATTAAGATTAAGTGATAAATAGAGTGAATTAAGTCATTAATTATCATTTAATTAGTATTAAATAGTGATTAAAGAGTATTTAAGTTAATAAATTTATTATTTATTATTTAGTAAGATTAAGTAATAAATAATGTTGATTACTCATTTAAATATTATTTAATTAATATAAACTTTAATAAATTATGTATTTATTATTTAATTAATATTAAATAATAAATAAAGATAAATAATTAATTAATTATTATTTAATTAATATTAAATAATAATTAAGGAAACGTAGGGTTAATAAATTAATTATTTATTATTTAATTAATATTAAATAATAAATAAGGATGGATAAATAATTAATTAATATCTAATTAATATTGAATAATAATTAAATGCAAATAGAATTAAATTTATTATTTATGATATAAAATAATAAATAAGGATAAATAAATAAATAATTAATTAATATTTAATAATAATTAAAGACAAATACATTATTAAATTAATTATTTATTATTTAATCAATATTAAATAATGATAAATAAATAAATAATTATTATTTAGTTAATATTAAATAATAGTTAAAGACAAATGAGATTAATAATTTAATTATTTATTATTTTATTAATTTTAAATAATAAATAACCGTAGTTAGTTATTATTTATTATTAAATAATAACTAAGGGTAATTAATTAATTACTATTTAATTCATATTAAATAGTAATGAAAAGAAGATAGAGTTAGTGAAATAAAAATAATTAAATTAAACAATTATAAATAAATTGTTTAAGGGCTTAATAAGTGTTTAATACTTAAGATAAACACTATTAACTAATTAAATCATTACCCTAAGATCAATTAAGTGTCTATAGGATTAATGATACTACATCGAGTTGTGTGTTATGTGTTAGACTTATTTAATAGATAAGTTTTTCTTTTTCTTTGGTAAACGTACACCCGTGTCAGTATACACAGTACTAATTGTTAGACCGACTTGATTAATGTTAGGTCTTTCAAAGCCATTTAATTAAAGCTAGATTGTTGTAGCTGAGCAGGCAGGCAAGTTCCTTATCTCTAAACTCATTTCGTTGAGCAAATTATTTATTTAAGCTTGAATTGTTATTTCCAAGTATGTTTTGAGTGGTTTAATTACTTTACAATTATTCCACATCGATATTATTGTTATTCGCACTTGTTGCACTTGAGATTGTACAGTCATTGACTTGTACTTAATTATTGTTCTATTGTTTAAAGAACTGTTCAAAGTAGGTCTAAGCTATTGTTCGGCTAGACATTTATGTTAAAGATTTTAAAAGCTATCCAAATCATTGGAGATGCGGATTCTTAGACTATTATGAACACCCCTTTATTATAGGGGAGTACCCTGTATCTAATATCAGGTACAAAAAAATACGGAAATTAAATGTTATGCATACACATATTGTACTGAGGCTGATCCCCTCGGGTACATATTTCTGGTAGTAACCATTGGGTCAACCTGCTATTGACTCCAGTGGATATTTATAGTTCATAGTCTATTTGACTATCCTAATTTTAAAAGCAAATTATTATTCCTGCTTATGTTATTCATATTATTGAATTGTTCAGCTATTCCCTTTCATTCATGATATATTGTTCCTTGTTGTTATTTAAACTTGTTGAGCAAACTAGTTGCTCACTCTTGCTATATCATGAAACCTTATTGCAGTGCAACCCGAGACTTCGGGAAAGAGCAAGGGTAAAGGAAAGATGAAGTAATAGACTTCGTGATGCAGCCTTGTAGTTAATTAAATTAATTGTTATGTAATATAAACCCTAAGTACTTTATTAAGGGTATTTGTGTACTTTTGTGTAAGGTTATCGTATCTTGGGACTAGTAACACCTTTTGAATGAACAACATATGTTTATTATTCCGCATTTAGTTATTGTATGTTGTTTAGAGGTGAATGTTTGTATTGGATCGTGATGACCGGATCCGGGTATTTGGAACCCGAATTTGGGGGCGTCACACTTCCCGTGGTACTCATGATGTTAGGTCGGTTTAAACCTGTGTTACTCGGACTCGCCTGAACATGATGGAGTACCCGTGTCGACACGATATGACACGGGCACGGGTGCGGGATTTGTGTCGGGTGCGACACTTTCAATCCGGATACGGCTCTGATGCTAAGCTGAACAAATCGTCCATTTTGAAGAGGTCAGGCGTGGTCAGGCGTGGCCTCCGGCAGAGGTCAAGCGTGGATGGCGTGGCCACCGACAAGGAAGATAGAGTACGACGGGAGTATTGCTGAAGTAGAGATAATTTGAAGCCGATTTGACACATCATTTGGGCTGAATTTTGGGGATTTCTCAGGAAGACGAAGACTGGATTTTGGGGATTTATCAGGAAGACGAAGAGAGTACATGAGGAAGACGAAGAAAAGCAGAGTAGCTAAAAAAGATTTTTTTTCCCCTCTCTTTTTCTGGGTATGTGTGTATATTAATTGATATTACAACATTCAAGTATTCAATTTTGGAAAACGTGCCCAATTTTGTTTCTCTCCGTGTATTGAATAAAAAAGAAGAAGAAGCGTTGGACTTAGATTACAATTAGCTTAATCAAATTATTAGATTAAATTAAATCAAATTATTTTTTAAATAATTAATTGATATTACAGCACTCAAGACTCAAGTAGTCAACATTGGAAAACGTGCCCAATTTTGTTTTTCTGTGTACTGAATAAAAAAAGAAGATGTGTTGGAGTACAATTAGTTTAATAAAATTATTAGATTAACTTAAATTATTATTTTTTACAAAAAAAAATAGGATTATTTTTTTTAAAAAATGAAACTATTTTTTGAAAGAAAAAAATAATTAATTCAAGCGCCACTTGAGATGGAAATAGCCAAAAACTAGACACGTGACAAAGATGAAAGATTTCAAAGTATCATAATTACATACTCAATACTCATGGCGTTTTCTCTTCATAACCATTAACAGTTTACAAACAAATTTGAAATTGATCAAATAAATTGATTACATTATCTCTGATCAATTATATGTTTGTTTTGTTTTTAAGATTTTTTTTATTTATTAAATTTTTTATTAATAATAATATAAAATAATACAACTTTTTAAAATTTTATTATCATATCTCTACTAATAAAACTATTAAC